>JAQQTO010000060.1:14100000-15350000 GCA_029884595.1 Ormosia semicastrata | reverse complement strand
GTTTGAGCTGTCCCTACCATCAAATTAGTGATCAGCTCTTGATTCAATATTTCTATGAGGGCTTGCTGCCGATGGATAGAAGTATGGTGGATGTCGCATGTGGAGGTGCCTTGGTTGATAAAACCCCTACTGCAGCAAGAGATTTAATAGCAAATATGGTAGTTAATGCTCAATAATTTGGCACAAGAATCCTTACCTCCACCAAAGGAGTCAACGAGGTTCAATTGTCTCAAGTCAACCAACAGAGAATGGAACACAGACTTGATGAATTGACTTCTTTGGTGAGGCAATTAGAGTGGGACAACATGCACCAGTTTCTGTATAAGAGCTTGCAAGGGTGTGTGGCATTTGCTCTTGTTCATCTCATCCTACTAATGTATGCCCCACACTTCAGGATGGTGGTTCTATTTTTCCAAAGCAGTTAATTGCAGCAGCTGGCATTTTTCTTGGTAGACCTCAATATCAGTAGTCTCAGTAGCCAATATATGATCCATTTTCTAATACTTATAACCCTGGCTGGAGGGACCATCCTAACTTGAGATATGGGAATTCTGGTCAGCAATAACAACCCTAACAGCAGGAGTAATTTAGATACCAAGCTGTAGGTCCTAGCAATAAATACCAACCACTTGCATTCAGACAACAACAAACTGTGCAGCCACACAGGCAAAGCGGCGGCCCCTCATGTTGCCAAGTCCAGCAACCACTCCATCCGAGCCATCATTGGAAGATTTGATGAAACAAATGGCCACAAATAATATTCAATTCCAGCAGAATGTCAATGCCACCATTCAGAACTTACAAACTCAGATTGGGCAGCTGGCCACCACCGTGAGTGAATTGAAAAGTCAAGGGTCGAGCCAATTGCCTTCATAAATAGTCAATAACCCAAGAGGCAATGTAAGTGCCATTACCTTGAGAAGTGGTAGAGAAATTGATGGTCCTAATTTGCCACAACTAGAGCTCCTATTGCAGTAACTAGATACTGAATCAGTCCAGAAGAAATGTGCAGAGAATTCAAACTTGGTCATTCCACTACCCTTCCTAAATAGAGTGACATAGTCCAAGCAGATAGCACAAGCAGAAATGGAAAAGGAAGTCATGGAGACATTCAGGAAGGTGGAAATCAATATTCCCCTCCTAAATGCAATCAAGCAAATTCAGAAGTATGCCAAATTCCTCAAGGAGTTGTGTACTCACAAGAGAAGACTTAAGGGTACTGAGAAGGTTAGTATGGGCAGAAATGTTTCTGCGATGATTCAGCCAAGCATGCCAAAGAAATGCAAAGATCCTGGAACTTTCACAATCCCTTACACTATAGGCAATTCCAGATTTGACTATGCAATGCTAGATTTGGGTGCTTCTGTCAATGTCATGCCTATGTTAGTGTATAAGTCTTTGAACATTGGCACCTTACAACCCACTGGTATAGTGATTCAGTTAGCAAACAGGACCACTACTCATCCTGCAGGAGTGCTGAAAGATATGTTAGTGTGGGTGAATGAGCTAATTTTCCCAGCGGACTTTTATATTCTGGACATGGAAGACGAGTCTTCAATAAATCATGCTCCATTGATTCTAGGAAGACCATTCCTCAAGACAGTCAAGATTAAGATAGATGTGCATGCTGGCACCCTTTCTATGGAATTTGGTGAAGATATGGTACAATTTAACATTTTTGATGCCATGAGACATCCTCTTGAGGAGCATTCAGTTTTTTATGTTGATATGATTGAAATGCTGGTTGATGATACTTATGCTGATATGAGTGCTGAATTCCCTGATATTGCTAACTTTCTAGATTCTGTCATTTGTGATATATGTGTTAGTTGTGATACTGAACCATGTGCTGCATATGTTGAGATTTATGCGGTTATGAGTGATGATGCAGCTGCTTATTTGACTGATGCAGCATATAAAAATGTGTGTCAAAATTATGTCGAATTTAATGCTGCTGAATTGCTTGTTTCAAATAGCTTACTACCTTCCATTGTGCATCCCCCATCCTTAGAGCTAAAGACATTGCCAGACCACCTTAAATATGCATATTTGGAAGATGGTGAGAAGCTTCCAGTGATTGTCGCTAAGAATCTACAACCTGAATAAGAAGAAAAATTACTGCAGGTTTTGAGGCAGCATAAGCGGGCCATCAGATGGACACTTGTAGACATTCCTGGTATTAGTCCCTCCACATGTATGCATAGGATTTTATTGGAGGAAGGTACCAAGCCAGTGAGGTAGCCCCAAAGGAGACTACACCCCCTAATTTTGGATGTGGTGAAGAAGGAAGTGACTAAGTTGCTGCAAGCTGGCATTATTTATCCCATATTCGACAGTAAATGGGTGAGCCCCGTGCAAGTTATTCCAAAGAAATCTGGAGTCACAATAGTTACAAATCAGAACAATGAGCTCCTACCCACAAGAATCCAGAACAGTTAGCGGGTGTACATTGATTATAGGCGGCTTAACCAAGTCACTAGGAAATATCATTTTCTATTACCTTTCATTGATCAGATGTTGGAGAGACTGGCTAGCAAGTCACATTACTATTTCTTGAATGGATATTCGGGCTATTTTCATATTCATATAGCCCTAGAAGACCAAGAGAAAACCATTTTCACCTGCCCATTTGGAACATTTGCATACAGGAGAATACCCTTCAGTTTGTGCAACGCTCCGGGAACCTTTCAAAAGTGTATGGTCAATATCTTATCTGAATTTTTAGAGAGTTACATGGATGTGTTTTTGGATGATTTTATTGTCTATAGTTCTTCCTTTGATGCATGTTTGGATAGTTTGGCTTGAGTTTTGCATAGGTGCATTGAAACTAACCTTGTCCTGAATTTTGAGAAATGTTATTTCATGGTAGAATAGGGTATAGTTTAGGGCATGTAGTATCTAGCAAGAGTGTTGAGGTAGATCCTGCAAAAATAGATGTCATTTCATGCCAATCTTACACCACATGCGTGCGGGAGGTTCGTTCTTTCCTTGGTTATGTAGGTTTCTATCGATGGTCGTAAAGGATTTTAGTAAAATTGCCCTTCCACTATCTAACTTGCTGCAAAAGAATGTAAAGTTTCACTTTGACCAGAGATGCAAGGATGCCTTCAATCACTTAAAGCGAGCATTGACTAGTACACCTATCATCCAGCCACCAGATTGGACACTCCCATTTGAACTCATGTGTGATGCCTCTAATTATGCATTGGGAGCTATCCTTGCACAGAGAGTCAACAAAGTACCTCATTTCATTTCCTATGCTTCGAGGACTTTAGATGTTGCACAAGCTAACTACATTACAACCAAAAAGGAACTTTTAGCAATTGTTTTTGCTTTAGATAAATTTTGATCATATTTGCTTGGTTCTAGAGTGGTTGTAATTTCAGATCATACAGCTTTAAAGTTTCTCCTGAAAAATCCCGATGCAAAGCCTCGGTTGATTAGGTGGATGTTGCTCTTACAGGAGTTTGATATTGAGATCAGAGATAAGAGTGGAGCAGAGAACCTGGTGGCAGATCACTTGAGTCAGATCGAGAGAAAGGCAAATTTTTCTCCTATCCATGATGCCTTCCCTGATGAGCAACTTTTCAAGATGCAAGGTAACATCCATTGGTTTGCAGATTTGGTTAATTTCTTGGTTGCTAGAGCACTACCTGTACATTTCACTAAGGCACAGATTGATAAACTGAAAAATGAGTCAAAATATTATGTGTGGGATGACCCTTATTTGTGAAGATTTTGTAGTGACCAAGTCATTAGGAGATGCATTCCTGATCATGAGTTTGATTCTGTTCTTAGCTTTTGTTATGCATTTACCTGTGGTAGACATTTTGGACCTACTCGTATAGCTAGGAAAGTTTTGGACTCTGGATTATATTGGCCACTCTATTTCATGATGCATATTTATTTTGTAAATCTTGTAAACAATGCCAGAGAACAGGGAATATTTCTCGTAGGAATGAGATGCCCCACCAACCTTTGTTGTTCTGTGAGATATTTAATGTTTGGGGTATTGATTTTATGGGTCCTTTTCCTGTGTCATTTGGTTTTGTTTACATTTTGGTTACTGTGGATTATGTATCTAAATGGATGGAGGCAAAAGCAACTTAGACTGATGATTCCAAAGTTGTTGTGGAATTTGTTAGATCACATATTTTCTGCAGGTTTGGAGTCCCAAAAGCTATCATTAGTGATCAGGGTTTGCATTTCCGTAATCAATGCATGGAAACATTGATGAAAAACTATAGAGTCTTGCATAGAGTTTCTACACCTTACCATCCCCAGACGAATGGGCAAGCCGAGGTTTCCAACAGAAAGATCAAGCAGATACTTCAGAAAATAGTTCAACCTAACAAAAAGGACTGAAGCAAAAGGCTTGAGGATGCTTTAAGGGCTTACAGGACCGCCTATAAGACTCTGATTGGGATGTCTCCTTATTGAATTATTTTTGGCAAAGCATGCCACTTGCCGGTCAAAATTGAGCATCGCGCATTTTGGGCAGTAAAGAGGTGTAACTTGGACCTAAATCAAGCGGGCATGGAGCGAAAGCTACAGTTGCAGAAATTGGAGGAGATCCACTTGGAGGCTTATGAGAGTTCCAAACTTTATAAAGAGAAGACCAAAGCCTTCCATGATAAGATAATCATAAGAAAAACATTTGAGATTGGTCAAAAAGTTCTCCTCTATAACTCCCGTCTCAAGCCCATGCCCGGGAAGCTCAAATCTAGATGGCTTAGTCCATTTGTTGTTACTAAGATTTTTCCTTATGGTGTTGTGCAGGTTACAAGTGAGAATACTACCAAAGATTTCACAGTCAATGGACATCGCCTCAAACCATTTTATGAGGGAGCTCAAGAGGACATTTTGGAGGAGGTCCACTTGCAAGAAGTCGTCTACCCTACTTGATAAGGATGTTTCTTTCCTTTCCTCTCTTTTATTTTACTTGTCCTTCATTAATTGATGATTTTGATGGAATGTTATTTTTCTTGTGAACTTTACATTGCAGACAATGTACAATTTAAGTGTGGGGGAGGAATTTTAGCATTCTATTTTTGTTTCTATTTTCAATTTTAATGCTTCTGCTATTTTTTCTATTTTGATATTTCAGCCCTATTGTTTATTTTTCTGTTACTATTTTTGTTATTATTTTGGTTTTGTTTTCTGTGTTTGTTTATTACAAAAAAAAAAAACAAAGATGCAAACAAAAATAATAAGAAAAAGAAAACAAAAGAAAACAAAAAAAAAGAAAACAAAAACAAAAACAATGCTTTGAAAGAAAAATTTGTTTTTTAATGGATTTTAAGCTATGTTGAAGTGATGAGTAGAAATAAATCAAGTAAAAGGCTCATGGTTTGAATTGGTGGATTGAGTTTGATAGATGCATACCTTTTGAGTTTTTGAGCATATTAGTGGATTTTAACATTTGCACCATTCTCCTCTTTCTTGTGTGATTTTCATTCATTATAATTGTTCACTCTAGAACTTGCTTTGATTCTTTTTGAGACTACATTTTCACTTGCATGCATAAACATGATTGAGGCCTTCTTTCTTTTATTAGCTACTTTAGCCAAATAGCCAACCTTGCATTATTTCCCTTTGATTAACCCCCTCGAGCCTGCTTGCCTATTCTTTATTTTAGCTCATCATATAACTTGTGTGAAAAATCATGTTTTACCTTGCCTTAGGAAATGGAAGAGCATTGGTTCATTTTCATTAGAGGGGCTTTTTAGCTTGTGGTTAATTAACAGTTCAAGTGTGGGGGTTGTGCAAATTTGTGTGCAATATTCAAAGTGTTTGAAGAAAAAAAAAATATTTAAAAAAATAAAGAAAGATAAAAGGAAAAAGAAATTGCAAGAGAGGTTGAATTTTTCAGAAAAAAAAAGGAAAAAAATAAGAGAAGGAAAGTGAAGGAAATATGTGAAGAGAATATGTATTATTTGGAGTTGGGGGATAAAAATTCATGTTTGTTACTTGTCATTTGAGTTCCTTCTCAATGCTCTTTTATTCTCTTGGGTGTTTAACTTGTCATATCCATATTATTTCCTTTCTTTACCTTGGCCCTATTTCAACCTTGAATAAAGTCCTCTTGATTTTTGTGTGCATGTGTTTTGAGTAGTGGAGAAGTAAAAAATAAGCAAGCTTATTGTAGTGCAATTTTCATGGATTGAATTGAGTGAAATACTTATCCCGTAAACACTTGAGGGATTGAGAGTGTATCCTGTGAGGATCTATCATTCTTGATTCATTCTTTTCAAATTGATGATACCTTGCTTGTTCCCTTAAATCTTTAGTTATTTTTCTTGCTTATAGCTTTTGCATTCTTGAATGTCATTTGAAATTGAGTCTTTTAAAGTTTTTAACTTTTGAGTTTATTTTGTTTTTCTTTGTTCCCTAGTTTTGGTTTTTTCTGTTTTGCCCGAGGACGTGCAAAAGAGTAAGTGTGGGGGTATTTGATAGTTAGGATTTTTAACATATTAATTATCCACACAATTACCTTATTAATGATGTCCAGATTGTAATTAAGTGATCTTAGCACTCATTTAGATCATTGGGTTGAATTGGGCTTTAAAGCAAAATTTTCAAATTTTAATGCATATTGACTTTGGTTCAGTATTTTGACCATAACTTGAGTTGTAGATATCTGATTTTGATGTTCTTTATATGCTAGGAAAGATGAGAAAAGGATCTACAAGTTTTATCAAATGTCAAATTGGAAGATTCGGATGTTTAAGTGGTCACATATAGCCTTGAACTTGGACCAGCGGTGCTGTCATGAATTTCTAGACACACCTTCACTATTTTGGGCATATCTCACTCATTTCAAGCCCAAATTAAGCATGTGAGTACTCCTTGGAAAGCTTACTTCAAAGGCTACGTAATGGGCTTGATTTTAATCTAAGATTGGGATAGAAATTTGGACTACAGAGAAGATGGAAACATAGGACAAGTGGGAGACAAACTTTCATAATGAGAAAATAAATCATTGGAAGGTGGGAGACAAACTTTCATAATGGAGAAAATAAATCATTGGAAGGTGGGAGACACACTTTGATAATGGAGGAAAAATTAACAATAGTGGGTGAATCACTTTTGACTCTTAGTGGATGATGAAGAGGAGAACAATCATATTTTTGATTAAAGAATGGGGAGCTTCTACATAAAAGTGGGTGGTTATTGTAGTTTTAGTTTTTGGATTTTGAGACTTCTCTTCTTCTCTTCCTCTCCTCCTCCTCTCTCTTTGTTATTTTTCATTTTTTGTATGGTTCTTGAAGATTCTCCAATGGTGATGGTTATGGAGAGCTAAACTTCTTTAATCAATCCAAGAGATTGACATTCTTGATGATTAATCTTGAGATCTTGTTTTAATTGTTATACATTCATCTATTAATCAAGTTTCTCTTGTTTAAATTCTGATTTAATGCTTAATTTGATTAGGATTTGCATATGTTAATTGCGTAATTATCATGTGTCAAGAGATGAATTCAGAGGTTAAACAATGCATCAAAGGTGTTTGATGAAATATTTAGCTTGGTTGGATTTTGATTTTTAAGTTGATTTGGGTTTAGATGAATGCTTAATTTTTCTAACCTCAATTAATTGAATTCTAGAAGAATTTCTAGTAAAATATCCATGGATCATTTAGAGGCTTCTTGATGTGATCTAAGATCAAGGATTTGGTTGATAGTTGAATGGATCTATAAAGATCAAGGATGGATTAAAATCAAGATTGGTTAATTCTCATGGATTGGTTGTTTTCTTAATTTTGTTTACTCATTTTAATTGCTCTTTGTTGTTTAATCTTGCAAAACCCTTTCCCCCCTGTTTATTAACCTCTTAATTTGACTTCATAATTAGAGTGATCTACGGGCTCGACCCGGTGTTACCTTATGCTGCAAGTAATTTTGGTAAATCGGTTATAAATTGATTTAAATTTGGCAATCTCGACTGTTATCATTGCTATTTGTCAGTCTGATATTAAAGCACTCACTTGGTGTGCTTAAAAATACCAAATTGTCTCAGTTTACTCTCAAACTTTAACTGCATCATACTTAGCTCATTTGTGAGCTAGAAACAAATTATCCATATATGTTTCCCTCAACTTAGCCTTTAAAGCCATTATCTAAGTCATTTTAAGCCGATTTCTACATTTTGTATTGCAGTAAAGTGCATAAACTAACTCAGTTTGTCACAAAACTTCACAGACACGTTAAGCAGGTATTAGGCTACCTCGGTAACCATATACAAACCTAACATGTTATTGAGGGTGTTACACTGCCTACTCTGTTCAGTAAGTAGTTTTCTCGCTGAAGAATTTTATTTTCTCTAATGTTTGTTACACTATGTCTGGTCCTAATAAACTCCTCTCTCCAACTTCATACTAACATAATGGTGATCTACACTTACTTCCATATAGAGCTTCATAAGGTGCCATCCCAATGCTAGAATAATGACTATTATTATATGCAAACTCTATTAATGGCAAATATTGATCCTAATTTTTTGTCTGTTCCAAGACACAAGCTCTGAGCATATCTTCTAATGTTTGAATGGTTCTTTTAGTTTGTACATCAGTTTGGGGATGATAGGCTATATTAGAACAAAGTTTAGTGCCTAATGTTTGCTGTAGTGTTCCCAAAAATCTAGAGGCAAATCTAGGGCCCCTGTCAGATATAATACTAGAAGGAATACCATGTAATATGACAATCTCATTAATGTACATTTGAGCCAATCTATCTAATGAATAAATGGCTTTGATTGCTACAAAGTGGGTTGTTTTGGTTAATATATCTACAATGACCCAAATAACATTATGTTCTGAAGAAGTTCATGGAAATCCCATCACAAAATCCATTGCCACATTATCCCATTTCCATTCAAGGATCTTTTATAGTTGAAGTAGACCAGTTGGTCTTTGGTGTTCTATCTTAACTTCCTGACATATTAAGCATTTAGCTACAAAATCTTGTAATTTCCTCTTTCATCTTTGGCCACCAGAAAATTTTCTTAAGATCTTAGTACATTTTGGTGGTTCCTGGAGGTATGGTATATTTACCACAATGGGCTTCCTCCAGTATTTGATTTTTCAATTCTTTATTATCCAGAATACACAATTTGTCCCTATACATTACAATCCCATCATTTGCTACTTGAAATTCCCTTTGTTTTCGTTGAGCAACATGATCTTTGATCATTTGCAAAAATTGATCAGTGTTCTATTTTTGTCTTACTTGTGATTTTATTTCACTGGCAATTTCTTTTTGACTCAAGCACAAAATCTTAGGTTGCAGGGTTATTAAGAGATCAAAATCTCAAAATTTCTCTAACAACTCAAACTCTTGAATCAGTAGGTAGGATATATGTAGTGACTTTCTGCTAAGGGGATCAGCTACCACATTAGCTTTTCCTGAGTGATATTTCAATTCAAAATCATAATCTTTAAGAAATTCTACCCTACCTTCTTTGCCTCATGTTAAGTTCCTTCTTATCAAAAGGATATTTCAAACTATTATGATCACTGAATACTTCAAATTTAACTCTATATAAATAATGTCTTCATATTTTTAAAGCCAAAACCACTGCTGCTAATTCTAAATCATGGGTTGGGTAGTTTTCCTCATGTGGTTGATAATTACATATTTTATACATTAATAAACCTTCATTTCTAGTCATTTATACTCTCCATGTACTTAATTGATTGGGCTTGGTCATGTTTTGTGAGTTTGGGCTCAAATTGGGCTTAATTGATTTTTTCTATCATCATTGAGGTTTGACACTATTTCTGTATTTGCATCATATCTTGAGTTCTAGATGTCTAAAAATTATGGATTTTATCTTGTAGGAAATATAAGAGAGAGTTCTACAACTTTCATAAGATATCTAGAGTAGAATCAAACATCTAATAGAGCTAATTGGGCCTGGGAGTCATAATAAGAGTTTAGAGACCCTTTGAGAATGTTTTGTCCATAACTTTAGTTGTAGACCTTCAAATGACATAGGGTTTAGGCCCAATTACTCATAATGGACCTAGCTTTGTAACTAATGGGGTTTTAATGATGTGAGGCCAAAATAGGAGTTAGTTTATAGCTATAGAAGCAGAAAACCAAGATCAATTTTTCATTCCACACTTTTCTCACCTTCTCTCCCTAGATCTAGATCTTTCTCTCTTCTTCTTTCTTCTTCCTCAAGCTCCTTCGTGGTGGTGGCTATGGAGACCTAAACTTTTGTAATCAATTCAGAGATTCTTGAAGAAATTGTGGTTTGGATTCTTGAGATCTTGGTTCTATTTTGTGTTTGAATTACTTTTGGATTCCTCTTCTTCCATTTCTTCTTGATCTTGAATGCATGAATGATGATTTTGTTTATGTTTGATCTGATTGGATCTTGATTTAAGATTAAGAATTATGATGAATTTAGGATTGATTGATCTGAATTAATCACAAAATTAAAGAGGTTATGTTACTGATTTATGCCTAGGTTGATTGAATTCGGAGATCAAATTAACATAGATTCTAACATGAATTGTGCGATTACAAATTTGTGTGTCAATTGTTAATTGAATTCTAGATGATTGTCTAGTATGAATTCTAGATTTGATGTAGAGATTTTGGTTGAATCCAAATTAACCATTCAAATGCACTTCAAATATTGGTTGAAAGATCTGTGATAGAATCAACCCAATTTCGGATAGGTTTCTGAATTGATTGCTCTTTTAATTGAATTTCTTTCACTTTAATTCTATTCTTTACATATTCTAAGTTCTCAAATCTTTTACCCAATTTTGGCTAGATATGATCAAATTGCATTTAAAATCCTTGAGAGACGATCCGGTGTTGTTTCCTATGCTACAAGCCATAGGCATAACTCGGTTATAATTTTCATTAAGTTTGGCACTCGTCAAAATTTTGGTGCCATTACCGAGGATTGTTAGGTGCAATATGATCATATTAAGTGACCAAACAAACTCTTTTTCTTACTAACAATTAACTCTTGTTCAATCACATAACTGTTGCATTGCATTTTGGTGCATTGGTTACTGTTACATTGGCTTCTGTTACTATTGATCATTCTTTTGCTGCCTTTGTTGATAATTGCATTGCAATATTTCCTTATTAGTGTTATTCAATCATTTTGGACATGCTCCTAACTACCTAACATTATTTCATACCCATCTAACACATTTTCGCCTAGTTTTTGATTTCTTTTGGTGCAGGGAGAGACTAGTGTTGATCTGACTATGGAGTTTGGAGTTGAGACTTGGTCCCCAAGGTTAAACCATCATTTTGAGCACATAACGATAATTTTAGTAATTATTTTGGTAACTCAAAATGACCTAAAATTTTTCCAGTTGCTAGAAAAATATCCAATTCACCTGGTTGGCTATGATTGGCTATGCTCTTTTTCCCCAAATTCCATCGTTTAGACCACTTTTTCAATTTTTGAAGTATTTTCTTTTCATGATAATTTTCTAAATTAGTGTAGTTTTCATTCTATGGTAGTTCCATGATTTTTAAAATTCATTTTATGTGTTTTTCATTTTTTCTAACCATTTCTATAGTTTAGATTTGTGTGTTTTTGGCATTCTGACACCTCTATAGCCCTCATTGGTGCATGACTAGGTCTAATTCTGATAACTTGCTTGATTTTGATCCTGAGATTGATAAGACTTTGCATGCACTGATTAGAGCTCGTAAGCTTAGCCAAAGAATTGCTTCTAAATTTGATAGTGACATTGAATCTGTCAGTGCATCCGAGAGCTTAAGTGATTTTGCAACCATGGCTAATAACATGCATAATAGGACTCTTAAAGAGCTTGTTGTCCCTGATGTTACTTACCAGTCTTTGTGTATTCACTATCCTGATCTTAATGCTGACTTTGAATTAAAATATAGATTGATACACTTGTTGCCCAAGTTTCATGGTCTTGCAAGTGAGGACCCCCATAAGCACTTAAAGGAGTTCCATGTGATTTGTTTAATCATGAAGCCACATGGGATCCCTGAGGAGCATATCAAGCTGAGGGCATTCCCTTTCTCTCTTACTGATAAGCCAAGGATTGGTTGTTCTATCTTTCACTAGGTTCTGTCATGAGTTGGGATAATATGAAAAGGTTTTTCTTGGAGAGGTTCTTCCCTGCATCTAGAGCTACTGCCATTAGAAAAGACATCTGTGACATAAGGCAAATGGCAGGTCAGATCTTGTATGAATATTGGGAAAGATTCAAGAAGTTGTGCTCGAGTTGTCCCTACCACCAAATCAGTGATCAACTCTTGATTCAATATTTCTATGAGAGTTTGCTACCAATGGACAGAAGTATGGTGGATGTTGTCTCTGGAGGTGCCTTGGTGGATAAAACCCCTACTGTAGTAAGAGATTTGATAGCAAATATGGCAGTCAATGCTCAACAATTTAGCACAAGTGTCCTTACCTCAACCAGAGGAGTCATTGAAGTTCAATTGTCTCATGTAGACCAATAGAGAATGGAACACAGATATGATGAATTGACTTCTTTGGTGAGGTAATTAGCAGTGGGACAACATGTACCAGTTTCTGTACAATAAGAGCCTGCAAGGGTGTGTGGAACTTGCTCTTATCCATCTTATCCTACAGATTCTTGTACAACACTTCAGGAAGATAATTCTGCCATCCAAGCCTATCCTATTGCTGCAGCAAGCATTTACTGTTGGATTCAAATGTATGCAAATGTGCTAAATGGGCAAGTGAAAATGGTCTTCTTTTGGTCTTCTGGGGATATATGAATTTGAAAATAGCCCGAATATCCATTCAGGAAATAGTAATGCGACTTGCCTTCCAGCCTCTGCAACATCTGATCAATGAAAGGCAAGGGGAAACGGAGTTTCCTGGTGGCCTAGTTAAGCCGCCTATAATCAATGCAGACCCACCATTCAGGTCAGCAGCTGCATCATCACTCATACCTGCATAAATCACAACACATGCAACACATGGTTCAATATCACAGCCAGCACATGTATCATAGGTAACAGAATCCAAAAAGTCAACAATATCAGGGAATTCAACATACATATCAGCATAAGCATCATCAACCAGCATCTCAATCATGTCAACATGGAAAACTGAATGCTCCTCTAGGGGATGTCTTATGGCATCAAAAATGTTAAATTGTATAACATCATCACCAAATTCCATAGAAAGGATGCCAGCATGCACATCTATCTTGGTCTTGGCTGTCTTGAGAAATGGTTTGCCTAGAATTAATAGAGCATGGTTCATTGAAGACTCATTTGCCATGTCTAGAATGTAGAAATCCACTGGGAAAATCAACTTATTCACCCGAACTAACACATTTTGTAGCACTCCTACAGGATGAGCTGTGGTCCTATTTGCCAACTAAATCACTATACTAGTGGGTTGCAAAGTGCCAATGTTCAAAGACTCATAAACTGACATAGGCTTGACATTAATCAAAGCACCCAAATCTATCATTGCATGTTCAAATCTAGAATTACCTATTGTGCAAGGGATTGTGAAAGTTCCAGGATCTTTACATTTCTGTGGCATGCTTGGCTGAATCATTGTAGAAACATTTCTACCCATACTAATATTCTCAGTACCCTTAAGTCTTCTCTTGTGAGTACACAACTCCTTGAGGAATTTGGCATACTTAGGAATGTACTTGATTGCATCCAGGAGGGGCATATTGATTTACACCTTCTTGAATGTTTCTATGACTTCTCTTTCCATTTCTGCTTGTGCTATCTTCTTGGACTATGTGACCTTATTTGGGAAAGGTAGTGGAATGGCCAGGTCTGAATTCTCTACACATTGCTTCTGTGTCATGGATTTCTGGATTGAGCTATTTATTTCCTACGAATTTTACTATTTCTGGTCAATCTCTGGTTGTGCTAGACTAGGACCATCAACTTCTCTGCCACTTCTCAAGGTAATGGCACTCATATTTCTACTTGGGTTATTGACTGCTTATGAAGGCAATTGACTCGACCCTTGACTTTTCAACTCACTCAGAGTGGTTGCCAATTGCCCAATCTGAGTTTATAGATTCTGAATAGTGGCATTGACATTTTGTTAGAACTGAATATTGTTTGTGGCCACCTGTTTCATCAAATCTTCCAATGATGACTCAGTTGGAGTGTCTTGGATAGACTGCTACACAGGTTGTTATTGTCTGAATGTAATAAGACTAACCTTGTTCTGAATTTTGAAAAATGTCATTTCATGGTAGAGCATTGTATAGTTTTAGGGCATGTAGTATCTCGAAATGGTATTGAGTTAGATCCTAAAAAAATAGATTTCATTTCTTGCCTATCTTAACCAACATGCATGCGAGAGGTTTATTCTTTCCTTGGTCATGCAGGTTTCTATCGGCGGTTCATAAAGGATTTCAGCAAAATTGCCCTTCAACTGTCTAACTTGCTGCAAAAAGATGTGGAGTTCCACTTTGAGCAGAGGTGTAAGGATGCCTTCAATCACCTGAAGCAAGCATTGACTAGTACATCTATCATCCAGCCACCGGATTGGACACTCCCATTTGAGCTCATGTCTGATGCCTCTAATTATGCATTGGGAGTTGTCCTTGCACAGAGAGTCAGCAGAGTACCTCATGTCATTTCCTATGCTTCAAGGACTTTAGATGCTACACAAGCCAACTACACCACAATCGAAAAGGAACTTTTAGCAATTATTTTTGCTTTAGATAAATTTTGATCATATCTACTAGTTCTAAAGTGGTTGTATTTTCAGATCATATAACTTTGAAGTTTCTTATGAAGAAGCCCAATGCAAAGCTCGGGTTGATTAGGTGGATGTTGCTCTTACAAGAGTTTGATATTGAGATCAGAGATAATAGTAGAGTAGAAAACCTGGTGGCCAATCATTTGAGCAGAAATGAGAGGGGTTCGGAGCCTCTAGCTATCCATGACTCCTTCCTAAATGAGTAGCTTTTACAATTGCAAGGTAAGACTATTTCTGCTTAGTTTGCTGATATTGTCAATTACATGGTTGCTAGTGCACTGTCAGCATATTTCACTAGGGCTCAGATTGATAAGTTAAAGAGTGAGTCTAAGTATTATGTGTAGGATGATCCTTATCTTTGGAGATTTTGTAGTGACCAAGTAATTAAGAGATGCATTCCTGATCATGAGTTTGATTTTCTTCTTATCTTTTGTCATGCATTTACATATGGTGGACATTTTGGACCTACTCGTACAGCTAGGAAAGTTTTGGACTCTGGATTATACTGGCCCACTTTATTTCATGATGCATATAAGTTTTGTAAATCTTGTGAAAAATGCTAGAGAACAGGGAATATTTCTCATAGGAATGAGATGCCTCAACAACCCTTATTATTTTGTGAGATATTCGATGTTTGGGGTATTAATTTTATGGGTCTTTTTTCTGTATCATTTGGTTTTGTTTACATTCTACTTGCTGTGGATTATGTATCTAAATGGGTGGAGGCTAAGGCCACTCGTACTGACGATTCTCGAGTTATCGTGGATTTTGTTAGATCATAAATTTTTTGCAGGTTTGGAGTCCCAAAGGTCATCATTAGTGATCAAGGTTCGCATTTCTGCAAGCACGACATGGAGGCTTTGATGAAAAAGTATGGAGTCATGCACAAATTTTCTATGCCTTACCACCCCCAGACTAATAGCTAGGCCGAGGTTTCCAATAGAGAGATCAAGGAAATCCTTGAAAAGACGGTTCAACCTAATAGGAAGATTAGACCAAGAAGCTTGAAGATGCTGTGTAGGCTTATAGGACCGCCTACAAGACACCAATTGGGATGTCCCCTTACCGGATTGTCTTTGGAAAGGCATGCCACCTGCCTGTGGAGATTGAACACTGAGCATTTTGGGCGATGAAGAGGTGTAACTTGGAACTAAATCAAGCGGGCATGGAGAGGAAGCTACAGTTGTAGAAATTGGAGGAGATCCGCTTAGAGGCTTATGAAAGTTCCAAACTCTATAAAGAGAAGACCAAAGCCTTCCATGATAAAATGATTGCTATAAAAGAATTCAAAAGTGGTCAAAAAGTTTTCCTTTATAATTCCTGTCTTAGGTTAATGCCCGGCAAATTAAGGTCTACATAGGATGGCCCATTTGTTGTTACTAATGTTTTTCCTTATGGTACAGTTGAGCTCCAAGATGTGACAACAAAGAGAACATTCAAGGTCAATAGGCATAGACTTAAGCATTTTCATGAAGATTGTTAAGAGCATAATGTGGAAGTGATGGCTTTGCTCAATGCCATTTACACGGATGGATAATGAGGGAGGCCCTTACTGTACTTTTATTTTATTTGTCATGCATATTTTGGTGATTTGTATTCTTGATTTTTCTATGTTTTACATTGAGGGCAATGTAGAATCTAAGTGTAGGAGAGGAATTTTAATTCTATTTTTTGTTTTAATTTTTGCTATTTAAACAAATTCTATTTTTGCTGTTTTGCTGTTACTATTTTATTGTTGATGTTTTTATTTCTATCGTTTATGTTTTTTATTTCTGCTGTTAAATTTCATTTCTATTTTTTGTTGTTGCTAAATTTTGCTATTTCTAATTAATTCTGTTTTAGCATTCTATTTCTAATTTTTGTTGTTACTATTTCTACTTCTTTTTATTTTTCTATTTCTATTTTCTATTTTTTGTTTTGCTATTTTTGCATCTTTTAATTTTTGTTTTCTGTTTTCCTTTAAAAAAAATTATTATTTTTTAATTGTTTTCCAATTATACTTTGAGAATTGTGAAGTTTTTGAGTTTGAAGCAATTGATATTCAAGGTTCATAAACATGATTGAATAAAGTTTCTTCCTTCTTTAATTTGACAATGCTTGGTTGTTGAGGATGTTGAATTGGTGGATTGAGTTTGATAGATGCATATCTTGTAAGATTTTGAGCCTTTTGATAGATAGATTTAGCATTTGTGTCATTTTCTTCTTTCTGGTGTGATTTTCACTCATATCAATTAATCACTCTAGAACTTACTTTGATTATTTTTTAGGCTACATTTTCACTTGCATACATGAACATAATTGAGGCATTCTTTCTTGAATTAACTACTTTTTCCAAATAGCCAACCTTGCATCATTTTCCTTTGATTAACCCCCTTGAGCCTATTTGCCTATTCTTTGTCTTAACCCATTATATGCCTTATGTGAAAAACTATGTTTTTACCTTACCTTAGGGAATGAGAGAGCATTGGTTCATTTTCATTGGAGGAGCTCTTTAGCTTATGGGTAATTAATAGTTCAAGTGTGGGAGTTATGCAATTTGATGTGTAATATGCAAAGTGTTTGGTGAAAATAAAAAAGAAAAAAAAAGAACCAAATGAGAAGAAAAAAATAGAATGTAAAAAAAAGATAAAAAGAAAAAGAATAAATGCAAGAAAGGTTGTGAAAAAAAAAGAAAAATAAATAAACAAATAAGAGAATGAATATGTAAAGAGAATGTGCATTATATGGATTTGGGGGGATAAAATTTCATGTTTGTCAATTGAGTTCCTTCCCAATGCTCTTTTATTCTCTTGGGTGTTTAACTTGTCATATCCATATTGTTTCCTTCCCTTACCTTGGCCCCATTACAACCTTGAATAAAGTCCTCTTGATTTGTGTGTGCATGTGCTTGATTAGTGGATAAGTAGAAGATAAGCAAGCTTATGATAGTGTAATTTTCATAGGTTTAATTGAGTGAAATACTTACCTTGTAAACACTTGAGGGATTGAGAGTGCATCTTGTGAGAAACTATCATTCTTGATTCATGCTTTTCAATTTGAAGCTACCTTGCTTATTGGTTTGAGATGTGAAGAAATGTTAACTCATGAATGTTTTGTTCCCTTAAAAATTTGGTTGCTCTTCTTACTTATAACTTTTTGCATTCTTGAATGTTATTAGAATTTGAGTCTTTTAGAGTTTTTAGCTTTTGAATTTGTATTGTTTTTCTTTGTTCCCTAGTTTTAGTCTTTTGTGATTTGCCCTAGAGTGCAAAAGCTAAGTGTGAGAGAATTTGATAATTACATATTTTATGCATTAATAAACCCTCATTTCTAGTCATTTATACTCTCCATGTACTTAATTGATTGGGTTTGGTCATATTTTGTAAATTTAGGCTTAAATTGGGCTTAATTAATTTTTTCCAGCATCATTGAGGTTTGACACTGTTTCTATATTTCGGCTATATCTTGAGTTCTAGATGTCTAAAAATGATATATTTTACCATGTAAAAAAATTGAGAGAGATCTCCACAACTTTCATGTAGAGCTCTAGGGCAGAATAGGACATCTAGAGGAGTTAATTAGGCCTGAAAGTCAGAACACGAGTTCAGAGACCCTTTGAGAATGTTTTGTCCATAACTTGAGTTGCAAACCTCCAAATGATATGGGGTTTAGGCCCAATTACTCATAATGGACCCAGATTTGTAACTAATGGAGTTCTAATGATGTGAGGCCAAAATAGGAGTTAGTTTATAGCTATAGAAGTAGAAAACTGAGATCAATTTTTCATTCCACACTTTTCTCACCTTCTCTCCCTAGATTTAGATCTTTCTCTCTTCTTCTTCCTTCTTCCTCAAGCTCCTTCATGGTGATGCTAGGGAGAGCTAAAATTCTATAATCAATTCAGAGATTCTTGAAGAAATTGTGGTTTGGATTCTTGAGATCTTGGTTCTGTTTTGTGTTTGAATTGCATTTGGATTCCTCTTCTTTTTTATCTTGAATGCATAAATGGTGATTTTGTTTATGTTTGATCTGATTGAATCTTGATTTAAGATTGAGAATTGTGATGAATTTAGAATTGATTGATCTGAATTAATCACGGAATTAAAGAGGTTAGGTTACTGATTTGTGCCTAGGTTAATTGAATTCAGAGATCAAATTAACATCGATTCCAACATGAATTGTGCGATTACAATTTGTGTGTCAATTGTTAATTGAATTCTAGATGATTGTCTAGTATGAATTCTGGATTTGATGCAGAGATTTTGGTTGAATCCAAATTAACCATTCAAATGCACTTCAAATGTTTGTTGAAAGATTTATGATAGAATCAACCCAATTTCGGATAGGTTTCTGAATTGATTGCTCTTTTAATTGAATATCTTTCACTTTAATTTTGTTATTTACATATTCTGAGTTCTCAAATCCTTTACCTAATTTTAGCTTGATCTGATCAAATTACATTTACAATCATTGAGAGAAGATCCAATGTTGTTTCCTATGCTACAAGCCATAGGCATAACTCGGTTACAATTTTGATTGAGTTCGGTGCTCGTTAATGATCTCAATTGTCTTGAAGCATAAGGCACTACTCGTTCATTTTGCATTAGAACACATCCAAGACCCTTCTTGGATGCATCATTATACATTGTAAATTTTTCTTTAGGATCAGGGATAATTAATATAGGAGTTGTAGTTAACCTAACTTTTAATTCCTGAAAATAATTTTCACATTCATCAGTCCACTCAAAAGGCTTTCCCTTCCTAGTTAATTTGGTCAAAGGTAACACTAATTGAGAAAACCCCTTAATGAATTTTCCGTAACACCCTGTTAATCTTAGAAAACTCCTAATTTAAGTGATGGTTGTTTGTCTCTCCCATTGCATTACCGCTTCTGTAACACCCCAAATTCTGACTATGTGAATAGTAATAGCAGAATTACACTGTTTTACATTTTTTGTGTGTTATAAAAATAGTTTGACTGTTCTGAGATCATTTTTGATCATTTTGTGTGATTTGCTCCGAGTCAAGAAAATAATAATTTTCTAACTGAAAAAAAATCTTATTTTAATTAATTAGAGCTGGGAGATCTTACTAAACCCAATTCTGATTGATATATATATATATATATTAATATCGTAATTTTTAGGATTTAACTGTAATAAAATAATTTTATATTTTTATAATATTATTTTATTCAACAAGATACCTATTATCTCAAAAATAGTAGAAAAATTATTTTGTGGACCCAAAAAGTTCGTGGGGCCCACGTTTATGAAAAAACAAGACAAATGGTGGCTTGGACAAATTCTAGCCAATGAGAGAAGGTCAACGAAAGTAGGCTTGACTTTCTAAACCAATTAGAATGAGTCAACAAAAGAAGCATTGACTTCTTTGTGAACCATTAGATTGTAAAGCTTGTTGTAGAAGCTTTGATCTAAACCGTTGATCTGAACAATGGTGAAAAATGAATCTTGACAAAGCCACTAAGTATTATCTGTCGAGTGAAGATGCCCATATTCGTCGAATTGGACTTTCTGAAACAATGCCAAAATCCGTCGAAATTGAATATTTTAAGACCATGCTTTATCCGTCGAATTTGAGATATCTGTCGAATTTGAATTTCTAATCATATAGTATTTTTGTCGGTTCGACAATTTGAAAATTTCTTCTACGTTAACACCCATCCGATGAATTGGGAATTCTGTTGACCTTTTTAGTTTATCCGACAGTTTTTGATATTCGTCTGACAAAATCGCCATTCATCCGACAGAATTATCATTCGACAGAATGCTTATCCGACAGCACTTGATTTTTGGCCATACTTGGGAAATAATGTTCTCTCATCATACAGTATTCTGTTATGTTAATTTCATCAAAAATTTCCTTTGAAACTCACGACCATGCAGCAGCTTGGAGGGGGTTCTACAAGGTTCTTGAACAATCCAATAACCTTGAAAGTCAAATGAATGACATCAGCCATGTGCATTCAGAATAGGATATTTTACTTCAAGTAAATCCTAAATTTTATCTAAGTTTATCCCACGGCAGCAGCACTCATAATTTCACTCTCACAGAATTACATTTTCTCTCTCATCAAAAAGCATCCATCTTTTCTCTCAAAAATCCTACGAACCGAAGCATCAGTTTTTCTTTCTTTTCTCTTCATTGGTTCGGCCGAGCACCTTACAGACACCATCTATCACCTATAATTTCTATTCTCACCACTTCTTAAAGCTAAACTGCATTCTAAACACTTTCCATGTAAAAAGTTTTCCCAAAATCACATCCTAAGTACTTCAAAATCCCACTTCTAGCTTACTTTCTTGGAGGTAAACTTTGGTTTTTATGATTCAAATTTATGTTCATAATTTTCTAAGCCATGTTTGTTCCATGGTTTGTTATTATTGAGCATTGTTTGTGATTTTACTAATTATTTTAGAATTGTTAGGAATTGTTGTGGGCCATACGAAAGTCAAGGAGAAGGAGGAGAGCTTGAAGGGTTTGTCTTCAAGAGGTAAGAGGGAGATTTAACCTCACCAACCGAGTTTTGGTGGTGTGAGGATGGTTTTGTACGGTGAAAAATCCATAAGGGTTCTTCACCGATTATTTGATTGTGTTTGTGTTATATTTGATTGTGTTTCTGTGCTTGCATGTGTGATTAAATGCTTAAAGCTTTGATATTCTGTGTGTATGTGTAATTTAGGATGTGAATAACATGATGAATCGATTGTATATGTACTCCGAAGAGAATCGAGGTTCACGGCTATACTATGGAAAAAGGACCAAAGTCCTTACACTGATGAATTAAAATGAGAACTGAGAGATTTAAATGAATTTGGAAAAATTTTGAGTATAGTAAAATAAAATGATTTTATGAGTAGTAAAGAAAAGAAAATAACGACTTTTGAAAAATAATACCATTTACTAATTTTTAGAGGAGTTATACCGCAAATTTTTATAAAAGAAGGACTAAATGGTAAATTTTATCAAAATAAGGGGCCATTGTGTAAATACTTATTTTTAGAGGGGTCATATTGTAAATATTATTTTTAGAGGGGTTAAACTATAAATATTTTATAAAAGAGGGATGATTTTGTAAATATTAATTTTTGAGGGACTAATGTGTAAATATAAGTTTTTGAGGAACTAAAGTGCAAATATGGAAAATAAAGTTAATTTTAGTATTAAAATGAGAAAAATAGTATTTTTGATTTAAAACGTAAGAAAAATACTTACGCGATTGGAAAATGTTGAAAAATCGCTTCGCGATTTTGAAAAGGCGACAGAATTGAGTCACAATTGAGAAAACGTGAAAATATGATCGCGCGATTAAAATACAGTAATAATACTGTAAGATTATTATGTGAACCCCGATTATGTGATATAAATTGGAAATATGAATAGTGCATGGAACATGCATTGGAAAGGTCCGATGGACTGTATGAGGCTAGTTGCCTAGGAGAGACTACACCTCCTGAGTGGGTGTGATATGCGTAGTGTAAGTCACTCGTTGACCTTGGGGGCATTGGGGTGCGGGTTGCCTACAATGGGCAGTTGGTAGCTCTTCTGTACCGTGGGTTAGACCGACGCAACACACCAATGATCTGGACCGAGACACTATCCTTAATCAAGATTTGATAAAGATTGTCGTGTATATGCTAGATGTGCAAGATTGAGCACGTGGTCCGAGGCATGTTGGTATCGATAATTCTTTTTGATCACTCTCTCTGACCTGAGTTGTAGCTCCATGGAGTAGGAAATTGAGTCTGTGTACATACATATAATGATAGAGGGTATTATCGTAATTTTTGTTTATGATAATTGATTTATCGATTTATTGATTATTGATAATGACATGACTGTAATTATTGTGTATTACATGTTTTGTGATGATATTGATGTTAGTGGCATAATTGTAATTATGGTATGATAACTGTATGAGATATTGTATGTGTTTATCTTCATTACTGCCATACTGGTATTGGCGTAGGTGATCTCACCTCTTTGTATGCATGTTTGGTATTATATGTATATTTGTTGTTAAGACGTCGAGCAAGAAAAAGAGCGAGAAACTGAGGAGGAGCAGATTCCTGCTGAGGACGTCGAGTTTTGAAGAGACGCAGATACCTAGTTTCCTTGGCTACCTGAGGTTTACATTCATCGGAGGAGATGAGGCATGGACTTGTAGACTTAGAGAGAGAGTATCTATTACTTGGGAGACCTAAATATTAGGCGAGTAGACAACATTTAGGAAACCCTTACTTTTCTATCAATATATTTATGTACAACTAGAGTTCCCAATATCTATTAGGCAGTATTGGGGAGCTTATTATCGTACTCCCAGTACGATTAGTATTGTGTCATCTGCTCGGACACCTGTCCGCAGGACTACACCTCATGCTGGATTCCTACAGACTGAGGAATCTGAGGAGGACCCGTCTGAGGGTTCTGCTGTCTAGTAGGATTTGGGCTATATGTTAGTTTTAAAGTTTAAAGTTTAAATATTTTGGAAGTCTAGTTTGTAAAATATTTAAGTACGACAGTACTAAAGGCTTGTATGTATATATATGATGTAAATTATGTGTGACAATGTTGTTATGTCTTTACTTTCTGCTAAGCTTATCTTATTATCATTAAGAAATTTTATAATTCGTATTTACAATACAAGCGCGATTTTTAATTGAAGGGTAATTTGGTAATTAAGTAACAATAAATGTGGCACCCTAAGGTGGGTGTTAGATTAGTTGGTATCAGAGCCCAAGTTAGAGTCTTTTGGGTTTGTGGTTAGGTCTGTCTTGTCTAAGTTGTGTGATTCTCTGGAATTATTTTCCGAAAGAAAAACAATATTGTTTGAAGACTGACCTTCTCTTTTCTTTGTGTTGTTCAGTCTGATTGATAGAGGGAAATGGCAGGACGTGGAAGAGGACGCATGAATGCAAGGGCGAAGAATCGGAAATACCAAATGACGATAATCGAATATGGTCGTATGTAGCAAAGAATGCAACGAATGACTGAGGTTGTTGCACAGCAGAATCAAAGGGCACATGATGATGCTCATAGTTTGTCAGAATTTCGGAGGAACAATCCACCAAAATTTCATGGAGAGTTCGACCCAGAGAAGGCTGATATGTGGATAAAGGAGCTGGAAAAGATATTTGAAGGCATGGGTTGTAATGATGAGCGGAAGCTTACTTTCGCCATATTCGTGTTAGTCGGTGACGGAGAGGCTTGGTGGGCAGGAGCCCGGAGGTTGATCCAAGCTGAAAGGAGAGTTGTGACATGGCAGCTCTTTTGGCAGAAGTTTCTGGGGAAGTATTTCCCAGCCAGTGTTCGACATGCTAAGGAGATGGAGTTCCTTAGTCTGAGGCAAGGGGCAATGACTGTGAGTGAGTACGCAGCTAGGTTCGAAAGCTTGTCTAAGTTTTCGAGGTACTTCCAGATGCATCCAGATGAGGAGTGGAAGTGTAGGAAGTTTGAAGAGGGGCTGAGGCTTGACATCAAGCGAGCTTTAGCAACTGTGGACATTGATCAGTTTCTGGTATTGCTAGATAAGTGCCGAAAGGTCGAGGAGATTGATCATCTGAGAGAGGCTAGAAATAAGAATTTTGGACCAGCACGGTTCCAAAGGGGGAAGAGTAGCGGTGGCAACCGTTACCAGCAGAAACCATATACTAAACCAGCAATAAGTCAGAATCGGCAACAATCATTTGGGGAAGCTCTAGTGGTAGTAGAGCAGTTTCAACTGGAACTTCTGCACTTAAATGTTTTAAGTGTGGGAAAGGACATCTCACTGGGGATTGTTAGCATAAGGGGGTGATTTGTTATCGATGTGGGAAGCTTGGATATTTCTCAAGAGAGTGTGATCAGCAGAAAGCAGAGCCATCTGTAGGAAGTGTTCATACTGCAAGGCCACAGGCGAGTGGTCGAGTGTATACTATGAGCGGGGAGGAAGCCGCTAAATCCGAGGACTTGATAATGGAGGAGTGTGCTATTGAAGGTAATCCTTTAACAGTATTATATGATTCGAGAGCAACACATTCTTTCATTGCATGTGATTGTGTGGAGCGTTTGGGATTAACTGTGACTACATTGCCGTATGATTTGAGTGTTAGTACTCCTACTGATAAGCCTGTGATAACTACAAGAGTATGCTTGAATTGCCCTGTATCTGTTAGAGATAGAATCTTTCATGTGGATTTGATTTGTTTGCCTCTTTCCAAGATTAATGTAATATTGGGAATTGATTGGTTGTCTTCCAACCATATCTTGATAGACTGTGCTAGTAAGATGTTAGTTTTTCTTGAGGATAAGGATCCTAGATTCCTAACGGCTACGCAAGTGGAAGCTTGTTTGAAGGAAGGAGATCAAGGGTATTTGTTGATGTCTTCTATAGAGGTTCACTGTGAGGATGTTTTAAAAGATATTTTCGTAGTGAAGGAGTTTCCAGAAGTGTTTCCTGAAGATATACCTGGAATACCGCCGGAAAGAGAGATTGAATTCTCTATTGATTTGGTACCTAGAGCTGGACCTATATCTATGGCGCCTTATCGGATGTCGCCAGTAGAGTTGGCAGAGCTTAAGAAGTAGTTGGAGGATTTGTTGGAGAAGCAGTTTGTGAGACCAAGTGTATCACCTTGGGGAGCTCCAGTATTATTGGTAAAGAAGAAGGACAGAACTTCTCGTCTATGTGTAGACTACCGACAATTGAACAAGATTACGATTAAGAATAAATATCCACTACCAAGAATCGATGATCTCATGGACCAATTGCGAGGAGCCGTAATATTTTCTAAGATTGATTTACGTTCTGGTTATCACCAGATACGTGTGAAGGTGGAGGATATTCCGAAGACTGCGTTTCGGACGCGTTACGGACATTACGAGTATCAAGTGATGCCTTTTGGTGTGACTAATGCACCTGCGATATTTATGGACTTCATGAACCGGATTTTCCGTTCATACTTGGATAAGTTTATTGTTGTCTTTATTGATGACATCTTGATTTATTCTCGAAGTCAGGAGGAGCATGCTGAACATCTCAGAGTGGTTCTCCATATTTTGAGGGAAAATAAGTTGTATGCCAAGTTGTCCAAATGTGAGTTTTAGTTGAGCGAAGTACAATTTTTGGGGCATGTCATATCGGCAGATGGGATTAAAGTTGATGCTTCAAAGGTGGAGACAGTTGTTCAATGGGAGAGACCGAAGACAGTATCGGAGATCCGTAGTTTCATCGGATTGGCCGGTTACTATCGACGATTCATAGAAGGGTTTTCAAAGATTGCAGGACCTCTTACCCAACTTACACGAAAGAATCAACCGTTTACATGGACTGAAGCATGTGAGGAGAGTTTTCAGGAGTTGAAACGACGAATGACTACTTCACCGATTTTGATTCTACCTGATCCGAATGAACCTTTCGAGGTGTATTGTGATGCTTCATATCAAGGATTGGGTTGTGTACTTATGCAAGACCGTAAGGTTGTGGCATATGCGTCGAGGCAGTTGAAAGTGCATGAGAGGAATTATCCGACTCATGACTTGGAGTTAGCAGCAGTGGTGTTTGCATTGAAGGTATGGAGACATTTTCTCTATGGGGCAATGTTCACTATTTTTAGTGACCATAAAAGTTTGAAGTATCTGTTTGACCAGAAAGAGTTGAACATGAGACAAAGGCATTGGCTCGAGTTTCTGAAGGATTACGACTTTCAGTTACAGTATCATCCCGGGAAGGCGAATGTCGTAGCGGATGCTTTAAGTAGGAAAGCACTTAATGCTTCTGTTATGATGATAAAGGAGAAGGAACTAATAGAAGAGTTTCGGGATATGCGATTATCCGTGAAGTTGACGCCGGGAAAGATATGTTTGAACCTGATCGTTATTTCGAATAACTTGATGGATAGAATACGAGAAGGGCAAAACAGTGATCAATATTTGCAAGAAGCAAAGGAAACAAGAAGTCAAGGAGCGGAATTGGAATTCAGCGAGGGTATTTATGGAATTTTGAAGTTCAAGGGGAGAGTTTGTGTACCAAACGATCCAGAACTGAGGAGATCAATTTTGGATGAAGCTCATCGAAGCAAGTTGAGTATGCATCCAGGAGCCACGAAGATGTACCAGGATTTGAAACAACTGTATTGGTGGCAAGGAATGAAGAGGGATGTCGCAGAATATGTATCATCCTGTTTGATTTGTCAGAAGGCCAAAGTAGAACATCAGAGACCATCAGGAATGTTGCAACCTTTGCCTATTCCTGAGTGGAAATGGGATGATATAGCAATGGATTTAGTAACTGCACTGCCGAAGACTCGGAAGGGTCACGATTCTATATAAGTAATTATTGATCGGCTTACAAAGTCGGCGCACTTTTTACCGATTAATATTAAGTACTCAATGGAAAAGTTGGCTCAAGTGTACATCAATGAAATTGTTAGACTTCATGGTGTACCATCCAGTATAATTTCTGATCGAGATCTGTGATTTACATCGAGATTTTGGAACAGTTTGCAAGAAGCGATGGGAACGAAGCTACGTTTAAGTTCTGCTTACCATCCACAAACAGATGGTCAGTCAGAAAGGACGATTCAGTCATTGGAGGACTTGTTGAGGGCTTGTGTTCTAGAGCAAACTAGTTGTTGGGATGAATTTCTACCGTTAATAGAGTTCACCTACAACAATAGTTTCCATTCGAGCATAGGGATGGCACCCTATGAGGCATTATATGGGAGAAGATGTAGAACGCCGTTATGTTGGTACCATGATGGTGAAAGTACTGTGGTAGGACCCGAATTTGTACAACAGACAACTGAGAAAGTAAAGATGATCCAAGATAAGATGAGGACAACTCAGACGCGGCAAAAGAGTTATGCAGATAAAAGAAGAAGACCGCTAGAATTTGAAGAAGGTGACCGTGTATTTCTACGTGTGACGCCTATGACTGGAGTTGGACGAGTAATCAAGTCGAGGAAGCTTACTCCGAAGTTTATTGGACCGTATCAGATACTTCGTCGGGTAGGTCCGGTAGCTTATCAGATTGCACTACCACCGTTCTTATCAAATCTTCATAATGTATTTCATGTATCACAACTACGGAAATATATTTCTGATCCGACTCATGTTATTGAGCCAGACATTATACAACTAAAGGAAAACTTGACCTATGAGACATTTTCGATCAAAATTGAAGATCGAAGGGTAAAGCAACTTCGAGGAAAGGACATCGCATTGGTTAAAGTGGTATGGAATGATGTAAGTGGTGAAGCTACATGGGAGTTAGAAGAGAAGATAAGAGAGCAGTATCCGTTTTTATTTTGAATATGTATGTCAAGTTTCGAGGACGAAACTTTATTTTAGAGGGGGAGAGTTGTAACACCCCAAATTCTAACTATGTGAATAGTAATAGCAGAATTACACTGTTTTACATTTTCTGTGTGTTATAAAAATAGTTTGACTGTTCTGAGATCATTTTTGATCATTTTGTGAGATTTGCTCCGAGTCAAGAAAATAATAATTTTCTGACCGAAAAAAATCTTATTTTAATTAATTGGAGCTGGAGGATCTTACTAAACCCAATTCTGATTGATATATATATATTAATCTCGTAATTTTTAGGATTTAACTGTGCAATAAAATAATTTTATATTTTTATAATATTATTTTATTCAACAGTACCTACTGTCTCAAAAATAGTAGAAAAATTATTTTGTGGACCCGAAAAAGTTTGTGGGGCCCACGTTTATGAAAAACAGTCAGCACAGCTGACTGGACAAATTCTAGCCAATGAGAGAAGGTCAACGAAAGTAGGCTTGACTTTCTAAACCAATTAGAATGAGTCAACAAAAGAAGCATTGACTTCTTTGTGAACCATTAGATTGTAAAGCTTGTTGTAGAAGCTTTGATCTAAACCGTTGATCTGACCAATGGTGAAAAATGAATCTTGACAAAGCCACTAAGTATTATCTGCCGAGTGAAGATGCCCATATTCGTCGAATTGGACTTTCTGAAACAATGCCAAAATCCGTCGAAATTGAATATTTTAAGACCATGCTATATCCGTCGAATTTGAGATATCTGTCGAATTTGAATTTCTAATCATATAGTATTTTTGTCGGTTCGACAATTTGAAAATTTCTTCTATGTTAACACCCATCCGATGAATTGGGAATTCTGTTGACCTTTTTAGTTTATCCGACAATTTTTGATATTCGTCTGACAAAATCACCATTCGTCTGACAGAATTATCATTCGACAGAATGCTTATCCGACAGCACTTGATTTTTGGCCATACTTGGGAAATAATGTTCTCTCATCTTACAGTATTCTGTTATGTTAATTTTGTCAAAAATTTCCTTTGAAACTCACGACCATGCAGCAGCTTGGAGGGGGTTCTACAAGGTTCTTGAACAATCCAATAACCTTGAAAGTCAAATGAATGACATCAGCCATGTGCATTCAGAATAGGATATTTTACTTCAAGTAAATCCTAAATTTTATCTAAGTTTATCCCACGGCAGCAGCACTTATAATTTCACTCTCACAGAATTACATTTTCTCTCTCACAAAAAAGCATCCATCTTTTCTCTCGAAAATCCCAAGAACCGAAGCATTAGTTTTTCTTTCTTTTCTCTTCATTGGTTCGGCCAAGCACCTTACAGACACCATCTATCACCTATAATTTCTATTCTCACCACTTCTTAAAGCTAAACTGCATTCTAAACACTTTCCATGTAGAAAGTTTTCCCAAAATCACATCCTAAGTACTTCAAAATCCCACTTCTAGCTTACTTTCTTGGAGGTAAACTTTAGTTTTTATGATTCAAATTTATGTTCATAATTTTCTAAGCCATGTTTGTTCCATGGTTTGTTATTATTGAGCATTGTTTGTGATTTTACTAATTATTTTAGAATTGTTAGGAATTATTGTGAGCCATACGAAAGTCAAGGAGAAGGAGGAGAGCTTGAAGGGTTTGTCTTCAAGAGGTAAGAGGGAGATTTAACCTCACCAACCGAGTTTTGGTGGTGTGAGGATGGTTTTGTACGGTGAAAAATCCATAAGAGTTCTTCACCGATTATTTGATTATATTTGTGTTATGTTTGATTGTGTTTTTGTGCTTGCATGTGTGATTAAATGCTTAAAGCTTTGATATTCTGTGTGTATGTGTAATTTAGGATGTGAATAACATGATGAATCGATTGTATGTATACTCCAAAGAGTACCGAGGCTCACGGCTATACTATGGAAAAAGGACCAAAGTCCTTACACTGATGAATTAAAATGAGAACTGAGAGATTTAAATGAATTTGGGAAAATTTTGAGTATAGTAAAATAAAATAATTTTATGAGTAGTAAAGAAAAAAAAATAACAACTTTTGAAAAACATTACCATTTACTGATTTTTAGAGGAGTTATACCACAAATTTTTATAAAAGAAGGACTAAATTGTAAATTTTATCAAAATGAGGGGCCATTGTGTAAATACTTATTTTTAGAGGGATCATATTGCAAATATTATTTTTAGAGGGGTTAAACTGTAAATATTTTATAAAAGAGGGACAATTTTATAAATATTAATTTTTGAGGGACTAATGTGTAAATATAAATTTTTGAGGAACTAAAGTGCAAATATGGAAAATAAAGTTAATTTTAGTATTAAAATGAGAAAAATAGTATTTTTGATTTAAAACGTAAGAAAAATACTTACGTGATTGGAAAATGTTGAAAAATCGCTACGGGATTTTGAAAAGGCGACAGAATTGAGTCACAATTGAGAAAACGTGAAAATATAACCACGCGATTAAAATACAGTAATAATACTGTAAGATTATTATGTGAACCCCGATTATGTGATATAAATTGGAAATGTGAATAGTGCATGGAACATGCATTGGAAAGGTCCGATGGACTGTATGAGGCTAGTTGCCTAGGAGAGACTACACCTCCTGAGTGGGTGTGATATGCGTAGTGTAAGTCACTCGTTGACCTTTGGGGCATTGGGGTGCGGGTTGCCTACAATGGGCAGTTGGTAGTTCTTCTGTACCGTGGGTTAGACCGACGCAACATACCAATGATCCGGACCGAGACATTATCCTTAATCAAGATCTGATAAAAATTGTCGTGTATATGCTAGATGTGCAAGATTGAGCACGTGGTCCGAGGCATGTTGGTATCGACAATTCTTTTTGATCACTCTCTCTGACCTGAGTTGTAGCTCCATGGAGTAGGAAATTGAGTCTGTGTGCATACATATAATGATAAAGGGTATTATCGTAATTTCTGTTTATGATAATTGATTTATCGATTTATTGATTATTGATAATGACATGACTGTAATTATTGTGTATTACATGTTTTGTGACGATATTGATGTTAGTGGCATAATTATAATTATGGTATGATAACTGTATGAGATATTGTATGTGTTTATCTTCATTACTGCCATACTGGTATTGGCGTAGGTGATCTCACCTCTTTGTATGCATGTTTGGTATTATATGTATATTTGTTGTTAAGACGTCGAGCAAGAAAAAGAGCGAGAAACTGAGGAGGAGCAGATTCCTGCTGAGGACGTCGAGTTTTGAAGAGACGCAGATACCTAGTTTCCTTGGCTACCTGAGGTTTACATTCATCGGAGGAGATGAGGCATGGACTGTAGACTTAGAGAGAGAGAGCATCTATTACTTGGGAGACCTAAATATTAGACTGAGTAGACAACATTTAGGAAACCCTTACTTTTCTGTCAATATTTATGTACAACTAGAGTTCCCAATATCTATTAGGCAGTATTGGAGAGCTTACTATCGTACTCCCAGTACGGTTAGTATTGTGTCGTCTGCTCGGACACCTGTCCGCAGGACTACACCTCATGCTGGATTCCTACAGACTGAGGAATCTGAGGAGGACCCGTCTGAGGGTTCTGCTGTCTAGTAGGATTTGGGCTATATGTTAGTTTTAAAGTTTAAAGTTTAAATATTTTGGAAGTCTAGTTTGTAAAATATTTAAGTACGACAGTACTAAAGGCTTGTATGTATATATATGATGTAAATTATGTGTGACAATGTTGTTATGTCTTTACTTTCTGCTAAGCTTATCTTATTATCATTAAGAAATTTTATAATTCGTATTTACAATACAAGCGCGATTTTTAATTGAAGGGTAATTTGGTAATTAAGTAACAATAAATGTGGCACCCTAAGGTGGGTGTTACAGCTTCCACTTTACTAAGATCAGCTGAAACTCCTCCTTGTGATGTTATATGTCCTAGAATTTTTACTTCTTGATGCCAGAACTCACATTTTTCTAGCTTACCAAACAATTATTTTTCTCTTAAGTTTTGAAGGACTTGTCTAAGATATTATTTATGCTCTTCTACTGTCTTTGAATAGATGAGAATATCATCTATGAAAACAACCACAAATTGATCCAAATAAGGTCTAAAAATGTGATTCATATAATCCATAAATACTGCTGGGGCATTGGTCAATCCAAAAGGCATAACTAGATATTCATAGTGTCCATTTCTATTTCTAAAAGCAGTTTTAGAAATATCATATGGCCTAATCCTAATTTGATGGTATCCTGATCTCAAATCTATCTTAGAAAATCTTGAGGCTCACCTTAGTTGATCCAACAAATCATCAATTCTTGGAAGTGGGTATTTGTTTTTAATGGTCACTTTTTTCAATTGTCTATAATTCACACACAATCGTAAAAGTTCCATCCTTTTTCTTTACAAAAAGTTTAGGGGGCACCCCAGGATGACACATTAGGTCTAATAAATTTCTTGGCCAGGAGTTCTTTTATTTGCTTCTTAAGTTCACTTAACTCCAATGGGACATTCTATAAGGTGCTATTGAGATTAGGACTGCTTCTAGTATTAAATCAATAGAGAAATAAATTTCCTTTTCTGGAGGTAATTCATTTATTTATGAAGGAAATACTTCTGGAAATTCTCTCACTACAGGGATAGTTTCTAATTTTTTGTTGTTCCTTTGAATTTAAAGAAAATAGAAGAACATATGTTTGTGCACCTTCTTTCAAATATTCCATAACTTGAATGGCAGAACAATAAACAGATTCATCCTTAATAGACACAGAAGTTTCAACAAAATTTACAGATTTCTTAGAATAATTGAGAACAAATTGATTTTGAGACATCCAATCCATTCCAAATATAACATCAATATCTTTCATAGGTAAACAAATAATATCTATCACTGACAATTTATTTTGCACATTAATAGGACATTACAAACAAACCTAACAAGTGACCACTTTTCCTTTTGTAGGAGTTGAAACTAATAAACCATACGGTAACAAAGAAATACACAATTTCAAATTTCTCACACAATCGAGGGACACAAACGAATTTGTAGCTCCCTAATGAAATAGTGCAATTAAGAAATAATTTTAAATTAAACACTTACCCTGTATAAGATTTGGAGACTATTCAGCTTCTTCTACAGTTAGAGTAAAAACACGTTCCTTAGCTTAAGGTCTTTGAGCAGGATTTTGAGTATGAAGTTTAGGGCAATCTATGAATAATGACCTTGTTGTCCACAATTAAAACAAACTCCAGTTCCTTCCAGACAAGGTTTGTTGCTTTGAACTTTCTTATATTTCGGACAAGTTTGCATCTTATTGCTATCTTGTATCTATTTTCCTATGTTCCAATTAAGCTTAAATTGCGTACTATTCTTTTTTTGTCTCTCATTTTCCATCCTTTATTTCAAGATGTTTGTTTTACCTTTTTCCTCATTTATCCTAATCTGAGTTTGCGCTACTATTCTACATTTATTAACCAACACAGAATAATTTCTAATTTCTAAAGCAGCCACAACACTGAAGTTCAGGTCTCAATCCAGATTCAAACTTTATTGTTTTCCACTCCTCATCTTGATAATTTCTTAGGTAAATGGAAAACTTAGCTAATTCTTCAAATTTTGCAACATATTGGCCCACAGTCGAACTACCTTGCTCTAACTTCAGAAACTTAGCTTCCTTCGCATTCTTAATATTGACTGGAAAGTATTTACTCAGAAAAGTATTCTAAAATACCTGCTAAGTAATTGATGTCCCTTGTGCCTCTAATAATCCTCTAGCTCCTAGCCACCAATACTTTGCCTCTCCTTCTAAAATATAGGTGGCATAAGTAACCTTCTGGGCATTAGTACAACCCATTACCTCAAATATTTTCTCTAACTTCCAAAGCCTTTCTTCAGCTAAAGCTGGATCATACTCCCCAAAAAAATATGGTGGCTTATTCTTTCAAAATTTAGCAAGACCTTGGGATTGTTGATTCCCACCATGATTATTTTCTTCCCTTGGTTCCTCATTTCTATTCCCAGCATTTTTGTTTCCATTGAGATTATTTTGTAAGTGCTGTAAAATATTATTTGAAATTGTAGCTTGGTCTCGAATAGCGTTAGCCATTTATTCTAAGGTATTCCACACCTTTTCATTACGAGCATTAGGGGCATTCACTTCTTCTGTAGAAGTGTTCCTATTCTTGGTATGTCTAGGTGATGTCATTCTATTCGTGCACACATAGACAGATAATTATTGAGTTGATCAGTCTCAATAATACTATTTTTGTGGCCAGGTATAAATCAAATCACACTAAGACCAATATGCACATAATACTATGCATACCATCTATAAAATTTTCCTAAGAGATGCATCGCCAATTTGGATTAGGCCATACCAATTTTGCCTACATAGGCACACCATAAACCATTGTTCTGATACCATAATGTAACATTCTGCCAGTGATTTAATTATATTTTAATAATGTACTAAATAATTGATACGTACCTCATTCATATTAATATTTACTTAACGTTGATAAAATATTATGTACTTCATTATTTATTTAGTTTTAATTAAATATGTGCAGCGGTTAAATATGTAATAGAATTTATCTAATACTTAAATTAATTAAGTTATATATATATATATATATATATATATATATATATATATATATATATATATATATATATATATATATACTTTTTATAACTCATACGATAAACGTATCAAAGGAACATAAAATTAATAAAAATACAACAGAACATTTAATAACACACTAACTGCATTTACATTTAATATTTACATATGGTGTGCCAATACATCGATCTAAAATATTTACAAACACTGAACAAGTTCAAAACTACAAAAAGAGACATAAAAAATGTTTGAATAATCAATGTTGGTCAGTACGTCAGTGGACAAAGCACACCCAAAAAGCAGCCAAGTCATTTATATACATCTATATACAATCATATCATGCATGTCTGTCAGTGGTCTGAATCATGCATGATAAAGTAGCTGATGTCAATGCTGTTAATCACAATACAAATTTCTTTAGTGGCAGGATGAAAAACAAGGTGAGCAACAATATCAATCAATAGTGTGATGCGCACCATCCTGTCTCTCTGAACATAATAGATAAAGGGGTGAGAATTTATAATTCTCAGTAGAGAAATCATACAGTTAAGAAAATCATTTATTTTGAACTATGCTATGTCCAGCTGCATTCACTACAAATGATAAGTTTCAAACAGAGTACTACATAACTTTACTTTATATCAATGAATTATATACTAAATAATACTATTTCACATTCCTTTATCTATTACTTTTCTCTTCTTGCTCACATAGCCAATAACATAACATATTATAGTTGAGATCTCAACCTTTCTAGGGTATCCCCTAGTTTAGTGGTTATTCCAATCAAGGAACCCAAATAAAGTGATCACTCCACATGCCCGGGGAAAGGAGATATAGAGCTCAATAAAGTGACCCATGTAAGACTTCCCATTAAGTTCCACTTAGCCCTCTTGGCTCGTGAACCTCCTTAATGGGTCCTAGAAGGCATACTATTCTTTCTCTTAAATATTGATGTCATTTCTTTAAGCTCAAAATCAATTAGTAAAATGTCATAACTTTGAATATCATTCTTTCACAAAAACAACATCAATAGTTCATAATTTGTGACATTAAAATAATTAATCATTTAATCAACATTTCAACATCAATAAAACCTATACACTACAACAAAAAGGAGTTTTAGCGACAATTTTTTAGTGGCCATACAATAATTTCCAGGAATACATTTGCTAAAGTGATGATCTTATGTCAAATGAACATTGCACACTAAAAATTCTAATTTTTGCGGCAAATATAACAAATGGCTGCTAAACAAGAAGCATAAGAAATTTCACCCGCGAGAATGCTTTTCCTATTCCCTATAATAATTTTTTTTAATCAAAAATATTTTTCCTTTTCCATTTTGAAACTCTTACCACCATTATCTATCATTCTCTCCAACAATTTTCTATTCTCTCCACTCTCCCTACCATTCTCCAATCGGTTACTCAAAAAAACACTAATATCTAGTACGTAGTGGTGGTTAGCGCGAGGTGGATCTAAGTGGCAGATCTAATTTCAGATTCTAGAGCGGTGGTTGTCGGTGTGCGGTGGTTGACGGGGTCACGTGCTGGCTGGAGCGGCAGCTGGTGGTGGTAATTCGATTGGGAGCAGCAGCGTCTTAGTGAGGGATCGTGCAGCATTTTGTACAGCAAACAATGGTGAGGAACTGCGCTTGGTGGGTTGCACAACAGCTGGGGTTGCAACTCTGGCGGAGGCTCAAGAGCGGTTGTGAGGTATGTGCCTCTTTATTCTCATTTTTATCTATTTCTTGTTATCATATTTTGTCCTTCTTGTTGTTCTTCTTCCTCTGTGTAAGAGAAATCCAGGTCTCTAGAATTACAAGCATTACAATATTATTTATTGGTTGCATTAGAATTTCAACTTGTGTGTAGAGAAAGATTATAACATCGAGAATCATGATTTACAAGGTGAAAACTGTGAATTCTTGATTGATTATGAAAAAACACATAAAAAAGTATCACTGCTAGAGAACTTAGAATATTTTTAACATTTCTTCGTGTTGGTGACAGGGTTCATGGATTGCGCAATAAAGATTCTAGTGCCAAAAAAATTGAAGATGGAAAGGTTTATAGATATATGAGCTTGTAGTTACAGTTGCAGTTGGATAGTAAATGATAAAAGCTAAATAGTTTTGGTAATTTTTCAGCTAATGTGTGATTTATTAAATTATCCTATATTGTAATCCACCATGAAAAAAGTTTACATCATGCTCTTATGAATAGCGTCAACATTTAAATGTTAGAGAATAATGTCCCGATTTATTCTTAGTAAGTTGTCTTCTGATGCCACTTATATCATCTTTTGTTCCTTATTGCTGTTCTAAAGTAATCTGCTTATTAAGCAAGTACCTCTATTGTTAAATATAAAAAACCATTCATGAGCCTTCATCTAACATTTTAAGCTTTTGGGATAGTTGGTTATTGATATGGTACTAGAGCCTCTATGACCAAGTGTTCAAGACTTAGGAATTTAATCCTTGCTGTCCCCATTCTTCTAAATAAAACTTGAATTTTAGCACAAGGTGGAGTGGACCTGAGCATTGTCCACCATTCAAGCCCAAATGATTCTTGTATAAAGGGGTGTATTAAGATATTAAAAATCATTCATGAGCCTTCACCTAATAGCTTAAGCTTTTGGGATAGTTGGTTCTTGACATCTTCCTTTTATATGTCTAATATTTCCATCAAAACATTATTGGCTTTGAATCATAAATGGGCAATCAATAATAAAGCCTTCGTTGGCATCTATTTCTACAATTACAGTGTCTGTGAAAACGCTAATGATTTTCATGTCTACATATCTATCATGTCATTCCTTATCAACTCTTTGTGGAAGAGGAACTGTGTGAGTTTTAAACAACATATAGAGCAGATACATATGATTTTTGTTCTTCAGCAGGTTATGTCTTGCGTGCTTTAGACAATGCTTAAAAATATACCTATATCATTCATTTAAAAACCATTTAGTTATATTAAAAATATAGTGGAAGTGATAAGTGATTCCAAAAATATTAATTATCATGAAATGGCTAACGTAATAACTGAAATGTCAAAGTCCATAGTGTAGTCTTTTATTAATTAATAATAGCATTTATTAAATCAAGATATCTTGACATCCTTCTGGAAGCTTTAATTTTATATGATTTTTCATCTTTTTGGTGGTGAAACTGATGAAAAGGAAGGGTACAAACATAGTTCTAACTAATTGTGCTGGAGCTGGTGATATAATTTCAGTGGCTGGCTCGGCAAGTCCATCAATAGGCCATACAGTGGCAATTGTGGTGGTATAAGAATATTTTTGTTATAATTAATAAAATTTGTTATATTTATGCCTCCTTTTTTTATGGTCATTTAACTTAATGAAATGACCATGGTTCATTTGATGGTCATTTGCTGCCTTCATTTGCTTATGTAAAAAATTCTGGAGGAGTCTTCCAAACTCAGAATTGCTCTTTTGTCATCTTTGAAGCTACTTCTATAGTTTTGGCATATATAGTTCTTATATGTTTGTGATTATTGCTTACTCAATTAAATGAATAGACTAATGTTGAAATTTTTGTAGTTGACTAGAGGAAGAATTGGTGATCAACTGATGGCTAAAGATGAAACAAACCTTGCCATAAATGTGCTTTCAGGCTTATTAGAATCATATGAAGTTCAGGGAAGAGGAGAGCTACCGCAGGGTTTGTTCATGTTTCTATGGGATTGCATGATCCTTACCATGATATACACGTAAAAACTATGATTCCTTTTGTGCTTAGGCAGCTGCTTATGGCCTCTGTGTTAACAGGTATCCTAATTGAGAATACGAGATGTAAGGGATTTGAGTTATCTATCTCTCCACCTAAAGTCATGTAAGTTTTTAAGGACTGAATAAGGCTCTGAATTTTTGTCTTATTATCAATTTTAGCGCAGTGTGATTTTGCTTACTTAGCACTACTTATGGGTTTGGCATGCTGTTTAAATACTGAGTAAATGCTGTAAGCTTTCTATGCATTGTTTCAGATGTTTTAATAGCATTACTTACCACTTTCATTTCGACAAGTTGATTTTAGTTCTTTACAATTTACTAGAATTCCTTAAACTCTGGAAAAAAATTGCAACAGAACTGGAGTCCAATCTTTCCATTGTATTTTTTAATATGCTAGCATTCTTACGCGATGCTAGAAGTTTAAAGCTGAATTTTGGTGCTTTGTCTTCACTAGCTGTGGAGACAGTTGGTATCAACAACTTGATTAGAAATAGAACACAACTAGGAGATTCAAGAAGGTGATCATCTTGACCCTGAAACAAAAGCATATCCAGTAAGCACAGGCACATAGTGAATCATGTAGATTGATACATTACAGAGTCCAAACTAAGTATCAAAATGGAAATATATGCCACTGAATAATCACCCTTATCTAGAAAAGATCAAAAGTAAATCTCTAGCATCAACTTACTAGAGATATTCAAGATGAATTTCTTCACAAATAATAGCCATACTATATATTTCCATTTTCTAGTCTATAATGAGTTCCCATAAGGCTTCCTTTTTCGTTCTGAGTTAAAAACGTTAGCTTGGAGCCAGGTCTCTGCCTTTGGCATCTTGTGTGAAGAATCTGACATTCCATATGTATATATCCCTTCTAAAGAATATACACGTAAACAAACAAGATACCCACTTTACCTTGTATCTTGATGTTTATGAATTTGGAATGTATGAAGAGAGCTGATGGATTTTTATAAATAAATTCACCCTTTGTGGTTATGAAGTTATAATTAGTTAGTCTGATTCTACAATTCTAACTATGAATCCTTCTTTATTTTGGATTCAAGGTTTTCTGGTTACGACTAGAAAAGTGATTTGACTTGGTGACTACATTGTTAACCCCTAACAAGGCAATTTATGCACACTTGAAGAGTAGGTATTCTCTATTCTCTTCCTATAATTTAGTTTTCTACATCTTTATTTTCATTGATTCATAATTTATTTTAAGAAAATCAAAGATATGAAAAGAAAAGCTATGAGTTTATTTATATGCTTTTAGATTTGTACTTCTAGTTAACATTTCAATGTTGCATTGTATGAGAAATTTTTTATAGACTTGTAATTAAAATGAATTTTTGTTAATTGATTTTGGACATATTATTATACATTTTAACTTTCATTGGGATTTTCTAACTAAGGTTGATGAACTATATATGAATGACATATTATTTTTATTTTATCATTGCAGGTCATACACTATGATTTTGAGAAATTTCATACGTGAAAGACTTCATTATGATCAAGAGTTAAAGATTTATTTATAGACTACCTATTATCTTGTAATATGACTATTTGATAACATTAGTTATTAGATATTTGATAACACTAGTTATTAGACTCAAAATGACACAAATTATTAGATAGTGTATTTTTTATGTTTTCTTGTTGATATTGTAAAGTTATGGATGTTCTTTTTTATTGTGGATTTAATGAAATATATTTTGCTTTATAGAATGAGTTCTAGTATATTGTATTTAGAAACATTTGTATGTTATGATTTAATTTCTTTAAGGGCAAATATTATTATCACTAAAATTTTTGTTAATGACGTTGAAATCTCATATTGAATGACAAACAGACATAACATTTTTGTACTAAAAAGAACAGGCATAACATTTTTTACCGGTAATAAAATGAGTCTTTACCGATAATAACAAAAATCGTTAAAGACATGAAAAAAGGAAAACCTTTAGCTGTTTTAGTTGCCATTATAATTGCCGGTAAAAGGCATATTTTTTATTGGCAATAAAATGGGTCTTTACCGGCAATGACAAAGGCCATGAAAGACATGGAAAAAGGCAAACCTGGGACTGTTTTAGTCGCCATTATAATTGCCAGTAAATAATTGCCACTAAAAAGGGATACTTTTACCGGCCATAAAAGGGGTCTTTACCGGTACTTTATATAATGGCCAGTAAAACCTTTACTGACACCGGATACAGCGGCAAATAATTAATTACTAGTAAAGGTTTTTGCGGCAATTCTTATTGCTGCTAAAAGACATATTTATTGCTGCTAAAAGACTTTTTTGTTGTATTGATATCATTTATTTCTATAATTATAATAATAAAATACAATATAATTCATTAACAAGCAAATCTAACCCTAATATCCATGCTTGGCTGAAATCACCATATTATGACAATGAACTGATTAGGTGTTGGTGTATGCCCTAGAGGCCGATATATTTCGTCTATAATTACATACATTGTATAGGCATTTCATTTATTGTGTTATTTATGATAAACATAAAAAAGTCCTTAGAATAGTAAGTTTGATGCCATAGGACATCAAGTGGATGATTTGATTGTGAGATCCTACTGGATAAAATTACAACATTATTCTTAAATGTTCCTAGTCAAGTATTATTATTAATTAGGACAATAATAATGCATTGAGACTAGTATGTGAGTAGACTGATGGCCACATCTTATGGGTCATGGATATGAGATATCAAGTTTTCACATGGGCATATATATTAAGAGTAATGATGTACTGGACTGACCCACCATGAGAACGATATGTGGATCGTTACGTGAGTGTCATAAGCGATTCTTATAGTGATAATGGTGTATGTGGTCTTTTGACCTGAAATCACTACGATTCCTACATCAGGAGTTGTATGTTTTGATGCCATTAAACGTCATCTGTAACAAGGTGATTATAAAGTTAGTTATTAGACATATTGAGGGATGTGAGTGACCTAGATGGGAATTGTCCCTCCTACATAACAAGAGTGATATCTTCGGGCCCCTTGATTGAGTGAGACTACGAAATGCATGGCCATGCTCAAATAAGTCAATATGAGATATTGATCTCATTTACTACGTCTACTCGAGTATTAGGAAATGAAAGATTGAACTATACAAGGGTGACACGTTCCATGCCTTGTGTTCAATCTAGATATCTGGACAAAGGGACTAGACTAAACGTAAACATTGATCACAGAAAGGTTATGTCAAATCACTGACATTCTGATTACTTGGGTAGTAGTGATGTGTTGTGTGATACCGCTCACTGCTTGTAATATTAAAATATGATTTTAATATTACTGCTAATGTTATGAGAACCTGCAGGGTCACATAATTAGAACAAACTAAATTGGAGTAAATAGAAATCAAATTGGACTAGGAATTCTATCGTGGGCCAAAATTCATAACAAATGAGCCCAAGGCTTCACACTAACCCTACTACTGCTCTGTCACTCAAGGATTCTAAAAGAATCTGTTAGAGGCTTCTTAGAGAAGCTAATGGAAGGCTTCTCGAAGAAGTTAACGAAAGGCTTCTTGGAGAAGCTAAGGTAAGGCTTCTTGGAGAAGCTAATGCAAAGCTTCTTGGAGAATCTAATGAAAGACTTCTTGGAGAAGCTAATGAAAGGCTTCTTGGAGAAGCTAATGGAAGGCTTCTTGGAGAAGCTAATGCAAGGCATCTTAGAGAAGCTAATGCAAGGCTTCTTGGAGAAGCTAATGAGAGGCTTCTTGGAGAAGCTAATGAGAGGCTTCTTGGAGAAGCTAATGAGAGGCTTCTTAGTGAAGCTAATGAAAAGCTTCTTGAAGAAACAAATAGAAGGCTTCTTAAAGAAGCTATTGGAGGCTTCTTCTATTAAAAGGGAATAAGGGCATGGACTGTAACCTTTGATACACACACATAGTGAAAGAGGGTGACAGATTTCCTTCTCTCCATAGCTAGCACTGCGTTACGGAGGCGAGACTTCTAGCATACATTGGACGTTCTGTTGGTGTATGCCTTAAAGGCTGATACATTTATCTGTATCTACGTACAATCTATTATGCTAATTGTAATATATAAGGCATTTCGTTTATTGTGTTCTTTTTTTCATAAACATAATAAAGTCCTTAGAATAGTAAGTCTGATGCCGTAGGACATCAAGTGGTTGACTTGATCATGAGATCCTATTGGATAAAATTAGAACACTATTCTTAAATGTCCTTAGTCAAGTATTATTGTTAATTAGGACAACAATAATGCATTGAGACTAGTATGTGCATAGATTGATGACCACATCTCACGGGTCATAGATATGAAATATCAAGTCTTCATATGGGTATATATTAGAGTAATAATGTACTGGACTGACCCGCCATGAGAACTCTACATGGATCATTATGTGATTGTCATAAGCGATTCTCATAGTGACAATGGCGTCTGTGGTCCTTTGACCTGAAATCACTACGATTCCTATATGAGGAGTTATGTGTTTTAATGCCATCCAACATCATCTGTAACAAGGTGATTATAAAGTTAATTATTGGACATACCGCGAATCATGCAAAGGAATGTGAGTGACCTAGATGGGATTTGTCACTCCTACATAACAAGAGCAATATCTTCGGGTCCCCTGATTGAGTGAGACTGTGAAATGCATGGCCATGCTCAAATGAGTCAATATGAAATATTGATTTCATTTGTTGTTACAAATTCTACTCGAGTGTCAGGAAATGAAGGATTAGATTATACAAGGGTGACGCATTCCATGCCTTGTGTTCAATTTGGATATCTTGACAAAGGGACTAAACAACGTAGAAACATTAGCTATGGAAAGGTTATGTCAAATCACTGACATTCTCATTTCTTAAGTAGCAGCGATATGTTTCTAGATACTGCTCACTGCTTGTAATATTAAAATGAGATTTTAATATTATTGCCAACGTAATGAGAACCTGCAGGGTTACACACATAGAGCAGACTAAAATTGGAGCAATGGATTTAAGTTGGACTCGAATTCAAATATGGGCTAGACTCATAACAGATGAGTCTAGGGTTACACAGCTTTCCTTGCTGCTGCTCACACTCACTTAAGGTAGTCACTATTATAAATAGTATTGCTAAGGGGCTACTAAGACACACAGTACAGAACTTTAGCCGCACCTTAAAAGTGAGTGAGTGAGTGACAGATTTCTTCTCTTCTCCTCGCAGCTAGTATTGTGTGGGAAATGTGAGGCTCCCTTTTTGCGAACGTTAGATGTTCATGAGTCTATTCGTGCGGATACCGTAGAGACATCATCACTGTTACGGTGTTGGTGATTCACGTCACTTCCTTTGATCACGCTTCAACAGGTAAACAATTTTAAAACTCGAATTATGGCTTCTTCGCATGGATCCTTGGTGGGAATTCTATTTTTCCACTGCGTGATGTATCTGTCATTCCTAACACGTTCGTGGGTCTGTTCGTGTGGACTACGTAGAGACATCATCACTGCTAAGGTGTAACTGGTTTGCGTTGATCATCTTTCTTCTGGATTCAAGAGGTAAGCTCAAAAATCACGTTTCATGGTCTCCTTTTCGCATGGATCCTTGGTGGGAATTCCCTTTTTTGTTGCATTTTTTATGCTAGAATTCCCAATAGTGGTAATAGAGACACTTGCGAAACCATGATTTGATTTTTCTATTCTTCGTGCTGTGTGAAATAACATGATTACTTGTTTTTAGTAAAAGATATGATCTTTAATGTGTTATTTCTGAAACCGAATGAATCCTTTGTGAAAATAATGAATCTGTTTTGTATGTATGTATATTTTTACAAATTTTTTTGGTATATATGTGATATATATAGCAACGCAGTACAAGGTTTTGAAAACCTTCTTTCTAGTAGACGGTGACATTAAGGGTTCCTTGTGACATGAAGTGTTTATGTCCTCACGCGTTCTGGAAACTTTGTTCTGGACAAGTGACGACAGCGATGAGGGTTCAAGTGTTGATGCCCTTGTCGTCAAGGAGGTGCAAGAGGTTTCAGCTCTTGTTTTTCTTTTTGGTTCCGGGACGCTGCCTCGGCCCCCGCAATGGTTGGCCTCCCCTTGACCCCGGTCGCTGATCGGCCAGTGGGAACCCTGTGGTCAGGGCGCTGCCTCGAACCCCACTGCATAGTCTATGTTATTCAAAAGTGCGATATTCAATTATATTTTTATGACTCATAAAATAATAATGTATTATTGTTTAGAGTTTTTATGTACTTTGTGGTGCATGGTGCATGGTTATGGCCTTAGTCCTCTTTTTATGCTATTTTGGTTATTTTAAATATGACCTGCGTGTCATGTCTTTCTCTCTACATTCTGATTGTACATTCTCTTCTCACCTAACTCTCCTTGAATGTAAAAGAAGTTTCTATATAATGTAATATTGATGTAGAGGCAAGAAGACGGCATCAAATGAGGACGTCGGTGAGAGGCGCTTGGTGAAGCTGTTCGCTCTTTATGCTTAGTTAATGATACTCTCACTGGCTTGGGAGAATCATTGCGTTAGGGGCCATAACAATGTCACATTTATTATATGTTTTATATGTATAAGATACATGGATGATGTTTATGATATGTTAAGCAGTTCAATAAATGGTGAGATCTAATAATAATGATAAAATTTCATCAAAGCAAATATTAAGTCATTATATGATGCCTTCCAATGCGTGGTACTCATCAAGACTAGTATCGATTAAGTATAGGTCTGCCAAAGCAGGGTGCCTTTATCTGTATTAGTAAGATGCAATGGGATAAAAGTAATATCCAACTGTCAACCAATGGGTTTGACTTAACTAAGCCATTTCAATAGAATTAAAGGTTTAGAGGCATAGAGTTGGGCTTTAGTCCATTAGATGGATTAGAATAAGTGTTATTCACCTAACTATCCAAGAGTTGCATGTGATATAATTGAAAAGTGTTTCCTACCTAAATAACTGAATTTTGGGTGATCAGCCAAAGCTGACTCAAAGCTAGGTGAAATATAGATATTGGCCCACTAGGAAATCTTTCGATGGGATTTTCTGAGTCAATGCTGAGGGTCATTGATTTGAATAAAATAGTGGGAGATATATTTAATTAAAGACCTCGTTAAATATGTTTATGGCATGATACATATATTTTGCATATTTCTGTTGATAAATTACCATGGCAACAAATACCTTGAGTAACTTATCATTGCACTCCGTCCTTGAGAAGGACAAGTTGTCTGGAACAAATTTCCTAGACTGGTACAGGAATTTGAGGATTGTCCTCAAACAAGAGAAAAAACTGTATGTTCTAGAATAGCCTATTCCTAAACTACCTGCTATGGACAAGTGGAAGGGCAAGGGCAAGGATAAATCCAAGCCCAGCACTTCTAGCTAGAAACCATGTTGGCCAAAATTTTGTGGAACAGCAACGTGCTCTAGTAGCACAAGACCTGCATAGGACTAACAGGATACATCATCAACTAGAGAGATATGGATTTCTCATGACTCAACAAGGTGACGTATTTCTCATGATTTAAGATGAGCCTGTGACTTACCAGGAAGCCATTATGGGCCTAGAATCTAAGAAATGGCTTGAGGCCATGAGATCTGAAATGGAATCCATGTATGCTAACCAAGTATGGACCTTGATTGACCCACCTAAAGGGGTAAAACCCATTAGGTGCAAGTGGGTTTTCAAGAAGAAAATCGACATGGATGGTAATGTGTATACCTTTAAGGCACGATTGGTGGCTAAAAGTTTTAAGCAAATTCATGGTGTAGACTATGATGAGACATTTTCCCCAGTTGCGATACTTAAATTTGTTCAGATCTTGCTTGTTGTTGCAGCATACCACGATTATGAAATTTGGCAAATGGATGTCAAAATTGTTTTCCTTAATGGAAATCTTCTCTAGGATGTGTACATGACACAACCTCAGGGTTTTGCCACTCCACAAGATGCTGAAAAGGTATGCAAGTTGCAACGATCTATTTATGGATTGAAGCAAGCTTCCAGAAGCTGGAATCTTTGTTTTGATGATATAATAAAATTGTTTGGTTTTATCAAGAATGAAGAAGAATCTTGTGTCTACAATGTAACATCCCGAAAATTGCTTATTTCATTATAAATAATCATTTTATAATATTTGTGATTTTTGGTGATTTTTGTGAAATTTTCTGAAAAACGTTGAATATTTTAATATATTCCTCGTTTTGCGTATGCACTGAGCGGAGCCGGGATAACGAAATGTTGTCCCGAGGTTTAGTAAACCTTGAACTGTCAATGCGTCGACGGGGATCTTACTAAACCGAGGCCAGGCACGGTTCATGAGGTTTGCATTTTTCAAGGTTTTATCTGCTAGATAAAATCGCGGTATCATAAAATTATCGGATGAATAATAAAATATTACTTTCATCACTTGTAATTTTATTCACTGAGAAAATAATTCTACAATGTAATTGATCATCTATCGATGTATTTAATTTGGAGACTAGCTTACCATACACTTTATCGAGGAGCGCGCGAGCTTCTCAAGAAAGCTTCTTCAAACTATTATTTTATTATTTCTCTCTCCTCCTATTTTGTGCAGCACGTTTGAATTAAGGGGTCTAACTCATTTCTCTCCCATTCTCCTCATTCACGCTGCTCACTCTCCCTCACGCAGATCACTATTCACTCATCTTTCTCTCTTCTCTTTCACCCCACAAAGAAGCAACACCATCCACCCACACCTCCGTTTTGTTCTTCCAAAACCGTCACACACCCAAACCATTTCGTGTTTGGAGAACCACCATATCCGAGGAAAACATCTCCAAGGTCCTACATTTTCTTCATCTTCATCTTCTCCATTTGTTGAAGCTTAAAGGTTGGAACTTTAAGGATCTCCTGAAACCCAAAACGTGATTTCTGACCAAAAAGGAGCAGTTTTTCTTTGTGCTTCTCCAAGGTAAGAGGAAGACACTCCTCCTCAACCTATTTTAGCATTTAGGAACGTCTGTGATTGGTGTTGAGGGTCATTCTACTTTTGTATGTTGTTTTGTATTGCATCTATGCTATTTGATTGTTTGAGTTTTGAATATATATATATATCTGGATGTATTGGAACGTGGAATAAGGAAGGGAATGAGTCCCGATTGGTTCTCGGATAGGCCAAGAAATTTGGAAACTTAATGAGAAAACTGGTAATAGTGTGAAATCTGGCCAAAATACGTCGAATGTGAAAACCTGGTCTTTTGGTGAAATGTTAAAATCCGTCGAGTATGAACTTCTGGCCAAACCTGTCGAATTTGATATCCTAATTACTTAGTAGAATGTTAAAATCCGTCGAGTATGGACTTCTGGCCAAACCTGTCAAATTTGATATCCTAATTACTTAGTAAAATGTTAAAATCCGTCGAGTATGAACTTCTGGCCAAACCTGTCGAATTTGATATCTTGATCACTTAGTAAAATGTCAAAATCCATCGAGTTTAGACTTCTGACCATTTCCGTCGAATGTCAAAACCCGTCGAGTTTAGATTTCTGACCACCAAACACAATGTGAAAATCCGTCGAGTTTAGATCTTTGACCACTAAACACAATGTCAAAATCCGTCGAGTATGAACCCCGATCATGCCCGTCGAGATTGATCTTCCGACCAAAATCCGTCGAATAGAGTCCTCGGACACTTAGGAGAAACTGCCCCAAAGTTAATAATCATCGAGTTTGAGAGACAATGCCTGTCGAGTAGATGAATTTCTCCAGACCCGTCAAAATTAGAGATTTCGACCAGTGTTTTGTCGGTTCGACACTTGGGAGATTTTCTCCAACGTCGACCCCTATACCCGTCGAATTGAGGCTTTTACTGACCCTCTGGAGGGTTCGACAGTTTTTATCTTCGTTCGACAGAACCCCCATCCGACAGAAATTGATTTCTTGCCAATCCTATTATAAAATGTTTTCCCCATTCTTCCCTCCTCCTGTTACATTATTCTTCGTCGAATGGCAGCTTCAATTATCCATAAAACGTATTGTCTTCGTCGAATTCAAAAGTATACCTATCACCCAACACCTAGTAATTGAAATCTGTGACTCAGTTTGTGATTCCGACCGTGTATTTTCCTGGACCCAAAACCTTGGGACTAATAGAGGCATATTGATTATAAATGAATGGGATGACTAGAAATTACTTAGGGATGCATAAACAGGGAAGAACATGAGAGTGTGAGATCTTGAGATCTTAGAATAACCTTCTAAGGGCATATGAATAAATTACCTAAGAGGATTTAAGTTAACTAAGAGAATTCCTTTAGAGACAAACTCTGTAAGTAAAGCTAAACCTAGGTAAGAATTCATAATACGCTTTAAAATGTATTAATTTATTTAACAACAATATCATGCTATTGTGGGTCCAGGTGGGTGACCATTGATTGGGTTAATTCTTACTTGGGCAAATTGTGACGTATGATGGAATAGTATGTAATAATGATCATACATGATTATGCATAGAGTCTGTATGCATTATGGATAAATCATATGACATGCATTTGAGGCATGATTGACCGAGTTGTCATGAGAAGCATGATAGAGTCATGCATTGCACAAAAGAACGAGAATGTTCGCTGGACTTTGTTAAGGCCGAGTTGCCTAGGAGTTGAATCACACCTTAGTGCGGGTGCGAATAGACACGTGGGGTCTTGTAGATGACCTTGAGGGCGTCGGGGCGCGGGCGTCTCGTAAAGGGCAGTGGTAGCTCCTCTGGACCGTGGAGACAGACCGATACACACGCACCGACGATCCTAACGGCCACAGTCCTATATCGAGATCTTGTGAGAATGCCGTTGTATAAAGCCTTGTTGCGCAAAATGACTGATTATTTTCTGGAAATCACTTGTTTTTATGGCTGACGAGATACTGGCATGTCTCCCTGAATCATTCTCTCCGACTGTTTTGTGTCTAGCTCCATGGAGTAGGATTTTGATTATTGAGGGCACATGTGCATAGTGAGTCCATGAATTATCTGGCATACACTGTTATTATAATTAGAACTGTTGTACTTCTGATATGTATATATATATATATATATGACTGCCTGGAACTGTTTAGTTGATTGTAACTGCTACTAAATGTTTATTACCATTATTGCTGTCATAAATGCTACGTGGGCGCTTTGCGCCATTTGGTTTCTTGATGCTATGATTGGTAATGATGGTAGGATGTCTTACCTCTTTCTTGTACTTTTCTTGCTCTATGTTAATTTTTGGTTAAAGACTATAAGTGGGAACGAAGTTGGATTCCTTTGGATTTTATTGGTTTGACCTACTGCATTCGGTGATGCCGTCGCGACAGGAGCTCTTTTTGGGGTTTGTTCGAATTGTGTTCGCTTCGATACCAAGACCTGTAGAGTCGACTGGACTGACAAGCGTATGTGACATGTTGGGGATCTGACTTTGACCATGAAGAGGACTGCGATTGAAGACCTTATCTTGTATTTCTCACTACACCGGTGAGCCTGGAATTGCCTCACGCATTCGGGATACGATGGAGTGCCCAACTCCTTAGTCGTAGATATATTATGGGTAGTTTATATTTTATTTTGCATTACCTATATAAAGTGTATTTTTGAGTACATGTATGCTTCAAGGCAATTATCCAGACTTAAATGTTGTAAATTGAGTACATATTATAATTCATAATTTAACTGGTTGTATATGTAACTACTCATTCGTGGCTCCTATTTTCCTCATATGAGAAATGTTTAATATTTATGGTAAATATCGTTGTTTGACAATGTTAGCACGCCGACATTTAGTGACCGTGACATAATGACGATTGTGCATTGGTTATTAAATCGAGGGGTGTTACATTTTATGGTATCAGAGCTCAGTTCATCCTGTTGAGCCGGGGTATGGACTGACTATGCTAAGACATGTTAGAAGTTTTTGTATGTTGTGTACTTCCTTGTCTCTTGATTGAGATGTTGGGAAAGGAAGGCATGGCTTGCCGTAGGTTGAGTATTGGTAGCTACTATTGCACAATTACGTGACATTGAGTACTGGCCCACTCAATGTGTAATGTTCTGTGACTACAGGAAACTATGACTTCACCTTGGCATATTAAGGTAATAGGAGTTCTTTAGAAAGAAGCTCAGCTAAGATGACTGAACTTGCTTAGGACTTGTTTGCATTTACACCCTTGTAGTGTTACCTCTAGAATTGTTTGAGCCTATGGGTTAGAAAAAAAGGGTAGTTGAATAAGACTTGCAAGGTTAGTGAATTGAGGTGTCCAAGAGGTTTTCGAAAATCGATTCTCTTTGGAAAGGAGTATCTGGCATAAGTTTGGTTCGAGGAGCTACATAGGAGTCAAAGACTTACTGGAGATCGCGCCGTAGAAGGCAGAATGAAGGAGCGCAAGTTATAGTCTTTTGAGTTTGTCTTGATTGGGTTATGTGACTTTTGTGCTTGGGTTTCGAAAAGAGACAATATTGTTTGGAATGAATGCTTTTGATTTTCCCTTATTACTTGACTTATTTGTTCTTGAAGGAAGATAATGACTCGAGGTAAATATAAGCGCGTGAAAGCAGGGAGTGACAATGATGACACAACTGAGGCAACCGAAGAAATACAAAGAATAGTTAATGTAACTACACGCCAAGATCAGAGAGCCACACAACAGCAGGAATTGGAAGTTGAGGTTAGGAATTTGAAGGAAGAAAGTCGACTTTGGGGTAACTCTGGATTACCGAAGTTCCAAAAGAGGAACCGTGGGAAGGCCAAACAGTTTAAGCAGAAATCGTATATACTACGACCAAGGGGACAACAGCGACAACCAATGCCTGAAGGAGGTACGAGTGGTAGTAAGTCCAATCCAACTGTGGTACCATTGTCAATGTGTAAGAAGTGCGGAAAGGACCACTTCATGAGGGACTGTAAGATCGAAGGAAGAATTTGTTTCAAGTGCGGAAAGCAAGGACATGTGTGGAGGGATTGTGCTTTACATGAGACAAAACCTCCATATGCGATCAAAAGGGCAATCTACTTCAAATGTGGAAAGGACCATTTAACCAAGGATTGTACGAACGGTGGGATAATTTGTTTCAAATGCAGAGAGCTAGGACATGTGGCTGAGAACTGTACTTCGCAAAGGACGAAGCCTTTTGTTGGTGATGCACACACTTCACAATCTCACGAAGAAAGGAGAGTAAATTTCTCAAGTGGAGTGGAAACGTCCAAGACTGACGGCCTAAGCGAGGAAGCTTGTACTACGATGGATGACCCTGTGATTGTACTATATAATTCTGGGGGTAACCCGTTTCTTTATGATGTATGAATGAAGGAATCCAGTAGGGATATTCATACCTTCGTTATCTTTTGACTAAGTTATTCCTATTTTGGCTACTAAGAACTTGTTGATGGTAGCCAAGTTGTTTAAATTATCCTACGACCTGTTAAAGACTAAATCTTTTGGTAATCTGATTCGTTTACTTCTTTTGCAAATTAGATGTAATGTTAACAAAAGGGATTGGTTATCTTTCAACCATATCCTGTTGAAATATTCCAATGAAATTCTAAGAGTTTGTTTATGGAATTGAGTTGTTTGTGTATTTACTTCCTTTCAACTCGAATGATACTGTTCTCGTTTGTAAGACTACTCTCATTACAATAGGTCTGTTTAGAACGATCCTATTGTTGTTAGAAATTGAAACCCTTTTTACCAATTCAATCACCTACTTTCTTCATGAATAGGCTTAATCTCAGGAAGGGGATTGATTGTTTTCTAAACGAGTCTCGTTATTCAATTTCAATGGAAACTAAGTGTTTCTTGAGACAGAAATTTCCTAGATGTGAATCAATGAAACTCACTCCTACATTTTATTAGACTATATCATACTCTTCGTTAGGTGTGCCCAGTGGTAAATCAAGTAACTTCCCTATTTTTCTTTCTGACCTTTATAACGTTTCTAGTATACTTCGATTGAGTAAATGTGTTTCCGAATCTGAACCATAACAACATGCTAAGCGTAGCACGACAAAGTGAGAACTTACCCTATGAGACATTTGTTCGAATCAAGGAAAGACGATTTGGCAAATCAATTGAGGGACGCCGTTATTTTCTCCAATATCATTTTAGGTTCTCAACTATCATTAAGATCATTTAAGAGAAGGGTATATTTCCAAGGTAACTTTCTCTGATACGTAGTGAATACCACGGGTATTTCGTAATGTCGTTCCAAGTAATGAACACTTCGGTAGTAACCATCGACTACACAAACAAGACCTTTCTTCCCTATTGAGACAGAATTGTCATGTTGTTCTTCAAATTCAGAAGAAGAACGAGGAGTTACGCTAGAAGCTGTTCAAGTGTGAATTTTGGTTTGAGTCAGTTTAACTTTTGAGTCAAGTGATCTTTAAAAGAAGGAACTATTGAAGATCCGTCGCTAGTTGGAGCAATTCTTCAATGGGACAGACCAAAGACTGTATTGCAGATTTGTAACTTTAAAGGATCACCTGAATAGTATGGGGGACTCACTGCAGAATTCTTCAGAATGGTTTTGTATGGACTGATGTATACGAGGGAAATTTTCAAAGATTGAAGAGACACTCGATTTCTTCGCCAAAGATGATTCTGCCCAACCCCAATGAACTTTTGAGATACCTAGTGATGCTTCGCATTGAAAGTTTAGAACGTGCGCTTGATCAGAATAGAAGGAATGGTAATGTACGCTTAGCGACAATCAAGAATACATGAGAAGGATTACCTTACACCAACTCAGAATTAGCTCTGTAGTTGCATTGAAGGTCTAGAGGCATTTTCTACAAGGAGAAATTCTCAATGCCTATAGTAATCTTAAGAGCCAAAGGTATTTTGGTTTATTAGAATGAGTTGAATATAAGGCAGAAACAATGATTAGAAGTTCCAAAAGATTTTGATTTTTGTTTTGGTATAATATCAGAAGAGGTGAATGTCGTAGAGGACGCCTTAGGAAGAAAATACGTTTAGTTGTCTACTATAGTGAGCAAGAAGAGTAAGTTCGATAGAGACACTCAGCGGTGTACAATTGTTTTGGGAGTTGGCTATTGGATGGCTGAAGACTCAATGAGCGTAAAATCTTTTGTTGATCGGCCTATGACGTCAACGCATTTTTGCTCGTTAATATAAGATGCTCAGGGGAAGGAAGCAACCTTATTGCCTGTGATTTGGATTGATGCAACTGAAGATACAACACGAGAACTAAGAGACGAAATGAAAGAAACACAGTCGCGTTTGTTCTAAGATATGATGAATTTCGAGGACGAAATTCCTTTTTAGAAGGGAAGTGTTGTAACATCCCAAAAATTGCTTATTTCATTATAAATAATCATCTTATAATATTTGTGATTTTTGGTGATTTTTGTGAAATTTTCTGGAAAATGTTGAATATTTTAATATATTTCTCGTTTTGCGTATGCACTAAGCGGAGCCGGGATAACGAAATGTTCTCCCTGAGGCTGGTAAACCTTGAACTGTCAATGCGTCAACGGGGGATCTTACTAAACCCGAGGCCAGGCACAGTTTGCGAGGTTTGCGTTTTTCAAGGTTTTATCTGCTAGATAAAATCGCGGTATCATAAAATTATCGGATGAATAATAAAATATTATTTTCATCACTTGTAATTTTATTCACTGAGAAAATAATTCTACAGTGTAATTGATCATCTATCAGATGTATTTAATTTGGAGACTAGCTTACCATACACTTTATCGAGGAGCGCGCGAAGCTTCTCAAGGAAGCTTCTTCCAACTATTATTTTATTATTTCTCTATCCTCCTATTTTGTGCAGCACGTTTGAATTAAGGGGTCTAATTCATTTCTCTCCCATTCTCCTCATTCACGCTGCTCACTCTCCCTCACGCAGATCACTATTCACTCATCTTTCTCTCTTCTCTTTCACCCCACAAAGAAAGATCACCATCCACCCACACCTCCGTTTTGTTCTTCCAAAACCGTCACACTCCCAAAGACACCATTTCGTGTTTGGAGAACCACCATATCGAGGAAAACATCTCCAAGGTCCTACATTTTCTTCATCTTCATCTTCTCCACTGTTGAAGCTTAAAGGTTGGAACTTTAAGGATCTCTGAAACTGAAAACGTGATTTCTGACCAAAAAGGAGCAGCTTTTTCTTTGTGCTTCTCCAAGGTAAGAGGAAGACACTCCTCCTCAACCTATTTTAGCATTTAGGAACATCTGTGATTGGTGTTGAGGGTCATTCTACTTTTGTATGTTGTTTTGTATTGCATCTGTGCTATTTGATTGTTTGAGTTTTGAATATATATATATATCTGGATGTATTGAAACGTGGAATAAGGAAGGGAATGAGTCCCGATTGGTTCTCGGATAGTTACGGTGTAGGCCAAGAAATTTGGAAACTTAATGAGAAAACTGGTAATAGTGTGAAATCTGGCCAAAATACGTCGAATGTGAAAACCTGGTCTTTTGGTGAAATGTTAAAATCCGTCGAGTATGAACTTCTAGCCAAACCTGTCGAATTTGATATCCTAATTACTTAGTAGAATGTTAAAATCCGTCGAGTATGGACTTCTGGCCAAACCTGTCGAATTTGATATCCTAATTACTTAGTAAAATGTTAAAATCCGTCGAGTATGAACTTCTGGCCAAACCTGTCGAATTTGATATCTTGATCACTTAGTAAAATGTTAAAATCCGTCGAGTTTAGACTTCTGACCATTTCCGTCGAATGTCAAAACCCGTCGAGTTTAGATTTTTGACCACCAAACACAATGTGAAAATCCGTCGAGTTTAGATCTTTGACCACTAAACACAATGTCAAAATTCGTCGAGTATGAACCCCGATCATGCCCGTCGAGATTGATCTTCCGACCAAAATCTGTCGAATAGAGTCCCCGGACACTTAGGAGAAACTGCCCCAAAGTTAATAATCGTCGAGTTTGAGAGACAATGCCTGTCGAGTAGATGAATTTCTCCAGACCCGTCGAAATTAGAGATTTCGACCAGTGTTTCATCGGTTCGACACTTGGGAGATTTTCTCCAACGTCGACCCCTATACCCGTCGAATTGAGGCTTTTACTGACCCTCTGGAGGGTTCGACATTTTTTATCTTCGTTCGACAGAACCCTCATCCGACAGAAATTGATTTCTTGCCAATCCTATTATAAAATGTTTTCCCCATTCTTCCCTCCTCCTGTTACATTATTCTTCGTCGAATGGCAGCTTCAATTATCCATAAAACGTATTGTCTTCGTCGAATTCAAAAGTATACCTATCACCCAACACCTAGTAATTGAAATCTGTGACTCAGTTTGTGATTCCGACCGTGTATTTTCCTGGACCCAAAACCTTGGGACTAATAGAGGCATATTGATTATAAATGAATGAGATGACTAGAAATTACTTAGGGATGCATAAACAGGGAAGAACATGAGAGTGTGAGATCTTGAGATCTTAGAATAACCTTCTAAGGGCATATGACTAAATTACCTAAGAGGATTTAAGTTAACTAAGAGAATTACTTTAGAGACAAACTCTGTAAGTAAAGCTAAACCTAGGTAAGAATTCATAATACGCTTTAAAATGTATTAATTTATTTAACAACAATATCATGCTATTATGGGTCCATGTGGGTGACCATTGATTGGGTTAATTCTTACTTGGGCAAATTGTGATGTATGATGGAATAGTATGTAATAATGATCATACATGATTATGCATAGAGTCTGTATGCATTGTGGATAAATCATATGACATGCATTTGAGGCATGATGGACCGAGTTGTCATGAAAAGCATGATAGAGTCATGTATTGCACAAAAGAACGAGAATGTCCGCTGGACTTTGTTAAGGCCGAGTTGCCTAGGAGTTGAATCACACCTTAGTGCGGGTGCGAATAGACACGTGGGGTCCTGTAGATGACCTTGAGGGCGTCGGGCGCGGGCGTCTCGCAGGGCAATGGTAGCTCCTCTGGACCGTGGAGACAGACCGATACACATGCACCGACGATCCTAACTGGCCACAGTCCTATATCGAGATCTTGTGAGAATGCCACTGTATAAAGCCTTGTTGCGCAAAATGACTGATTATTTTCTGGAAATCACTTGTTTTTATGGCTGACGAGATACTGGCATGTCTCCCTAAATCATTCTCTCCGACTGTTTTGTGTCTAGCTCCATGGAGTAGGATTTTGATTTTTGAGGGCACATGTGTATAGTGAGTCCATGAATTATCTGGCATACACCGTTATTATAATTAGAACTCATTGTACTTGATATGATATATATATATATATATATATATATATATATATATATATATATATATATATATATATATATATGACTGCACTGAACTGTTTTAGTTGATTGTAATCTACTAAATGTTTATTACCATTATTGCTGTCATAAATGCTACGTGGGTGCTTTGCGCCGTTTGGTTTCTTGATGCTATGATTGGTAATGATGGTAGGATGTCTTACCTCTTTCTTGTACTTTTCTTGTTCTATGTTAATTTTTGGTTAAAGACTATAAGTGGGAACAAAGTTGGATTCCTTTAGATTTTATTGGTTTGACCTACTGCATTCGGTGATGCCGTCGCGACGGGAGCTCTTTTTGGGGTTTGTTCGAATTGTGTTCGCTTCGATACCAAGACCTGTAGAGTCGACTGGACCGACAAGCGTATGTGACATGTTGGGGATCTGACTTTGACCATGAAGAGGACTGCGATTGAAGACCTTATCTTGTATTTCTCACTACACCGATGAGCCCGGAATTGCCTCACGCATTCAGGATACGATGGAGTGCCCAACTCCTTAGTCGTAGATATATTATGGGTAGTTTATATTTTATTTTGCATTAGCTATATAAAGTGTATTTTTGAGTACATGTATGCTTCAAGGCAATTATCCAGACTTAAATGTTGTAAATTGAGTACATATTATAATTCATAATTTAACTGGTTGCATATGTAACTACTCATTCGTGGCTCCTATTTTCCTCATATGAGAAATGTTTAATATTTATGGTAAATATTGTTGTTTGACAATGTTAGCACGCCGAAATTTAGTGACCGTGACATAATGACGATTGTGCATTAGTTATTAAATCGAGGGGTGTTACATACAAGAAGGTTAGTGGAAGCACAATTGTCTTTCTGGTGTTACATATAGATGATATACTACTCATCGAAAATGACATCCTTACCCTACAGTCTATAAAGATTTGGTGAGGGAACTATTTCTCTATGAAGGACTTGGGCGAAGCCACCTATGTGTTAGGTATCAGGATCTATAGAAATAGATCACTGAGACTCCTTGGCCTAAGTCAGACTACATACATAGACAAAGTGTTAAGACGATTTAAAATGCATGAATCCAAGAAAGGACTCTTGCCTATGTCACATGGTGTGAGCCTATCTAAGGCTCAATCCCCTTCCACCCACAACAAAAGGGATCGCATGAGCAAGATTCCATATGCATCTGTAATTGGATTTATCATGTATGCCTTATTATATACTCGACCAGACATCTCGTATGCTTTGAGCATGACGAGTAGGTACCAGTTTGATACTGGTGAGAGTCACTGGACTGCTGTCAAGAACATCCTTAAGTACTTAAGAAGGACTAAGGATTCATTCTTGGTATATAGAGCTGAGGAAGAGCTGGTTATAAAGGGTTACACTGATGCTAGCTTCCAAACTGATGAAGACGACTCTAGATCGCAATCAGGTTATGTTTTTTACCTAAATGGTGGGGCTGTGAGCTGGAAGAGTTCAAAGCAAGAGACAGTCACCGATTCTACCACAGAGGCTGAGTATATTGCTACCTCCAATGTAGCAAAAGAGGCTGTTTGGATCAGGAAGTTCATTGCTGAACTTGGCATTATTCCTAGCATTATGGACCCAGTGGGCCTCTATTGTGATAATAATGGAGTCATTGCACAAACTAAGGAGCCTAGATTTCACCAGTGATCCAAACATATGCTTAGGCGCTTCCATCTCATTCGAGAGATTATAAATAGAGAAAATGTGAAGATATGTAAAGTACCAACAGATGATAACATTGTTGATCCATTGACGAAACCTCTTGCACAGTAGAAGCATGAGGGTCACACTAGATCTTTAGGCATTAGATATATGCTTGATTGGCTCTAGTGCAAGTGGGAGATTATTGGTGTATGTCCCAGAGGCTGATATATTTCATCTATAATTACATACATTGTATATGAGGCATTTAATTTATTGTGTTATTTATGATAAACGTAATAAAGTCCTTAGAATAGTAAGTTTGATGTCATAGGACATCAAGTGGATGACTTGATTGTGAGATCCTATTGGATAAAATTAGAACACTATTCTTAAATGTCCCTAGTCAAGTATTATTGTTAATTAGGACAACAATAATGCATTGAGACTAGTATGTACTGATGGCCACATCTCACGGGTCATGGATATAAGATATCAAGTCTTCACATGGGTATATATATTGAGAGTAATGATGTACTGGACTGACCCGCCATGAGAACGCTACGTGGATCGTTACGTGAGTGTCATAAGCGATTCTTATAGTGATAATGGTGTATATGGTCCTTTCACCTAAAATCACTACGATTCCTACATGAGGAGTTGTATGTTTTGATGCCATCAAACGTCATTTGTAACAAGGCGATTATAAAGTTAGTTATTGGACATACTGCGAATCATGTGGAGAGATGTGAGTGACCTAGATAGGATTTGTCCCTCCTATATAATAGGAGTGATATCTTCGAGCCTCCTGATTGAGTAATGTTAGTCATGGCAACCATTACCCAAGAGGGGGGGTGAAATGGGTATTAAAAAATTTGGCAAAACCTCTTTTAATTAAAATACAAATATTGAAACTAATTAAATAAAAGCACAGAAGGAATTGCGAGAAGAAGAATAAAAGCTTTAAGAATAACAAATAAATAAATGTGCAATAATATAAAATTGCATAAAATAAAGATTGCATAAAATAAAGAGATAAAGAGAAGAAGAGCAGGCACGATATTTATCCTGGTTCGACCACCAACCACTTGTGGTCTACGTCCAGTCCCCGAAACACAGTTCGAGATTTTTCACTATGTATACAAGCTTCAATAGGTGCTTGCTACCGTTATAAAATAGAGCACTTTTCACACACAGGGACACTCTACCCTTGTGCTAAAGTCTCAGCCTGCAGGGATACCTCACCCTTATACAAACCTTAGAGGGATACCTCACCCCCTTTACAAACCTTGAAGGATACCTCACCCTCAATATAGAAGAATAGAAATATAGATGAAGAGAAACTCTCACTCAGAGTAAATTATACAAATTGAAGCTCTATGAAGCTCTCTAAGGATATCTCAAATTTTGGTGAAAAAGAGCGCAGAAATTTGGTAAAATATGTTTCACAAAATAAAGTAAGAAATAGTTGTTTTAGATAATTGGGTTGTGTTAAAAGATGTCCCAAAAATATGTATTTATAGTGTTCTAAGAAAAAGAGCCATTGGGTATAAATTAATATCACATTGAAAGCCTTTGAAAATAGCCGTTGCGTGATTTTGGGCGTGTGTATTCGAATACCCCTTAAGTTATTCGAATACTCCTTTAAAAAGTTACGTTCCATAACGTTTCTATTCGAATACCAAGTTTGGTATTCGAATAAACCTTCAAAAACGTGTTCTGGAATGTTTTCTAAGTCATGGTATTTGAATGCCACATCCTGTATTCGAATACCCCTTTAAAAAACTCGTTCAGGAACGTTTTCTGGGCCGTGGTATTCGAATACCGTATGCTGTATTCGAATACACCTTCCTGATTTCAACAACAGACTTTAAATGGTCATAACTTCTTCATTTCTTATCCGTTTAAAGCAAATGACCAGTCATTGGAAAGATCTTTGAGTCTATTTTCAAATGAAAGAAGTTTCAAAATAAAACTCAAAATATTTGAAAAGATATGATCAAAAGAGTAACCAAAGGTCAGTTTTGCAAAACTCAAACTTTGCTATTTTTCAAGGATTTGAACTATTACTATAACTAGCTTTTCAAAACTTGTTTGTTGCACATTTTAACATGTGAAAATCATTTGTAAAGATTTAAAAAACATATTTGAGATATCTATAAGGCTTTTTACATAAAGACCCTAAGTCCTAAAAACTATACCATTTAATCTTCCTTTGGACTTGGTCTTTGATGTTATCAATACCTTCATGAGATAGGCATTCATATTCTCCTTGTGTTGAGCTTAATATATACCTTTTGCTTTCTTGTTTGCAAGCTCATTCTTAGTACTTGGACTATCCTACAAAGTATTGCTCACTTAAACAAGCATAGTTAGTCCAAATTCACAATTCAATATCTTCATATGCATGAATCATAAATGTATAACTCTAGTTAGTTTAACATGCATATAAAACTTTCATAGACACATCCAAATAAGATATTTATCAATTACTAATGGATATGCTCTATATAGGATGCAACAAAGAACATAAGCAAAGTATTCTTTTTGTCTTGTATTTGTCATCATCAAAACTTAACATATAAAACCATTTGGGGCAAACTTATATCCACAAGTAAGACTACAAAATGCATGGCCATGTTCAAATGAGTTAATATGAGATATTGATCTCATTTACTACGTCTACTCGAGTATCAGGAAATAAAAGATTGAACTATACAAGGGTGACACGTTCATGCCTTGTGTTCAATCTAGATATCTTGACAAAGCGACTAGACTACACGGAAACATTGATCATGGAAAAGTTATGTCAAATCACTAACATTCTCATTACTTGGGTAGCAGCGATGTGTTGCTAGATACCGCTCATTGCTTATAATATTAAAATGGGATTTTAATATTACTGCAAATGTTATGAGAACCTGCAGAGTCACACAATTAGAACAGACTAAATTGGAGTAAATAAAGTCCAACTTAGACTGGGAATTCTATTGTGGGCCAAAATTCATAACAGATGAGCCCAAGGCTTCACACTAACCCTGCTACTGCTCTTTCACTCAAGGATTCTAAAAGAAACTGTTAGAGGCTTCTCAGAGAAGCTAATGGAAGGCTTCTCGAAGAAGCTAATGAAAGGCTTCTTAGAGAAGCTAATGTAAGGCTTCTTTAAGAAGCTAATGCAAAGCTTCTTGGAGAAGCTAATGAAAGGCTTCTTGGATAAGCTAATGGAAGGCTTCTTGGAGAAGCTAATGGAAGGCTTCTTGGAGAAGCTAATACAAGGCTTCTTGGAGAAGCTAATGCAAGGCTTCTTGGAGAAGCTAATGAGAGGCTTCTTGGAGAAGCTAATGAAAGTCTTCTTGAAGAAACAAATAGAAGGCTTCTTAAAGAAGCTATTGGAGGCTTCTTCTATAAAAAGGGCATAAGGGCATGGATTGTAACCTTTGATACACATATATAGTGAAAGAGGGTGACAGATTTCCTTCTCTTCACAGCTAGCACTGCGTTAGAGAGGCAGGGCTCCTAGTGGACATTGGGCATTCGTGGGTCTGTTCGTATGGACTATGAAGAGTCATCATCGCTATTACGATGTTAGTGGTTTGCGTTGATCATCTTTCTTCTGGCTTCAATAGGTAAGTTCAAAAATCACGTTTCATGGTCCTCTTTTCGCATGGATCCTTGATGGGAATTCCCTTTTTCACTACATTTTTTATGCCAAAATTCCCAACATTAGGGACTTAGGATCACCAAGAAATTGTTTTAGAATGGCCAAATCTCTTGAAAATAACTTTTGAAACAATGCACAATTCGACAAAATTATGCAGAACCCAGATTCTGCTATTTGCACCATGGCATGGAGAGGTCATATCGAGGCGTGCATTGTAAATTATATAAACCTAAGAGTAGCATGCCGCGGCGTGTGATGCACCACATTGAGGAGTGAAATCTAGAGAGTTGTGCGCCGCAGCGTGACAAGGGCTACACCAAGGCATGAGCTCTAGAATTTCTCAAAAATGAGATTTTGATGTATTGATGTTTCCTACTAGTTGGAATCATTTATGTATATTTTCTAAGGTGTGTTAAGATGCAAATAGGGATATTTCAATAAAGAAATTATCACCTAGCATGTAAGATAAAACTTAAACCTTTGAGCATCCAAGAGTAATGGTTTGCCTTAGGTAAGTATCTAGCACCTTAGGTCACTTTTGTGGTATTTGTATCACTTAAGAGTTATGAGTTGTGATGTGGTGTTTTAGATGCATGTATGAAGGATGTTCTAGTAGTATTAGTCTTTGTGAGTATTCTTTAATGATGTGCACAATCATTTAGGCCAAGGGAGATAAGTGAGGAGTCCATAAGGTTCTTTTGAACAAGGATTCACCCCAAACTTCTCGATAGTGCCAGGGTATGTGTAATGTGAGGATGAGTTTTCCCTCTATTTACCATAAGATAATACACTAAGCTAGTAATCCTAGTTGAACATCTTGGTTCTAAGTTGGACTAAGTATGTATGATAGAATGTATGTTAACTTAGTATCTTTAGTTACTAAAGTATATCCTTGTAGATTATTTAAACGTATCTTATTTAGCATGTGTTAAGATTATGTTTATTATGCTATGTATTACTGGTTTTGGTTTACTCATACTGACAATTGTTGATTCTCACTCCGTTATGTTGCCATGTAATTCCAGGTGAAAGTTCTTCAAAGAACAAGAAGAAAAAGGAAGCTAAAGATTAGACTAGTTCTAGTTTTAGTAGTTATGTTATAATATTTGTATCTATTTGTACTTCTTTTGTAATGTAAAGAGTCATGCAATACTTCAAGCTTTTTCTAAGGCTAATGTTATATATATATGCATTTTGATATGAGTTTTATGTGTTTCGCATTTCATTTGACTCTCTATAATGTCTCCAGTGAACATTATGGGTATATGATCAGGTTATTATGTATGTAGTGACGTTCTAATGTTGTTTATCTCTTTAAATGTTATTTATATCGAGATATTATTATTAGCACATTTCACAATGCCTTTGGTATAATAACCTAAATGGCAAGTTAGACTTGTTTATGTGTTCAAAAGATATGACTTCCTTAACATGTATATTTAATTTTGTGACAATCTGAGTTAGTTGAGGTACTTAGTTGCAACTCGGACTTTGAAAAGTAGCTTAAAATGACTCAGATAATAGCATAAATTGCTTAGGGAAGGGAAATAAACATGAATAATTTATTTCTAGGTCACAAATATAGAGAGCAAGTTATAGTTGAAGTTTCAAGGTAAACTGAGATAGTTTGGCATTTTTAGGCATAGTAATTATCTAATTATAGCTGGTTTGACTAGTAGTAGATATGAAAATATCAGATAGTGTTGAAATGACTTTTTATATGAATCTCAGTATTTATTTTAAAGTTGTTAGAAGTTAAAAATCTGGATTTAGCTAAATCTGAATGTTTTTAGCGGATCGAGATTTTATTAGTTTTGGCCTAAGGGCCATAGAAGTCTTTTAGACCCTCTTTATATATCTCATTCACTGCTGTTTTTAGCTTAAAATCAGAAGCACAAATTGTAAGAGCAGAAAAGAAAGAAAAGGAAAGAAAGACCAAGTAAGAGGAAGAGAGAAAGAAGAACGCCAAGGTAAAAGCTAAGGCTTGGGGATCTAACCAAGTTTGATTCTTCTTCACAACTCCAAAGGTATTTGAAGTTCAGCTTTACTTCATTTTACTTTTTCTCCATTGATGCACTTTGGTGTTCAATAGGTCATTTTGTGTTCTAGAGGTGTTTGATGTGTTTTGATTGCATGATGAGTTTCTTTGATCATTTATGACTTGTTCATAGCATTAGTTGAAGTTAGAAGCTTTGAATATCTCATTTGTATCTTAGATTCACAAAAGAGGGGTTAGGTCACCCTATAGGTAATTTTGGTGTTTTATTCCAAATTAAGAGGTTTAAGTTTGTGATTGATGATTCCTATGGGTTTAAAAACTGATTGGGGACTTAGAATCACTTAGAAATTGGTTTGGAATGGCCAAAATCCAAGAAAAGAACCAACAGAACAGTACCACAGTTCTACAGAAGCTACTGTAGTGTTTCTGGTTGAGAAACATAGCCCGTGTCCGAAAGCACAGGAGGGGACGTGTCTCTCTCTGCTAGTGAAATTCATGAACAGAGTTCACAGAGTAAGACACGGGGGAGGCCATGTAATTAGACACGGCCCGTGTCCGAAGACACAAGGGGGGGCTCTAATCAGGCATGGCCCGTGTCTGAGGCCAGAATTTTCAGAAATGTCATTTTTTATGTTTTGAAGTTCTTGGACTACATGGGATCATTAGTATATGTTCTTTAAAGTGTGTTAAGGCACAAATAGGGATAGTTTTCAAGAAGAGAATTATACCTAGTATGTATGGAAAAGATTGGTAGTGTTGATTTTGTGAGTATCCTTTGACAGCATTCATGAAGGCCAAGAGAAATCAAAAGGGTGTCTGATAGACTCAATTGAGGAATGACTTAACCTTTATAATTTGGTAGTGCCAAGGCCAGAAGACTGCAACTCAATATATGTTGTTTCTGTATGTACAGGAGAATATGGAACCAAATAGGTGATCTAGAGAACCAGAGAGCTCAGCCTCACTAGGTCCAGATATGGCTAAAGTCGTTATGGTTATGGCCAATGTTATGACTAGAATGCTTGAGAGAATGGAATCAAATCCATCTCAGTGGTCTACACCACTTGGACGCCACTGGCAAGAGGCAACTCAAGTCGGAAGAAATCAAAATTTTTTAGACTTCATAGCTTTTCGTCAGATGAATCCTCCACCGTACAGAGGCGAGTATAATCTTGCAAAGGCTAAGGAGTGGATTAGTGAAATAGATAAGATTTTTTATGCAATAGTTTGCTTAGAAGAGCAAAAAGTGATCTTCGCCATATATATGCTAAAAGGTGAGGCGGAACATTAGTGGAAAAGTACCAAAAGGGTACTTGAGGCAGTTGACACCCCAATGTCATGGGAAGTCTTCAAGATAGCTTTCCTGGAGAAGTTTTTCCCTTAGACTCTACACGATGACAAGGAAGTGGAGTTTATGGAGTTAAAACAAGAAACATGTGTATAGGCCAGTATGTGGCCAAGTATGATGAATTGGCAAAGTTCTCTTCTCATTTCTGTTATTGCCCGGACGAGAAATGGAGATGTTTGAAGTTTGAATCTTATTTAAAGCAAGAAATCAGAGGTATGGTGAAATCGATAGAGATTAGAGACTTTCTTGCTTTGGTTAACAAATTTAGGACTGTGGAGTCGGAAGTTAACAACACTTTGTCAGAGGAAAGGGCACAAGACATCTCAAAAAGAAAGAAAAAGGACAACAGGAACAAATAAGGTGCTTCTAAGGGAAGCAACCCTAAAGGAAAAAGCAAGAAGTGGTCTAAGGCACCACGATGCGCTGAATGTGGGAAAGCACGTGGAGGCAAGTGCTTTACGGGTCAGTCTGTGTGTTATACATGTGGGCAGCCGGGGCATTTCTCCAGAGCTTGTCCTCAGAGTAAGGAAGATGCACCTACCCCAAAGCCGCTAGCTAAGGGGCGAGTTTACACTCTAGGCGAAACAAAGGTGGCCTAGTCTTCCGACCTAATCCAAGGTAAAGGCATAATTCGTAATCATATTTTAAATGTCATGAATGATTCAAGAGCATCCCACTCTTTTGTTTCTTATGATTGTGTAAGGATGTTAGATCTGCTTATGTCAGAGTTACCATATGACTTATTTGTTTCCATACCCATCGGTAAGCCAGTCATAACCTCAAAAGTGTGTCTTGACTGTTGTATAAGAATTGAGGATAGAGATTTCCTTGTAAACCTTATTTGTTTACCCCTTGTGGACATAGATGTCATTCTTGGTATGGATTGGTTGTCATCCAATCATGTCGTTTTGAACTGTTCAGATAAAATCCTAGTTTTTCTATCCGATGTTCCTACCAGAGTTGTTTCTTCAGAGTCTGACTATCTCAATGCTAATCAGGTCAATCACTATTTAGTAGAAGGAGATCTAGGATATGTTCTTCTTTCCTTATTTGATGTAGAGGTTGAGCAGAGCCTAGACAATTTACTTGTGGTGAGGGAATACCCTGAGGTGTTTCCGAGTGACATAGTTGAGTTGCCACCAGAGAGAGAAATAGAGTTTACTATAGATCTAGTTCTGGGTACGGGACCTATATCTATAGCACCCTATAAGATGGCACCTTTAGAGTTAGCTGAACTCAAGAAATAGTTAGAGGAGTTGCTGGATAAGCAATTCATTAGGCCTAGTGCTTCTCCGTGTGGAGCACCTATGTTGCTAGTGAAAAAGAAAGATGGTACCATGCGTTTGTGTGTTGACTACAGATAGTTGAATAAGGTGACCATCAAGAACAAGTATCCTTTGCCAAGAATAGATGATCTGATGGATCAGTTAAGAGGAGCTTCAGTGTTTTCAAGATTGATCTAAGATCTGGGTATCATTAAATCAGGGTTAGGGGAAAGGATATCCCTAAAATCGCCTTTAGAACTAGGTATAGGCATTATAAGTATCTTGTGATGTCCGTTGGGTTGACGAATATTCCAGCAGTGTTTATGGATTACATGAACAAAGTTTTTAGACCTTACCTAGAGTAGTTTGTGATAGTGTTTATTGATGACATCCTTATCTATTCAAAGACAAGGGAAGAGCATGAGCAGCATGTAAGGATTGTTTTAAGAATCCTAAGGGAGAAAAATTTGTTTGCCAAATTATTCAAGTGTGAGTTTTGGCTAATGGAAGTTCAGTTTTTGGGCTACGTTATTTCTAACGGAGGAATTGTAGTGGACCCTAGCAAGGTGGAAGCAGTGTTGCAGTGGGAGAAACCCACCACTATGACACAAATCAAGAGCTTTATAGGCCTAGCTGAGTATTATAGAAGGTTCATCAAGGGTTTTTCTCAGTTAGCGTGGCCTTTGACTAGGTTGACTAGAAAGGGTAGTACTTTTGAGTGGACTTAGGACTGTGAGAATAGCTTCCAAGAGTTAAAGAAGAAGTTGACTACTACGCCAGTGTTGGTAATTCTAGATCCCTATGAGGACTTTGAGGTCTTTTGTGACGCTTTAAAGATGGGACTAGGGTGTGCTCTGATGCAGAATAGGAGAGTAGTAGCCTATGCATCAAGGCAATTAAGGCCACATAAGGAAAACTACCCTACACAAGATTTGGAGTTAGCAATTGTAGTATTTACCTTAAAGATTTGGAGGCATTATCTCTATGGAGTCCAGTTTGAGGTGTTCAGTGATCATAAGAGTTTAAAATACTTGTTTGATCAGAAGGAGATGAACATGAGGCAGAGAAGATGGATGGAATTCTTAAAAGATTATAACTTTAAGTTAAAGTATCATCCGGGTAAGGCCAATGTAGTGGCTGATGCACTAAGTAGGAAATTCCTACATGTGTCCCGAATGATGATCCAAGAGAGTGAACTTCTCGAGAGTTTCAGAGATTTGAGTTTTGCGATGACTGTGATGCCACAGAGTCTCTTTGTGAGTAGAGTGGACATAGTAAATGACCTAAGGGCTCAGATTTTAGAAGCTCAAGAGGAGGATGAAGCTCTAATGGATATTAGTGAGCAGATCTTTTTAGGAACTTTAGAGGATTTTGATATGACTAATGATGGAATGATAAAGTTTAGAGACAGGCTTTGTGTTCCAAGAGAGTCAGAGGTCAAAAATAGGATACTAGAATAAGCTCACAGTAGTAAGTGTACCATCCATCCCGGAACCACTAAGATGTACCAAAATCTGAAGAAGATGTTTTGGTGGTCTGGAATGAAAAAAGACATAGCAGAGTATGTCACAAGGTGTTTAGTTTGTCAAAAGGTGAAGATTGAACACCATAAGCCAGTAGAACCTTTATCTATGGACTTCGTAACGGGTCTACCCAAAACTCAACAAGGTTTTGATGCTGTTTGGGTTATAGTGGATAGATTAACCAAATCTGCTAATGAAAGCTAGCTATCCTCCAGAGAAATTAACTTAGCTTTATCTAAAGGAGATAGATAAGTTGCACGGAGTTCTCGTAAGTATAGTTTCAGACAGGGATCCTAGATTTATATCTAGATTCTAGGGAGCCTGGCAAGAGGCTTTTGGGACTAAGTTAAGCCTTAGTACAACTTATCACCTGCAAACAGATGGGCAAACAGAGAAGACTATCCAAACCCTTAAAGATATGATTAGAGCATGTGTTTTAGAACAATAAGGTCGTTGGGACTAGTTCTTATCATTAAAGGAGTTCGCTTATAATAATAGTTACCATTCTAGCATAAGTATGGCACCTTATGAGGCTTTGTATGGAAGAAAATATAGATCACCTCTATGTTGGTATAAAGTAGGTGAGAGAACTATGTTAGGTCCAGAGTTAGTCCAACATACCACAGAGCACATCAAGATGATTAAGGATAGGTTGGTTACTACTCAGGGTCTGCAAAAGAGTTATGTTGACAAAAGAAGGAGACCTCTTGATTTTAGTGAGGGAGATCATGTATTCTTAAGAGTTACTCCTACAATAAGGATTGGTAGAGCATTAAAAACCCAAAAGTTAAATCCTCGTTTTCTTGATCCCTAGCAAATTCTAAAGAAAGTTGGACCCATAGCTTACCAAATAGCCCTTCCTCCTAGTTTGTCTAACCTTCATGATATTTTTCATGTATCTCAGTTGAGAAAGTATAATCCACATCCATTGCATATCATAGAACATGAATTTGTACAGTTAAGAGATGATTTGTCTTATGGTATACATCTGGCAAGGATCGTGGACAGAGGGGTCAAAGAGCTTAGAGGTAAGTAGATTCCTCTGTGAAGGTTATATGGGGTGGCAATGACACCAAGGAGGCTACTTGGGAGTTAGAGTCCCACATGCAACAGGACTACCCAGATTTGTTCCTTTTAGGTGAATAATTTTGGGGTCAAAATTTTTAAAAAGGAGGGGAGAAATATAATACCCTAAATGGCATGTTAGATTTGTTTATGTATTCAAAAGATAGCATATGGCTTGCTTAATATGTATGTTTAATTTTATGACAATTTGAGTTAGTTTTGGTACTTAGTTGCAACCTTGATTGTGAAAAGTAGCTTAAAACGACTCAGATAATAGCAAAAATTACTTAGGAAAGGGAAATAAATATGGATAATTTATTTCTAGGTCACAAATATGGAGAACAAGTTATAGCTAAATTTTCAAGGTAAACTGAGCTAGTTTAGCAATTTAGGCATACTAGTTATCTAATTATAGCTGGTTTGACTAGTAGCAAATATGAAAATATTAGATAGTATTGAAATGACTTTTTATAAGAATCCTAATATTTATTTTAAAGTTATTGGAAGCCGAAAATCTGGATTTAGCTAAATCTGAGTATTTTTAGCAGATCGGGATTTTATCAGTTTTGGCCTAAGGGCTATATGAGTCTTTTAAACCCTCTTTATATATCTCATTTACGGCTGTTTTCGGCTTCAAATCAAAAGAAAAAACTATGAGAGGAGAAAAGAAAGAAGAGGAAAGAAAGACCAAGCAAGAGGAAGAGAGAAAGAGGAAAGCCAAGGGTAAAGCCAAGGCTTGAGGATCTAACCAAGTTTGATTCTTTTTCACAACTCCAAAGGTAGGGGTTTTTGAAGTTCAGCTTCACTTCTTTTCACTTTTTCTCCATTGATGCACTTTGGTGCTCAATAGGTCATTTTGTGTTCTTGAAGTGTTTGATGTATTTTGATCGCATGATTGAGTTTCTTTGATCATTTCTGACTTGCTCATAGCATTAGTTGAAGTTAGAAGCTTTGAATATCTCATTTGTATCTCAGATTCACAAAAAGAGGGGTTAGGACACCCTATAGGTGATTTTGGTGTTTTATTTGAAATTAAGAGGTTTAAGTTTATGATTGATGATTCCTATGATTTTTAAGAACTGATTGGGGACTTAGAATCACTTAGAAATTAGTTTGGAATGACCAAAATCTAAGAAAAGAACTAATAGAATAGTACCACGGTTATGCAGAAGCTGCTGCAGTGTTTCTGGTTAGGAAACACGGCCTGTGTCCGAAAGCACGGGGGCAAGGGGTGTCTCTCTCTGCTAGTGGAATTCATGAATAGAGTTCACAGACTAAGACATAGGGGAGGATGTGTAATCAGACACGGCCCGTGTCCGAAGACACGGGGGCCCCCTGTAATTAGACATGGCCCGTGTCTTAGGCCAGAATTTTCAGAAATGTCATTTTTTATGTTTTGAAGTTCTTGGACTAGATGGGATCATTAGTATATGTTCTCTAAAGTGTGTTAAGGCATAAATAGGGATAGTTTTCAAGAAGAGAATTATACCTACTCTGTATGGAAAAGATTGGTAGTGTTAATTTTATGAGTATCCTTTGACAGCATTCATGAAGGTCAAGAGAAATCGAAAGGGTGTCTGATAGACTCAATTGAGGAAGGACTTAACCTTGATAATTCAGTTATGCCAAGGCCAGAAGAGATAAGTAGGGGTCCATAAGGTTCTTCAGAATCAGAATTTAGACTGAACTTCTCATATGCCAGGATATATGTATAGTTTGAGGAGATATGTCTATTTGCTACAAAATAGCACATGAAACCAGTAATTCTTAAGATTTACATTTTTAGTTCTGAGTTGAACTAGATATATGTATGAGATGTACATTAACTTGGTTTAACTAAATATAACAGTTAGACCATGTAGATGTTTTAAACACATTTCATTAGTAGTTTTTGTGATTATGTTTATATATGTTATGTACGACTGGTTTGGATTACTCATACTGAGATTATAGTTTCTCACCCCGCTGTGTATCATGTAATTCCAGGTGAAACTTCTTCTAAGGGTAAAAAGAAGAAAAAAGCTAAGGATTAGATTAGTTTATGTTTTATGTTTCAATTGTTGTACTTTTAGTATCTCTTTTGAAATGTATAGAGTTATGTAATACTTCAAGCCTTTACTAAGGCTAATGATGTATATGTATTTTGATGCATTATAGTATAAATATTGTATTTCCGCATTTCATATGGCTTTCTATAGTGTTTCTAATGAACATTATGGATGTAAGTATATGACTAGTATGTATATAGTGATATTGTAATGCTAAGTATCTCCTTGTATGATGTATATACTGAGATACTGGTATTAGGATGTTACATTTGGCACCTTTCAACGATGCATGGTAAGCATATTTTATGATCTTTTAGAAGAGAGCATGGAGGTATTCATGTATGATTTTACTATTTTTGGTTCTTCCTTTGATTTATGTTTGGCTAGTTTGGCTAAGGTATTGCATAGGTGCCATGAAACTAACCTTGTTCTAAATTTTGAAAAATGTCATTTTATGGTAGAGCAAGGCATAGTTTGAGGCCATGTAGTATCTAGCAAGGGCATTTCAGTAGATATTACTAAAATAGATGTGATTTCTTCTTTATCTTAACCCACATGCTTGAGGAAGATTCGTTCTTTTCTTGGCCAAGCAAGTTTCTGCTGGTGCTTCATTAGAGACTTCAGTAAAATAGCCCTTCCGCTATCAAACCTCTTACAAAAGGATGTGGAGTTTAACTTTGATGAGAACGGCAAGAAAGCCTTCAACTATTTGAAGCCAGCTCTTACCACCACCGCCATTATCCAGCGGCTTGATTGGACACTCCCCTTCGAGCTGATGTGTGATGCTTCAAACTATGCAGTGGAAATTGTCTTGGCACAAAGAGTGGGCAAAATGCCTCACGTGATCTACTATGCTTCGAGGACTTTGGATGTTACTCAAACAAATTACTCCACCACTGAAAAAGTGCTTTTGTCTATTGTGTTACCAAGTGGCCGCAAAACTCAAGAGGGGGGGTGAATTGAGTTTATAAAAACTTTTCTCAAAATTTTCAAAAAACTCTTGATTACCAATTTTTGTTGAAGGTATTAATTAATGAAAATGAATGAATCGATAAGATGTGAAGATAATGCATAACAATGAAACTAATTCAAAAGAAAAATATTCAAGTAAGCAAATAAACCAATGTAGAAATGTAACGAGAAGGGTTTAGAGAAACAAACATAATGGTTTATCTTGGTTCAGCCACCCTTTGGGACCTACGTCCAGTCCTCAAGCAATCACTCGAGATTTTCCACTAAATTCCAAGCTTGAATCAGGTGCTTGTAACGTTTACAAATTGGAACACTCAACACCACCTTGGGATACCTCACCCTTTGTAGCTTGAGCCTCTTCAAACAAGGGATGCCTCACCCTTTCCATTTGGAGGATACCTCACCCTTTTCTATAGGATAATCAAGGTTAATAGAATGAAACTCTCACTGATAACTCTAAAAAAGTAGAGTTAAATGATCACCAATTGTGTTAATTCATGTTAGTTTCCTTATATTTTCTTGATATATTGAGCTTGAAGTTGATTGTAGGAGCTATAGTGGAGTTGGAACCTATTGAGCACTCTTTTGACTAATATTAATAAGTTTTAATGAATTGTTTTTGGAATTAGTACTAACTTGATTTTCATGCTTGATAGGTGGTTGAATTCCATGATTCATGAAAAGTTTGAAGAATGGAGATAAAGCTTTGAAGAAGAGAATTGGAGAAAAGGAATAGCATGAAAGCTCAAGAAGGATCATTGAATTAAGAGAACAAGATAAAGGACCTAAGAAGACAAGTATTGGTTGCATTTTGATGAAGAAAAAAATGTTTGAATAGAAGCCATATACTATGCCTTGGAGTCCTAAACTATGCCCAGCCATAGTATATCAATTTGGGAAGCACCCTCGCAGGAGGCCGCGACACACTTCCAGGATGTCACGGCATCCTGTTAAAATTCTACTACGTCATTTTGGCTCAAAAAGAGGGTTTTTAATGAGGTAGGGCATACATTTCGAGGTGGATTCATTCCCCAACACTCTCTTGACATTCTCTGAGCCTGACTAGCTATGGATGACCTGAAGAAACCTAAGAAAACTTGATTTGGAGTTTGGGCAACAAGGAAATTCTTGAAGATTTGCTTGCATTCCACCATTGGAGCTAACTTGTTCTTCATTTTTTTTCGTCATTTCTCTTGGGTTTCTTTTGGGGTTTTCTCAGTCTCTATGTTTTGGCATTGATGGATGTAATATTTAGTTTGATTGATTATCCCCAAATGTTGAACATGAGCTAAATTTATTTTTAGGATTGTAACTCCTATTGATATGTAGCTTGGATTATTGAATGTTTGTTTACCCATTTCAATGTTATGAGAAGTTTTTATCCATTCTTATGCTTCATCCTATTGATTGATTGGCCACCAATTGGTAGATATTTGGATTTGATTTGAACTTGGGAAAGGGAAATTGAACCTAGAACTAGAATGGGTGACACTTGAACTTCCAACTCTAGGGTTGAACTTGGGGGTTTAGTTCTAAGACATAGGGATATGCTTAGGACCATGTGTAATCTTGAATAGAACTTGTTCGATATAATGCTTCTTTGTTAATTAATTCTAATAGGGATATTATGTATTGATTAAGAGGGAAATGACATATCGCCATCAGGAAAAGGGTATGTTTACACTAGAGTTCTAGATTAATTCTTCAAGTAACGTTGAGTGGGCTAATGGGTATGATGTAAACCAAGTGAAATATCAAGAAGGGTTACAATCTTTGGTTTTTACCATTATGGGAATTCGATATCTGGTCAATCTTATTACGTGCTTATTTTTTTGTTTCAAGTTAGGTTACTCTAAGTTTTATTCTTTACACATCAATTTATTGTTGTTAGGATATTAGTAAGGCCTTCTATACTAATACCTAGTTGGAAAATTAGTTCTAGTCCTCGTGGGTTTGACTCATACTTTTCACTTTATTACTTGAGCAACGTGTATACTTGCACAAAACATCTCATCACTCATAAGAGTAGTTGATACAAATTGAAGTTCTAGAATACTCTTCAAAGATATCTCAAGGATTTTTAGAAAAACAGAGCAAGAATGATTTCAAGGATTGATTCACGTATTAAAGTGTTAGAAAGATCTTTCAAGTTCAAGGTCATCCATTAATGATGCCCCAACACAAGTATATAAGCTATTTTTGATCAAATGAGTCATTGGGGGCTTTAATGCCTAGCATTTAATGCACCTAATATAGTCGTTGGGCAATGTTAGACCAGTGGTAATTGATTACACACTACTGGTAATCGATTACATGGCTGTTTGAACGTGTTCTTGGCTTTCTGGGCAGGATGTAATCGATTACCAGCCTTGTGTAATCGATTACATGGCCTTTGCTAGACTTGTAATCGATTACAGCCTTAGTGTAATCGATTACAAGGCTTCTGCCATGCTTGTAATCAATCACATGCTCAATGTAATTAATTACAAGGCCTCTGTTTAGCTTGTAATTGATTACAACACATGTGTAATTGATTACCTTGTCCTTTGAACACATTTTTCAAGCCCAATTAAGTGTATTGGTCAATTCTTACTTATAGAAGCTTGGATTTTGACAATATTTACATTTAAATTACGAAACCCAAGATTAAAATCAACATAACCTTAAAAAGATGAACTTTGATTTAAAAGGATCTTGAAAAACCATTTAAAGATAATTGAGACACCTTGAAAGCATTTTACATTGATATTCTAAGACCTATATCTATATACCTCTTGGTTTCCTTCTTTTGATCTTGGTCTTCTCTTTTGATATTGATCTTCTCTTTTGATCTTGTTATCATAAAAAATTCATTTGATATGCTTCAAGACATAAGCATTCACATATTATTTTTGCATTAGATAAATTTAGATCATATTTTCTAGGTTCTAAAGTTGTGGTGTTTTCTTATCATGCAGCTTTGAAGTTTCTCCTGAAGAAACCTGAGGCCAAGCCAAGATTGATTCGGTGGATGCTACTGCTCCAAGAGTTTGAATCAACATACGTGACAAGAGTGGAGTAGAGAACTTGGTAGCTGACCATTTGAGCTGAATTGAGCAAGCTATTGACCCCCTTCCCATCCATGACACCTTCCCTAATAAGCAGCTTTTACAGCTACAAGGTAACACTCCGTGGTTCGCTGATATGGTAAATTTCTTGGTTGCTAGTGTCCTACCTACATATTTTACTAGAGCACAAATTAGAAAATTAAAGAGTGAGTCAAAGTATTATGTGTCGGATGATCCGAATCTGCGAAAATTCTATAATGACCAAGTGATTGAAGGTGTGTGCCTGATAATGAATTCCATAATGTTCTTAGCTTTTGCCAAGCATTTGCATGTGGTGGGCATTTTGGGCCTCAACATACAGCTAGGAAAGTATTGGAATCTGGCTTGTATTGGCCAACCCTTTTTTGTGATGCATATGTGTTTTGTAAATCTTATGAACAATGCCATCGAATGGGAGATATCTCTCATAGGAATGAGATGCCTCAACAACCTTTGTTGTTTTGTAAAATATTTTTTGATTAGGGTATTGATTTTATGGGTCCTTTTCCTACCTCATTTTGTTTTGTTTATATTTTTCTTGCTGTTGATTATGTGTCTAAATGGGTGGAGACCAAAGCCACTCAAACTGATGATTCGAAAACTATTATGGATTTTGTTATATCAAACATTTTTTGCAAATTTAGCATTCTGAGGGCAATCATTATTGATCAAGGGCCATACTTCTGCAACCACAATATAGAGGCTTTGTTGAAGAAGTATAGAGTCATGCATAAGGTTTCTACACCTTACCACCCCCAAACAAATGGGCAAGTTGAGGCATCAAATAAAGAGATCAAGCAAATCCTTTAGAAAATTGTCAAGCCTAATAGGAAGGATTGGAGCAATCAGCTTGACGATGCTCTTTGGGCTTACTGGACCGCCTACAAGACACCACTAGGGATGTCCCCCTACCGGATTGTCTTTGGGAAGGCATGCCACCTATCGGTGGAGATAGAACATAGAGCATTTTGGGCAATGAAGAGTTGCAACATGGACCTTGACCAAGCGGGAGTGGAAAGGAAATTGCATTTACAATAATTGGAGGAAATCTGCTTAGAGGACTATGAGAGCTCTAAAATCTACAAGGAGAAGACTAAGGCTTTCCATGTAACATCCTCTTATGTTAGACTTGCATATGGTTACAAAGGTAGCAAAATACTTGCTTAATATGCTTGTTTAATTTTGTGACTTTCTGACTTAGTTTAGTCACTTTGTAGTAACACTATATATGAAAAATAGTTGTTATTAGCTCAGGAAATGGCTTAAGCTACCTAGTTGATGGAAATAAATATAGAGAATTTGTTTCTAGGTCACAAATGTGTAAAATCTTATGTAGTTAAAGTTTGAGGATAAACTGAGTTATTTTGATATTTTTAAGTACATTGAGTGAGTGTTTTAATACCGGACTGACTTAACAGATATATGAAAGTTTATGGAAATGATGAGAATAGGATTGAGATTAGTCCTAGGATTTTTCATAACACCTATGGAAGTTAGGAAACTTAGATTTGTGAGATCAAAGTATTCCTCAGAGATACAAAGTTTCAGCTAAATATCTTAAGCACCAAAGCCTTAAGATATTTTGGCTTTTTTCTCTTCTCACGTCTCTCCTTCTCTCTTTGGTATTTTCTTTGACTTCCCTCACCCTCATTCTCTCATTTCTCATGTTCCAAGTTGCAGCAAAAAAGAGAGGAAAGGAAGGAGAAAAGAGAAAGAAGGAGGAAAAAGAGGAAAGGAAGAGGAAGGCAAAGGGGAAAGCTAAAGTTTGAGGAACATCAACCATACAAGTGAGGTAGGGGTGATTGTTGTTTAACTTCTATCCTTTGTTTTTCTCTTTATGCTTGTGAGCTGCATGTTTCAGATAAAAAAATTGGATTTTCTATGGTTTTCCATGGTTTGGGTTGGAGGAACATGTTGGAAATTGATTTTGGGTTTAAGTTTGAGTTAGTCTATGCATGGTTGTTGGTTTTGATCATAGGAATATCCATGAAACACCTTGAGTTAGGATTTGAGAAATGGGCATTTGTGGTTATGGTTTTATTCATAAATCTATGCTTAGATGAGTTCTAATTATGCATGAGGTATATATCATGTTTAAATACCATGATTATGATTGAAAACCACTTAGAACCTGAGTTTGGAAGGTTAGAAACTGGTTTGGAGACCAATAGAACAGGGGATGTGTTTTTGGTGCACTGGCGCTAGGAGTTGGGCACCTAAGCCCTCATTGCCCAGAAACATTACAACATGATGTTGCGTGCAGGGCACCTGAGCCCCAAGGATTGAGCATCTGAGTGCCAGCGATAAGGGGAAACATGGATGAGTTTGTGGTGTCTGGGCACCTAAATGCCCAATAATCACCGCCTAAGCGCCAGTGCCTGAGGAAAATAGGGCAATATCCCTGCCATGACAGTGCCCAGGCGTTGGAAAAATGATGCCTAAGCACCAGGTCTAGGAATTTCCAGGACACTGAAGTTGAGGAATTGGAGTTCCTTACTTGTAGGGATCTTTTAGGCATGCTTTTTAGTGTGAGTTAAGACATTATTAGGGATATTTCATGGAGGAAATGAGTACGTAGTGCATGTGTAAAACAATAAGTCCTTTTGCATCCAGTGGTAGTGGATTAACACAAGTCTATTGCTAATCATTAAGAGCAATGATATTGCATTTGATATCACTTGTGATGTGATGTTGTGGTGTACTAGGTGTAGTATACTAAGCTGTTTGACATAGTTAGCCTATCATTATGCATGAATTGCTCCTTTAGGGTGAAGGTTAAGCTTAAGGTGCATGAATAATAGTTATTTTCCTTATTTGCTATGGTTGAGCTGTGAGGATAACCTAGAAACATGAATAGCTCCTTTGTGAGATAAAGTGAGCTGAGGGTGCATGTTTTCTAGTTCTTGGTTAGTGTGGTTCTTGTGATATTGGATATGTGATGGGAATATTGCATAGAGTAAGTATATGAGTATTCCTATAGCAATGAGTGGAAACCTTGTGAAAGAGGATATACTCGTGTTTGAATATTGGATATAAACTCGTATAGGAGAATATCCTTTGTGGTGTTTAAATGCTTTTTAAAAATAACTTTGCATATTTTCACACACTTGCTATTCTTGCATATTTGTAATCGAGGTTACCGGTGTATATGATGGTACTAGTACACTCAGTGTTGTGAGTGGAAAGAGTCTATTCATTACCAAGTAGTGATAAATGGTCATAGCTATACTACCTAAAAGAATACAAGGAACCAGGTTCTTATGAATAGTTTCATGACATTGCACCAACACTATTTTACTACATTTCATATTTATTATATTAGGATATACCTTAGGCATAATCACACAACATAACATGAGCATTTGCCTTTCGATGATAATCGTATGGGTGATTGTCTTATCTTTGAAATAATGTTTGCTTAGGAAAAATACATAATGTTAGTATGTGAATATTCTTTTGGTAATGAGTAGTGGCTCATATACCTGCTGCGAACATATTCTGATATAAATGGTTTGTTGATTCATTTATATATGTAATAAATGCTAGTTTTGAAATTACTTTTACTGAGGATTTGTAAATTCTCACCCCACTATGTTTTCATGTAAATCTAGGTCAAAACCCTTTAAAGGGAAAAAAGAAGAAGCAGAAGGACTAGAGTAGTTTATATGCTTTTTGAGACCAAGCTTATGTATTTATTTATATTTTCTTTGAGTTTGTATAAAGTTTATGTATTACAATATGCCCTGTTGAGGCTAAGGTTGCATGTATATAGTATTTTCTTCCTTCTTAGCTCTCTATAATAGCATGAATGGTTATTATGGATTAGTTTTATCGTTATGTTAAGTGAAAGTGACATGCTTAACTCTCTTTACTCTAGTATATTGTGAATATACTACTGTATTGGGGTTAGGGTGTTACACTATAGTATCAGAGCAATTCATCCTATTGAGCTAAGGTATGGACTGACTATGCTTAGGCATATTTAGGAGTTCCTTCTGTGTTATGCATTTCTTTGTCTCTTTTGAGATGTTTGAATGGAATTGAATGACTTAACCTTTAAAGCCATTATCTAAATCATTTTAATCCGCTTTCCACATTTCGTGTTGTAGCAAAGTACCTAAATTAACTCAGTTTGTCACAAAACTTCACAGCCATGTCAAACAGGTATTAGGCTATCTCTATAACCATATACAAGCCTAACATGTTATTGAGGGTGTTACACTGCCTACTTTGTGCAGTAAGTAGTTTATCCCTAATGAATTTATTTTCTTTGAAGTTTGTTGTACTATGTCTGGTCCTTACAAATTCCTCTCTCCAACTTCATACCAATGTAATGGTGATCTACACTTCCTGCCATATAGAGCTTCATAAGGTGCCATCCCAATGCTAGAATAGTGACTATTATTGTATACAAACTCTATTAATGGCAAACACTGATCTTAATTTCTTGTCTGTTCCAGGACACAAGCTCTCAGCATATCCTCTAATGTTTGAATGGTTCTTTCAGTTTGTCCATCAGTTTGGGGATGATAGGCTATACCAAAACAAAGTTTAGTGCCTAATGCTTGCTGTAGTGTTCCCCAAAATCAAGAGGTAAACCTAGGGTCCCTGTCAGATATAATACTAGAAGGAATACCATCTAATCTGATAATCTCATTAATGTACATTTGAGCCAATCTATCAAATGAATAAATGGTTTTGATTGCTAAAATGTAGGTTATTTTGGTTAATCCATATACAATGACCCAAATAACATCATGTCCTGAAGAAATTCATGGCAATTCCATCACAAAATCCATTATCACACTATCCCATTCCATTCAGGGATCTCTAATGGTTGAAGCATTCTGGTTGGTCTTTGGTATTCTATCTTAACTTCCTGACATATTAAGCACTTAGCTACAAATCTTACAATTTCTTCTTTCATCTTTGGCCACCAGAAAATTTTCTTAAGATCTTGGTATATTTTGGTGGTTCCTAGATGTATGGTATATTTACTACAATGGGCTTTCTCTAGTATTTGATTTCTCAATTCTTTATCATCTAGAATACACAGTTTGTCCCTATACATCACAATCTGATCATTTGTTACTTGAAATTCCCTTTTTTTTCCTTGAGCAACCTGATCTTTGATCATTTGCAAAAATTGATTAGTGTTATGTTTTTGTCTTACTTGTGATTTAATTTCACTGACAATTTCTATTTGACTCATGTACAAAATCTTAGGTTGCAGGGTTATTGAGAGATTCAAATTTCAAAATTTCTCTAACAACTCAAACTCTTGAATCATCAGGTAAGATATATGTAGTGACTTTCTGCTAAGGGCATCAGCTACCATATTAGCTTTTCCTAGGTGATATTTCAATTCAAAATCATAATCTTTCAAAAATTTTACCCACCTTCTTTGCCTCTTGTTAAGTTCCTTCTGATCAAAAAGAAATTTCAAACTCTTATGATCACTGAAAACTTCAAATTTAACTCCATATAAATAATTTCTCCATATTTTCAAAGCAAAAACCACTACTGCTAATTCTAAATCATGGGTTAGGTAGTTTTCCTCATGCGGTCTCAATTGTCTTGAAGCATAAGCCACTACTCTTTGATTTTGCATTAGAAGACATCCAAGACCCTTCTTGGATGCATCATTATACACTGTAAATTTTTCTTTAGGATCAGGGATAATTAATACAATAGTTGTAGTTAACCTGGCTTTTAATTCCTAAAAACAAATTTCACATTCATCAGTCCACTCAAAAGGCCTTTCCCTTTAGAGTTCATTTGGTGAAAGGTAGCACTAATTGAGAAAACCCCTTAATGAATCTTCTGTAATACCTAGTTAATCTTAGAAAAATCCTAAGTTTAGTGATGGTTGTTGGTCTCTCCCATTGCATTACTGCTTCCATTTTACTAGGATCAACTGAAACTTCTCCTTGTGATATTACACAGCCTAGAATTTTTACTTCTTGATGCCATAATTCATATTTGTCTAGCTTACCAAACTATTGTTTTTCTCTTAAGATTTGAAGGACCTATGTAAGATGTTGTTCATACTCTTCTGCTGTCTTCGAATAGATGAGAATATCATCTATGAAAACAACCACAAATTGACCCAAATAAGGTCAAAAAATGTGATTCATATAATCCATAAATACTGTTAGGGTAATGGTCAATCCAAAAAGCATAGCTAGATATTCATAGTGTCCATATCTAGTTCTAAAAGTAGTTTTAGAAATATCTTCTGGATTAATCCTAATTTGATGGTATCCTGATCTCAAATCTATCTTAGAAAATATATAGGCTCCCTTAAGTTGATCCAACAAATCATCAATTCTTGGAAGTGGGTATTTGTTTTTAATGTTCACTTTGTTTAATTGTCTATAATCCACACATAATTGTAAACTTCCATCCTTCTTCTTTATAAAGAGTACAGGGGCTCCCTAAGGTGACACACTAGGTCTAATAAATTTCTTGGCCAGGAGTTCTTCTATTTGCTTCTTAAATTCACTTAACTCTAATGGGGACATTCTATAAGGTGTTATTGAGATAGGGCCTGTTCTTGGTATTAAATCAATAGAGAAAGAAATTTCCCTTTCTCGAGGTAATTCATTTATTTTTGAAGGAAATACTTCTGGAAATTCTCTCACTACAGGGATAATTTCTAATTTTTTGTTGTTCCTCTAAATTTAAAGAAAATAAGAGAACAACAAAATTTAGACACAGAAGTTTCAACAAAATTTACAACTTTCTCATAACAATTGAGAACAACTTGATTTTGAGACATCCAATCCATTCCAAATATAACATCAATATCTTTCATAAGAAAACAAATAAGATCTATCACTGGTAATTTATTTTGCACATAAACAGGACATTGCAAACAAACTTGGCAAGTTACCACTTTTCCTCCCATAGGAGTGGAAACTAATAAATCATACGGTAACAAAGAAACAGACAATTTCAAATTTCTCACACAATCGAGGGACACAAATGAATGTGTAGCTCCCGAATCAAATAGTGCAGTTAAGAAATGATTTTGAATTAAACACTTGCCCTGTATCACAATTGGAGACTATTCAACTTCTTCTGCAGTTAGAGTAAAAACACGTCCTTTGGCTTGAGGTCTTTGAGTAGGATTTTGAGTATGAAGTTTAGGGCAATCTCTGATATAATGACCTTGTTGTCCACAATTAAACCAAACTCCAGTTCCTTGCAGACAAGGTTTGTTGCCATGAACCTTCTTACATTTAGGATAACTTTGCATCTTATTGCTATCTTGTATTTGTTTTCCTATGTTCCAATTTGGCTTAAATGGAGTATTATTCTCTGTTTGCCTCTCATTGATAACTTCACAGAGTGTAATTATTAGTGCCCTATATCTATGCTTCATGGCATGATTAGTCCTTGTTTGTAAGCATGAATGGAAGATTTTAGCATCATTTATATCTGATTTCATTTTTATGTCTTCCATTGTGATCCTGAGCAAATACTTTTAAAACTTTGATAAATTTAGTACATTTGCATGAGTTATTGAATTGATAATTTCTCTTATATAGGCAGGTCTCAAATAAAGCAGGTAAATGAAGAATTTGAAATAGTTCTGGACCAGGAAGCCTAAGAGGAAGCCAAAAGTGAAGATCAGCACTCAACGCCGCGACGTGGGTACGATAACGCCGCGACGCTTCCCTGCTTCAGTAAAAAAACCTGAGGCGGAAGTGCCACAACGTTGAAGAGTGGATGCCTCAGGCGCATGTGACCTAATTGCACACGCACCGCGGCGTGATATGTTGGATGCCGCAGCGTGGCCCTGTTTTATTCAGCCAATAAATATGTTTGTACCCATTTTCTACGGGAGTTTTTATCATTTTTGGAGAGCAGCTGCTGGTTTTGGGTTTTTAGACCTAGAGAAAGCAGAATAGGCTAAGGTTGAAGGCCATCCTTCATATGGAGGGTGAATCAAGCTTAGAGGATAAAATCTAATGAGCTTTGTAACACCCTCCTTAGGGCGTCACACTTCATGTTACTCAATTACCAAATTACCCCTTCATTGGAAAATCGTGCTTTGTGATGTAAATACGAGTTATAAAATTTCTTTATGATAGTAAGATAAACTTAGCAGAAAATAAAAACATAACAATATTGTCACAAATTATTTACATCGTATATACACAAGTCATAGTATTGTCATATTTTAATATTTACAAACTAGACTCTCAAAATATTTAAACTTTAATTTAAACTAACATACTGCCCAAGTATTACTACACAGCAGTACCCTCAGACGAGTCCTTCTCAGACTCCTCAGAAGATAGAAGTCCGACTTGACGCGAAGTCCTACGGATAGGTGTCCGCACAGACGACACTATACTAATCGCACTCGGAGTACGATAGTATACTCCCCAATACTGTCTAATTGACAATGGAAACTCTAAGTGTACATTAATATTCACCCTAATATTCAAGATATAGCCTACTTAAAATAATGTTTAAGTCCCCTACGTAATAAATACACTTTCTTTCCAGATCGACGAGCCACGCCTCTAATCCTCCACGAAACGTCAATCTCGTATACCCAAGGAAACAAGGCACCTCCATTTTCTAGAACTCAGCATCCTTTACCGAAATCTACTATTCCTCAGCTTCTTGCTCAAGTTCTCGCTCAACGTCTTTAAAATTATAAATACAATATAGAATAGACATAGAAAGAGGTGAGATCACCTACGCCAATACCAGTATGGTAGCAATGAAGATAAACACATACAATATCTCATACCAGCACATCATACATATTTACAATTATGCCACCAACATCATTTATCATCATAACTCATGTAATAAGCAATAATTACAATCATGCCATTATCAATAATCAAATATTCAATAAATCAATTATCATAAATCATTATTATGATAATGCCCTTACTATCTACATGTATGCATACAGACTCAATTTTCTACTACATTGAGCTAAAACTCATATCGGAAAGAATGATCAAAAAGATCTATCTGCACTAATATGCCTCAGACCACGTGCTCAATTTTTGCACATCTAGCATATGCACCACAGTCTTTATTAAATCTTGATTAGGGATAGTGTCCATTGTAGGCAACCCGCACCCCGATGCCCCTAAAGGTCAACGAGTGACCTACACTACGCATATCACACCCACTCAAGAGGTGTATTCTTTCCTAAGCAATCAGCCTTATTCAATCCATCGGACTTTTCCAATGCATGTCCTATGCACCATTCACAGTTCTAATTCATTATTTCATATTCTCAATTCAATTTCTTTATTTCATATTTTCAATTCAATTTTCTTTATCTCATATTCGGGGTCCTCATATAGGCCCAACAGTATCATTACTGTAATTTCATTGCGAAACCATATTTTCACATTTTCTCAATCGCATAAAATATTTTTCACACGTTTTAAATCAACAATATTATTTTTCTCATTTAACACCAAAATTTGACTTTATTTTCCATATTTGCATAATAACCCCTCAAAACATAATATTTACATTTTAGTCCTCACTTAAATAATATTTTCACAACAGTCCCTCATAAAATTCATATTTAAGAAATAGTCCCTCATAAAATTTATATTTACGAAATCGTCCCTCATAAAATTCATATTTATGAAATCGTCTCTCTTTTATAAAATATTTGCAATATAGTCCCTTTAAAATTAATAATTACAATATGACCCCATTAAAAATGAAAATTATAATATTGCCCCCTTAAAAATCATAATTATAATATGGCCCCTTTTAAAAAATGAAAATTACAATATTGCCCCTTTAAAAATCATAATTACAATATGGCCCCTTTTTAAAAACACAAATTATAATATTGCCCCTTTAAAAATCATAATTTGCATTGTTTCGCCAAAAATGTTATTTCTTTCATTTACTCCACATATCACAGCTCAAATTTAATAGACGGACCTCTAAACCCGTAGGGTGAGCCATACGTCAATAAACTTCAAGTATTGACACCCGAATTAATTTCATAACTCATTTAATAAATCAAATTGTTTTCTCAAAATCCTTTTACTTTACTATACTCAAAATTTTCCAAATTCAATCCCTTTTCATTTCAATCTTTAATTCTCATTTAAATCCATCATTTTTCAAGACTTTAGTCCTCTTGACCCTAGTAAGGCCGTAAGCCTCAAGCTCTTTGGAGCTCTCATAAAATCGGTTCATCATATTATTCACATCCTAAATTACTCATACACTTGCATGCATTCAAAATTATCCATACAAGCATATTATCAAAGCTTTAGACATATTATCACACATGAAATCAAAAATATAAAACCATAAACACCACAATCACAAACAAAGAGACATCAAACAATAAGTGAATAAACCCTTATGGGTTTTTCACCATACAAAACCATCCCCACACCACCAAAACATGGTTGGTGAGGTAAAATCTCCCTCTTACCTCTTGAAGACAAGCTTTTTAAATTCCTCTCATTCTCCTTGTTTTCATACAAGCCACAAACAATTCCTAACAATTCTAAAACAATTGATAAAATCACATACAACGGTTTTTAATAACAAACCATGGAACAAACATGATTTAGAAAATCATAAACATGAATTTAAATCATAGAAATCAAAGTTTACCTCTAAGGAAGTAAGATAGAAGTGGGATTTTGGGAAAACTTTCTAAATGAAAAGTGTTTAGAATGTTGTTAAGCTTTAGGAAATGATAAGAGTGAAAATTATAGGTGAGTGAGGGTGCTCAAGGGTGCTAGGGCCGAACCACATGGTGAGAAAAGGAAGGAAAATATGCTTTGGTGTTCTTGGAATTTTTTAGAAGAAAAGATGAAAGCTTTTTGGTGAAATAGAAAAATGAATATTGAGAGAGTAAATGGGGCTGCTACTGCCGTGAGAGTCATGGAGATTTAAGTGATATACTTGACTCAAAATATCACCAATTGGATGCACATGGATGTGCACATGGCATATGTCATCAGCTTGACTTTGCATGGCTATTTGGATTGTTCAAGATTCATGTAGAAGCCTCCCCAAGCTGCTGCCAAGACCGTGGGACTCCTTGAGTGTTTAGCGAATTAATTGTTTTCAATTTACACCTAATTGCATGCTAATTAATTAGGTAATTAGTTAGGCTAAATTTCCTAATCAATCTTAATTAAAATTCTAACTATATAACTAATTAATTAAACATATTATTTCATATATTATAACATCTAATTAAAATTAGGATATCTAATTAAGAATTAAATTATAACTAATTAATAATTAATTTAGTTTACTTAGCTTGTTAATTAGGCCATTAGATTAATCAAATTAGGTTTAATTAGTTACTAATTAAATTCAAGCCACTATTGTTGACTTCATCTTAGCCATTGAATTCAACTTGGTTTCCTATCCATTGATCTCATCTATGGTGGATATTACTTAGTGGTTTTATCAGGATTCGTTTTACACCATTGATCAGATCAATAGTTAAGATCAAAGCTTCTAAAACAAGCTTTACAATCTAATGGTCCACAAAGAAGTCTATGCTTCTTTCATTGACTCATTCTTATTGGTTTAAAATAGTCCAGCCACTTTCGTTGACTGATTCTCATTGGTTTAGAATTCTGTCCAGTCAGAATTGTTGACTGTTACACTAAACGTGAGCCCCACGAACTTTTTTGGGTCCACTAGCAGATTTTCTACTATTTTTAAGACAAGAGGTAGAATGCTTGTTGAATAAAATAATATTATAATAATATAAAATTATTTTATTGCATATTTAAATTTGAAAAATTTTAAGATTAATATATATATCAATCAGAATTGGGTTTAGTAAGATCCCCCAGCTCCAATTAATTAAAATAAGAATTTCCTAGGCCCGAAAATTATTATTTTCTTGACCCGGAGCAAATCACACAAAATAATCAAAAATAATATCGAAATAATTAAATTATTTTTATATTGCACAGAAAACACAAAACAGTGTAATTCTGTCAGTTCTGTAACATAGTCTAAAATTTGGGGTGTTACAAGCTTCCTTCCTTTCCTTTCTTCTTTTCTCTCCTTAATGTTTCAAGAACATGATTTATATGTTTATATTTTCATGTATCATGGCTAGCTAGGCTGTATATAAGTTTTCCTTTGTTGTCTCCTATGGATATTGATGATTTTGTAATCTTTTGAGTATATATTGAAGTTTAGTTATTTTCAATCATATGGATCTTAATGCTTTTGAGGGTTTGATCAACTTTTGATTGATTTGATGAAATCTAATGAACCTAGACATAGGAATTTGGATTTTAGATCATACGTATGGTTGATGTATGTTCTATTTCATTCAATTAGCTTAGATGAGATGATTCGTTAATAGGATAGACATATACCTATTAGTCATGCATAGTGTGTGATTGAGAATAGATCATTCAAGAGTTAAGTTTGCACTGGTTCTCAAGGAAACTTAGTGAATTGGGTAAATGAAACTATGGTTAATTGACCTAGACGTAGGCTTTTAACTAAATCAGATTCTCAAACTAACTTAACAATTCATTGATGTTGCTTGTAAGGATTGCATGTTATGAGTTGAAGTAGGAGATGAAAAAGAATTCCTTATTACTCTATTTATCTATTTATCTTAGATTTATTACTTTTCAGCCTTTATATTTCTTTAAATATTCCTTTATAAATTTAATGTATTTGGATAGCATTAATTAGACTATTGGTTAATACTTGGCTTTTATAAGAAATACATATTCCTCGTGGGAACGATATCCAACTCTTAACTATAATACAAGTGCGACCCGTGCACTTGTGGTAAGCAAAAAAGTGATCAAGTTTTTGCTTACCCGGCAATGGCGCCAAAAACTTGATCGCTCTTTTGCTTACCAAAAGTGCACGGGTCGCACTTGTATTATAGTTAAGAGTCGGATATCGTTCCCATGAGGAATACGTATTTCTTATAAAAGCCAAGTATTAACCAATAATCTAATTAATGCTATCCAACGGCATTAAATTTATAAAGGAATGTTTAAAGAAATATAAAGACTGAAAAGCAATAAATCTAAGATAAATAGATAAATAGAGTAATAAGGAATTCTTTTTCATCTCATACTTCAATTCATAACATGCAATCCTTACAAGCAACATCATTGAATTGTTAAGTTAGATTGAGAATCTAATTTAGTTAAAAGCCTATGTCTAGGTCAATTAACCATAGTTTCATTTACCCAATTCACTAAGTTTTCTTGAGAACCAGTGCAAACTTAACTCTTGAATGATCTATTCTCAATCATACACTATGCATGACCAATAGGTATATGTCTATCTTATTAACGAATCATCTCATCCAAGGTAATTAAATGAAATAGAACATGCATCAATCATACATATGATCTAAAATCCAAATTCCTATGTCTAGGTTCATTAGATTTCATTAAATCAATCAAAAGTTGATCAAACCCTCAAAAGCATTAAGGTCCATATGATTAAAAATAACTAAACTTCAATATATACTCAAAAGATTACAAAATCATCAATATCCATAGGAGACTACAAAGGAAAACTTATATACAGCCTAGCTAGCCATGATACATGAAAATATAAACATATAAATCATGTTCATGAAACATTAAAGAGAGAAAAGAGGAAAGGAAAGGAAGGAAGCTTATTAGATTTCATCCTCTAAGCTTGATTCACCCTCCATATGAAGGATGGCCTCCAACCTTAGCCTCTTCTGCTTTCTCTAGGTCTAAAAACATATTTATAGGGTACAAACATAGAGAAATGTGTACAACAAATGGGTACAAACATATTTATAGGCTGAATAAAATAGGTCCACGCTGCGGCGTCTAACATATCACGCGCGGCGCGTGTGCAATTAGGTCATAGGCGCCTGAGGCTTCCACTCTTTAATGTTGCAGCACTTCAGCCTCGGGTTTTTTTACTGAAGTAGGGGAGCGCCGCGGTGTTATCATGCCCACATCGCGGCGTTGAGTGCTGATATTCACTTTTGGCTTCCTCTTAGGCTTCTTGGTCCAAAGCTACTTCAAATTCTTCATTTACCTGCTTTATTTGAGACCTGCCTATATAAGAGAAATTATCAATTCAATAACTCATGCAATTGTACTAAATTTATCAAAGTTTTGAAAGTATTTGCTCAGGATCACAATGGAAGACATCAAAATGAAATCAGATATAAATGATGCTAAAATCTTCCATTCATGCTTACAAACAAGGACTAATCATGCCATGAAGCATAGATATAGGGCACTAATAACTACACTCTGTGAAGTTATCACTCATTTTCTATCCTTCTTTTCAAGATATTTGTTTTGCCCTTTTCCTCATTTATCCTCATCTGAGTTTGCACCACTATTCAGCATTTATTAACTAACACAGAATAATTTCTAATCTCTAAAGCAACCATACCACTCTAAAGTTCAAGTCTCAATCCAAATTCAAACTTTATTGCTTTCCACTCCTCATCTTGATAATTTCTTAGGTAAGTGAAAAACTTAGCTAATTCTTCAAATTTTATAACATATTGGCCCACAGTCATACTGTTTATCCTAGAGGATGTTTGATATACTAGGATACCAGTATTAGGGTGTTACATTATGGTATCAAAGCAGTTCATCCTGTTGAGTCGAGGTATGGACTGACTAAGCTTAGACACATTTAGTGTTTTTTCGCTAGTGCTATGCATTTCTTGTCTCATATGTTAGATGTGATGCTAGAATTGCATGAGTTGCCTTAGGTTGGTTTGTTATTAGCTACTATTGAATGGTTACATGATGTTGAGATTGCAGCTCAATATATGTTATTTCTATGTGTACAAGAAACTATGGCACTAACAAGGCGATCTCAAGAAGCAGAGAACTCAACCCCACAATGTCCAGAAATGGCCGAACCCTTTATGACTATGACCAATGTTTTGACAAGGGTGCTTGAGAGGTTGGAAGCAAATCCACCTCAGCAGCCTCTACTACTTGAGCACCCAATGCAAGATGTATAGCAAGTTGGAAGGAACTAGAACTTCCAAGACTTGGCAGCTTTCAGGCAGATGAAACCTCCACCTTTTGATGGTGAGTGTGATCTCGTGAAAGTAGAGTGGTGGTTGAACATGATAGAAAATACTTTTGAGGTTATGGTCTGCGCAGATGAGCAGAAGGTTTCTTTTACATCCTTTATGTTGAAGGGAGAAGCAGAACATTGGGGGAAAGGAACCACAAGAGTGATGGCAGTAGCTGGAGCCCAAATGACCTGGGAGGTGTTTAGAACAAGGAAGCATGTTAGTGGGACAGTATGTGGCCAAGTTTGAGGAACTATCAAAGTTTTCATATCACTTCAGACATGACCCGGATGAGAACTGGAGGTGTGTGAAATTCGAGTCGGGTCTGAGGACTGATATTAGAGATACTGTGGACCCTTTTGAGATCAGAGATTTTTCTTCTTCGATCAACAAGTGCAGAATAATAGAGAGGCGTGCTAGGACCCAACCAATAGTGGATCACAAATCCCAAGGATCTTAGAAGAGGAAGTATAATGAGCAGAAGTTCATAAAGGGTGAAAAGGGCAAATCATATCAGGAGGATTCCAAAAAGGGTTAGTGCCCTAAGTGTGGAAGGCAGCATGGTGATAGACCTTTCCTGGTAGGGCAATCCGTATGCTACAAGTGTGGGAAACAATGGTATTTTGCCAAAGAATGTCCATAGAGGGAAGGAGCCCAGCCAGATAGTAGACCCACAGCTTAGGGAAGGGTTTACATCTTGGAGGGCAAGGAGACAGAGCCACCTATGGGTTTAGAGAAAGGTTAGTGTTTGATTTTGTTTCTTTAAAGTTTGGTTGAGTTTGTTTTAAGTGTGAGTAGCTTGTGACTTCTTGCAAGAGGTAGACTAAATTTTTAGGACAAAATTTTCAAAAGGAGGGGAGAATGTAATATCCCGGAGAATCATGTTAGGATTGTATAAGATTACATAGGTAGTTTGATACTTGTTTAGCATGTTAGTTAAGTTTCGTAATAAATTGAGTTAGTTTAGGCACTTTGGTGCAACGCAGAGGGTGATAAATAGCCTAAAATGACTCATAAAATAGCATAAACTACTATTTTGAGGGAAACATGTGTGGATAACTTGTTTCAAGGTCACAAATGAGCTAAGTAAGGTGTGGTTAAAGTTTCAAGAGAATCAGAGTTAATTTGGTATTTTTAGGAATACTGGTTGTGCTTTTAATGCCAGATTAACTCCCAGCAGATATGAAAAAATATAGAAAAAGTGCAACATGATTTTTAATGAATCTTAGGATTTATTTTGAATCTGTTGGAAGTTAGGAACCTTGATTCGGAGGAATCTAAGTGTTCATAGCAGATCAAGTTTTCCAGTACCACATTAGTGGTAACTCTTTAAGAAGCCAAGTGAGGCTTATTTTCCTCATTTCCCACAACTGAGAGCAAAATAGAGGAGAGAAAGTGAGAAAAGAATGAAACCAATGGAAGAAATAAGGGAAAGAGGAGAGGAAAAGAAGGAGACTAAGGTGAGAGATCCAAGACCAAGTTCAAGGCTTCAAGATCTTCAACCAAGCAAGAGGTAGGGGTGTTTTCTATCTTTGATTTTACATCTTTTCTAGGTTTTGGAATTAGGTCTTTAAAATGGGAAAGTTGGGTTTTAAAGAAGGAAAACTAATTTCTTTAGTTGATTCTTGATTTCATTGATTGAAATTGGTTATTTCAACTTAATGGAAGCAAGGTAGATGGATTTATCCATAATTTGAGCTAGTTGGTTTTTGAATTGGAACCTAGGTTTTCAAAGGACCAAGAGAGTGATTTTGGTGGTTGATCCATGTTTAGTGAATTAATAGGTTGTAATGATATTACAACATATTTAGAAGTTGGTGCCCAATGACCAGCATAACTAGGGACGACATTCTGGTGCACTGGTGCCTAAGCGCCCACTGCCCAGAATCAGGTGAGCATGAGACAAAGAACTTGGCGCCTAGGTGCCAATGAGGTATGCCTAAGCACCAATGGAGCGCTTGAGGGCCAGGGTTAGAGCTCCTGAGCGCCATCGACTAGGAAAAACAAGGTAGTGTCCTTGCCATGCCAGCGCCTGAGCATTGGGGAGTGAAGATTGTTAATTTTGAGAAATAAGACTTCCCTACTTGTTAGGATCCCTTATATATGCCTTCTTTAAAGAGTATTGAGACACTAATAGGGGTATTTCCTAGAGAGAATGACCACCTTGCATATTTGGGAAAGTAGGAAATTTTGTGCATCCATTTGGTATGGATTGCCATTGGTAGGTGTCTAGTCCCTTCAGCAATATAGTGTTGCATTTGATATCACTTGTGAAGTGATGATGAGGTGGGGTACAAGGTATAAGTATACAAAGTTTGCTTGGCAATAATTGTTTGCCATGGTGCATGAATTGCTTTCTTAGAGTGAAAGTAGAGCTAGTAGTGTAAGGATAGACTTAGTATAGAGGTTTTGTGGTGTTTATGTATGAGTTAAACATAGCACCATATTTTTCACACATACTTGCTATTCCTACATATTTGTAACCTTATATGGTGTGCACAATCATTTGGCCTGAGAATAAGGACTATTCCTAGATTCTCATAGCAGTCAGCACTACTATGGTCAGGGTTACCAGTGTTATGTAGTGGACCAATCCACTTATTACAAGGTAGGTTAAGGAGGTAACACATTTCCTCCCTACCAGGTAGGTTAAGGAGGTAACACATTCCCTCCCTACCCAGAGAAATACAAGGAACTCGGTTCTTAGGAATAGCTAAGTTTCATAACATAGTATTCACACTATCATATACATTTCATGAGCATAATCATACGACATAACATGAGCATTTGCCTTTCGGTGATAATTATATGGGCAATTGTCTTACTTTTGGGATTATGGTTTGCTTAGGAATATCACATAAGGTAAGTATGTGAATGTTCCTATGTGGTAATGAGTAGTGACTCATAAGCTTATTGCAAACATAATCTGACTTATTTGAGTTCATTTATTCATTGTGAATGTATAAATGCTAGTTTTGGAATGCTTTTACTGAGAATTTGTCAATTCTCACCCCGTTGTGTTGCCATGTAAATCATGGTGGAAGCCCTTTAAAGGGGAAGAAGAAGAAGCATAGAGACTAGTATAGTTTATATGCTTTTATAGACAAAGCTTGTATATTTATATATTTGTTTTGAGTTTTTATAAAGTTGTATGTATAACACTTTGCCTTTAAGGCTATTGATGTATATATGTATGACCTTTTCTTTATGGCTCTCCATAATTAGTTGTATAAATGTTACAGGTTAGAATGATGTTTTTAGTTTAGAAGTGACATGGCTAATACTATTTATCTAAATATATTTCGGATATACTTGGATACTGGTGTTAGGATATTACAAAGATGATGTTTAATGAACCTAAAGTCTATTAAGGAGGTCCATAGGCTAAGAGGAATTAAGTTGTCCTCGGCCTAAGTGGAACTTAATGGGAAGTCTTACATTGAGTCAGGTCCCTTTAAGCTAGGGGACGCCTTAGAAATTATAAGATCTCTACCAGGATAATGGCCATTGTGAGCAGGAAGAGAAAGGTAATGCATAATGTAATATGAAACGATATATGAATGTAATCACTATATGATTTGATTTATGAACATAATTTTTATTATGGTTTATATAATGAAATATGAATATGATCACTATGTGATTTGATATATGAATGTAATTATTATTATGGTTTATACAGTGTCATGTGAATATGATCACTATGTGAGTTGATATATGGATATAATTATTATTATGTTTTTTTTAATACTCTCTTACGATGTAAAGTTTTCTTTGTGATTGATGAAGTTGGAAGCACTATGGTTTGTATAGCAGTAATTTATTTAGTTTGCTTTCCTACTAAGAATTATACAATTCTCATTGTGTGTATGGTGTTTTCCAGAAAAGCAGTAAAGGTTGTATCCACTCTACTAATCAATATTGGAAAGATGTCTTGCTATGGCAATCCAAAATGTTAATATCTTCTACTTATGTATTGTGTGGTTATGTAAGTTGATGAGACTATATGTGCATCACTAGAGGAGGGCAATATTATAAGCCCATTGAATTTTGGATGCCTAGTTCTTTGGCTAACAATGTAATTTCTTATAACTAGGCAGTGTATATCAATGTAAGTGGTACACCTATAAATAAATAAAAGTACAATTTTGTTGCTTAGTATTTACATATTACAATTTACATATCATTAATCATGTTAAGTTAAATTAAAAAGAAGTAACTAAATGAAGGGTTTCTAAAGTAAAGTATTTGAAAAGAAAGGATAAAAAAAATGTTAGCACATTTTTAATTAGAATTATGTAATCTCTGTTTAGAATTTAACTAATATATCCAAATTTAATAACAAAATCTCTTGATAAATATCTAAATTTCCAAGACATTACATTTATGGTATCAGAGCAATAGTCCAGGTGTACCTGGGTAATAGGTTAAAAATTTTACTATGCATGGTGCATAGGTTAGATAGATATTTCTAGAATTGTACTTTTGCATATTTGTTTATGCGTGATAATGTGGATATTTATTCATGAGTGTTGTGATATTGAGACTGATGACCTCAATATTGTAGTCAAGCTAAGAAGAAATATTGGACCAATATGTGGTCGAAATTTGAGAAACTGTAATTAATGCAGTAAGGATTTTAGTAACTAAGAATTATTTTGTACAAAAAAAATAATGCGTAAAATAGTGAAGAAGAATTCACTGAAAAAGTGTAACACCCCTCGATTTAATTACCATGGCACAATCGTCATTATGTCACGGTCACTAAATTTCGGCGTGCTACAATTTCAAATAACAAACTTTACAAAAATATTAAACATTTCATATATGAGGAAAATAGGAGCCACAAATGAATAGTTACATATACAACCAGTTAAAATATGAATCATAAGATGTACTCAATTTACAATATTTTAGACTGAATAATCACCTTAAAACATACGTATACCCAAAATACACTCTATGCAGGTAATGCAAAGTAAAGTATAAACTACCCACAACATATTCACAACTAAGGAGTTGGGCACTCCATCGGATCTCAACTGTGTGAGGCAACTCCGAGAGCTCACCGGTGTAGTGAGAAATACAGAATAAGATCTTCAATCGTAGTCCTCTTCATGGTCAAGGTCAGATCCCCAACATATCGCATACGCTTGTCGGTCCAATCGACTCGCTAAGTCCTGGCACCTCCGGTGAACACAATTCGAACGAACCCAATGGAACCCCCTCCGCGACGACATCACTGGATGCAGTGGTCAAACCAAGAAAGTCCAAAAGAATCCAACCTTGTTCCCACTTACAGTCTTTAACCAAGAATTCACATAGAACCAGAAAAGTACAAGAAAGAGGTAAGACATCCTACCATCATTACCAATTATAGCAGTAAGAAACCAAACGGCGTAAAACGCCACATAGCATTTCCAAATAATAATCATAAGCATTAAATAGCAGAAATAAACAAATAAGCAGTTCCAGGAAGTTATATATATAACAGTAAGACAATAATTCCAAATTATACTAATCATAAATGCCAGATAATGCATGGACCCACTATGCTCATGCATATAAAGTCGAAATCTTACTCCATGGAGCTAGACACAAAACAGTCGAAGAGAACGATCAGGAGGTATGCCTGTATTCTTGGCTGCTGAGGCCCTCAAGTGCTATAATTCTCAATTTGTCAACGTGCACATCATGGCATTTTACAAGATATTGTACACAGATCATGATACAGGACTATGCCACGGTCAGGATCGTTAGCGCGTGTGTATCGGTTTGTCCCACGGTCCAGAGGGGCTACCACTGCCCCTTGTGAGACTCCCGCGCCCCGACGCCCTCGAGGTCAACTACAAGACCACACATGTCTATTCACACCCACACATAGGTGTAATTCAACTCCTAGGCTAAAGGCCTTAACAAAGTCCAACGGACAATCAAAATGCATACAAACTCTATGCATAAACATGTATGATCATTATTACATACAATTTCACAATATGCCACAATTTGCCAAAGCAAGAATCAACAAAATCATTGGTCATTCACATGGACCCACAATATCATAATATCATAATTAAATGAATTAATGCATTTTTAAGGTGTATTATGAATTCTTGCTTAGGTTTAGCTTTTCTTACGATGTTTGTCTTTACAGGAATTCCCTTAGTTAATCAAATTCTCTTAGGTGATTTATTCATATACACTTGGAAGGTTATTCTAAGATCTCAAAGTCTCACACTCTCTTATTCTTACCCTAATTAAAATTATCCCCAGTCTTATGAAAATTCCATTCTTGGTTCTTTAAAATTTATGAATCTCAAAGTATAATTTAATTTCCAATTTGCTAATTCTTGCATCCTATTACCATTAATTTAATCACTAGGTGTTAGGTGATAAATTATAATTTTAGATTTCAAAGGAGAAAATGTATCTAGTGTACAATTGTGAGGCTACATTTTGACGAAAAACAACATGACAGGATGAACGTTGGTAGGAAAACATTATTTGACCGGAATGGCTAAAAGTCAAGTTATGTCGGATAAAGATTAATTCTATTGAATGAAGATAAAAAACTGTCAAATATACTAGAAGGTCATCAGAAATACTAATTCGACGGATGGGTGTTGACGTTGGTGAAATCTTCCAAGTATTGAACCGATGAAGGTACTAAACGGTCAGAAATTCTAATTCGACGGATATTGACATGCTAACTCGATGGATATTAGCATTGGAGAAGTTTCTCCTAAATGGTCAGAAACTCTAACTCGATGGATATTGGCATTCTAACTCGACGGATATTCACATTGGAGAAGTTTCTCTACTAAAGGGTCAGAAACTCTAACTCGACGGATATTGGCATTCTAACTCAATGGATATTCACATTGGAGAAGTTTTTCTACTAAAGGGTCAGAAACTCTAACTCGACGGATATTGGCATTCTAACTCGACGGATATTCACATTGGAGAAGTTTCTCTACTAAAGGGTCAGAAACTCTAACTCGACGGATATTGGCATTCTAACTCGATGGATATTCACATTGGAGAAGTTTCTCTACTAAAGGGTCAGAAACTCTAACTCATCGGATGTCGGCATTGTACTAATTGGTCAGATGTTCAAATTCGACGGATATTGACATTGTACTAAATGGTCAGAAGTTCAAACTCGACGGATATGGTCAGAAGATCAAACTCAACGGATATTGACAATGTACTAAATGGCCAGAAGTCTAAACTCGACGGACATTGACATTCTACTAAATGGTCAGAAGTTCAAATGGTTACAATTGTTCATAAAGAATCCCCAAAATTTTTGGGCTCAAAACCATGGCCATCCAAGAACCAATCCAACGTCACTTCCTTCCACTTTATACATTCCAATCTATTTAGATACATTAATATACACAAAAATAATCTAATAGCACAAACACATTAAAAACAACATGCAAACAAAGGATGACCCTCAATAGGGTTCCCTCACTATCAATCACAGACAACGTTTCTGAATGCTAATAGAGGTTGAGGAGGAGTGTCTTCCTCTTACCTAAGTGAAGAACAAAGAAAGGATGCTCCTTTTTGCTTAGTAATTTCGTGCTTCACCACCACAGAAACCTCGGTGTTCAAATCCATAAAAATCAAGATCAAAGAGTGGAATGGCGTCCATAGTCACCAATGTGACCATTGAACATGAAAATGGGAAGAAAAGAAGAAGAAGGTTGAGAGCTTCACCTTAAAGCTTGAAGCTTTAGTGTTGGGCTGCCAACCACGAAAATGGAGGAGTCAATGAGAGTTCCACAAAGAAGAAAGCTTGAAGATGGAGAGGGGAAACAATGGTCTCTATTGGGTTGAGCAAAGGAAGCTTAAAATCAACAATGGTGTTTGTGGCTGTGTAGCCGTATGGAGAAGAGAGGAAGAGAAATGAGAGCTGCGTGAGGGAGAGAGTGACCAGCATGAATGAGAGAAAATGGGAGAATGAAAATGTAATATCCCTCTAGCCAACCGTGCAGCACCAAAAAGGGAGGAGAGAGAAAAGTGGTTAGGAAGGAAACTTCCTAGAAGTTTCCTTGAGAAGCTTTGCACAATTCTCAATAAAGTGCACAGTAAGCTTGTCTCCTTAATTAAATACATCTGATAGATGATTAATTGCACTATTAGAATTATTTTCCTAGTGAAAAATGTTACAGTTGATAAAAATAATATTTTATTATTCATCAGATGATTTTATGATACAGTGATTTTATTTATCAGATAAAATCTTGAAAAATGCAAACCTCAGAAACTGTGCTCGGCCTCGGGTTTAGTAAGATCCCCCGTCGACACGTTGACAGTTCAAGGTTTACCAGCCTCAGGGAAAACAATTTGTTATCCGGGCTCCGTTCAGTGTGCACGTAAAATGAGGAATATATTAAAATATTTAGCATTTCCAGAAAATTCCACAAAAATTTTTGAAAATCATAAATATCATAAAATGGTTATTTATAATGAAATACATAATTTTTGGGATGTTACAACACTCCCCTTCTAAAAAGGAATTTCGTCCTCGAAATTCATCGTATCTTAGAACAAACGCGACTATGTTCCCTTCATCTTGTCTTCTAGTTCTCGGGTTATATCTTCAGCTGCATCAATCCAAATCACTGGTAATAAGGTTGCTTCCTTCCACTGAGTATCTCATATTAACAGGCAAAAATGTGTTGACGTCATAGGCCGATCAATAAAAGATTCTACGCTCCTTGAGTCTTCAGCCATCCAACAGCCAATACTCCAAATAACTGCACATCGCTGAGTGGCTCTATCGAACTTATTCTCCTTGCTCACCGTAGCAGACAAACTAAGCTTATTTTCTTCTTAAGGCATTCGCTATGACATTAGCCCTTTCTGGGATTTCACTAAAAAGAAAAAAAATCAAAACCTTTCAGAACTTCTAATCATCGTCTCTGCCTCATATTCAACTCATTCCAATAGACCAAAATACCTTTGGCTCTTAAGATTACCATAGGCATTGAGAATTTCTCCTTGTAGAAAATGTTTCTAGATCTTCAATACAACTACAAAGCTAACTCTGAGTTGGTGTAAGGTAATCTTTCTAATGTATTCTCGATTATCTCTAAGCGTACGTTACCATTCCTTCTATTCTGATCAAGCACACATTCTGAACTTCCAATGCGAAGCATCACTAGGCATTCCTAAAAGGTTCGTTGGGATTAGGCAGAATCATTGTCGGCAAGGTAGTCGAGTGCCTCTTCAATCCTTGAAAATCTTTCCTTATATGCACCAATCCTACAAACTTGACTCTCATGCATGAGTTAGACGAGAAGTATTGCCACCTTGAAGAATTCTGCAGTGAGTCTCCTGTATTAACCAGCTGATCCTACAAAGTTACGAATCTGTAATACAGTCTTTGATCTGTCCTATTGAAGAACTGCTCCAACTTGTGATGGATCTCCAATAATTCCTTCTTTTAAAGATCACTTGACTCAAAAGTTAAACTGCCTCAAACCAAAATTCACACTTGGACAGCTTCTAGCATAACTCCTCATTCTTCTTCAAAATTTGAAGAGCAACATGACAATTCTGTCTCAACAGGGAAGAAAGGTCTTGTTTGTGTAGTCGATGAGTACTACCAAAGCATTCATTATATGGAACGACATTATGATATACCCGTGGTGTTCACTATGCGTTATAGGAAGTTGCCTTGGAAATATACCCTTCTCTCAGGTGATCTTGACGATAGTTAAGAACTCAAAATGATCTTGGAGAAAATGGCGGTGTTCTTCAATTGATTTGTTAAACCGTCTTTCCTTGATTCAAACAAAATGTCTCATAGGGTAAGTTCTCACCTAATTGTACTACACTTGGCGCATTGTTATGGTTCAGATTCAAGAATACATCTACTCAATCAAAGTATACTAGAAACGTTATAAGGATTAGAAAGAAAAATAGGGAAGTCACTTGATTTACCACTGGACCCGCCTAACGAATAGTATGATATGGTACAATAAAACTTAGGAGTGAGTTTCATGGATTCACATCCAGTAAATTTCTGTCTCAAGAAACACTAAGTTTCTGTTGAAATCGAATGACGAGACCCGTTTAGAAAACGATCAATCTCCTTACTGAGATCAAGCCGATTCACGAAGAAAGTAGATGATTGAATTGGTAAAAAAAATTCCAATTTCTAACAACAATAGGATAGTTTTAAATAGACTTGTTGTAACGAGAGTAGGCTTATAAATATGAATAGTATCATTCCGGTCGAAAGGAAGTAAATACACAGACAACTCAATTCCAGAAATGAACTCTTAGAATTTCATTAGAACATTTCAACAAAATATAGCTGGAAGATAACCAATCTCTTTTGTAACATTACATCTAATTTGTAAAAGAAGTAAACAAATCAGATCAACAGAAGGATTCAGTCTTTAACAAGTCATAGGATAATTTAAACAACTAGGCTACCATCAACAGGTTCTTAGCAGCCAAAATAGAAATAACTTAGTCGAAAGATATTAGAGGTACACACGACCCTAACATACTCATACAGTCACGCATCATAAAGTAATGGGCTATCCCCAAAATTATACGACGAAGTCACAAGGTCATCCACTGTAGCACAGTCCCTTTCTTCATTTCGGTCTTCAGTCTGGGTGGAGGAATTAATTTTCCCTTGTTCATGAGATTTTGAGGTGCATACATCTCCAACGGAAGGCTTCATCCTTTGCGAAGTACAGTTCCTCGCCACATGTCCTAGCCCTCTGCATTTGGAACAAATTATCCTTGTGGTCACACATAGAGGCTTCGTCCCATGTAAAGCACAATCTCTTGACACATGTCCTCGCTTTCCGTACTTGAAACAAACTATTCCTTCGATCTTACAGTCCCTCGTGAAGTGGTCCTTTCTGCACTTCTTACACCTTGATAACGGTACCATAGTTAGTTTGGATTTACTACCACTCGCATTCCCTTTCAACGTTTGTTGTTGCTGTTGTCCCTTCGGTTGTTGCGAATACAGTTTCTGCTTGAACTGATTGATCATCCTTTTATTCCTCCTTTGGAACTTAGGTAGTTCAGAATTACCCACAAACTGGCTTTCTCCCAACAAATTCTGAACTTCGACTTCTAACTCCTGTTATTGTGCAGTCCTCTGATTTGGTTGTATTGTTATGCCAGTCATTCCCTGCATTGCTTCCATAGTCACATCCACTCCTTGGTTGTTGTGTTCCCCATTCTTACGCGTACGTCTTCCGCGAGTATTGTCTTCCTTCGAAAACAGACAATCAGGCACAATGGAGACAAGAAGTAACCATTTCAGATAATAATGTCTCCTTTCGGAAACCAAACACAAGGAGTCACATAACACACACAAGGGTGAAAATGCAGACATATCCTAAACAAGTTCAGTCATACCAGCTGAGCTTCTTACTAAAAGAACTTCTATTAACTTAATATGCCTAGGTGACGTCAAAGTTTTCCGTCCATACAGAACATTACACATTGAGTAGGCCAGTACTCAATATCATGTAACTGTGCAACAGTAGCTACCAACACTCAACCTACGGCAAACCATGCCTTCCTTTCCCAACATCTCAATTCAAGAGACAAGGAAGTACACAACATACAATAAACTTCTAACATGTCTAAGCATAGTCAATCCATACCCCAGCTCAACAGGATGAACTGAGCTCTGACACCACCTTAATGTAACACCCCTCGATTTGATTACCACGGCACAATTGTCATTATGTCACAGTCACTAAATTTAGGCATGCTACAATTTCAAATAACAAACTTTACAAAAATATTAAACATTTCGCATATGAGGAAAATAGGAGCCACGAATGAATAGTTACATATACAACCAGTTAAAATATGAATTATAAGATGCACTCAATTTACAACATTTTAGACTGAATAATCACCTTAAAACATACATATACCCAAAATACACTCTATGCAGGTAATGCAAAATAAAGTATAAACTACCCACAACATATTTACAACTAAGGAGTTGGGCACTCCATCAGATCTCGACTGCGTAAGGCAACTCCGAGAGCTCACCGGTGTAGTGAGAAATACAGAATAAGATCTTCAATCGCAATCCTCTTCATGGTCAAGGTCAGATCCCCATCATATCGCCTACGCTTGTCGGTCCAGTTGACTCGCCAAGTCTTGGCACCTCCGGTGAACACAATTCGAACGAACCCAATGGAACCCCCTCCGTGACGACATCACCGAATGCAGTGGTCAAACCAAGAAAGTCCAAAAGAATCCAACCTTGTTTCCACTTATAGTCTTTAACCAATAATTCACATAGAACCAGAAAAGTACAAGAAAGAGGTAAGACATCCTACCATCATTACTAATTATAGTAGTAAGAAACCAAACGGCGTAAAGCGCCTACATAGCATTTCCAAATAATAATCATAAGCATTAAATAGCAGAAATAAACAAATAAGCAGTTCCAGGCAGTTATATATATAACAGTAAGACAACAATTCCAAATTATACGAATCATAAATGCCAGATAATGCATGGACCCACTATGCTCATGTCTACAAAGTCAAAATCCTACTCCATGGAATTAGACACAAAATAGTCGGAGAGAACGATCAGGAGGTATGCCTGTATTCTTGGCTACCGAGACCCTCAAGTGCTATAATTCTCAATTTGTCAATGTGCACATCATGGCATTTTACAAGACATTCTACACAGATCACGATATAGGACTGTGCCACGGCCAGGATCGTCGGCGAGTGTGTATCGGTTTGTCCCACGGTCCAGAGGGGCTACCACTGCCCCTTGTGAGACTCCTGCGCCCCGACGCCCTCAAGGTCAACTACAGGACCACACATGTCTATTCGCTTCCGCACATACGTGTAATTCAACACCTAGGCTAATGGCCTTAACAAAGTCCAACGGACAATCACAATGCATACAGACTCTATGCATAAACATGTATGATCATTATTACACACAATTCAACAATATGCCACAATTTGCCAAAGCAAGAATCAACAAAATCATTGGTCACTCACATGGACCCACAATATCATAATATCAGAATTAAATGAATTAATGCATTTTTAAGGTGTATTATGAATTCTTGCTTAGGTTTAGCTTTTCTTACGATGTTTGTCTTTATAGGAATTCCCGTAGTTAATCAAATTCTTTTAGGTGATTTATTCATATACACTTGGAAGGTTATTCTAAGATCTCAAAGTCTCACACTCTCTTGTTCTTACCCTAATTAAAATTATCCCAAGTCATATGAAAATTCTATTCTTGGTTCTTTAAAATTTATGAATCTCAAAGTATAATTTAATTTCCAATTTTCTAATTCTTGCATCCTATTACCATTAATTTAATCACTAGGTGTTAGGTAATAAATTATAATTTTGGATTTCGATGGAGAAAATGTATCTAGTGTACAATTGTGAGGCTACCTTTCGACGAAAAGCAACATGACAGGATGAACGTTGGTAGGAAAACATTATTTGACTGGAATGGCTAAAAGTCAAGTTCTGTCGGATAAAGATTAATTCTGTCGAATGAAGATCAAAAACTATCAAATATACTAGAAGGTCAGCAGAAATCCTAATTTGATGGATGGGTGTTGACGTTGGTGAAATCTTCCAAGTATTGAACCGATGAAGGTACTAAATGGTTAGAAATTCTAATTTGGCAGATATTGACATGCTAACTCGACGGATATTAACATTGGAGAAGTTTCTCCTAAATGGTCAGAAACTCTAACTCGACGGATATTGGCATTCTAACTCGACGGATATTCACATTGGAGAAGTTTCTCTACTAAAGGGTCAGAAACTCTAACTCGACGGATATTGGCATTCTAACTCGACGGATATTCACATTGGAGAAGTTTCTCTACTAAAGGGTCAGAAACTCTAACTCGACGGATATTGGCATTCTAACTCGACGGATATACACATTGGAGAAGTTTCTCTACTAAAGGGTCAGAAACTCTAACTCGACGGATATTAGCATTCTAACTCGACGGATATTCACATTGGAGAGTTTCTCTACTAAAGGGTCAAAAACTCTAACTCGTCGGATGTCGACATTGTACTAATTGGTCAGAAGTTCAAATTCGATGGATATTGACATTGCACTAAATGGTCGGAAGTTCAAACTCGACGGATATGGTCAGAAGATCAAACTCGACGGATATTGACAATGTACTAAATGGTCACAAGTCTAAACTCGATGGACGTTGACATTCTACTAAATGGTCAAAAGTTCAAATGGTTACAATTGTTCACAAAGAATCCCCAAATTTTTGGGCTCAAAATCATGGCCATCCGAGAACCAATCCGACGTCGCTTCCTTGCACGTTATACATTCTAATCCATTCAGATATATCAATATACACAAAAACAATCTAATAGCACAAACATATTACAAACAACATGCAAACATAGGATGACTCTCAATAGGGTTCCCTCACTATCAATCACAGACAACGTTTCTGAATGCTAATAGAGGTTGAGGAGGAGTGTCTTCCTCTTACCTGAGTGAAGAACAAAGAAAGGATACTCCTTTTTGCTTATTAAATTCGTGCTTCACCACCACAGAAACCTTGGTGTTCAAATCCATAAAAATCAAGATCAAAGAGTGGAATGGCGCCCATAGTCACCATTGTGACCATGGAACACGAAAATGGGAAGAAAAGAAGAAGAAAGTTGAGAGCTTTACCTTAAAGCTTGAAGCTTTAGTGTTGGACTGCCAACCACAAAAATGGAGGAGTCAATGAGAGTTCCACAAAGAAGAAAGCTTGAAGATGGAGAAGGGAAACAATGGTCTCTATTGGGTTGAGCAAAGGATGCTTCAAATCAACAATGGTGTTTGTGGGTGTGTAGCCGTATGGAGAAGAGAGGAAGAGAAATGAGAGCTGCGTGAGGGAGAGAGTGACCAGCGTGAATGAGAGAAAATGGGAGAATAAAAATGTAATATCCCTCTAGCCAATCGTGTAGCACCAAAAAGGGAGGAGAGAGAAAAGTGATTGGGAAGGAAACTTCCTAGAAGTTTCCTTGAGAAGCTTTGCACAATTCTCAATAAAGTGCATAGTAAGCTTGTCTCCTTAATTAAATACATCTGACAGATGTTTAATTACACTGTTAGAATTATTTTCCTAGTGAACAAAAGTTACAGTTGATGAAAATAATATTTTATTATTCATCAGATGATTTTATGATACAATGATTTTATTTATCGGATAAAATCTTGAAAAACGCAAACTTCAGAAACTGTGCCTGGCCTCGGGTTTAGTAAGATCCCCCATCGACACGTTGACAGCTCAAGGTTTTCCAATCTCAGGGAAAACATTTTGTTATCTCGGCTCCGCTCAGTGCATATGCAAAATGAGGAATATATTAAAATATTCAGCATTTCTAGAAAATTCCACAAAAATTCCTAAAATCATAAATATCATAAAATGGTTATTTATAATGAAATACATAATTTTCAGAATGTTACAAAAAAAAATACAGAAGAAAAATAAAATAAAATAAAATAAAATAAACTTATCAATATGTTGTTTCACCTAGGATAAAATATAATTCACTCCTTGTGTTTGTAAATTGTGTAATTTAATTTAATGTCCTTGTGTTTGGATTATTCTGTGATCTTTCAAGTATGATTTTTATGTTCTGTTTACGTTGTTGTGTCCTATTTAAGTAGAAGATTATCTGTAAATGTGAATTTGGTTTGTGACCAATGTCTAGTATTATTGTGCTTGAAGTGTAGCTAAATGTGGATGGAACTTAAATGAGTTTTGTTGTTTTATTCTGTATGAAATTTTAGTGAAGATGTGCTTCACAGAGCTACTAGAATTTTTGCTAATATGATAGGATTGCTTACTGCCATGGTTGGTTCAATTCTTAGATGTTTATCATACTTGAATAATAATAGTTTCTTGGTGGAATTTGTTTGAATTGTGACTACCCTGTTATGAACAAGTCTTTATCATTTAAATGCTTTACTTGATAGAGAAAATTTGATAGGTATTATAGAATATGATGTTGTTGCAGTATGGCTGAATCCCTATATCCATAAAAATGGCTTATATTGTCACCAAGTCGGCTTAGATGTAGGCAAATGGATGCTACCCTAATAGAACAAAATTAATCAAGTACCATAGAACAAACTCTGCATAATGAACATGTTCCAAGACACTCTTGTGTTTGAACATATGCCTTTGAAGACTTGTTTTGATGATAACAAACGTGAAGACTAAATGAAGATGATGGAAAGACCAAGTCCAAGTTTATATAAGAATAGCTTTAGGACTTAGGATCTTTTGTACGGAGCTCACATTGATATCTCTCTGTTTTTGAAAGAAAAGATAAAATTTGTTTTTAAAAGAAATTTAGTGTCTTCCAAACAATTTCTCCAAAACGGTTTTGTATTGTTTTATTCGAATAGAGCTTATTCTATTCGAATAAACCCTTTCATGAGTTTCTATTTTTCAAAGATGCTATTCGAATAGCAGGATAGCTATTCGAATAAATGAGTTTTTTAGAACTATTTTTATAAGTGAATTATTCGAATAACTCAAACGTTATTCGAATAAAACTTTTTCTGTCTAAACTCTTTTTTACAGTGTTATTCGAATAACACAGCGGTTATTCGAATAACCCATATCAGATGACTTTTTCACATTGGTTTCAGGAACAGTGTTATTCGAATAATAGCTTAAGCTATTCGAATAAACACGTTGCTTACGAACACTGATATAGAAACAAACAGATTTTTAATTCGGTTTAAATGAGTGTTAATTATACCCAACGACTATTTCTTTGAATTTTCTCTATAAATAGGAGCCTTGGGTCACGTCTAAAATTGCCTAACACTCTGAATTATTTTTTACTTGTTCTAACTCTTGAAAATATTTTCTACGCTTTATTTTCAATTAAAAACTTTGAGATATTTCTGTGAGAGCTCCATTAGCACTTCAATTTGTATTATCTGCTCTGAGTAAGAGTTTCTCTTCATCTACTTTCTGCTATTCTATATCGAGGGTGAGGTATCCCTCAAGGTTTGTATAAGGGTGAGGTATCCCTGCAGGCTGAGACTTTAGCACAAGGATAGAGTTTCCCTGTGTGTGAAAAGTGCTCTTTTATGTAATGGTTGTAAGCACCTATTGAAGCTTGTATACATAATGAAAAATCTCAGCGTTTGTTATGAGGACTGGACGTAGACCACAAGTGGGTTAGTGGTCGAACCAGGATAAATACTATGCCTGCTTCTCTCTTCTTAATCTCTTTATTTTATGCAATTTTAATTTATTACACTTTTATTTTCCGCTGTGCTTATTGTTTCTTTTCTTCTTCTCATTCCTTCTGTGCATTTATTTATTAAGTTTTAATATTTACTTTTAATAAAAAGAGGTTTTGAGAAAAGTTTTATACTTAATTCACCCTCCTCTTAAGTACTAGAAGCCACTTGGTAACAAGTGGTATTAGAGCTAGACTCTTGTATAAAGAGCTTAGCAGCTTCAAGAGAACATGGCTTCTTGAAATGGTTTTTCAGAAGGATCTTCCATAAACCGACCACCCTTTTTCAATGGGGATGGTTATGCATATTGGAAGGAAAGAATGAAAATCTTCATCGAAACTATTGATCTAGATGTGTGGGATGCTGTCGAAAACGGTGCTTTTATACCTACACATGAGGTTGATGACGTAAGGACCGAAACACTAAGAAATAAATGGTCTGATGAAGACAAAATAAAAGTTCAACATAATTTGAAAGCAAAAAATATTATTACTACTGCTTTGGGATATGATGAGTTTTTTGGAATATCAAATTGCAAGATTGCTAAAGAAATGTGGGACACTTTGCAAGTTACCCATGAGGGTACTAGTGAAGTAAAGAGGTCGAGAATCAATTCTCTAACTCGTGAATATGAATTATTCAGAATGAACCAAGGAGAAACCATTCAAGAAATGCAAAAGAGGTTCACCAACATAGTTAATCATCTTGAATCTTTAGGTAAAAGTTTTTCAAACGAAGATTTGATTAACAAAGTATTGAGATGTCTTAGCAGGATTTGGCAACCCAAGGTTACAGCCATATCAGAATCGAGGGATTTGTCGACCATGACTCTAGCTACCCTCTTTGGAAAACTTCATGAGCACGAACTGGAACTGAGCAGATTAAGTCAAAGCGAAGAAAATGATAAAAAGAAAAAAGGGATAGTGCTCAAAGCCATTTCCTCAACATTCGACAATGATGATGAAGAAAATGAAGAAAGCTCAGAGAACATTAAGGTAAGCGAAGAAAATCTTAGTCGATTAGTTAAAAAATTTGGTAAATTTCTCAGGCAAAAGGGAACGCAAAGAAGACCTCCCTTCCCTCCGAAGAAGACTCATTACAAAGGCGAAAGAGCTTCATCGGCTCCAACTTGCTATGAATGTGGTAAACCTAGTCACATGAAAATGGAGTGCCTAGTTCACCAAAAGAAGAATGAGAAATTTGAAAAGAAGCCCTTCAAGGAAAGAAAAGGAAGAAAAGCCTATATAGCATGGGATGAAAACGACATGGATTCAACTGATAGCTCAGGCAGCGAGGAAGCTCAACTATGTCTCATGGCCAAAGGAGAAGAAGAAGAAAGCGAAAATGAGGTGTGCTTGAAAGCCAGGAGTTCAAATTGGTGTCTCGATAGCGGCTGCTCCAAGCACATGACTTGGGACGACTCGAAATTCACCATGCTTATTCCCAAGAATCATGGACACGTTACTTATGGTGATAACAACAAAGGAAAAATTCTTAGAATCGGCAAAGTCGGTGAGAACTCTAACTCTTCTATTGAAAATGTGTTGCTTGTTGAAGGCTTGAAACATAACTTGCATAGTATTAGACAATTATGTGATAAAGGAAATAGGGTAATATTTGATTCAAATTGTTGCATAATTGAAGATAAAAATGATAAGTATGTTAAATTCATTCGTCATAGAGTAAACAACATCTATATGATTAGTCTTGATGATATATCTTCAAATGATGCGAAATGCCTTTTAAGTAAGAATGATGATTCATGGTTATGACATAGGAGAATTGCACACATTCATATGGATCACTTAAAGAAGTTGGTTTCTAAATAGCTAGTAATTGGACTACCCAAGCTTAATTTTGTAAAAGATAAATTATGTGATGCATGTCAAAAGGGTAAACAAATAAAGGTCTCTTTTAAAGCAAAAAATATAGTTTCAACTACTAGACCTTTACAACTTTTGCACATGGATCTATTTGGACCTTCTAGAACTATGAGCTTTGGTGGGAATTACTATGCTTTAGTGATTGTGGATGATTTTTCTAGGTTTACATGGACTTTATTTCTTGCAAATAAAAATAATACATTTCTAGCTTTTAAAAGACTTGCCAAAGTTATTCAAAATGAAAAAAGTTTTCAAATCTCTTCTATAAGAAATGATCATGGTGGCGAATTTGAAAATAATGTTTTTTAAAATTATTGTGATGAACATAGCATTAATCATAATTTTTCTACCCCTAGAACTCCACAACAAAATGGAGTTGTAGAAAGAAAAAATCGTTCTTTAGAAGAAATGACGAGAACTATGCTTAATGAGGCTACTCTTCCTAAGTACTTTTGGGCGGATGCTGTAAGTACAGCTTATTATGTAATGAACAGGGCCCTTATAAGGCCTATTTTAAAGAAAACCCATATGAGTTGTATAAGGGAAGAAAGCCAAATGTCTCACATTTTCATGTTTTTGGATGCAAATGTTTTATTTTAAATAATGGAAAAGATAACTTAGGCAAGTTTGATGCTAAGTCTGATGAACGTATATTTTTTAGTTATTCAAATCATAGTAAAGCTTTTCGTATATATAATAAAATAATTATGATTATTGAAGAATCTATACATGTTGCATTTGATGAAACTGATCCAAATGGATCGAGAAAGGATCTTGTTATTGATGATGTTGCAGAAGTCTTGGCAGAAACACATTTGGATAGCAAGGAAAAAGAAATCAAGGAGCAAGAGGATAAACAAAGACAAGAAGATTCGCAAGCTTTGGAACTTCCCAAAGAATGGCGAACTTCAAAATATCATTCCCTTGATCAGATTATCGGTGATGTATCTAAAGGTATAAGTACTCATAATTCTCTTAGAAATGCTTGTAATCACTTGGCTTTTGTTTCTCAAATTGAACCTAAGGATTTAATTGAAGCTTTTGATGATGAACATTGGATCTTAGCTATGCATAAGGAATTAAATCAGTTTGAAAGAAATCAAGTTTGGGAATTAGTTGCTAGACCTAATGATCACCCTATAAATCGCACTAAATGGGTTTTTAAAAATAAACTTGATGAAAATAGGTTAATAACTAGAAACAAAGCTAGATTGGTCGCTAAATGTTATAATCAAGAAGAAGGTATAGATTATGAAGAAACCTATGCACCTGTAGCTAGATTAGAAGCTATTAGAATGTTACTTGCCTATGCTTGCATCATGAATTTCAAATTATATCAAATGGATGTCAAAAGTGCTTTTCTAAATGGTCTTATTCAAGAGGAGGTATACATTGAACAACCTTCAGGTTTTGAAAATCATGAACTACCCAACCATGTTTTTAAACTTAAAAAGGCTTTATATGGCTTAAAGCAAGCTCCTAGAGCTTGGTATGAAAGGTTGAGTAAGTTCCTTTTAGAAAATGGTTTTCAAGAGGAAAAGTCGATACTACCCTCTTCATTAAAAATAAAAAGCATGATATTCTTCTTGTGCAAGTATATGTGGATGATATCATTTTTGGTGCTACTAATAAATCCCTGTGCAAAGAATTTGCTAAGACAATGCAAAATGAATTTGAAATGTCAATGATGGGAGAGCTGAACTTCTTCCTCGGTCTTCAAATCAAACAAACGAACGAAGGGACATTCATAAGTCAAACCAAATACTGCAAGGAATTGCTCAAGAGATTCAAAATGGAAAATGCTAAACACATGGTCACTCCAATGGGTACTTCTTGCTATTTGGACAAAGATGAATGAGGTAAATCAGTAGAAATAACGAAATACAGAGATATGATTGGATCTCTCCTTTATCTTACTGCTAGTAGGCCAGATATTATGTTTAGTGTGTACATGTGTGCTAGATATCAGGCAAACCCTATGGAATCTCATTTAAGTGCTGTTAAACAAATAATGAAATACTTAGTAGGCACTTCACAAATAGGCTTGTGGTACCCTAAGGGTGCCTCTTGTAGCCTAATAGGCTATTCTGACTCTGATTTTACTGGGTGCAAATTGGACAGAAAGAGTACTAGTAGGACACGCCACTTGCTTGGTAGTTCTTTAGTTTCTTGGCATAACAAGAAACAAAATAACGTGGCTTTATCTACTGCTAAGGCTGAATATATTGTAGCCGGGAGTTGTTGTGCTCAAATCCTATGGATGAAGCAACAAGTTTTAGACTACGGTCTTCAGCTTAATCACATCCCGATAAGATGTGATAACACTAGTGCAATAAATATCTCTGAGAATCCCATTCTGCATTCTAAAACAAAGCACATAAAGATAAGATATCACTTTATCAGAGATCATATACAAAAAGGGGATTGCATTCTTGAGTTTGTTGAAACAACTAAGCAACTTGCAATTATTTTCACTAAACCCTTAACAAAAGAAGCATTCTTTTATATTCGAAGAGAATTGGGCATAATTGATCAATCCAATATATGATTGCATGTTTTATTGCTGAATATTATCTCTCTTTAATCTTTAAATCGCATGAATATATGCTTTGTCTTGAATTCTTGAACGTATGCTTTTCTGTGCTTTTTGTTAGTTTTATTCGAATAAACAGAGTTTTTATTCGAATAAAATTCTTTACAGCTTATCAAATAATGTGTTGGATATCAACTTTATTCGAATACCACTTAGTTTATTCGAATAAACTAAGTAACACTTAGTTTATTTGAATAAACTAAGTAACACTTAGTTTATTCGAATAAACTGGCTTCTGTGTTAATCCTGTGTTTGATATGCTCTCTGTCTATTCGAATAAATCTCCTACTATTCGAATAACTGTAACATCCCGAAAATTACTTATTTCATTATAAATAATCATTTTAGAATATTTATGATTTTGAGGAATTTTTGTGGAATTTTTTGGAAATGTTGAACATTTTAATATATTCTTCGTTTTGCATGCCCATTGAGCAGAGCCGGGAAAACAAGAATATTTTCCTGAGGCTGGTAAACTTTGGACTGTGAAAACGTCGATGGGGGATCTTACTAAATCCGAGGCTGGACACAGTTTGCGAGGTTTGCGTTTTACGAGATTTTATCTAATAAATAAAATCATTGTATCATAAAATCATCTGATGAATAATAAAATATTATTTTCATCAACTGTAACTTTATTCACTAAGAAAATAATTCTAACAGTGAAATTAATTATCTGTCATATGTATTTAATCAAGGAGACAAGCTTACTATGCACTTCTAGGTAACTTTCTCTCTAACTACTATTCACTCTCTCTCCTCTCTCTCATTTGTGCAGCACGGTTTTGGGGGGTAATATCACAATTATTCCTTCCCATTTTCTCTCATTCACGCTAGTCTCTCTTTCTCCCTCATGCAGCTCTCATTTCTCTTCCTCTCTTCTCCATACGGCTACACACCCACAAACACCATTGTTGATTTTCAAGTTTCCCTTGCTCAAGCATAACTTAAACCATTGCTTCCCCTCTCCATCCTCAAGCTTTCCTCTTTGTAGAACTCACCTTGGATCCTCCATTTTCGTGGTTGGCAGCCCAACACCAAAGCTTCAAGCTTTAAGGTAAAGCTCTCAACTTTCTTCTCTTTTCTCCCCATTTTCGTGTTCTATGGTCACATTGGTGACTATGGATACCATTTCTACCCTTTGATCTTTATTTTCATGGATTTGAACACCACGGTTTCTGTGGTGGTGAGGCACGAAATTCCCCAGCAAAAAGGAACTTGTTTTTCCTTGTTCTTCACTAGGGTAAGAGGAAGATTATTCTCTTCAACCTGTTTTGGTAGTGAGAAACTCTCTGTTTGTGATTGATTGTGAGAAAAATCTGTTGTAGGTTATCCTCTGTTTACATGTTGTTTATAAAGTGTTTGTGCTTTTAGATTGTTTGTTTATATATATTCATGTATCTGAATGGATTGGAATGTATAACATGGGAGAAAATAACATTGGATTGGTTCTCGAATGGTCACGGTTTTGAGCCCAGAATTTGGGGAGTCTTTGTGAATAATTGTAACAGTAAGAATTCTGACCATTTAGTAGACACTTATCTAATGTCAAATTTCGTCGGGTAGGATGCCAATATCCGTCGAGTGAGAATTCTGACCATTTAGTAAAATGTCAATATTCGTCGAATTTGATTTCTGACCAAATCCGTCGAGTTTAACCTTCTGACCATATCCGTCGAATTTGATTTCTGACCATATCCGTCGAATTTGATTTCTGACCAATATCCGTCGAGCGAGAATTCTGATCATTTAGTAGAGATACTTCTCCAATGTCAATTTCCATCGAGTAGGATGCCAATATCCATTGAGTGAGAATTCTGACTGTTTAGCAGACACGACTTCAATGTTAATTTTCGTCGAGTAGGATGCTAATATCCGTCGAGTGAGAATTCTGACCATTTAATTAACACTTCTCCAATGTCAATTTTCGTCGAGCAGGATGCCAATATCTGTCGAGTGAGAATTCTAACCATTTAGTAGACACTTCTTCAGTGCCAATTTCCGTCGAGTAGGATGCTAATATCCGTCAAGTGAGAATTCTGACCATTTAGTAGACACTTCTTCAATGTCAATTTCCATCGAGTAGGATGCTAATATCCGTCGAGTGAGAATTCTGACCATTTAGTAGACACTTCTCTAATGTCAATTTTCGTCGAGTAGGATACCAATATCCGTCGAGTGATAATTCTGACCATTTAGTAGACACTTCTTTAATGTCAATTTCCGTTGAGTAGGATGCTAATATCCGTCGAGTGAGAATTTTGACCATTTAGTAGACACTTCTTCAATGTAAATTTCCTTCGAGTAGGATGCTAATATCCGTTTAGTGAGAATTCTGACCATTTAGTAGACACTTCTCCAATGTCAATTTTCATCGAGTAGGATGCTAATATCCATCGAGTGAGAATTCTGACCATTTAGTAGACACTTCTTTAATGTCAATTTCCGTCGAGTAAGATGCTAATATCCGTCGAATCCAGAATTAAAAATTTATCACCCAACACCTAGTGATTAAATTAATGGTAATAGGATGCAAGGATTAGTAAATTGGGAAAACTTAATTGTACTATGAGATTCATAAATTTTAAAGAACCAAGAATGATAATTTGCCTTATAGTTAGAGCTAATTTTGAAATAAAGGAAGAACAAGAGTGTGAGAAGGGTTGAGAGGAACTTAAACTAAATATTCTAAGAGAGTTAGCGCGAGAACATAATGGACTTAGAGCGTAACTTTCAATAGTAACTTTGAATAGTATGTATTCACCTGTGAGATTTTGAGATTGATTAGTAATGGTTTGTGAATTTGAATAAGTTATGCTATCATTGTGAATATATATATATATGTATACATTGAATCCATATACATTGAGCATGGTTGAAGCATGCATCGACATTGTGATTATGGAACCGAAGTACCGGACCAAGAAACCTCCGGTAGACGATTTAGTCAGAGGTTGTTTGCTTTTATAACCAAAACCATCCGGTAGACGATTTAGTCAGAAGGGACTGGTTATCAAAGGAAACCCTGTTAATAGTGATACTATGTAATCGTATGGGCGATTATATAATATCACTGATGCAAATGGTATTAAAACAATTGTATGGATTGTTGCTTTAATACCATTAGGAATGGTACAGCAGAGGGTTGAATCCCATTGAATATGCATTTGTGCATTATACAGTTATGGCGTATTATGCCTTGGAATGGACGAGGACTTGCAGGATAGTGGGGGCTTTTTAGACCTTGGGGATGGTAGGGCGCGGTGTTTCACTTGTGATCCGGTTGTTACCTTATATATACCCCTGGCCGTGAAACACTATTACAATGCACTGGCTGCCTAACAAAGCACTATTACTTTCCATGGCCCGGCGTAGACTGTCTATTGAGGGGGGACAAATCTTCTGGGGCGTTCATCTCCGAAAACTTAGAGTTTAGCTCCATGGAGTAGGAAATAAGTACATTGTACATGAGGATGGTCAGCATACGCATTGTGCATATGCATGGTTAGTCCACATATTATCATGGCATGGCTAACATACATATCGTGGAAATCTAAATACTGTTATACATCTATAGTGAGCACTTGTTGTTATAGTGCTATTGATAATTGTATTGTCGTGATATATGTTTTCTGAAGACACCTATGCAATTGATAACTTGGACATATTTGTAATATCTGTATGTGTGGAATGACTTCGTCATTTATGTTATGTTTCTTTGCTGCTATCATAGGTAATGAAAGTAGAATGTCTTACCTCTTTTCTATATTTGTTGCTATTCTATATGATTTTTGGTTAAAGTCTAAAAAGGGGGCAAGGTCGAACCTACTAGAGATATTGGTTTGATTTTTCGCGTTCAGTAAGGACACCATGAAGGGACCCTATTAGTTTCGTCGTATTTGAGTTCATCGAAGGTGCCAAGGCTTGGCGGGTCGACTGGACCGACAAGAGTATGTGATTTGTTGGGAATCTGACCTTGACCGTGAAGAGGACTGTGATGGAAGTCCTTATCTCGTATTTCTCACTACATCGGTGTGCCTGGGGTTGTCCTGCGCATTCAGGATCCGAGGGAGTGCCTAACTCCTTAGTCGTGGATATGCTATGGGTAGTTTATATTTTATTTTACATTACCTGTATAAAGTGTATTTTGAGTATATGTATGTTTTAAGGTGATTATTCAGTCTAAAATCTTATAAATTGAGTACATCTTATAACTCATATTTTAATTGGTTGTATATGTAACTATTCATTTGTGGCTCCTATTTTCCTCATATTGCGTAATGATTAATATTTTTGTAAAGTTTGTTATTTGAAAATGTTAGCACGCCAAAATTTAGTGACCGTGACATAATGATGATTGTGCATTGGTTATTAAATCGAGGGATGTTACATTAAGGTGGTATCAGAGCTCAGTTCATCCTGTTGAGCCAGGGTATGGACTGACTATGCTTAGACATATTAGAAGTTCTTAGTATGTTTTGTACTTCCTTGTCTCTTGAATTGAGATGTTGGAAAAGGAAGGCATAGCTTGCCATAGGTTAAGTGTTGGTAGCTACTGTTGCACAGTTACGTGATATTGAGTACTGGCCCACTCAATGTGTAATGTTCTGTGTCTACAGGAAACTATGACTTCACCTAGGCGTATTAAGGTAATAGGAATTCTTTTAGAAAGAAGCTCAGCTAGTATGACTGAACTTGCTTAGGGTTTGTTTGCATTTATACCCTTGTTGTGTTACCTCTGAAATTGTTTGAGCCATTGGGTTAGAAAAGGGGTAGTCGAATAAGACTTACAAGGTTTGTGGACTGAGGTATCCAAGAGGTTTTCAAAAATCGATTCTCTTTAGAAAAGAGTATCTAGTGTAAATTTGGTTCAAGGAGCTACGTAGGAGTCAAAGATTTACAGGAGATCGCGCTGCAGAAAGTAGAATGAAGGAGCTCAAGTCATGATCTTTTGGGTTTGTCTCGATTGGGTTGTGTGACTTTATGCATTTGGTTTTCGAAAGGAGACAATATTATTTGGACTGAATGCTTTTGATTTTTCCTTGTGGTTTGATTTGTTTGCCCTTGAAGGAAGCCAATGACTCGGAGTAGATATAAGCGTAAGAATGCGGGGAGTGAAAATGATGGTACGACTGCGGTAGCTGAAGAAATGCAAAGAATGGTTGATGTAACAACACACTAGGATCAGAGGGCTGCACAACAGCAGGAATTGAAAGTTGAGGTCCAGAATTTGATGGAGGAAAGACAACTTTGGGGTAACTCTAGATTACTAAAGTTTCAAAGGAGGAATAACAGGAAGACCAATCGGCTTAAGCAGAAACCGTATACACTATGATCGAAGGAGCAACAGCGACAGCAAACGCATGAAGGAGGTGTAAGTGGTAGCAAGTCTAATCCAGCCGTGGTACCGTTATCAAGGTGTAAGAAGTGTGGAAAGGACCACTTAACAAGGCATTGCATGATCGAATGAATAATTTGTTTCAAGTGCGAAAAGTAAGGACATGTGTGGAGGGATTGTGCTTTACATGGGACGAAGCCTCCATATGCGATCAAGAGGGCAATCTACCTTAAGTGCGGAAAAAACCACTTAACAAAGGACTGTGAGATTGAAGGAGTAATCTGTTTCGAGTGCGGGAAGTAAGGACATGTGGCGAGGAACTGTACTTCGCAAAGGATGAAGCCTTATGTTGCAGATGTACGTACTTCGAAATCTCATGAAGAAGGGAAAGTTGATTCCTCCACCCATACGGAAGATCGAAATGAGGAAAGGGACTGTGCTATAGTGGATGACCTTGTGACTTTATTGTATAATTTCGGGGGTAACCCGTTTCTTTATGACATATGAATGTATGAATCCAGTAGGGATGTTCGTACCTTCGTTATCTTTTGACTAAGTTGTTTCTATTTTGGCTACTAAGAACTTGTTGATGGTAGCTAAGTTGTTTAAATTATCCTATGACCTATTAAAGACTGAATTCTTCTGTTGATCTGATTTGTTCACTTCTTTTACAAATTAGATGTAATGTTAACGAAGGGATTAGTTATCGTCCAACCATATACTGTTGAAATATTCCAATGAAATTCTAAGAATTCATTCATGGAATTGAGTTGTCTGTGTATTTACTTCCTTTCGACTCAAATGATCCTATTCTCGTTTGTAAGCCTGCTCTAGTTGCATCAAGTTTATTTAAAAACTATCCTAATGTTGTTAGAGATTGGAACCCTTTTACCAATTCAATTATCCACTTTATGAATAGGCTTGATCTTAGGAAAGAGATTGATCGTTTTCAAAATAGGTCTCATCATTCGGTTTCAACGGAAACTTAGTGTTTCTTGAGACAGAAATTTCCTAAATGTGAATCAATGGAACTCACTTCTAAGTTTTATTGGACCATATCATGTTCTTCATTGAACAGGTCCAGTGGTAGATCAAATGACTTCCCTATTTTTCTTTTAACCTTCATAACGTTTCTAGTATACTTCGATTGAGTAAATGTGTTCCCGAATTTGAACCACATCATTGAGCCAAGAGCAGCACAATTAGGTGAGAACTTACCCTATGAGACAATTGGTTCGAATCAAGGAAAGATGGTTTGACAAATCCATTGAAGAATGCCGCTATTTTCTCCAAGGCCAGCTTATGTTCTGGACTATCATCGAGTTCGCTCAAAGGTAGGAGATTTTTCCAAAAATAACTTTTCTGACGTGTCAAGGGCACTACGGGTATTTCGTAATGTCGTTTCGTGTAATGAACGCTTCAGTAATATTCTTTGATTGCTTGAATATAGCCTCTCTCCTTTGTTGAAAACAGATTTGTCGTTGTCCTTGTTGGCGACATTCTGATCTATTCTTGACGTTTAGAGGGATGTACCGAATCTTTCGGAGTGATTCTTAAAATCCTGAAGAAGAAGAAGAAGAAGTTATGCGTAAACGTATCTAAGTACGAATTCTAGTCGGAGGTTGTTTAACATTTGGGTTACGCGATCTCAAGGAAGGGATTGCTGTGAACCCATCGGAACCCGAAACATTTCTATGGGAAGGACGGACGATCATAACGAAGATTCGTAGCCATATAAGAGTAGCTGATGTATACGGGGGAAATTTTCAAAGATTGAAGAGACACTTGATTTCTTCACCAAAGATGATTCTGCCCAAATCCTAATGGACTTTTTGGGATGCCTAGTGACGCTTCGCATTGAAAGTTTAGAACATGTACTTGATCAGAATAGAAGGAATGGTAACGTATGCTTAGAGACAAATCGAGAATACATGAGAAGGATTACCTTATACCAACTCAGGGTTAGCTTTGTAGTTGCATTGAAGATCTAGAAGCATTTTCTACAAGGAGAAATTCTTAACGGCTATGGTAATGTCAAGAGTCAGAAGTATTTTGCCCTATTGGAATGAGTTGAACATGAGGCGGAGACGGTGACTAGAAGCTCTGAAGGATTTCGATTTTTTGCGTTGGTACAATCTCAGAAAAAGCCAATGTCGTAGCGGATGCCTTAAGAAAAAAATATGCATAGTTGTCTACTACAGTGAACAAGAAGAATAGGTTCGATAGAGCCACTCAACGATGTACAGCTGTTTGGAGGATTGGCTGTTGGATGGCTGAAGACTCAAAGGACGTAGAATCTTTTATTGATCGGCCTATGACGTCAACACGTTTTTGCTCATTGATATAACATGCTTAGTGGAAAGAAGCAACCTCATTGCCGGTGATTTGGATTGATGCAGCTGAAGATACAATACGAGAACTAGGAGACAAAATGAAAGAAACACAGTCGCGCCTATTCTAAGATATGATGAATTTCAAGGATGAAATTCCTTTTTAGAAAGGGAGTGTTGTAATATCCCGAAAATTACTTATTTCCTTATAAATAATCATTTTAGAATATTTATGATTTTTAGGAATTTTTGTGGAATTTTTTGGAAACGTTGAACATTTTAATATATTCTTCATTTTGCGTGCCCGTTGAGCGAAGCCGGGAAAACAAGAATATTTTCTTGAGGCTGGTAAACTTTGGACTGTGAAAACATCGACGGGAGATCTTACTAAACTCGAGGCTGGACACAATTTACGAGGTTTAGGTTTTACGAGATTCTATCTGATAAATAAAATCATTGTATCATAAAATCATTTGATGAATAATAAAATATTATTTTCATCAGCTATAACTTTATTCACTGAAAAAATAATTCTAATAGTGAAATTAATCATCAGTCAGATGTATTTAATCAAGGAGACAAGCTTACTATACACTTTATCGAGAAGCACGTGAAGCTTCTCAAGGAAGCTACAAGGAAGCTTCTAGGAAACTTCCTCTCCAACCACTATTCTCTCTCTCTCCTCCCTTTCATTTGTGCAGCACGATTTTGGGGGGTAATATCACAATTATTCCCTCCCATTTTCTCTTATTCATGCTGGTCTCTCTTTCTCCCTCACGCAGCTCTCATTTCTCTTCCTCTCTTCTCCATACGGTTACACACCCACAAACACTATTGTTGATTTTCAAGCTTCCCTTGCTCAAGCCAAACTTAAACCATTGCTTCCCCTCTCCATCCTCAAGCTTTCCTCTTTGTGGAACTCACCTTAGATCCTCCATTTTCGTGGTTGGCAGCCCAACACCAAAGCTTCAAGCTTTAAGGTAAAGCTCTCAACTTTCTTATCTTTTCTCCCCATTTTCGTGTTCCATGGTCACATTGGTGACTATGGATACCATTTCCACCCTTTGATCTTTATTTTTATGGATTTGAACACTAAGGTTTCTGTGGTGGTGAGGCACGAAATTCCCCAGCAAAAAGGAACTTGTTTTTCCTTGTTCTTCACTAAGGTAAGAGGAAGATTATTCTCTTCAACCTGTTTTGGTAGTGAGAAACTCTCTATTTGTGATTGATTGTGAGAAAAATGTGTTGGAGGTTATCCTCTGTTTATATGTTGTTTATAAAGTGTTTGTGCTTTTAGATTGTTTGTTTATATATATTCATGTATCTGAATGGATTGGAATGTATAACATGGGAGAAAATAACGTCGGATTGGTTCTCGGATGGTCACGATTTTGAGCCCAGAATTTGGGGAGTCTTTGTGAATAATTGTAACAGTAAGAATTCTGACCATTTAGTGGACACTTATCTAATGTCAAATTCCATCGGGTAAGATGCCAATATCCGTCGAGTGAGAATTCTGACCATTTAGTATAATGTCAATATCCGTCGAATTTTATTTCTGACCATATCTGTCGAATTTGATTTCTGACCATAACCATCGAATTTGATTTCTTACCAATATTCGTCGAGTGAGAATTCTGACCATTTAGTAGAGATACTTCTCCAATGTCAATTTTCGTCAAGTAGGATGCCAATATCCATCGAGTAAGAATTCTAACCGTTTAGCAGACACTTTTTCATTGTTAATTTCCGTCGAGTAGGATGCTAATACCCGTCGAGTGAGAATTTTGACCATTTAGTAGACACTTCTCTAATATCAATTTCCATCGAGCAGGATGCCAATATCCGTTGAGTGAGAATTCTGACCATTTAGTAGATACTTCTTCAATGTCAATTTTCGTCGAGTAGGATGCTAATATCTGTCGAGTGAGAATTCTGACCATTTAGTAGACACTTCTCCAATGTCAATTTCCATCTAGCAGGATGCCAATATCCGTTGAGTGAGAATTCTGACCATTTAGTAGACACTTCTTCAATGTCAATTTCCATCGAGTAGGATGCTAATATCCATCGAGTGAGAATTCTAACCATTTAGTAGACACTTCTTCAATGTCAATTTCTGTCAAGTAGGATGCTAATATCCGTCGAGTGAGAATTCTGACCATTTAGTAGACACTTCTCCAATGTCAATTTTCGTCGAGTAGGATACCAATATCCGTCGAGTGAGAATTCTGACCATTTAGTAGACACTTTTCAATGTCAATTTCCGTCGAGTAGGATGCTAATATCCGTTGAATCCAGAATTAAAAATTTATCACCCAACACCCAGTGATTAAATTAATGGTAATAGGATGCAAGGATAAGTAAATTGGGAAAACTTAATTGTACTTTGAGATTCATAAATTTTAAAGAACTAAAAATGATAGTTTGCCTTATAGTTAGAGCAAATTTTGAAATAAAGGAAGAACAAGAGTGTGAGAAGGGCTGAGAGGAACCTAAACTAACTATTCTAAGGGAGTTAGCGCGAGAACATAATGGACTTAGAGCGTAACTTTCAATAGTAACTTTGAATAGTATGTATTCACCTGTGAGATTTTGATATTGATTAGTACTGGTTTGTGAATTTGAATAAGTTATGCTATCATTGTGAATCTATATATATATTTATTTATGCATTGAATCCATATACATTGAGCATGGTTGAAGCATGCATCGACATTGTGATTATGGAACTGAAGTACCGGTCCAAGAAACCTCCGGTAGACGATTTAGTCAGAAGGGACTGGTTATCAAAGGAAACCCAATTAATAGTGATACTATGTAGTCGTATGGGCGATTATATAATATCACTGATGCAAATGGTATTGAAACAGTTGTATGGATTGTTGCTTCAATACCATTAGGAATGGTACAACGGAGGGTTGAATCCCATTGAATATGCATTTGTGCATTATACAGTTATGGCGTATTATGCCTAGGAATGGACGAGGACTTGCAGGATAGTGGGGGCTTTTTAGACCTTGGGGATGTCAGGGCGCAGTGTTTCACTTGTGATTTGGTTATCGCCTTATATATACCCCTGGCCGTGAAACACTGTTGCAACGCACTGGCTGCCCGACAAAGCACTATTACTTTCCATAGCCCGGCGTAGACTGTCTATTGAGGGGGGACAGATCTTCTGGGGCGTTCATCTCTGAAAACTTTGAGTTTAGCCCCATGGAGTAGGAAATGAGTTAATTGTACATGAGGTTGGTCAGTATATGCATTGTGCATATGCATGGTTAGTCCACATATTATCATGGCATGGCTAACATACATATCGTGGAAATATAAATACTGTTATATATCTATAGTGAACACTTATTGTTATAGTGCTGTTGATAATTGCATTGTCGTGATATATGTTTTCTCAAGATACCTATGCAATTGATAACTTGGACATATTTGTAATATCTGTATGTGTGGAATGACTTAGTCATTCGTGTTATGTTTCTTTGCTGTCATCATAGGTAATGAAAGTAGAATGTCTTACCTCTTTTCTATATTTGTTGCTATTCTGTATGATTTTTGGTTAAAGTCTGAAAAGGGGGCGAGGTTGAACCTACTAGAGATATTGGTTTGATTTTTCGCGTTCAATAAGGACACCTTGAAGGGACCCTATTAGTTTCATCGTATTTGAGTTCATCGCAGGTGCCAAGGCTTGGTGAGTTGGCTGGACCGACAAGAGTACGTGATTTGTTGGGAATCTGACCTTGACCGTGAAGAGGACTGCGATGGAAGACCTTATCTCGTATTTCTCACTACACCAGTGTGCCCGGGGTTGTCCTGCGCATTCAGGATCCGAGGGAGTGCCCAACTCCTTAGTCGTGGATATGCTATGAGTAGTTTATATTTTATTTTGCATTACCTGTATAAAGTGTATTTTGAGTATATGTATGTTTTAAGGTGATTATTCAGTCTAAAATATTGTAAATTGAGTACATATTATAACTTATATTTTAATTGGTTGTATATGTAACTATTCATTCGTGGCTCCTATTTTTCTCATATTGCGAAATGATTAATATTTTTGTAAAGTTTGTTATTTGAAAATGTTAGCACGCCGAAATTTAGTGACTGTGACATAATGACGATTGTGCATTAGTTATTAAATCGAGGGGTGTTACAATAACCAGAGCCCTTAGTTTATCAGTCTTAGTCTTTGCCCTCTGTCTATTCGAATACAACTCAGGCTATTCGATTAACTAGAGCCTTGGTTTATCAGCCTTGACTGATAGCCTTCTATCTATTCGAATAACCCCTATAATTATTCGAATAAATCTTGTTAGTCTGCCAAAATGCTTGGCTTTCCCAGATAATCTATTCGAATAGAAACTCCCTCTATTTGAATAAACCCTAGCAGAAATTCTCTTTCAATGCCTCTTCTTTCAGTTTCTACACAAGATTTATTCGAATAAACCTCTGTTTATTCGAATAAACACGGGCTTCTCTTTAAATAGCCCCTGCGCACCCAAACGTCTTCGTTCTCATATTTTCTGTTATCCTTCTCTACGCCTCTTTCTCTCCTACTCTCCTCCACCATCTTCTTGCCATCTTTCTCTCTTCCACACCTCCAATCACCACGGCCTCCTCCTCCAGCAAGTGCCCATGCACGAAGACTGCTCCATGCAACAATCCACTTGACTTAAGAAGGCTCTCATCCAACGAAGAGCATCGTGCCCGCTTCATTACGCACTTCTGGGAACGTAACCTTGTCCAGCCCAAGTATCTTGACCTCTCCTTCTTTCAGCAACACAGAGGTTTTGACTTTCTGACCCTGCTGCAAAACCAGGGGGTTCTACAGCTCTGCTCTCACCGGGCCACTCTCTACCCAGCTCTGGTGAAGATGTTTTTCTGTAATCTAGCATTTGATGGCCAGAACCTTCTCTCTGAGGTCTGCGATCAGAACATTTTGATCACACTGCAAGATTGCCAGACTCTGTTTGGGTTGCAGTTCACAGGCGTACTCGTTGAAGATGATGACAATCCCTTCCTTGAGGAGTTCAACAAGTTTTAGGCAATTGAGGACCTGCTAAAACCTAGTCTAGCCTTGCCTGATAAGGGTTTCAAGGGTGGCATGCTGAAGAGCCAATATAGGCTTCTGCATTACGCCTTTGCTCATATTCTAGCTCCCTGTGGTGGAAATTACGCCTACCTTGGTGAAGATGACATCTTCATGCTCTGGATCTTGAAGAATGGTCACAGGATCAATTGGCCTGTGTTTATTATGAAACATATGATGAGAGCCAAGGGAAAGGAAAAATCTGACTTACCTTATGGTATTCTCGTCACTACCTTGCTCAGCAAGTATCCTCAGGTCTTGGAGACTGAGCGAGCCATTGCCTTGACTCATCACAATGTCTTTGGCTCCCACACCTTGCGTAAAATGAAGATGATCCAAATCGATGAAGGCTGGGTGTACCCAGATGAGGTTGTTGAAGATGAGTTAGACCCTGCTGACGCTCCTACTGCCCCTGCTGCTGCTCCTGCTCCAGTTACCTTAGAACAGATCATGGCCACCTTGCATGATAACCGAGCCTATATGGAACATACCTTCTCTATTCTTTTTTATAGAATAGAAGGTGTTGAGCGTGAGGTTGCTGCCCTCCGATCTGCTTCACCTGCTCCTGCACCAACTTCTTCACCACCGCCTCCGGATACTTTCTTCTAGGAGTTGTTTAGATCTTAGGATCTTTATCTTTTGCTTGTACTTTATTTATTTCTGGTTTTTGTACATGCATCCTTTTGGTTACTGAATAAATAAAGTATTTGATGGTTTATTCTTCTTACATTGATCTGAGTATGCTTTTTGGTTCTCTTTATGCACTTATACTTGAAAATCTGTTTATGAGACTTACCCCTTTTTTTTGCTCATGACAAAAGGGGGAGAAAAATTTGAATTTAATTGAGAAAAGACAGGTAAACTTAAAATGAGATTGGATTCAAATTGAAAGGGGGAGCTGCGCACATATCTGATATACATTACCTCTTATAATTAAAGAGAGGGAGTAAGCTTTTATACCTCTTTGTGAATTCCAATTATATGCACTAACTCTTTTATCATTGATAGTTTGTCATCATCAAAAAGGGGGAGAATGTGTTTGAACATATGCCTTTGAAGACTTGTTTTAATGATAACAAACGTGAAGACTAAATGAAGATGATGGAAAGACCAAGTCCAAGTTTATATAAGAATAGCTTTAGGACTTAGGATCTTTTGTACGGAGCTCACTTTGATATCTCTCTATTTTTGAAAGAAAAGATAAAATTTGTTTTTAAAAGAAACTTAGTGTCTTTAAAACAATTTCTCCAAAACTGTTTTGTATTGTTTTATTCGAATAGAGCTTATTCTATTCGAATAAACCCTTTCACTAGTTTCTGTTTTTCAAAGATGCTATTCGAATAGCAAGATAGCTATTCGAATAAATGAGTTTTTCATAATTGTTTTTATAAGTGAATTATTCGAATAACTCAAACGTTATTTGAATAAAACCTTTTCTGTCTGAACTCTTTTTTACAGTGTTATTCGAATAACACAGTGGTTATTTGAATAACCCATATCAGATGGCTTTTTCACGTTGGTTTTAGGAACAGTGTTATTCGAATAACAGCTTAAGCTATTCGAATAAACACGTTGCTTACGACACTGATATGGAAACAAACAGGTTTTTAATTCGGTTTGAATGAGTGTTAATTATACCCAACGTCTATTTCTTTGAATTTTCTCTATAAATAGGAGCCTTGGCTCACGTCTAAAATTGCCTAACACTCTGAATTATTTTCTACTTGTTCTAACTCTTGAAAATATTTTCTACGCTCTATTTTCGATTAAAAACTTTGAGATATTTCTGTTAAAGCTCCATTAGCACTTCAATTTGTATTATCTGCTCTGAGTGAGAGTTTCTCTTCATCTACTTTCTGCTATTCTGTATAGAGGGTGAGGTATCCCTCAAGGTTTGTATAAGGGTGGGGTATCCCTGCAGGCTGAGACTTTAGCACAAGGGTAGAGTTTCCTTGTGTGTGAAAAGTGCTCTTTTATGTAATGGTTGCAAGCACCTATTAAAACTTGTATACATAGTGAAAAATCTCAGGTTTTGTTTCGAGGACTGGATGTAGACCACAAGTGGGTTAGTGGTCGAACCAGGATAAATGTTGTGCCTGCTTCTCTCTTCTTAATCTCTTTATTTTATACAATTTTAATTTATTGCACTTTTATTTTCCGCTGTTCTTATTATTTCTTTTCTTCTTCTCATTCCTTCTGTGCATTTATTTATTAAGTTTTAATATTTGCTTTTAATAAAAAAAGGTTTTGAGAAAAAAATTTATACTCAATTCACCCCCCTTGAATGTTGGAAGCCACTTGGTAACAACTCTCAATGCTATATTGTTTGAGTAGAAAAAATTTAATTAGTTAATGAGATGTTGTGGAGATGAGTTAGATAATAATAAACTTTTTAAGTGCCATTTAGAGTCTATGAACTATGTCCTAATTAAGGAAAAAATTATAAGAACAAATTGAAATTGTTGTTGGAATGACCATGTGAGTACCTCAATGTTTGCTGCCCTATTTTGTACTTTGGTCTAGGTAAAATGAAGTTGAATCTCTTAACTTATGTGTATAAAATGGGTCTAAGGCCTAAATGGCCGAATTTCCTAATTATGGCCATGATTATTCGAAGAACAAGATAAGTGAATGACTAATGAAAGGATTTAAAAAAAAAAAAATCACCCCTGGCAGCCTATAGTCAAGAATGCATATCTTGAACTATAGAGATTTAAATGAGTTGCTACTTATGCAATTTAAAGGTTAATATATGAGATTAGTTGTAGTACAAATTTGAAGATATTAGCATTACTCATGAATTCCCAATTTGCAAGAGAAAATAGGTCAACTTCTGCATAATTGCATTCTACTGCCATGAACGAATAACCTAGAGAGTTTATCGCATAACATGGTCTATAGGAACCTAAACATCATGAGACTAATCACATTTGAAATTTAACACATAAGGATTCTTGCAGTAAAAAAAAATTCAAATTTTTATGAGTTCTCTAGTAGCACCATTTTGTGGTTAAAAATAGGTTAAATTCTACAGAAAAAAAATAAACTAGCACTTGGTTTAGCATATTGCATAACTTTTTGCTTTGAAGTCTAAAATACATGAGACTAGTGGCATTTTGAAGCTAACATGTAAGGCTATAAGAGGTAAAAATATCAAGAATTATGCATTCTTCATGCATTCCCAGATTTAATTTAAGGTAGGGGAATCATACTTTTTCTATTTTCCTTGAGTTATTCTTCTTATAGAAGAGTTCTACTATAGTTAAGAAGTATGATTTTAATCCATAGAAACATTGTTGATGCTTATTTTGATGGATTCAAACCCTAGGTTAGTTCTAGCAAGTTATTTAGTTAAACATATTTCCCTAGTACCAAATACTACCCTTATAGTTGTATCTTGATTTGGGCTATTCAACAATTAGGTGTAAGTGAGTGTACTGTTATTTATTTTTATGTGATATCGAGCTTGTTAAGTGTACAACTAAACAAAAAGCTAGATTAAATGGCAAACAATTACTAGAAAAGATATGGTGCATGATAATTATACTAAGTAAATTTTGAGGACAATATTTTTTAAAAGGAGGAGAGAAATATAATATCGTCTTTCTATCTAATTTCTAAGGAAAAATTCGGGGTTTGTAGGTAGTAAAATATACTATGCAAAAATTAGCTTATTCATGTTATTTTATCTATTATTGGTTAACTATTAGTTACCAATGTTAAAAGAACATAGAAAACTGCTTAGATATGAAAAGTATACATCAAAATGCCAAGTAGAAGTGTTTAAATTTATCAGTGGAAAAATCATAATCTTAGGAGTTTTATTGAAGGTATTTATGTCCAATAAAGTTTACAAAATCCTAATTAAATAAATAAGCTAGATACTATACTCATTTGATTACCCTAACTATCTAGTTAGGATAAATTAATCAAATAGTCTTCATCCAATAGGAGGGAGAAAATATAGGCCACACTTAGCTTAATTTAATTGGTAGGATAAGCATCAACAATGATGGATAATGATTAACTAATCATAAATAATCTTTTAGACATTATAGGATAAGTTAATACAATATATTATGATCTTATCAATTATTTGGTGTAAACATTGTATTATATAAGCTTATCCATCAAACTCTTCTTATACATTAAAATGATGGATAACTTAATCAAGCCTTAGAGAGAGGGATTAGACTTGATAGGATTTTGATGTATAAGTTCTTATAAAGACTTTTTCATTACAATTCTAAACACCTCAATATCCCTAACCCTTACGTATTAAGTTTTATACTATCAGGTCTTATACTATCAGGTCTAATACTATCAAGCCTTATCCTATCCTTCGTACCAAACAGGCCCTAATCAACTTATGATTAGTTAATTAAGTAACCAATGGGAGCTAGCCAAATAGTAAACATTAGTCTTAACTGGATTGGTTAATGATTAACTAATAGTAAGAAGACACCAATTCTAAGGTGATTGTGTAAGATCCTCCTTAACCTAATAGCCCTAATCAGAGTTATAAAAGCTTACTAACTCTGATATGAGTTATCTGTTAAATTTGAGTAACTTTCTGGACTAGTTTGAGCTTAATTCTATCATAATGAATGCAAAAAATTAGCTAAGATTTTAGTATAAATAGTTAATATGATGAAAATAAATATAAAAAAATTATTTCTAAGTCATAAGTGACTGGAAAGAGATGTGATAAATTTTGGAGAATAAACTGAATTAATTTGATATTTTTAAGGACACTGGATGAGTTTGGTAACGATAATTCATTGCATCTAGATCATTGGTGAATATAGATATTGAAAACTTGGAATAAATTGTATTATGTACTTATGTAAATGAAAATTCATCATTCTATGCATTTAGTTACTTGAGTGGCAAAGTAACCAATGTATGTATATGGAATTTGATGAATAAGATTGATAGTGTGAGGATGAATGATTCCCTCCCTATCTTAGATGAAGGGCAATATGAGGAAGGATGATTCCCTCTTTGCCATAGATGATTGATAGTGTGAGGAAGGATGATTTCCTCCCTATCAAAGTAGTTGAGGACAGGCATTCCCTCTCTACTTGAATTGAGATATATTAAATGAGGAAGGATAATTCCTTCATTATTAAGGTAGCATGAGGATGGACATTCTCTCACTACCTATTTTATGATTGAGATATAATGAATGAAAGACTGAGGAAGGATGATTCCCTCATTATTAGGGTAGTACGAGGTAGGGCATCCCTTCTCCACCTATTTGATACTTCAGATATGATAAATGAAGAATGATTTGATGATGGGATATGATGAAATATGAGAAATGATGAATAATGATATATGATTAATAATGATATTTGATGAATAATTATAATGTATGATGAATGATGATATTTGAATATGATGAATGATATGAATTATTTGATTATATAAATGATTTTTATAAAATGATATAAATTGAACCACTGTTTCGGGAAGAAAAAGGACTAGTTTTGGCTTTCTTCCACCTTTCTACTTAAAAATTTGAGTTTTGAAATGATTTTTCCCCGAAGCAGCTAGAAGTATTATGATGACACTATTTTTAATAAAAATACTTAGAATTCCTTGAATTCTCACCCCTATTTTATTATATTTCCATAATATTTCCAGGAACGAAGTCCATAGCAAGCAGAAGAGAAGAATAGAATTATGGAAAAATAGTTTAGTTTCAATTTTTTAATAAAGTTTTGTATAATATTTGTTAGAATTTATGCCTTAAAGGCTTACTTTGTAGTTATTGTACTATAGATTATATCCTTGTATAAATTTCCCCTTCTTAGTGTTATGTACATTAGTTTGCTTACAACAGGCTCATATTATATATATATATATATATATATATATATATATATATATATATATATTATATAAAAAAAAATTAATTCTAGTTTTGAAGTGACATGCCTAATCCTAATTACTAATGCATAATTCCAGATATGTTGTTAGTACTAGTATTGGGACGTTATAGATTGGCTAATGGATTACACTAGTTTCAATGTGATAGGTTAACAAGGAGTAGCCAATAAGAGTTAGAAAACTTACAAGACACTAGCTATAATGTGATTGGTTAGTAAGGAGTAACCAATGAGAGTTAAACAACCTAGTGTGATCAACCAATAGAAATTAGACAACATACAAGACATAAGTACTAAATTGATTGGTTAATGATTAACCCATAGGAATTTGAAATTATGTAAGACATGAGTTTAAAAATGATTAATTCTTAGAAACACTAGGTTATTTCCTATTAGTGGATTGAAGACACTAAATCTATTGTAATTGGTTTGGGAAGTGGCCAATGAAGGCTAGCCACCATAGAGACTTCTAACTAGATGTCCAAACTAGAAGTTAGATTAATTTAGTTAGTGTAACTAAGTCATCATTACATAGTTAGAAACAAATATTAAATTAATCCAAAGCCAATAGGAGAGTGTCTATAACATCCTTAATACCGTTACTAATAACATATCCGGAATTACGTAATATTAATTAGAATTAAACATGTCACTTAAACTAATAAAATAATTTGAAAATTCAATTATACATTATACACAAAATATGAGCCTGTTGAGAGGTTGTAACATCCTCCTTTTAGACAAGTTAGACATGTTTATGGTTATAGAGGTATCATAATACTTGTAAGACATGCCTGTTCAGTTTTGTGATAATCTGAGTTAGATTAGGCACTTTGCTGCAACACTGAATGTGAAAAGTAGCTTAAAATGACTCAGATAATGGCATAAATGACTTAGTTAAAGGAAATAAATATGGGGAATTTATTTCTAGGTCACAAATATATGGAATATGAAGTAGTTAAAGTTTGAAGATAAACTGAATTAGTTTGGTACTTTTGAGTACACTGAGTATGTGTTTTAATGTCGGATTGACTTGTCCGATATATGGAAATGATGAAACTAGGGTTGAGATGAATCCTAGGAATTTCTACAATGCTTGTGGAAGTTAGGAAACTTGATTTTGTAGGATTAAAGTATTCTAAAGAGATATAAAGTTTTATGTAAATATCAAAATCACTTTGTGACTCATGGTTCCAATCCCTTAAAGCTGTGATTGGCATTGACTCAAGAAATGGTTTTGATGATAACAAACAAAAAAAGGAAGGAAAAAGCAAAAGACAAATCCCAAAGAGCATCAAGCCTAGAATATAAGTTTTAGATATTGTGTAAAGGTAGTTAAAGGATTCACACTAAGCTCATAAATTGATTTCTTACTCAGCTTAAATATGTTTGCAAAATCAGGATTTATATTTGTTATAATGATATTTAAGTTTGAGCAAAATGGTTTTGAAAAACCTTTAGTAATCTTGCTTTCTTGACAAACCAATAATAGGTTAAAATTGCCAAAACAGGAGCGCATCAAAGCTATTTCTCTAAGCTCCTAAATAATTAGAAGCTCCCTCTAATCAGTTATTGTGCTTCGCAGGAGCCAAAAATTAAAGCTTCTAACTGATTAGGAAGTCCATCTAATAGGTTATTGTAAATGTCAGGAGCCAAAAATTAAAGCTCCTCACCGATTAGGAAGTCCATCTAATTGGTTATTGTAAATGTCAGATCCAAAAATTAAAGTTCCTAACTAATTAGGAACCTCTTGTAATCGGTTAGGAAATGAATTTGAAGTCAATTTTTGACTCCTAACCGATTAGGAAAAACTCCCTAACTGGTTATCTGGGCAACTAGAACATGTGCTCAACGGCTCTATTAAGAGCATTTAATACTTTCAACTAACCCCAATGACTTTTAATTACTTTTGGCTATAAATTTAAAGTGTTGGGCATTTATCAAATGTTAGAGAAACAATCTGAAAATCATTCCTAAGCATTGAATACTTGATTTTTAATATCACTTTAATCATACTCTATTTTTGAGCTTTAACATTGTGAATCTTCTATACCCATAAGCTTCAATTTGTATTATCCACTCTAGAGAGAGATTTTTAATTTTTCTATATCTTGTTCAATCTGTAAATAGGGTGAGGTATCCCTCAAAGAATTGTAAAGGGTGAGGCATCCCTAGAAAGTAGAGGCTCAAGCACAAAGGGTGAGGTATCCTAAGGTGTCAAGGTGTTAAGTGTTTAAGTTTGTAAAGGTTGTCAAGCACCTGTTTGAAGCTTGAAGTTATAGTGGAAATCTCAGGTGTTTACTTGAGGACTGGACGTAAGCCACAAGTGGATTGGTGGCTGAACCAGGATAAAGCTTTGTGTTTGTTTTCTCTAAACTCTACTCTTTACTTTGAGCACTATTTTATTGCATTATCTGAATTCTATCTTTCTTGGTTGATTCATTTAAGAGTGAAAAGTCTCTATCTCCTCTATCCATTCATCTCTAACAAACAATAGCTTCAACGAAAATTGAAAATTAAGGCTTTTGCCAAAGAATTGTGAAAATACCTTTAAAACTTAATTCACCCCCCTCTTGAGTTTTGAGGCCACTTGGTAACAAGTGGTATTGGAGCTAGACTATTATGTAAAGAGCTTAGCAGCTTCAAGAGAAATGATGGCTTCAAATGGTTTTTCTAACGAAGGGTCTTCTATAAATTGACCTCCCTATTTCAATAGTGATGGTTATGCCTATTAGAAAGAATGAATAAAAGTTTTTATTGAAGCTATTGATATTGATATGTGGGATGCCGTTGAAAATGGTGCCTTTATTCCCACACATATTGTTGATGGTGTAAGTACTAACACACCTAGAAGTGAATGGATGGATGAAGACAAAAACAATGTTCAACACAACTTGAGAGCCAAGAACATCATTACCACATCCTTGGGGTATGATGAATTTTTTAGGGTGTCAAATTGTAAGACCGCCAAAGAAATGTGGGATACCCTACAAGTAACCTATGAGGGCACAAGTGAGGTAAAAAGATCAAGAATAAACGCTCTCACTCATGAATATGAATTGTTTAGAATGAATCAATGAGAAAGCATTTAAGAAATGCAAAAGAGATTTACACATATTATAAATCATCTTACTTCATTGGAAAAAACTTTTCCTAATGAGGATCTTATTAACAAAATCTTGAGGTGTTTGAGTAGGAATTGGCAACCCAAGGTGACGGCTATTACGGAATCAAGAAACTTATCAACAATGACTTTGGCCACCTTATTCGGGAAGCTCGAAGAGCATGGATTGGAGCTAAATAGGCTCAATCAAAGTGAGGAATATGACAAGAAGAAGAAGAGAATTCCAATCAAGGTCACCTCATCTACAATTGAAGATAATGATGAAGATGATGAAGATGGTATAGAAAATCTAGAACTAAATGAGGAGAATCTTAGTCTCCTTGTGAGAAAATTTGGAAGATTCCTAAAGAAGAAGGGATTTCAAAGAAAGTCACCTTTCCCTCAAAAGAAGACCTATCACAAAGGGGAAGGAACCTCAACCTCTCCAACACGCTATGAATGCGGAAAATCAGGACACATGAAGATGGAACATCTCGTATACCTTAAGAAGATGGAGAAGTTTAAGAAGAGACCTTCTAAAGAGAGAAAAGGAAGAAGGGCTTATATAACATGGGAGGAAAATGACATGGATTCCACTGATATCTCAGAAAATGAAGAAGTTTATCTATGTCTCATGGCTAGAAGTGAAGAAGAAGAAGAAAAAGAAGAAAGTGACACTGAGGTAACATCCTCTAACTTGGATTCTTCACCTTCATATAGTGAATTACAAGATGCTTTTCAAGAATTACATAATGAATCCTTGAGGCTCACAAAAATGGTTTTATCTTCAAATAAAACAATTTCCTTATTGGTAAACAAAGTATCTATGTTGAACAAGGAAATTAATGAACTTAAAATTGAAAATGAGACCATAGTACTTATTGATACTAACTCATTATGCATGACTTCCTCTTCACTTGATAATGCAACCATTAAATTACCTTACTCATATGCAAATCATTTAAAAATGAGGTTGAGGATTTGAAAAATACTCTTGAGAAATTTACTTTTGGAGGAGACAATTTAAATGTGTCACTAGGGAAGCAAAAATGTGTTTTTCAAAAAGTCGGTTTGTGATGTAATCCAAATAACCAACAAAAGTCTTACAGAATTTCTTTGCATCCTCAAGTACATCTAGTAGCCGCTTTATCATATCCTTTCATCGTGGTAAGAAAGGACATAGTGCATGAACATGTAATATAAGAAAGAACATCAACACTAAGGTTGGAACAAAGAGGGTTTGGGTTTCTAAGGGCACATTGCCCAATGCTAACACACAAGTGAAACACCCTCCTTAGGGTATTACATTTCAGACTAACTCCTTTTAAATAATTACCCAAGTTATAAAATATTTAATATTATTTAAATATGATTTTCAAAATTTCTTTTTTGCGGATAACATCAATTGATCAAACCTTTGGAGATTATAGAGTATAATTAACTGATTAACCCACAATACACAGAACAACATAACTTACCAATATTATTTAATACTTAAGGTTTACAAAACTCAAAGTTTATATCCAACTACCATATAAAAACTTGACCTAGCCCAAGCCCAAAAACCTGGAGAGAAAGGTCCTGAACCTGATCCTCTCTCGGATCCTCCATAGGCACATTCTCCAGTTGAGACGTGTCTCTACGGACAGGAGTCTGAGCAGTTAATTCCGTGGAATCTTCGCTAGGCAAACGATGAGCAATGTTCCACAGTTCTCTAATAGGCATGGCATCAGTGCCTATTTACACACGCATTATATGTAACAGTAGGGATTCCATGGTGTGTCTCACTCTGGAAAAGGGTCACCTCTCCTATATAACTAAAATGCTGAGTATCTAAGTCGACAAGCCAGGCATCAGTGCCTCCGTGGAGCTGTGCTTGCACGTAATCAGAGAAATCCCTCCTTGCAGCCATTGTAGACCGCTCAAATAGAGTCAAACAATCACAAACCTAGGTGATCCAACCTCGTCCTTTTTACGGTCTTTATCAAACATACACATAAAAACATAATAGACAATCAATATAGCAAAGAAATGAGATCCTCTACATCAATACTAGTATGGTGGTATAGAAAATAACACCAGACATATAGATATAGTAATTAACATAATGTACCATATTATCATTTCACAATGAATCATATTATCATTTCACAGATAAATTATCATACCATAGATAAAATATCACATAAACATAATTATCTTATCAAGATGTTGACCACTAATGCATATGACACAGACTCATTCCTACTCCATGGAGCTAAACACAATTTCGAAAAGAATGATCCAGAAGATATGTCTGTAAACTCGACTGTCGTGGCCAAAAGTGCTATAATTTATCAATTTATCAACGTACACATCAGGCATTGTACAAGACATTCTACGCCAGATCGTGATTAGCGATAGTGTCTCAATCCGGATCGTCAGTGTGTTTGCATCAGTCTGATCCACGGCATAGGGGCGCTAACAACTGGCCATTGCGGAAAACCCGCACCCAACACTCCCAAGGTCTACACTTGACCTACACTATGACCATCGTACCCGCACTTAGGTGTAATTCAATCCCCTAGGCAAAACATCATGCCTTAACCATTTAAGCTGACACATTTTTCAATGCATGATGTATGATTCAAATACAATTACTGTCATTAATCACACAATAATTCATATTCACACGCCGTTACTTGGCAGTATCATTATTCAACCTCATTGGGCCCACCACAACAGCCCAACAACAAACTGCTGTAATTTTTAATCGCGTAAATATTTTATCTCATTTTCACAATCGCGAAACAATTTTCTTATGTTTTCAAATTGCATAAGTATTCTCCAACGTTTTCTGAATCGCGTAAAAATTTTAAATTATTTTCTTAATCGCATAGCTAAAAATTGCTATTTTTGATTCGCATAAGAGTTTTTCGACATATTTTTAATCGCATAAAATATTTCTAACATATTCTAAGTTCAAATTAAAACTTTTCTCATTTTTTTCAAAATTGGACTTTAATTCCATTATTTCCATAATAATTCCACTTTAAATAATAATTCTAGCATTTTCTCATTAAAATTAGTATTTCCTACTATTTCCCATAAAACTATGTTTCTTTGATTAAATTGAAATATTATAGCTCAAAATTTTCTAACGCGCTTCAAAACCCAAAAGGTGATCTATATGTCAGTAAATTTCAAGTTTAATTGTTATCTTACTTCATAACTTAATTATGCTAATTTAATTCTAAAAAGTAGATTACTTCCTTTTTAGATCTAAAAATTTATCAAATCAATTTTCCTATTAATCAAACACTTAAGTCTACACTTAGTAAAATAATTTTGGATCTAGGATATCAAAAATGGCATGTTGGCCGAAATTGCACTATAGATTTCTCAAATCATATTTAATTATTTCCTATCACTTTATTCTTTTCAAAAACCTTTAAACCAATTACTTGTCATAAAATCATTTAATCCATGATTAGGAAAATAATTTAGAACACTTTGTTCCCATAGTGATGTTGAGGCCATGAGCCTCTAGGGTTCTTTGGAACCATCATACATTTTCCTCATCATGTAAATCACATCCTACTTAAACAATGATCAATATGATATCATAATCACATATTCAAGCATATTTTCAAATCCATAAAGCATACTAATCATATATTCAAGCATCATTTTAAAGCTATAAAGCATACTAATCACATCATCACAAACAAGTAAAGCTTAAACAATCAAGTGAATAAATCCTTATGGATTTTTCACCACAAACAAGTCATTCCCTCACCACCAACACTTGGTTGATGAGGTTAATCTCCCTCTTACCTCAAGGAAGACAAAAACTCTTCAAGTTCCTTCTCCTTTAAATTTCGTGAAGCACCCACAAGAAATCCTAACAAGCTTAAACAAATCTCAAAGTCATAAACAAAGCTTGAAAATAAGAAACCATGGATCAATCATGGTTTAGAAATTCAAGAATCCAACTTAGGAACAAGAAATCAAGAAGTTACCTTTAGGAGTAGATAATCTAAGCTTGATTTTGAAGCACTTAGAAGATGAATTAGATAAAACTCTCAAGATGAAAAGTGTTTAGGATCTTGTATAGGTTTAGGAAATAAGATTGGATAGAATTATAGAATCTTGGAAGTAGGTTTGGTGTGTAGTAGCCGAATGCCTTCAAGAAGAAAGAAGATGAAGTTTTCTTTGTGCTCTTGGAAGAGAGAGAATGAAGAGAATAGGTTTTGTGACACAAAGTATTAGCAAAATGAAATGCAAAGTCCTATTTGCAAGCCTTGGTCGTGAAGTAGCTTGATAGCAAAGGTTAACACTTGTTTAGCAAGATAAAATTTGATCACATGGATTCACATGGCCTAAGTCATCATGTAGTCATCCTTTAGTCTTAAGATAATTCAAGAATACACTAGAATAGCCTTGTTGGCCGTGGAGCACATGAATAGATGTAACCAAGTTTTGTTTCATTTTAATTCCTAGTTACATCTAGTTTAGGTAGTTAGTTTACTTAAGCTAACTTGGTTAGGTCATTTAGTTACATAATTAACTACCTAGTTACTAGATTATGTCATGCATTTGTCATGCATTGATCATGCCTTCTAGATGTCTCTAGAACCACCTTGTAACCATAGACTCTAAGTATTACTAAACTTAGTTTGTTCCATTTAGTTATTGCTTAGGCTTTTTAGAGTAACTAAGTTAGATTATCTACTTCCTTGATTAACTAGTCTAACCATTAATGTTGACTTTATCTCCTAACCATTAATTTAATCTAGGGTAGAAATCCTAAGCTTCCTTATCAAGTTTGTTCTCACACCATTGATTCGATCAATGGTGATCATCCAAGGCTTCTTCATCAAGTCTTACCATCCAACGGTTCAAAATAAAGTCTATGCCACTATTGTTGACTTTTTGATAAATAAGCTTAATTCTAATTGGTTGATCATAAAGCTATGTAATGATGGTTCATAATTACACTTAAGATATTTAACTTAGATATTTTCTGCTTAGATATTTTACGTAGATATTTTACTAAGATATTTTACTGAGATATTTTTCGTTAGATATTTTATTCTTAGATATTTATCCGTAGATTCTTTTTTACTAGGTGAGTCATCATTTCTACAAGCTTCTAGAAAAAGAATGATAAGATAAGCTTGAAAGAGTAAGTAGTCAATTTGAATTAGTCTTCTAGCTTGAGTAGTTAATTTGAATTTCTCATCTTCAACTTGAGTATCCAATTTGCCTTCTTCCTGCTTGCCATTGGTTCATCACTTCGAGTCATAGACATCAAGATATTTTCCCAAAGATATTACCCAATGGACAATAGCTATTGGTATTATTACCCAATCGATAATAACACTGCATAATAAATAATAGAAAACTCAGATAAAGAAAATTTCTGTCAACTGTTCTCGGTTTTGGGTTAAGTAAGATCCCCCGGTCCCGCCTTGACAGTTCGAAATTTTTTGGACTAGGAAAAATTTTTATTTTTCCGGGCCTGCCTCAAACATACATACAGCTCAAAATAATATTAAAATAATCAAAAACTCGAAAAAATCCATAAAAATTCAAAAAAATCATAAAAATTATAAAACTCATATATATTAAAAAAATGAATTTTGAGCATAAAATGCAAAATAATATTAAAATAATTAAAATAATCAAAATACTTGAAAATTCCCAAAAATTCACAAAAATTCACAAATATTATAAAATGTATTTATATCAAGAAAAATGAAAAAGTCAGGGTGTTACAACTCTTTCCCTCTAAAAAAATTTCGTCCTCGAAATTTCTCTTACATTAAAAACAAAAAGAGAATATTACTCCTTTATCTTGTCTTCAAGCTCCCATGTAGCATCTCCAGTTATGTCATTTCCAGATCACCTTTCTGCTTTTCTCGAATTTCCTCCATCAGATTATTCGAAATAGTAATCATATTCAAACAAATTCTCTCCGGTGTCAAATCCATAAACAACCATATATTCTTGCATTGCTTTATCAATTCACTATCCTTAACCATCATAGCAGATACACTAATCTCATTTTCTACTCAAGGCATCCACCACAACATTCGCCTTTCCGAAATGATATTGAAGTTGAAAATCATAGTCTTTTAAAAATTCTAATTATCGTCTCTACCTCTTATCAAACTCCTTCTGATCAAATAGGTACTCCAAGCTCTTGTAAACATTGTAGACATCGTAGGTTGCTCCTTAAAGAAAACATCTCCAGATCTTCAACGCATCGCAAATTCTGAATCATGAGTGGGATAACTCTTCTCATGTACTTTCAACTACCTATACTCCATGATATTTCTATTTGGTATCTACACAACCTAAATCCAAAAGTTGAACTCATTTTAATCAAAATTCGTACTTGGATAGCTTCACGTATAACTTCTTCTTTTTCTTTAGAATTTGAAGAACCGCATTGAGATGTTCAGCATGTTCCTTCGGACTTCGAGAATAGATCAAAATGTCATCAATAAAGACAAGGATAATTCTGCCTAGATAAGGGTGAAAGATCCTATTTATAAATATCTCAAAAGTATTCGTTACCCGGAACGGTATTTCTAAATACTCGTAATGCCCATAACGTGTCTGAAAAACTGTCATGGAACATCTTCTACTTTCACATGAATCTAATGATAATCAAAATACAAATCGATCTTGGAGAAAATAGTGGACCTCTTCATTTGGTCTTCTAGTTCCCATATTGTATCTCTCGTCACATCATTCCAGATTATCTTCACCAAGGTAAGTTCTCTAAGTTGTCTCACTCACCTATTGTTAATCTTAACAAAAAATGTCTCATAGATCAAGTTTTTTTTGCAATCGTACTATATCTGGTACTATAACATAGGTTGAATCAAGAATATATTTTCTCAATTTGAGATACATAGAAGACACTATAAAGGTTAGAAATAAAAGTGATAAGGCTATTTGGTAGATTACCAGATTTATCCCATAAAGAATCTGATATGATCCAATAAATTTAGAAATGAACATTCTGGATTCAAATCCAAAAATCTCAGTCTCAAAGAACACTAAAGTTTTATTGAAACAATATAACAGGATATGGTTAGAAAGTAACCAATCCATCCCCAAGATTTTGTCTATTTGTGAAAGAAATAGACAAATCAAATCAACAGAAAAAATTTGATCTTTAAAAAAAATAAGGTAGATTTAGAAAACCTGAGTATAAACAACAAGTTTAACGAAAAGAGTAGAAATACTCAAATCAAAAGATAACAAAGATACAGATAACCCAAATGGTTCACACAATCATAGACAACAAAAGAATGAATTACCTTGCAAGTTGTACAGTACAGTTAAATGATTACTCTCTTTGGCACAGCTTCCTTGTTTCTTGAGTCTTTATATTTGAACGCTTTCATTCCATTCTTCGTATTGACTCTTTCCTCTACTTGAGATCTTGTCGCACATTCATTATTCATGGAAAGTTCCATCTTTGATTTAGTACAACCTCTAGCAACATGTCCGGACTTCCCGTAGTTGAAACAAATAAATTATTTGATCGTACATTCCTTTGTCAAGTGAGCCTTTCCACACTTCCAACATTTTGGTAAAAACTTCACAGTCTGCCTAGAACTACTGCCACTAGTACTCCCTTCATTTGCTCGTTGTTGTTGTTAATTCCTCAATGGTTGTATATACGGATTTCACTGGAATCGATTGACCTTACATTTCCTTTCCTTTTTGGATTCTCGAGGATCCACAGTCACAAAATCTCACCTCCTGAGATTACTCCAATTCTAACAAGTTCTGAAGTTCAGTTATCAGTTCCTGCTGCTGATCGACCTTCTGACTCTGTTGTACCACTACGTCAGCCATCCTCTGCATTACACTTCTACTTGCGATGATACGATCATCGTCATGTCTCGCATCCACATGCTTACGTCTACCACGATCCACTGTTTTCTTCAAAGACAAACAAATCAAAACACAATGGAACCAACGTAACCATTTCAAACAACATTGTCTCATTTCGAAAACCAAACAATATATTTTTGTGTTCGGCGTCAGAGAAACACACAACACAAACAAGACAAACCTACCCACAAACCCAAAAGACTCTAACTTGGGTTCTGATACCAATTAATGAAACACCCTCCTTAGGGTATCATATTTCAGACTAACTCCTTTCAAATAATTACCCAAGTTATAAAATATTTTATATTATTTAAATATGGTTTTCAAAATTTCTTTTTCACAGATAATATCAATTAATCAAACCTTTGGAGATCATAGAATATAATTAACTGATTAATCCACAATACATAGAACAACTTAACTTACCAATATTACTTAATACTTGAGGTTTACAAAACTCAAAGTTTATATCCAACTACCATATAAAAACTTGACCTAGCCCAAGTCCAAAAACCTGGAGATAAAGTGTAACGCCCCTTTTTAAGGAGGGAACGTCACACCATAACCACAAAGCGGAAATAAAATGTATAAATTTAGACTCGGTTCATTTTAATATAGATAAGTCTATTTAATTGTAATCGTATAAAGAATTTAGCGAATTCTTTTTTTTTTTGTTCACAAAAAAATAAAATAAAATGACAAAATGTAGTTACAGCAAAGAGTAAAATAAAAGTAAATCATACATTCGAATGACATGCATATATATATTTATATCATACTTGTTTAGATACATCATGAGATATACAAAAAGCAAAAGTTTTACATGCCCCAAAATGATTATACATATACAGCCCACCAAAAAGACAAAACATCAGGCCCCCCAAAAGATTTACTGATAGCCACCAACGGCTGCCATCAACATCAGCCCCGAAGGCGAATGAGAAGAAACCATAATTGGATCCTTCTCAGAGTATTCATCGTCAGAGAAAACCCTCATCGGAGCAACCGAGTTACGAGCGGGGGCTCGTGCAGAGGATAAGAAAGAATCCTCTTGTGGAGAGTAATAACGCTTTCCCCACCTATCGCGTATGGGCAAGTAAAACTCTAAATACAAGCGAGCATGAAAAGTAAAAATAGGCGGATCATAACGCCCCCAAGCAAGGGTCATAGTCACATCTCCTAGGTAGACATAGTGATCTGTGCTCAGGTTGATGTGCCAACAGTCCGGTCCTCTGTGAAAAGTCAATCTCGCGTATCCCAAGAAGCCTTGCGAATAGGACATCATATCCAGATAGGAAGCTAATCAAAATCAGGCTAGAAGCCAAGGATTCGTGTACTTTCCCTTCTTCACCAACGTCTTCGGAGAACATATAAATAAACAGAATAGCAAAAATATAGAAAAGAGGTAAGACATCCTACATTCATTACCAATTGTGACAGTAAAGAAATAGAACGACTCAAAATGCCCACATAGCATATCAAAAATAATATTCAGCATTAAGAAGCAAATAATAAACAACTAAGCAATTTCAGGCAGTAGTAACATCAATAAGACAACAGTTCAAAATATTATACGAATAAATACCAAATAATATGTTAACTCACTATGCATGTGCACATGATATCAAAATCCTACTCCATGGAGCTAGACACAAACATCAGAGAGAATGATAAGGAGACATGTCTGTAACTCAGCTGTCGAGGCCAACAAATGTTATAATTTCTCAATTTATCATCGTGCACATCATGGCATTGTACAAGACATTCTACACTAGATCGCGATATAGCACTGTGTCCCGGTCTGGATTGTTGGTGTGTTTGCATCGGTCTATCCCATGGCCTAGAGGAGCTACCAACTGACCATTGTGAGACACCCGCACCTCGATATCCCCAAGGTCAACATTATGACCTACACTAGTCTATTCGCACCCGCTTATAGGTGTGATTCAATCTTATAGGCAACATGGCCTTAACAATAGTCCATCGGACTTTCACAATGCATGATGACTCAATGCATAATCATGTATATTCAACAATGATATATTTTTTCCATAGCATGCCACAATTTGGCCAAGTTAATCATCAACAAAGCTTTGATCCCACTCACAGACCCATATTAATATATTAACCAAATTCTCAAATTATGACAATACATTTTTAAAGTTCATTATGGAGTTTCGTTTTAATCTAACATTTCTTATGAAAACTTTCTCTAGAGGAATTCTTTTGTAATTCTTATTAAATCTTTATCTCTCTTAATTAGTTAAGTTCTTTACTTAAATTGAATCATATTCACTTAAGATAATTTAATTTGGGTTACCCAACTTCTCACTTACACTTGTGTTCTTCCCTTAATAAAATTGTTCTAAGTTATAGGACAAAATCTCATTCTTGGTCATTTCCATTTTATGAATTCGTAAACAACTTCTAATTATCCAATTAATTAAGTTTCCATCATAACACAACATTTTGCCCTCATTTTCCCTAAGAGGGTGTGATTCCTCTAAGGAACTAGGGATCCAAATTTCTAATTGCTCCATTAATTATAACTCCCTAAACATCTAAGTTCCCAAATTGATACACTAAGTTTCATCAAGGACCCATCATTGGGTCATTTGGCCGTGAGCCTCCACAAGGAGAGCAAGGAACCCTTGCTTCCAATTCATGATTCCAATCCATCAAAGTTAATCTAAAACCAACAATTTACACAAATACAACTAATAAACAACATAGGGGAAAATTAACACAAGGATCATTAGAAAAATACATAACCAAGAGAGTAACCCTAACATGGGTTTCTCATAACCAACGCACAAACAAGTCTCCGACTACCATTAGAGGTTGAAGTGGATAGTCTTCCTCTTACCAAGAGAGAAAACAAGCAAAGAAACTTCCTTGAAGCTCCTTGTAAATTCAGGCTCCACCTTCAAGAAAATCCTAAGGACATCAAACTCATAAGAATCACAATCAAAGCTTGAAAAAGACATCCATGATCACCAATGTGACCATGGATCACAAAAATGAGATGGAAAAATGAGAAAGCTATGAACTTTTACCTCAAAGTCTCCAACTTTAAAGCTTGATGGAGGAAAACAAAAATGGTAGATTTTGGTGGTGGTCACGAAAGAGAAAACATTCTAGGTGATGAGAAATGATAGGAAATGAGGTTGGTTAAATGAAAAAGCTTCGATGGCCAACAATGGCGGTCTTCGCCGTGTGGGTGGTGAGGAAATAGAGAGGAAAAAAGTTGAGTTTTTGGAGATGATCACCAAAGAGAAAAGCCTTAGGATGATGAGAGGAAGTAAGAAATGAAAGTAGTTTTAGCAAGCTAATGGAGATGGTCTCCAGTGGTGTTGGTGCCACAGACAGGAGAAGAGAGAAGGAAGAGAAGAGCTTGAGAGAAAAAGAGAGAAGAGAGATGGTAGAGAGAGAAAGTGATAGTAAAGTGACAATAACATTTAAGGTTTGAAATTAGAAATAGAAAATGATAAAGTGTAAAGTTAATTTTTGGCTCCGAAAATGGCCTCATGGCTATGGAGTGTGTGTGAGAGAGAGGAGGGAAATTGGCTTCTCCAACAAGCCAATAAGAAGTTGCTAGGAAACTTCTTCCAAAGCTTCTTCAAGAAGCCAAAACTTACCTTTTTGAAAAGTCAACGATGATGTCATCAAGGTGATGTCACTTAAAGTGAACACTCTAGAAAAGATGACTAACACTCTACTAGAGTTACTATCCAGTGAACAAAAGTTACAGTTAATAAAAATAGTATTTATTGTTCATCGAATAATTTCACGGTATAGCAACTTTATCTATCAGATAAAATCTCAAAAAATATAAATCTCGTAAATTATACTTAGCCTCATGTTTAGTAAGATCCCCTATCGACGTTTCTATAGTTCAAAGTTTACCAGCCTCGAAAAAAATATTTCATTTTTCCTACTCCGTTTAGCGTGCATACAAATTGAGAAATTTATTAAAATAATCAACAGTTCCAGAAAAATCTATAAAAATCACAAATATTATAAAACGACCATTTATGATAAAATAAACATTTTTCAAGGCATTACACCTACTCTGCTCAACATGCACGTAAAATAAAAAATATATTAAAATATTCAACATTTCTGGAAAAATCCTCAAAAATTTCAAAAAATCACAAATATTATAAAATGACTATTCATGATGAAATAAACAATTTTCGGGGTGTTTTAACTCTCCCCTTCTAAAAGAAATTTCATCCTCGAAATTTTCATACCTTAGAATAGATATGGATGTTGTTCCTTCATCTTATCTTCTAACTCCCACGTTGCATCTCTGGTCGCATCATTCCAGAACACTTTCACCAACGGGATTTCCTTCCCTTTGAGTTACTTTACTCTCCTATCTTCAATCCTTACAGGAGGTGTCTCATAGGTTAAGTTCTCTTTCAATTGTACTGTGTTCGGTGCTATGACATAACTCGGGTCAGGAATATATTTTCGCAATTACGATACACGAAAGATATTGTGAAGGTTAGAAAGAAAAGGTGATAAAGCTATTTGGTAAGCTACTGGACCTATCTGGCGAAGAATTTGGTAAGGTCCAAGGAATTTGGGAGTAAGTTTTCTAGATTTCAGAACTCGACCGACCCTAGTCGTAGGCGTGACTTTCAAAAACACATACTCGCCTTCCTCAAACTCATGAGGCTTTCTCTTTTTGTCCGTATAGCTCTTTTGTCGACTCTGAGTCGTCCTCATCTTTTCCTGAATCATCTTGACTTTCTCAGTCGTTTGTTGTATATGATCAGGTCCAACAGTGAGGCACTCTCTGTTTTGGTACTAACACAAAGGTGTTCAGCACCGTCGTCTATATAGAGCTTCATAGGGTGCCATACCTATGCTCAAATGAAAGCTGTTGTTGTAGGTGAACTCTACTAATGGTAAAACTTCATCCTAACTTCCAGTTTGTTCCAAAGCGCATGCTCTGAGCAAATCCTCCAATGATTGAATCGTCTTTTCCGATTGACCATCGGTTTAAGGGTGATAAGCAGAACTTAAATGTAGTTTCATTCCCAATGCTCCTTGCAAACTTTGCCAAAACTTTGATGTGAACTGCAACACCCTTGTGGGGATGTCACATTTATGAATGTAATAAAATAAAATAAAATAAAACTCTTACCAAGGTTATAAAACATTTGATACTTAAAAAATATTTGTGGTAATTTTTTTTCCTTTTATAATTATAACATTAAATAAAATAACATAGAACACAAAATTGAACAAAGTATAATGACACCATGATATACATATGATTCTTCTTTAGTACACATATAATTTACAACTACATGGATTTAGCAAAGCAATAAAAGACAACATAAAACTAAGACATAGTATTGCCCAAGTGCATCTCGATAGATATCTAACCCTCCGATGGATCATCCTCCAGAAAGACCATTGAAAAGTTGACATCTTGGAGATCTCACAGCACTACGAACACGAGACCGGGCTGTTGACTCGCTACTGAGCTCACTAGGCGCATGAAATATTCCCTGCCTGTAACGCCTAAGAGTCAGTGGCAACTCTAGATGTAAATATAACATAGTAGTGAATATGACATCTCCATCATACTCTCTACATAGGGACACAGTCAAACGTCCCACATATACAACTGTCTCTCTGTCCACTCGCATACGCTAGGCCTCAGAACCTTCGTGAAACTCAAGTCTCACAAACCCGAAAAATCTTGGCAATGCCATGATCTCAAGATCAGTCTTGATGATAAGTGTGATCTACCGGCTCCTCTTCCTCGTACATACTGCTCACCCATTGTCGCTCATCTGATATCTTGTATCTCAAGAGGCTGTTCCTCTTCTTCCTCAAACTCTTTATGGAAATAATATAATAATATCGAGAAAACATATAGAGAGGTGAGACAATCTACATCACTACCCGTATGGCAATAAAGAAAACGACAGTACAAAATAATTATCACAACAGTATATACCAATATATCATGCATAATATATCAAGCAATACATATTAAATTAACACATACCATTATATCATGCATAATATATAAAAGCAATAGATCATACATTTTATCATAGATTATGGTAAGCAGTGAAATACAGATAATGCATGAACACACACTGACTCGTTCCTACTCCATGGAGCTAAACATGGATATCTGAGAGACTGATCCGAATAGAAACTAATAATACTTTATGGCTGCCCAACCAAACTATTGCACTGTCTAACGTTGTGTCTATAGCCCACAGTCCAAAACATCGTGTAGCAGTACACAGTCCAAACATCGTGTACTACAAGCATAGTACTTAATAGTCTCCTCAAGATCTCGATTAAGAATAGTGTTTGTCAAGATCATTAGTGTGTTGCCCGTTACCACGGCCCAGAGGTGCTACCACTGTCCACATATGGAATTCTCCGCACACTAATGCCTCCAAGTTCATAAATGAACCACACTACACCTATCACACCAAAACACAGTGTAATTCGCCTCATCAATCAATCGCCAATTATCAACCAAATTGACATAACACTCTAAGCATGATCTAAAAATTACAAAAATACCCTATTATCCAAATTTTACCATAATTATGAAAATACCCTTAGTCACAAAATACCAAAGTATAGTATGTCTCACTTGACAGTACTACACCACAACATATCCGGGTCCACCACTTTGGCCCGACAGCAAAACTCACTGTATCGTTCAATCGCATAGAAATTTTATCGTGTTTTCACAATCTTGTCATTTTTACAAACGTTTTTAAATCGCGTAAAGATATTTTGACATTTTGAAACATCACAAAAATGTTTTCAAATCATTTTCTCAATCGCGTAAGATTTTTAATTCATTTTCTTAACCGAATAGCTTAAAATCATTATTTTAAATATGTATAGACTATATCTAGTACATTTAAAATATGTAGAGTATTTTCCTTGTGTTATAAACATAGTATGGAATCTTTTCATTTTATTCGCCTAATTTTAGTAAATTTCGACAGCATTTTGCCTAAAAAATCAGTATAAGGCATTTTTGTCGTTTTCCACTAAATATAGTTCATTTTATTTTTACCCAATAATTACGCTTTGAAACTTGCTAACGCGCTTCAAAATTCATAAAATGAGCTTTATGTTAGTATTTTTCAAACGTCTGATTTAGTTCTTACTTAAACTAAATTATGCTAATTTAGAATTCTAGGACTGAATTTATTCCTTTTGTTTTCTCAAAGATTCATTGGAATCAATTTATGTTGTAAATCCATTACCTAACCTATCATAGCAAATAAAATGGCATGTTGGCCAAAATCAAAAATAAAATGGCATTTGATTATACTCTAAATGGCATGTTGGCCATAATTAATTTAAATCATTCTTAACTTATTATTTTACCTAGATTCATTAACTCATTGATTTAGAAAATTGTTGAGAACATTTTGGTTCTCTGTTTGATGTAAGGTCGTGAGCCTCATTCTGTGTTCTTTGGAACACTCATGCAAATCGTTACATGTTATTCACATCCTACTTTAATAATTATACAATTATAAATACATACATATATAAACACATACAATATGCATACAATTTATTTTAAAGCTATAGACATGCATAGAAAAAATAAATCACAAATAGGAAAGCATTTAAACAATCACACAAATATTAAAAACGATAAACAACCACACAAATTAATCCTTATGGATTCTACACACACATACTAGTCCATTTTCCCATCACCACTTAGGGTTGATGAGATTAAATCTCCCTCTTACCTCTTGAAGACAATTAATCAGTTAGTTTCTTTCTTTCTTGAAATTTTGTACAATCTCCCAAACAAATCCCTAAAATTCTTAAACAATTAGTAAAAACACATACAAGGTTTAATATTGAAAAACCATGGAACAATCATGGTTAGAAAAATTAGAAATCAAATTTTGAACCATAGAATCAAGACTTACCCTTAAGTAAGTAAGCAAAAGGTTGGGTTTTGGACTAGATAGAGTAGGTTTTTGAAAAAACTTTGTGAATGAAAAGTGTTTAGAATAGGATTTGGGTTTAGGAAATATGAAGAGATAAAATTATAAAGATTTGGTGGTGTGGGTAGGGTACTTGGCCGAATAGAGAGGGAAAGAAATAGAAGAAAAAGTGTGCATGGGTTCTTGGTATTTTTGTAGAGAAATGGATAGCTTAATTGTGATAAGTGTAAAAAATGAAAGTGAAGAGTGTAATATTAGGGGGCTGCTACCGTTAGCTTAAGAACTAAAGTAGTTCACTTAGTTTGCTAATTAGGTAATTAGATTAACCAAATTAAGCTTAATTAGCTACTAACCAAATTCAAGCCTACTATTTTTGACTTAATTCTAACCATTGATTTCATCTTTAATTCCTAGCCCTAGATTACATCTAAGGTAGATATTGATTAGTCATAAATCTTGAATTCTAATCTCACCATTGATTTGATCAACGGCTAAGATTAAAGGCTTCCTAACTAAGTCTTCATCCAACGGTCCAAATGAAAGTCTACGCTCCTTTCGTTGACCTATTCTTATTGTTTTAAAAAGTCAAGCCACTTTCGTTGACTCGCTCTCATTGGCTAGAATTTGTCCAGTCAGAATCGTTGACTGCTTTTCCTAAACGCGGGTCTTATAGTACTTTTAAAGATCCGTGGTCAAATCAAAGCAGATTTCTACTGTTTTTGAGACAGTAGGTACTGTAATATAAAATAATATTATAATAATATAAAATTATTTTATTGCACAGTTAAATCCTAAAAATTATGTGATTAATATATATATAAATCAGAATTGGGTTTAGTAAGATCCCTCTACTTCAATTAATTAAAATAAAATTTTTTCGGCCAGAAAATTATTATTTCCTTGGCTCGGAGCAAATCACATACAACAATCAAGTACACTCACGGAACAGTCAAATTTAATTTACTGCTCACAGAATTCACAAAACAGTACATTTCAGGACAATATAGTAATTATCCCAAAAGTTGGGGTGTTACATGAACCTTGGATCTATATCAGAAATAATACTGGTAGGCACACCATGGAGCCTAACAATCTCACCAATATACAGCTGAGTCAACTTCTCCATGTTGTACCTTATGTTGATTGGTAAGAAATGTGCTGACTTCGTGAGTCGATCAACAATTACCCATATTGAATCGTAACCTTTTCTGGTCTTTGGTAATCCAACCACAAAGTCCATCGCGATCCTATCCCACTTCCATTCGAGAATAGCTAGGGGTTGCAACATGCCTGTCGGTCTCTGGTGTTTAACCTTTGCTTTCTGATGAACCATACAAGACGATACACATCTGGCAATATCACTCTTTATTCCGTGCCACCAAAATAACCATTTCAAGTCTTGATACATCTTGGTTATTCCCAGATGCATACTTAACTTGCTCATGTGAGCATGTTCGAGAATATACTTTCTAAGTTCTTGATCCCTGGGTATACAAACTCTACCTCTAAATCTCAGGATTCCATCAGTTCCTTCCTTAAATATTGTCACACCGCCTTGCTTCATTAGCTCCCTTTGTTCTTGCAAAAACTCATCAACTTTCTGCTTCTCTCAGATGTCTTCCATTAAGTCACTTAAAATAGTGACCATGTTCGTACAAATCTTTCTCGGTGCCAATTCCACAAAGGACCATACATCCTTGAATTGCTCTATCAAATCCTTTTCCTTGATCATCATAGCAGAGATACTGAGCATCTTCCTACTCAAATCGTCTACCACAACGTTTGCCTTTGCGAGGTGATATAGAAGTTGAAAATCATAATCTTCAGAAATTTCAACCACCTTCGCTGTCTCATATTCAACTCCTTTTGGTCATAAAGGTACTTTAAGCTCTTGTGGTCGCTAAAGACGTTGAACGTCGCTCCATAAAGAAAATGCCTCCATATCTTCAAAGCGAATACCATAGCTGCTAACTCCAGGTCATGCATTAAGTAGTTCTTCTTATGCACTCACAACTGTCTCGAAGCATAAGCCACCACTTTTCTATCTTGCATAAGCACACATCCTAATCCTTGGTATGAAGCGTCGCAATGCACTTCGAAGAGTTCACCTAGGTCAAGTAGCACTAACACTAGTGAAGTAGTTAGTCATCTCTTCAAATCTTGGAAACTTTCTTCGCAAGCATTAGTCCACTCAAAGGCTTAATTCTTTCTCGTGAGCTGAGTAAGAGGCCCGGCTATCTTAGAGAATCCTTCAATGAATCTCTGATAGAATCCAGCCAATCCCACAAAAGCTCTGAATTTCTATCACTGTCTTCGGTCTTTCCCATTGCAGAATCGCCTCCACTTTTGATGGATCCACTGCAATCCCTTCCTTCGAGATCACATGGCCCAAAAACTTAACTTCTTCTAGCCAGAATTCACACTTTGATAGTTTGGCATACAGCTTCTTCTCCTTCAAAATTTGGAGGACTATACTGAGGTGTTCAGCATAATCCTCTTGATTTTGAGAATAGATCAGAATGTCGTCAATGAAGACAACAACGAATTTATCCAAGTAAAGATGAAAGATTCTATTCATGTAGTCTATGAATATGGCAGGTGTATTCGTTACACCAAACAGCATCACAATATATTTGTAATGACCGTAATGAGTACGAAAAGCCATCTTGGGAATATCCTCCACCTTTACTCGGATCTTATGATAGCCAGATCGCAGATCGATCTTAGAGAATACTACTGCTCCTTTTAATTCATCCATCAGGTCATCTATTCTCAGAAGTGGATACTTATCCTTGATTGTGACCTTATTCAGTTAGCGATAGTCCACACACAATCTTGAAGTCCCATCCCTCTTTCTGACTAGCAATACTAGTGCTCCCCATGGGGACACACTGGGTCTAACAAACTACTTTTCCAACAGTTCTTCTAACTGCTTCTTAAGCTCAACTAACTCTGATGGTGACATCCTGTAGGGTGCTATAGATACAGGACCAGATCCAGGCATAAGATCAATGGTGAACTCTATCTCCCGCTCCGGCAGTAAACTAAGTACGTCATCAGGAAAGACTTTGGGAAATTCATTAACCACTAAAATTACATTCACATGTGCCTCGCTCTCGAGTTTCAAGGAAGACAATAATATGTATCCCTGAGCTCCTTCTTTCAAGAAAGCTCGAACTTGGTTAGCCATCAAAAATCTAGAAACTTCAACTATAGGGAAAACTATGGTTTTACTAGAACAATCTCATAGGATATGGTTGGAAGACAACCAATCTATTCCTAAAATTATGTCTAATTGGGAAAGAGGTAAACAGATCAAATCAATAGAAAAGATTTGACCTTCAATAATTAAAGGACAATTTAAACAAACTTTGGTGGTAACAACAGCTTTAGCAGTAGGGGTAGAAACAGTCAAGTCAAAAGGTAAGGAAGACACAGGTAAACTAAGTCGTCGCACACAGTCATAAGAAATGAAAGAGTGGGTTGCCCTAGAGTTATACAGTACAGTCAAAAGATTACCTCCTATGGTACCTTCTCCTTGTATCAGATCTTTAGATTTGAAGGCTTCTGCTCCTCTCATAGTGTAGACTCGGCCTCCTGCCTGCGATTTTACAGCTTATGTAGTGTTGACTGAAGGCTCTGCCTTAGCCTAATTGTAACCCCTAAAGACGTGTTCGGGTTTTCCATATCGAAAACAGATTATTCCTTTGATGGTGCAGTCCCTCGTTAGGTGATCTTTCCCGCACTTTAAACACTTTGGCGAAAATGTCACATTCTGACCAGTTCGATTTCCACCAGAACCTTCGCTGGAACCTCCACCAAATGACTATTGCTTACTTCCCGATGGTCGGGAATAAGGTTTCTATTGAAAGTGATTCGCATTGTTGCAACTTCCCCTTTGGAACCTAGCAGGTCCAAAGTTACGATTTCTCATGTCCCGCGCCTAATCCAGATCTTCCACTCGGTGACACGTGTCCAACAGCTCTGGAAACTGGTTGATCCTCAAGGTTATGATTGCTCTTTTCACGTCATGTCTCAATCCTTCCTCAAATTTCTAACATTTCCACACCTCGTCCGGCTGGTGTTGGAAATAAGTTAAAAATTTGGACAAGCTTTTGAACTTCGCGGTATACTCGCTGACAGTCAAGTTCCCTTGTCTCAATCTAAGGAACTCCTTCTCTTTTGCATGTCTTGCACTTGCTGGAAAATACTTCTCTAAGAATTTATCCTTGAATACCTCCCAGGTGATTACTCGACCTTTAGCTTCTAGTAATGTCTACGCTCCGTTCCACCAATCTTCCACGTCTCCAATTAGCATAAAAGCAGCATAGGTTACCTTCTTATCATCGGCACAGTTCATGCCTCTGAAAATTTTCTCCAGTTCCTCGATCCAAAGACTAGCTTTTTCTGGATCAAATTCTCCCTTAAACTGAGGAGGGTTGTTATGCCGGAACTCCAACAGATTTTGAGCATCGACTGAAGCTTCTTGCTGCTGTGTAGCCCTTTCCTATTGTCGAGCAGCTCTCTCAGTTTGTTGTGCAATGACATTCGCCATTCGTTGCATTACCTCGATTGCTGCTGCCATGCCTCCACCGCATGCCATTTCGCTCTTTCAGGGTAGACTGAATGAAAAACACAAAGAATAATTAGATGTATTCTTTCAGAATACTAAACACAGAGAATCACACAGTACAAACAAGACAGACCTAACCACAAAGACCTAAAAGAAAACTTAAACCAGGGCTCTGATAGCAAACTAGTGTAATGCCCCTTTTTAAGGACGGAACATCACAACATAACCACAAAGCGGAAATAAAATGTATAAATTTAGACCCGGTTGATTTTAATATAGATAAGTCTATTTAATTATAATCGTATAAAGAATTTGGTGAATTCTTTTTTTTTTGTTCAAAAAATAATAAAATAAAATGACAAAACGTAGTTACAGCAAAGAGTAAAATAAAAGTAAACCATACATTCGAATGACATACATATATATATTTTTATATCACACTTGTTCAGATACATCATAAGATATACAAAAAGTAAAAGCTTTACATGCCCCAAAATGATTATACATATACAGCCCACCAAAAAGACAAAACATCAGGTCCCCTAAAAGATTTACTGATAGCCACCAACGGCTACCATCAACAACAGCCCCTAAGGTGAATGAGAAGAAACCATAGCTGGATCCTCCTCAGGGTCTTCCTCATTAGAAGAAACCCTCATCGGAGCAACCGAGCTACGAACAGGGGCTTATGCAGAGGATAAGAAAGAATCCTCTTGTCGAGAGTAATAACGCTCTCCCCACATATTGTGTATGGGCAAGTAAAATTCTAAATACAAGCGAGCATGAAAAATAGAAATAGGCGGATCATAACACCGCCAAGCAAGGGTCACAGTCACATCTCCAAGGTAGATACAGTGATCTGCGCTTAGGTTGATGTGCCAGTAGCCTGGTCCTCTGTGAAAAGTCAATTTCGTGTATCCTAAGAAGCCTTAAGGATGGGACATCATATCCAGATAGGAAGCTAATCAAAATCAGGCCAAAAGCTGGGGAATTCGTGTACTTCCCCTTCTTCACCGATGTCTTCGGAGAACATATAAATAAACAGAATAGCAGAAACACAGAAAAGAGGTAAGACATCCTACATTCATTAACAATTATGGAAGTAAAGAAACAGAACGGCGCAAAATGCCCATATAGCATATCAGAAATAATATTCAGCATTAAGAAGCAAATAGTAAACAACTAAGCAATTTCAGGCAATAGTAACATCAATGAGACAATAGTTCAAAATATTATATGAATAAATACCAAATAATATGTTGACTCATTATGCATGTGCACATGATATCAAAATCCTACTCCATGGAGCTAGACACAAACATCGGAGAGAATGATCAGAAGACATGTCTGTAACTCGGCGGCCGAGGCCAACAAGTGCTATAATTTCTCAATTTATCATCGTGCACATCATGGCATTGTACAAAACTTTCTATACTAGATCGCGATATAGGACAGTGTCTCGGCCTGGATCGTCAGTACTTTTGCATCGGTCTATCCCACGACCTAGAGAAGCTACCAACTAACCATTGTGAGACACCCGCACCCCGACGCCCCCAAGGTCAACATTATGACCTACACTAATCTATTCGCACCCGTACATAGGTGATTCAATCTCCTAGGTATCATGGCCTTAACAATAGTCCGTCGGACTTTCACAATGCATGATGACTCAATGCATAATTATGTATATTCAACAATGATATACTTTTTCCATAGCATGCCACAATTTGGCCAAGTTAATCATCAACAAAGCTTTGATCCCACTCACCGACCCATATTAATATATTAATCAAATTCACAATTTATGACAATACATTTTTAAGGTTCATTATGGAGTTTCGTTTTAATCTAACATTTCTTATGAAAACTTTCTCTAGAGGAATTCTTTTGTAATTCTCATTAAATCTTTATCTCTCTTAATTAGTTAAGTTCTTTACTTAAATTGAATCATATTCACTTAAGATAATTTAATTTGGGTTACCCAACTTCTCACTTGCACTCGTGTTCTTCCCTTAATAAAATTGTTCTAAGTTATAGGACAAAATCTCATTATTGGTCCTTTCCATTTTATGAATTCCTAAACAACTTCTAATTATCCAATTAACTAAGTTTCCATCTTAACACAACATTTCGCCCTCATCTTCCCTAAGAGGCCGTGATTCCTCTAAGGAACTAGGGATCCAAATTTCTCATTGCTCCATTAATTATCACTCCCTAAACATCTAAGTTCTCAAATTGTTAGACTAAGTTTCATCAAGGACCCATCATTGGGCCATTTGGCTGTGAGCCTCCACAAGGAGAGCAAGGAACCCTTGCTTCCAATTCATGATTCCAATCCATCAAAGTCAATCCAAAACCAACAATTTACACAAATACAACCAATAAACCACATAGGGAAAAATTAACACAAGAATCATTAGAAAAATGCACAGCCAAGAGAGTAATCCTAACATGGGTTTCTCATAACCAACACACCAACAAGTCTCCCACTACCAATAGAGGTTGAAGTGGATAGTCTTCTTCTTACCAAGAGAGAAACCAAGCAAATAAACTTCCTTGAAGCTCCTTATAAATCCGGCCTCCACCTTCAAGAAAACCCTAAGGACATCAAACTTACAAGAATCACAATCAAAGCTTGAAAAAGGCATCCATGATCACCAAAGTGACCATGGATCATAAAAATGAGATGGAAAAATGAGAAAGCTAAGAACTTTTACCTCAAAGTCTCCAACTTTAAAGCTTGATGGAGGAAAATGAAAATGGTAGATTTTGGTGGTGGTCACAAAAGAGAAAACGTTCTAGGTGATGAGAAATGGTAGGAAATGAGGTTGGTTGAATGAAAAAACTTCGATGGCCAATAATGGTGGTCTTGGCCGTGTGGGTGGTGAGTAAATGGAGAGGAGAAAGGTTGAGTTCTTGGAGATGATCACCAAAGAGAAAAGCCTTAGGATGATGAGAGGAAGTAAGAAATGGAAGTAGTTTTAGCAAGCTAATGGAGATGGTCTCCAATGGTGTTGGTGCCATGGAGAGGAGAAGAGAAAAGGAAGAGAAGAGCTTGAGAGAAAAAGCGAGAAGAGAGATGGTAGAGAGAGAAAGTGATAGTAAAGTGATGATAGCTTTTGGGGTTTGAAATTAGAAATGGAAAATGATAAAGTGTATAGTTAATTTTTGGCTCCCAAATGGCCTCATGGCCGTGGAGTGTGTGTGAGATAGAGGAGGGAAATTGGCTTCTCCAACAAGCCAATAAGAAGTTGCTAAGAAGCTTCTTCCAAACCTTCTTCAAGAAGCCAAAACTTATATTTTTGAAAAGTCAACGTTGTTGTCATCAAGGTGATGTCACTTAAAGTTAATACTCTAGAAAAGATGACTAACACTCTACTACAGTTATTTTCCAGTGAACAAAAGTTACAGTTAATGAAAATAGTATTTATTGTTCATCGAATAATTTCACGGTATAACGAATTCATCTATCAAATAAATCTCAAAAAATGTAAACCTCGTAAACTATGCCCGACCTCGGGTTTAGAAAGATCCCTCGTCAACATTTCCACAATTAAAAGTTTACCAGTCTCGGGGAAAATATTTCATTTTCTCGGCTCCGCTCAGTGCGTACGCAAATTGAGAAATATATTATAATAATCAACAGTTCCAAAAAAATCTAAAAAAATCCACAAAAATCACAAATATTATAAAAAGACCATTTATGAAAAAACAAATATTTTTTGAGGTGTTACACCGGCTTTGCTCAATGTGCATACAAAAAGAAAATATATTAAAATATTCAACATTTCTGAAAAAATCCTAAAAAATTTTCAAAAATCAAAAATATTATAAAATGACTATTCATGATGAAACAAATAATTTTCGGGGTGTTACAGAAAGGTCCTGAACTTGATCCTCTCCTGGATCCTCCACAGGCATATTCTCCAGTTGAGATGTGTCTCGACGGACAGGAGTCCGAGCAGTTGATTCCGTAGAGTCTTCGCTAGGCAAACAATGAGCAATGTTCCACAGTTCTCTAATAGGCATGGAGAACTCTACATGTACACAAGCATTATATGTAACAGTAGGGATTCCATGGTGTGTCTCACTCTAGAAAAGGGTCACCTCTCCTATATAACTAAAATGTTGAGTATCTGAGTCGACATGCCAGGCATCAGTGCCTCCGTGGAACTGCGCTTGCACGTAATCAGAGAAATCCCTCCTTGTAGCCATTGCAGACCGCTTAAACAGAGTCAAACCATCATAAACCTAGGTGATCCAACCTCGTCCTTCTTACGGTCTTTATCAAATATAAACATAAAAACATAATAGACAAACAATATAGCAAAGAGGTGAGATCCCCTACATCAATACTAGTATAGTGGTATAGAAAATGACAACAGACATACATATATAGTAATTAACATAATGTACCATATTATCATTTCATAGTGAATCATATTATCATTTCACAGATAAATTATCATACCATAGATAAAATATAAGATAAACATAATTATCTTATCAAGATGTTGACCGCTAATGCATATGCACACAGACTCATTCCTACTCCATGGAGCTAAACACAATTTCTGAGAGAAATATCCAGAAGATATGTCTGTAAACTCGGCTGCCATGGCCAAAAGTGTTATAATTTATCAATTTATCAATGTGCACATCTGGCATTGTACAAGACATTCTACGCCAGATCGTGATTTTCGATAGTGTCTCGGTCTGGATCGTCAGTGTGTTTGCATCAGTCTGATCCACAGCACAAGGGCGCTAACAACTGGCCATTGTGGAAAACCCGCACCCCGACGCCCCAAGGTCTACACTTGACCTACACTATGACCATTGCACCCGCACTTAGGTGTAATTCAATGTCCTAGGCATAACATCATGCCTTAACCATTTAAGCTAACACGCTTTTCATTGCATGATGTATGATTCAAATACATATACTGTCATTAATCACACAATAATTCACATTCACACGCCGTCACTTTGCAGTATTGTTATTCAACCTCACTGGGCCCACCACAACAGCCCGACAGCAAACTGCTATAATTTGCAATTGCGTAAATATTTTATTGCATTTTCATAATCGCAGAACATTTTTCTTATGTTTTCAAATCGCATAAGTATTCTCCAACGTTTTCTCAATCACGTAAAAATTTTAAATCATTTTCTTAATCGCATAGCTAAAAATTGCTATTTTTGATTCGCGTAAGAGTTTTTCTACGTATTTTTAATTGCGTCAAATATTTCTAACATATTCTAACCTCAAATTAATACTTTTCTCATTTATTTTTGAAATTAGACTTTAATTCCAATATTTCCATAATAATTCCACTTTAAATAATAATTCTAGCATTTTCTCATTAAAAGCAGCATTTCCTACTGTTTCCCATAAAACTATGTTTCTTTGATTAAATTGGAATATTACAGCTCAAAATTTTCTAATACGCTTCAAAACCCAAAGGGTGAGCTATACGTCAGTAAATTTCAAGAGTAATTGTTATCTTACTTCATAACTTAATTATGCTAATTTAATTCTAAAAAGTAGATTACTTCTTTTTTAGATCTAAAAATTTATCAAATCAATTTTCTTATCAATCAAACACTTAAGTCTATGATTAGTAAAATAATTTTGGATCTAGGATATCAAAAATGGCATGTTGGCCGAAATTGCACTATAGATTTCTCAAATCATATTTAATTATTTCCTATCACTTTATTCTTTCAAAAACCTTTAAACCAATTACTTGTCATAAAATCATTTAATCCATGATTAGAAAATAATTTAGAACACTTTGTTCCCATAGTGAAGTTGAGGCCGTGAGCCTCTAGGGTTCTTTGGAACCATCATACATTTTCCTCATCATGTAAATCACGTCCTACTTAAACAATGATCAACATGATATCATAATCACATATTCAAGCATATTTTCAAATCCATAAAGCATACTAATCACATATTCAAGCATCATTTTAAAGCTATAAAGCATACTAATCACATCATCACAAATAAGTAAAGCTTAAACAATCAAGTGAATAAATCCTTATGGATTTTTCACCACAAACAAGCCATTCCCTCACTACCAACACTTAGTTGATGAGGTTAATCTCCCTCTTACCTCAAGGAAGACAAAAACTCTTCAAGTTCCTTCTCCTTTAAATTTCGTGAAGCACCCATAAGAAATCCTAACAAGCTTAAACAAAACTCAAAGTCATAAACAAAGCTTGAAAATAAGAAACCATGGATCAATCATGGTTTAGAAATTCAAGAATCCAACTTAGGAACAAAACATCAAGAAGTTACCTTTAGGAATAGATAATCTAAGCTTGATTTTGAAGCACTTAGAAGATGAATTAGATAAAACTCTCAAGATGAAAAGTGTTTAGGATCTTGTATAGGTTTAGGAAATAGGATTGGATAGAATTATAGAAGCTTGGAAGTAGGTTTGGTGTGTAGTAGCCAAATGCTTTCAAGAAGAAAGAAGATGAAGTTTTCTTTGTGTTCTTGGAAGAGAGAGAATGGAGAGAATAGGTTTTTGTGTCACAAAGTGTTAGCAAAATGAAATGCAAAGTCCTATTTGCAAGCCTTGGCCGTGTAGTAGCTTGATAGGAAAGGTTAAGACTTGTTTAGTAAGATAAATTTTGATCACCTGGATTTACATGGCCTAAGTCATCATGTAGTCATCCTTTAGTCGTAAGATAATTCAAGAATACACTAAAATAGCCTTGTTGGCCATGGAGCAAATGAATAGATGTAACCAAGTTTTGTTTCATAATTCCTAGTTACATCTAGTTTAGGTAATTAGTTCACTTAAGCTAACTTAGTTTGGTCATTTAGTTACATAATTAACTATCTAGTTAATAGATTATGTCATGCATTTGTCATGCATTGATCATGCCTTCTAGATGTCTCTAGAACCACCTTGTAACCATAGACTCTAAGTATTAGTAAACTTAGTTTGTTCCATTTGGTTACTACTTAGGCTGTTTAGAGTAACTAAGTTAGATTATCTAGTTCTTTGATTAACTAGTCTAACCATTAATGTTGACTTCATCTCCTGACCATTGATTTAATCTAGGGTAGATATCCTAAGCTTCCTTATCAAGTTTATTCTCACACCATTGATTAGATCAATGGTGATCATCCAAGGCTTCTTCATCAAGTCTTACCATCCAACAGTTCAAAACAAAGTTTATGCCACTATTGTTGACTTTTTGATAAATAAGCTTGATTCTAATTGGTTGATCATAAAACTATGTAATGATGGTTCATAATTACACTTATGATATTTAGCTTAAATATTTTTTGCTTAGATATTTTACTAAGATATTTTACAGAGATATTTTCTATTAGATATTTTATCCTTAGATATTTATCTGTAGATTTTTTGCTACTAGGTGAGTCATCAGTTCTACAAGTTTCTAGAAAAAGAATGATAAGATAAACTTGAAAGAGTAAGTAGCCAATTTGAATTTGTCTTCTAGCTTGAGTAGTTAATTTAAATTTCTCCTTTGCAACTTGAGTATCCAATTTGCCTTCTTCTTGCTTATCATTGGTTCTTCACTTCGATTCATAGATATCAAGATATTTTCCCAAAGATATTACCCAATGGACAATAACTACTGCTATTATTACACAATGGATAATACCATTGCACAATAAATAATAAAAAACTCAGATAAAGAAAATTTTTGTCAACTGTTCCTGGTTTCAGGTTTAGTAAGATCTCCCGATCTCTCCTTGACAGTCCAAAATTTTCTGGTCCAAGAAAATTTTTTACTTTTCCGGGCCTGCCTCAAACACACATACAGCTCAAAATAATATTAAAATAATCAAAAACTCAGAAAAATCCACAAAAATTCACAAAAATCATAAAAATTATAAAACTCATATATATTAAAATAAATAAATTTTGAGCATACAACGCAAAATAATATTAAAATAATCAAAATAATATTGAAATAATCAAAATACTTAAAAATTTCCAGAAATTCATAAAAATTCACAAATATTATAAAACGTATTTATATCAAGAAAAATAAAAATTTGAGGTGTTACAAAAAGGACCCAAGAGAATTTGGGTACCAAAGGTTAAAAGTTGAATGTGTGTTGTAGGTGTGCTTGAAGACCAAAAGCTCAAGTTGGTATGTTGATAGTGATTGCTCCAAGCACATGACGGGTGATGGATCCAAGTTCTCTTTCCTTACACCAAAGAAGCGTGGACATGTCACATATAGGGACAATAACAAAGAAAGGATCCTTGGAATTGTAAAAGTTGGTGAGAATCCCTCCACTTCAATTGAAAATGTCTTGTATGTAGAAGGACTTAAACATAACTTGCTTAGCATAAGTCAATTAGATGATAAAGGAAATAGAATTATATTTGACTCAAATTGTTCCATAATTGAAGGCAAAAATGATAAACATGTTAAGTTTGTTAGTCATAGAGTTGATAACATATATATGATTAATCTTGATGATATTACCTCTCAAAATGAAAAATGTCTTATGAGTAAGGAGAGTGATTCATGGCTATGGCATAGGAGAATTGCTCACATTCATATGGATCATCTAAACAAACTTGTTTCTAAAGATTTAGTAATTGGTTTACCAAAACTTAATTTTGAGAAAAATAGACTTTGTGATGCATATCAAAAGGGTAAAAAAGTAAAGGTCTCTTTCAAAGCTAAAAATATTGTTTCCACTACTAGACCCTTATAACTTTTACATATGGATATTTTTGGACCATCAAGAACTATGAGTTTTTGGGGTAATTACTATGCTCTTGTGATTGTGGATGATTACTCTAAATAAACATGGACTTTATTCCTTACTCACAAGAATGATGTCTTTCATGCATTTAGAAAACTTACAAAAGTTATTCAAAATGAGAAAATTTGTAGCATTGCATCTATAAGAAGTGATCATGGTGGGGAATTTGAAAACCAAGATTTTGAAATATTTTGCAATGAAAATGACATTGAGCTTAATTTTTTTGCTCCTAGAACTCCGAAACAAAATGGAGTGGTTGAAAGGAAAAATAGATCTTTAGAGGAGTTAGCAAGAACTATGCTTAATGAAACAAACCTTCCTAAGTATTTTTGGGCGGATGCAATGAGTACCACTTGTTACGTTATGAATAGCGTCTTGATAAGGACAATTTTAAAGAAAACTCCCTATGAACTATACAAAGGAAGGAAACCAAACATCTCCCACTTTCATGTCTTTGGTTGCAAGTGCTTTGTTTTAAACAATGGAAAAGATAACCTAGGCAAGTTTGATGCTAAATCCGATAAGAGAATATTTATTGGTTACTCTCTTAGTAGTAAATCCTTTAGAATCTATAATAAGAGAACAATGACAATTAAAGAATCAATTCATGTTGTATTTGATGAAACTAACCCAAATAATCCGAGAAAGGATTTAGTTTATGATGTTACAAAAATTTTGTCAAAAACTCACCTGGAGAATCAAGAGAAGGAAGCCAAGAAGCAAGAAGAAAGCTCATTTGATCCCCCAAGACAAGAGGATTGACCAATCATGGACCTTCCTAAGGAATGGAGGATATCAAGATATCATCCTCCTGACAAAGTGATAGGTGATGTATCAAAAGGGGTAATCACTCGAAACTCTCTTAGAGATGCATGTAACCATATGGCTTTTGTTTCTTAAGTTGAACCTAAAGACATAAATGAGGTCATTAATGATGAACATTGGATCTTGGCCATGCAAGAAGAACTAAACCAATTTGAAAGATATCAAGTTTGGGAATTTGTTCCAAGGCCTAATGATCATCCCATAATTGGCACCAAATGGGTCTTTAGAAACAAACTTGATGAAACGAGCTTAATAATAAGAAATAAAGTTAGGTTGGTTGCAAAATTCTATAATCAAGAAGAAGGAATAGATTATGAAGAAACGTATGCTCCCATAGCTAGATTAGAAGCCATAAGAATGCTACTTGCATATACATGCATCAAGGATTTCAAACTTTTTCAAATGGATGTTAAAAGTGCTTTCTTAAATGATTTTATATAATAAGAAGTGTATATGGAACAACCTCCTGGTTTTAAAAACTTTAAACTGCCCAACCATGTCTTTAAATTGAAAAAGGTCTTGTATGGCTTAAAACAAGCCCCTAGAGTTTGGTATGAAAGGTTGAGCAAGTTCCTTTTAGAAAAAGGCTTTTCTAGAGGAAAGGTTGACACTACTCTTTTCATTAAGCATAGAAAGCATGACATTCTTCTTGATCAAATTTATATTGATGATATAATATTTGGTGCTACTAACAACTCTCTTTGTAAGGAATTTACCAATATTATGCAAAATAAATTTGAAATGTCAATCATGGGTGAGCTCAACTTCTTCATTGGTCTCCGAATTAAGCAAACAAAGGACGGGACCTTTATAAGTCAATCCAAGTATTACAAAAAAGCTGCTCAAGAAATTTGGAATGGACAACACCAAGCATATGGCTACACCAATGAGCACTTCTTGTTATTTGGACAAGGATGAAGGAGGTAAATCTATAGAAATCACAAAATATAGAGGTATGATTGGCTCACTCCTTTATCTTACTGCAAGTAGGCCTGATATTATGTTTAATGTGTGCATGTGTGCTAGATTTCAAGCAAATCCTAACGAAACACACCGAAGTGCTGTAAAAAGGATTATGAAATATCTAATAGGCATTTCACAAATGGGTTTGTGGTACCCTAAAGGTGCCTCATGTAGTCTAATTGGTTATTCTGATTCTGATTTTACAAGATGCAAAATGGATAGGAAGAGTACTAGTGGGACATGCCACTTGCTTGGAAGCTCACTAATTTCTTAGCATAGTAAGAAACAAAATAGTGTGGCATTATCTACAGCTGAAGCTGAATATGTTGCAGCTGGGAGTTATTGTGCTCAAATCCTTTGGATGAAGCAATAACTTCTAGACTATGGTATAGAACTTGATCACATCCTCATAAGGTGTAACAACACTAGTGCAATCAATTTGTCTAAAAATCTCATTTGCACTCAAGAACAAAATACATAGAGATAAGGCACCATTTCATAAGGGATCATGTTCAAAAAGGGGGATTGTATGCTTGAATTTGTTGAAACCACTAAACAACTAGCTAACATCTTCACTAAACCATTAAACAAAGAAGCAAAGAAACATTCTTTTATATAAGAAGTTAACTTGGCATATTAGACCAATCATGCATCTAAATTCTTACTGCATAATTTTTTTTTCTGCATAATGAATAATCTTACCGCATAATATGTCAAAATTGAGTTCTTTGCATAATTTTCTTGTATATTATCTGGAATCCAATACTGACTTGAGCATCAGAGTGTCCCCTAAATTTATTTTGCAGGTACATGATCCATACTTAAGTCCCCCAATTTCCATTAATCAAGTTCCCGCTGAAGAAAAATGTTTTCTGGTTCTCTTGAAGTGGTTAGTGTTGATGAAAAGGAAACCAAGTTAAGATGGAACAAACTGATGTTTTAAGGACTGATTTCTTGAAGATTTTCTAATTTTGGAAGTGTAATAATCAGTTAGAAGAAGAAAACAATCTATTATTTGGGTTTTAGAATTAATTTGTCAAAGAAAAGCGATCTCTGCTAAGCAAAATAATCGGTTAGGACGCTTCACTGATCGATTATGGGAGATTTGGAGTTTCCTGGAACCTTTTGCAATTAGATACTAACTGATTAGAGACACTCTCTAACCGGTTAGAGGCCACTTGGTAATTGGTTACACAAATCCTTTTAACTGGTTATTGGACCTCGAAAAAACACTCCCAGCCATGACCCTCCTTCATGTATCAACCCCTCTTTCCTCCATTGTCATCTTCTTCCTCAAGCACCCACTCACACCCACTCACTCAAACACTTCTCCCACTCCAAATCCAACCAAAATCCACCACTAAAACTCATTTTCCATCACTTTCCACTAATCAAAACTTCATTCCTCTTCCAAATTTTCACCTTCCCTCACACACTCTCTCTCCCTAACTGAGCCCTAGCCTCCATTTTCAACAACGGCAAGTAGTTCATCTCACCCCAAGCATTCTCGCTCCAAAAATCCTAATGTACCCCTACCAACACCCACTTCACCCACTAACTAAGATTTCTCCATTACCTCAACATTGGAAGGTAATTCTCCAACAAAAATCAATTGAAGGAATACACACTGCATTTTAACGGACGACGACTCATTCAGCCCAAGTACATGGATTGGGACTTCTTCGTCAAAGAAGGATTCACATTCCTCACAGAGCTCTTAGAATTCCATGGGCTGAAAACTCTTGTCACCACTAACCCCGGATACTTCTATCTTGAACCAACAAAAGTTTATTTCTGCAATTTAAACATTGTTAGTGGAAATCTAGCTTCTGAATTTAAGAGGCATAGAATCATTATGTCACCGTGTAACACCCACCAACGGGTATCACATTTAAGACTAATCCTAATAGAACTTACCCAAGTTGTAAAAGAATTAATCTTGCAAAAACGTCAATTTTAAAATTTCGTTTGTGAAACAAAATAAAATAAGTAAACTGAATTAAAATATTAATAAGACTTACAATGAACACACCAAAAGCAATATGCACATTATGTTACAAAACTTGTCCAAATAATTTACATAGATACCACCTTGTTCTTATAAGTAAAATACAAACCTAGCTATTATAAGATACTCTAAAACAAACCTAAGGATTTGGTTCCATGAAAGGATCCTCCTCCTCCTCTACATTATCATCGAAGAACCCTGGTGGATACAAACGCCCCATAGGGGTTCTTGTTGATGATACGACAGAATCCTCTTGGGGCGTATAGACAGACACAACTCCACCCCAGAGTTCACAAAGAGGTATCGTGAACTCCAACCACACAATTGCATGTTGAGTTAACATGGAGATCCCATCCAGGGTTCCACTCAAGGTCATAGTTAAGTCCCCGACATACACAAATCTTTCATTATTGTAGTCAAATCTCCAAGCGTCAACTCTTCCATGGAACTGAACCCTAACAAAACCTAAGACTTGACGTCTAGTTGCCATATAATAAAATAAAGAAAAATGCTACTGAAAGTAAACAGAGTCTCTTGCCTCCTCGTTCTCTTGGTCTTCAATCAACATATACAATGAAATAGATACAATATAACAAAGAGGTGAGATCCCCTACATCAATACTAGTATGGCAGTAGAGAAAATGACAACAAATAAGTAGTGTAATATTAAAACTATAAATCACACGTCATAGATAATGAATCCAATAATCATAAAACAGATAAATATAAGTATCATGTTATTATGTTGATCGCTATGCAAATGCACACAGACCAAACCCTACTCCATGGAGCTAAACACAATTTCGGAGAGAAGATCTAAAAGACATGTCTGTCACTCAGATGTCGTGGCCAAAAGTGCTATATTATATCAATTTTGTCAAAAATGCACATTAGGCATTGAACTAGACATTCTATACAAGATCACGACATAGGACAGTGTCTCAGTCCAGATCATCAGTGCATTTGCATCGGTCTACCCCACAGACAGAAGAGCTACTAACCATCCATTGCGAGGTACCTGCACCCCGATGACCCCAAGGTCAACAAGTGACCTACACTTGTCTACTCATACTCGCACTTAGGTGTAATTCATCTCTTATGCATACAACCTTACTCAAATAAGCGAACACGCTCTTCTATGCATGATGTATGGTTCAAACACACATACATTTATTATTACAACATGTCATATATCCTCACCCTTTTCTTGGTAATATCAAGATTTAACACAACCGGGCCCACCACAACTGCCCGACAGCAAACTGCTATTTACGCTTAATCGCGTAGCGATATTATCTCATTTTTGAAATCGCAGAACACTTTTCTACGTTTTCAAATCGCGTAAACATTTTATTGCATTTTCTCAATTGCGTAGCCTAAAATTACTATTTTTGATTCACATAAATATTTTTCAACATATTTTTAATTGCGTAAAATATTTCTAACATATCTAAAACAAAAATAATGCTTTTCTCAAAAATTTAATTTAATTTTTATTATTTGCATAATAGTCCTTCATTAAATAATATTTACATAATAATCATTATTTAAATACTATTTTCATAATAGTCCCTCCTTAAATAATGTTTGCAAAACAATCCCTTTTTAAATAATAATTACAATATAGTCCCTCTAAAAATTAGTGTTTCTACTATTTCCCATAAAATTGTGATTCTTTGATTTGCATAAGATATTACATCTCAAATTTTTCTAACGTGCTTTAAAACCCATAGGGTGAGCTATACGTTAGAAAAGTTCAAGTAATTGACATTTATATTTATTTAATAACTTAATTATTTTATTATGTCAATTTTATTCTAAAAAGTAAATTACTTTGATTTTAGATTCAATTCCTAGCAAAATAATTTCCTTCTTATTTAAACACCAAAGTCTACACTTAGTAAAATAATTTTGGATCTAAGTTATGAAAAATGGCTTGTTGGCCGAAATCCACTTAGGGTTTCATAATCCATCATTTAATTCTTTTTAACATTTAATCTTTGTAAAATCTCTTAATGTATTTTTCTTGTCATAAAATCATTTGCTTCATGGTTAGAAAAATAATTTAGAACCCTAGGTTCCTTTTGAATGGTGGATGCCGTGTGCCTCATAGGCCCTTTGGGACCTTCATACATCAAATCCTTCATGTGATTCACATCTTACTTTACACATATATTTTTGCATGCTTTCTAAATCACACATACAAACATAATATCAAAGCTATAAACATATAAGCACACATGCAATCACAATTTCAAAGCCAAAAGCATGACAAACATAAGCAAAGAAAGCATAGAAAATTAAGTGAATAAATCCTTATGGAATTTTCACCACAAACAACCCATCTCCTCACCACCAACACATAGTTGATGAGGTTAATCTCGCTCTTACCTTAAGGGAGACAAGATCTTCAAGCTCCTCCTCTTTCTTGATTTCGTGTGATTCAAACCAAAAACCCTAAAAAGTTTAAACAAATTCTAAAGTCATAAACAAAGCTTAAGAACAAAGAACCATGGATCAATCATGGTCTAGAAAATTAAAAACCTAACTTAAAATCAAAGAATCAAAAGTTTACCTTTAGAGTAGTAAGCTAAAGCTTGATTTTTGGTGTAATTGGAGTAGGATTTTGACTAAACTTACTAAAAGAAAAGTGTTTAGAAGGAGGTTTAGCTTTAAAAAGTGAGATGAGATGAAATTTTAGAAGTGGAGAGGCATGGTTTGGAGGTTGAGGCCGTGGGGTTTACAAGGAGAAGAGAAGAAAAGTGTTGAAGTGTTCTTGAGGGTTCTTGAACATTTGAGAGAAAAAATGAAAGCTTGATATTTCAAAGTGTATTAAAATTGCAAATGGATAGGCAAATGAGAGTGTTCATCCGTGTAGTGCATGGGGAGTAGCTTAATGTGATAAGAATTCACTCACATGGTTTCACATGATGCACACATGGCTTAGGTCATAAAATGGTCATCAAGTGGTCATGTAGATGAACCTAGAACATAGTAGAACATGGTAGAAATGGCCTTCATGGCCGTGGGAGTCTAGGGGGTTTAGTAACTAAGTTTGACTTCAATTAAGTTTTAGTTACATCTTAATTAGATAGTTAGTGAATTAGGTTAGGTTATTTAGTTACAAATTAAACTATTTAAAGTAACTTAGTTTGTTATCCTAGTTAATTAGCAACTAGTCCAACCAATTTTATTGACCATTTTCTATTGGTCTAGAAAAGTCTAACCACTAATATTGACTCATTCCTATTGGTTCATTTTAAAATAAATTACAAAAATTATTTTTAATCTATTTTCTAACAGATAAAATATACCGGGTCCAATACTTGGTAACATAAGCTGCTATAAATAAAACAACAGATATTTTTTTATGAAATATTTTTATTTCACAGATAAATTTTAAAAATTAAAAAAATTTATTTCGTGTCTTTCAGATTCAGGTTAGTAAGATCCCCCGTCTCTGAATAAATCAAATAAGATTTTCTCCAGCCAAAAAATTATTATTTTCCTAACCCAGAGCAAATCTCACGCAACGATCAAAAATAGTCTCGGAACAGTTAAAATAATTTTATAGCATACAGAAAACACAAAACAGTGAAATTTAGTCATTATTGTAAAATATCCAAAATTTGGAGTGTTACAACTCTCCCCCTCTAAAAAGAATTTCGTCCTCGAAATTCATCATACATTAAAACAACTGAGGATACTGTTCTCTCATTTTCTCCTCCATTTCCCAAGTAGCATCTCCGGTTGTCTAATTCCAAATCACCTTCACTAACGGAATCACTTTGCCCCTGAGTTGCTGCACCCTCCTGTCTTCAATCTTAATAGGAAGTGTCTCATATGTCAAATTTTCTTTCAATTGCATTTCATCAGGCTGTATAACATGTGAAAGATCGGGGATATACTTCCTTAATTGGGATACATGGAAATCATTATGAAGATTTGAAAGAAAAGGCAGTAAAGCTATTTGATATGCAATTGGACCTATCCGACGAAGTATTTAATAGGGTCCAATGAATTTAGGAGTGAGTTTTCTGGACTTTATAACCCTGCCAACACCATTCGTAGGGGTTACTCGCAAAAACACACGCTCACCTTCCTCAAATTCAAGAGGTCTTCTTCGTTTATCAGCATAGCTTTTCTGTCTGCTCTGAGTTGCCTGCATTTTCTCTTGAATCATCTTTACCTTCTCTATGGTTTGCTGCACCATTTCGGGTCCGACAATCATACTTTCCCCATCTTGATACCAACACAAAGGTGTTCGGCATCGTTGTCCATAAAGAGCCTCATAGGGTGCCATCCCTATGCTTGAGTGAAAACTATTTTTATAGGTGAATTCCACCAAAGGTAAGAATTCTTCCTAACTCCCTCGTTGTTCTAACACACAAGCTCTCAGCAAATCCTCTAAAGATTATGTAGTCCTCTTTGTTTGTCTATCTGTTTGTGGATGATAAGCTGAACTCAAATGCAGTTTAGTCCCCATTGCTTCATGTAAGCTTTGCCAAAACCTTTATGTAAATCTCGGATCTCTGTCAGATATGATACTAGTAGGTACACCGTGAAGTCTAACTATTTCACCAATGTACAACTGGGTCAACTTCTCCATTGGATACTTAATAATGATTGGCAAGAAGTGAGCATATTTTGTAAGCCGATCAACAATGACCCAAATAGAATCACAACCATTCCTAGTCTTTGGCAAACTAGTGACAAAATCCATTGCAATACTATCCCATTTCCATTTTGGAATAGTAAGGGGCTGTAACATGTCTGTCAGTCTTTGGTGCTTAACTTTTGATTTCTGGCATACTAGACAAGGTGCCACGTATTCAGCAACATCTCTCTTCATTCTAGGGCACCAAAACAAACATTTCAGATCTTGATACATCTTGGTCATCCCAGGATGTATACTCAATCTGCTAGTATGAGCTTCACCAAGAATTGCCTTCTTAAGCTCGGGATACTCGGGTATGAAAATCTTGCCTTTGAACCTTAAGACTCGATCAGATCCTTCCTCAATAGTTGCCTTATGGCCTTGCTTTAAAAATTCTCTCTCATTTTGCAAAAACTAATCATCCTCCTGTTTCTCTCGAATTTCTTCCAATAGATCATTCAGAATAGTGACTGTATTCAGACGCATCCTTCCAGGTGACAATTCCACTGACAACCACATATTTCTAAATTGTTCAATCAATTTTTCCTCTTCTACCATCATAGCAGAAACACTGAGCATTTTCTGACTCAAAGCATCTACTACAACGTTTACTTTTCCAGGGTGATACTAGAGTTGAAAATCATAATCCTTTAAAAATTCTAACCACCTTCTCTGCCTCATGTTCAATTCTTTTTTATCAAATAAGTACTTTAAACTTTTGTGGTCACTAAAGACGTTGAATGTAGCCCCATACAAAAAGTGTCTCCAAATCTTCAGTGCAAAATAACTGCGGCTAACTCCAAATCATGTGTTGGATAATTTCTTTCATGAACCTTCAACTATCTAGAAGCATACGCTACAACATTTCTATTCTACATCGGCAACCCTTGATAAGAAGCATCACAGTACACCTCAAAGGATTCATTTGGATCTAGCAAAATTAGCACTGGTGCTGTAGTTAACTTCTTCTTCAACTCTTGGAAACTTTCTTCAAATTTATTCATCCAATCAAAAACTTGGTTCTTCCTTGTAAGTTACCTAAGAGGTCCGGCGATCTTGGAAAAACCTTCAATAAATCTTCGATAATATCTGGCTAACCCAACAAAACTCTGGATCTCTGTCACGGTCTTTGGTCTTTCCCATTGAAGAATCGTCTCCACCTTAGTTGGATCCACTGCAATTCCATTCTTAGAAATTACTTGACCTAGAAACTGAACTTCATCCAACCAAAATTCACATTTTGATAATTTTGCATACAACTTTTTCTCTTTCAAAATCTGAAGAACTATACTGAGATGTTCAGCATGCTCTTCTTGATTTCGAGAGTAAATCAAAATGTCATCGATAAAAACAACCACAAACTGATCCAGGTATAGACGAAAGATCCTATTGATGTAATCCATGAATATAGCAGGATCATTCGTCACACCAAATGGCATTATGAGATATTCATAATGATCATAACGCGTCCGAAAAGCTGTTTTAGGTGTATCCTCTACCTTAACACGAATCTAGTGATATCCTGATCGCAGATCTATCTTTGAAAAGACAGTTGCCCCCTTCAATTGGTCCATCAAATCATCAATTCTCGGAAGTGGATATTTATTCTTTATTGTAACCTTGTTCAGTTGGCGGTAATCGACACATAAATGAGAAGTTCCATCATTCTTCTTGACTAGCAACACTAGAGCTCCCCAGGGTGAAACACTAGGTCTCACAAACTATTTTTCCAAAATCTCTTCTAACTGCTTTTTTAACTCTACTAACTCCGATGGTGACATACAGTACAGTGCAATTGATATGGGACCTGCTTCTAGTACAAGATCGATAGAAAACTCTATCTCTCTTTCTGGTGATAATCCAGATACATCATCAGGGAAAACTTCAGGAAACTTGTTCACAATAGAAATAGCATTCACATCCTTCTCACTCTTAACTTCTAAAGAAGATAGCAGCATGTATCCTTGAGCTCCATCCTTCAATAAAGATTTGACTTGTTTGGCAGTTACAAAATCCAGAAACCTCATCGGGAAAAACTAAGGTCTTTCTAGAACAATCTAACAGGATATGGTTAGAAGATAACCAATCCATTCCTAAGATTATATCAATATCAACAAGAGGTAAACAAATCAAATCAACAGAAAAGACTCAATTTTTGATAGAAATAGAGCAATTTAGGCATATTTTTGTAATACTAACTGGTTTGGCAGTAGGAGTGGAAACAATCAGTTGAAAGTTTAAAGACGACACAAGCAATCCCAAATGATTCACACAGTCATATGCAATAAATGAATGAGTTGCACCCGAATCATATAGTACCGTTAAAAGATTACCTGAGATGATACCTTCTCCCTGAATAAGATTCTCAGACTGGGAGGCCTCAGCTCCCCTCATTGTATAAACTCTTCCTCCAGCTTGTGGCTTCACAGCTCGAACATTGCTCACCGAAGGCTCCATCTTCGCTTGATCACAATCTTTAGAGACATGACCATGCTTTTCGCATCCAAAACAAATTATACCTCTAATCGAACAATCTCTCGTCAGGTGACCCTTCCCGCACTTCAGGCATTTTGCTGGCAGTGTTACAGTCTGATTAAGTCGATTTCCACTTAGACCACCTCCACGAGGTTGCTGACTTCCAGAGGATCAAAAATATGGTTTTCGTTGAAACCAGTTGTTATTATTGTTGCCTCCTCTTTGGAACCTAGCTGGTCCAAAGTTGCGGTTCCTATTATCACGTGTTGGCTCCAACCCTTCCAGCCTACAACACATGTCCATCAGTGTTGAAAACTGATTCACAGGCATTGATATCACTCCTATCTTTAACTCAGTTCTCAAACCTTCTTCGAATTTATGGCATTTCCAAACCTCGTCTGGATGGATTTGGAGATACCTTGAGAACTTAGATAAGCTCTCAAACTTCGCAGCATATTCATTAACAGTCATTCCACCTTAGCGTAAACCCATAAATTCCATCTCCTTAGCATGTCTCGCACTTTTCAAAAATATTTCTCTAGAAATACTTCACAAAACAGCTCCCACGTGATTTCGCTCCCTTCAGCTATTAACATCCTTCGAGTTGCCTTCCACCAATTCTCGCTATCACCCATTAGCATGAATGTAGCATACGTCACTCGATGATCATCTGCACATCTTATCGCTTCAAAAATCTTCTCTAGTTCTTGGATCCATAAATCTGCTTTCTCAAGGTCAAACTCGCCTTAAAAACGTGGCAGATTGTTCTGACAAATGCTGAACTTCTGCATTAGCTTCTTGCTATTGCACAGCTCATTAATTTTGTTGTGCCATCACTTCAGCCATGCTTTGCATTACTTTAACAGCAGCTGTCATTGGGTCATTGTCATGCTCCACATTTGCACATACACCTCTACCACGAGACAAAGTTTTCTTCACAAACAATTAAACAGAGTCCAATGAAATTCAGATGTCATCCTTTGAAAATCAAATTTAGAGAACCACACAACACAAGCTAAAACAGACCTAATCACAAAAACCTAAACGACTCTAACCGGGGCTCTGATACTAACTAATGTAACACCCACCAACGAGTATCACATTAAGACTAATCCTAATAGAACTTACCCAAGTTGTAAAAGAATTAATCTTGTAAAAATGTCAACTTTAAAATTTCGTTTGTGAAACAAAATAAAATAAGTAAACTGAATTAAAATATTAATAAGACTTACAATGAACATACCAAAAGCAATATATACATCATGTTACAAAACTTGTCCAAATAATTTACATAGATGCCACCTTGTTCTTATAAGTAAATTACAAACCTAGCTATTATAAGATACTCTAAAACAAACCTAAGGATTTGGTTCCTCGGAAGGATCCTCCTCCTCCTCTACATTATCATCGAAGAACCCTAGTGGATACAAACACCCCACAGGGGTTCTTACTGATGATACGACAGAATCCTCTTAGGGCGTATAGACAGACACAACTCCACCCCAGAGTTCACAAAGAGGTATCGTGAATTCCAACCTCACAGTTGCATGTTGAGTTAACACGGAGATCCCATCCAGGGTTCCACTCAAGGTCATAGTTAAGTCCTTGACATACACAAACCTTTCATTATTGTAGTCAAATCTCCATGCGTCAGCTCTCCCATGGAACTGAACCCTAACAAAACCTAGGACTTGACGTCTAGTTGCCATATAATAAAATAAAGAAAACTACTACTAAAAGTAAACAAGGTCTCTTGCCTCCTCGTTCTCTTGGTCTTCAATCAACATATACAATGAAACAAATATAATATAACAAAGAGGTGAGATCCCCTACATCAATACTAGTATGCCAGTAGAGAAAATGATAGCAAATAAATAGTGTAATATTAAAACTATAAATCACACGTCATAGATAATGAATCCAATAATCATAAAATAGATAAATATAAGTATCATGTTATTATGTTGATCGCTATGCAAATGCACACAGACCAAACCGTATTCCATGGAGCTAAACATAATTTCGGAGAGAAGATCTAGAAGACATGTCTGTCACTCGGCTGCCATGGCCGAAAGTTCTATATTATATCAATTTTGTCAAAAGTGCACATTAGGTATTGGACTAGACATTCTATACAAGATCACGACATAGGACAAAGTCTCGGTCTGGATCATCGGTGTGTTTGCATCAGTCTACCCCACAGACAGAAGAGCTACCAACCATCCATTACGAGGTACCTGCACCCCGATGCCCCCAAGGTCAACAAGTGACCTACACTTGTCTACTCGCACCCGCACTTAGGTGTAATTTATCTCCTAGGCATACAGCCTTACTCAAATAAGCGAACACGCTCTTCTATGCATAATGTATAGTTTAAACACAGATACATTTATTAATACAACATGTCATATATCCTCACCTTTTTCTTGGTGATATCAAGACTTAACACAACCGGGCCCACCATAACTGCCCGACAGCAAACTGCTGTTTACGCTTAATCGCGTAGCGATATTATCGCATTTTTGAAATCGTGGAACACTTTCTTACGTTTTCAAATCGCGTAAACATTTTATTGCATTTTCTCAATCGTGTAGCCTAAAATTACTATTTTTGAGTCACAAAAATAATTTTCAATATATTTTTAATTACGTAAAATATTTCTAACATTTTAAAAACAAAAATAATGCTTTTCTCAAAAATTTGATTTTATTTCTATTATTTGCATAATAGTCCTTCATTAAATAATATTTACATAATAATCCTTATTTAAATAATATTTTCATAATAGTACCTCCTAAAATAATGTTTTCAAAATAGTCCCTTTTTAAATAATAATTACAATATAGTCCGTCTAAAAATTAGCATTTCTACTATTTCCCAGAAAATTGTGATTCTTTGATTTGCATAAGATATTACATCTCAAATTTTTCTAACGCGCTTCAAAACCCATAGGGTGAGCTATATATTAAAAAAGTTCAAGTAATTGACATTTATTTTTATTTAATAACTTAATTATTTTATTATGTCAATTTTATTCTAAAAAGTAAATTACTTTTATTTTAGATTCAATTCCTAGCAAAATAATTTCCTTCTCATTTAAACACCTCAGTCTACATTTAGTAAAATAATTTTGGATCTAATTTATGAAAAATAGCTTGTTGGCCAAAATCCACTTAGGGTTTCATAATCCATCATTTAATTCTTTTCAACATTTAATCCTTGTAAAAACTCTTAATTTATTTTTCTTGTCATAAAATCATTTGCTTCTTGGTTAGAAAAATAATTTAGAACCTTAGGTTCCTTTTGAATGGTGGAGGCCGTGTGCCTCATAGGCCCTTTGGGACCTTCATACATTAAATCCTTCATTTGATTCACATCTTACTTTACCCATATATTTTTGCATGCTTTCTAAATCACACATACAAACATAATATCAAAGCTATAAACATATAAGCACACATGCAATCACAATTTCAAAGCCAAAAGCATGACAAACATAAGCAAAGAAAGCATAGAAAATTAAGTGAATAAATCCTTATGGAATTTTCACCACAAACAACCCATCTCCTCACCACCAACACATAGTTGATGAGGTTAATCTCTCTCTTACCTTAAGGGAGACAAGATCTTCAAGCTCCTCCTTTTTCTTGATTTCGTGTGATTCAAACAAAAACCCTAAAAAGCTTAAACAAACTCTAAAGTCATAAACAAAGCTTAAGAACAAAGAACCATGGATCAATCATGGTCTAGAAAATTAAAAACCTAACATAGAATCAAAGAATCAAAAGTTTACCTTTAGAGTAGTAAGATAAAGCTTGATTTTTGGTGTACTTGGAGTAGGATTTTGACTAAACTTACTAAAATAAAAGTGTTTAGAAGGAGATTTTGCTTTAGAAAATGAGATGAGATGAAATTTTAGAAGTGGAGAGGCATGGTTTGGAGGTTGAGGCCGTGGGGTTTACAAGGAGAAGAGAAGAAAAATGTTTAAGTGTTCTTGAGGGCTCTTGAACATTTAAGAGAAAAGATGAAAGCTTGATATTTCAAAGTGTATTAAAATTGCAAATGGATAGGCAAATGAGAGTGTGCAGTCGTGTAGTGCAGGGGTAGTAGCTTAATATGATCAGAATTCACTCACATGGTTTCACATGGTTCACACATGGCTTAGGTCATAAAATGGTCATCAAGTGGTCATGTAGATGAACCTAGAACATAGTAGAACATGGTAGAAATGGCCTCCATGGCCGTGGGAGTCTAGGGGGTTTAGTAATTAAGTTTGACTTCAATTAAGTTTTAGTTACATCTTAATTAGATAGTTAGTTAATTAGGTTAGGTTATTTAGTTACAAGTTAAACTATTTAAAGTAACTTAGTTAGTTATCCTAGTTAATTAGCAACTAGTCCAACTATTTTTATTGACCATTTTCTATTGGTCTAGAAAAGTCTAACCACTAATATTGACTCATTCCTATTGGTTCATTTTAAAATAAATTACAAAAATTATTTTTAATCTATTTTCTAACAAATAAAATATACTGGGTCTAACACTCGGTAACATAAGCTGCTATAAATAAAACAGCGGATTTTTTTTGTGAAATAAGAATATTTCACAGATAAATTTTAAAAATTAAAAAATTTTGTTTCGTGTCTCTCAGATTCAGGTGTAGTAAGATTCCCCGTTTCCGAAAAAATCAAATAAGATTTTCCCCGACCCAAAAATTATTATTTTCTTGACCCGAAGCAAATCTCACGCAATGATCAAAAACAATCTCGGAATAGTCAAAATAATTTTATAGCATACAGAAAACACAAAACAGTGAAATTTTGTCATTACTGTAAAATATCAAAAATTTGGGGTGTTACACACCGAGTCAGTGGACTCCCCTGTTTGGTCTCATTTATTTAGAAGACAAACTCCCTGTGGAAAATCACAACTCATGGGAGGGATTTGATCGAGACCAAGCAGTAGCAAGTATGCTTCAACTAAGAATTCAAGTGCCAAAAGGATCTTTCATTGCTGGCCTTCTAAATTTACAAGATCGTCCTTTTCACTTTGTAGTCACACATATCTTGGTACCAAGGGCAAGCAACTATGCCTTGGTTGAAGAAAAAGACATTTTCTAGATATGGGCACTTAAAAGACGCGTGAAGATCAATTGGCCTTATTACATCATGCATTACATGATAAAAGCTAAGGAAAAGGCAATGATGGATCTTCCTTACACCTTATTGGTTACTAAAATTCTAGACTAATATAAGGTCAGCTTAGAGGATGATGGAGTCATTCCTACTATCGGTTCCCACAAGTTTGGAGTTGCCTTTCTAAACCGCATGCAAGTGAGGAAAGTGAATGGTGAATAGATCTATGGTCGTGGACGTAAGGTAGCAGCACAATAAGGTGAAATTCCCGCTGCCCCTGCTGACGAGCCATTGGAAGCGGTCCATGCCACCAATGATGACCGCATCTTAGAAGTCATTGCAAACATACAAATTAGTATTGAAGCTCGCATTGTAGATCTTAAAACCTATCAAGAAAACAGCAACACAATCATCTATGATCACTTGAGCACTATGGAGGATCACCTAAACAGGCTGGAGCGTCGCGATCCAGCACCAGAGGATCATGGGGTATACGTATGGAGTACTTATTTTAGTTCTAGCTTCTTTATTTTGATTACAGCTATCTTTTGGATATGATGTTTATTATCTTAGAACCATGACATGCTTAACTATGATTAGTATGACTTGAATGGTTCCTTTTGTGGATGGATTACTGAAATATGCTTACATTGTTGATGATTTATTACTGGTTATTTGTTACAAAACAATGGTTATGCACTCCTTCTCCTTTTTTTTATCATGACAAAAGGGGGAGAAGGTTCTTGGTTTTGAGAAAAGAGGTAAAATAACAGAAGGTATATTTTCAATGGTCTTGGGATTCCAAAACAAAGGGGGAGTTGTGCATCTCTGATTCAATCACCTCTTTAAAAATAGAGGGGGAGTAAGTCTCTAAATCCTTGTATGAATTCCAATAATTATTTGAACTAACCTTTTCTCAATAGTTGTTTGTCATCATCAAAAAAGGAGAGAATGTGATTGGCATTGACTCAAGAAATGGTTTTGATGATAACAAACAAAGAAAGGAAGGAAAATGCAAAGGACAAATCCCAAAGAGCATCAACCCTACAATATAAGTTTTAGATCTTGTGTATAGGTAGTTGAAGGATTCACACTAAGCTCATAAAATGATTTCTTACTCATCTTAAATATGTTTGCAAAATATGGATTTATATTTGTTAAAATGATATTTAAGTTTGAGCAAAATGATTTTGAAAAACCTTTAGTAATCTTGCTTTCTTGACAAACCAATAACAGGTTAAAATTGCCAAAATAGTAGCGCATCAAAGCTATTTCTCTAAGCTCCTAACCGATTAGAAGCTCCCTCTAATAAGTTATAGTGCTTCGCAGGAGCCAAAAATTAAAGCTCGTAACTGATTAGGAAGTCCTTCTAATCAGTTATTATAAATGTCAGGAGCCAAAAATTAAAGCTCCTAACCGATTTGGAAGTCCATCTAATCGGTTATTGTAAATGTCAAGAGCCAAAAATTAAAGCTCCTAACCGATTATGAACCTCTTGTAATTGGTTAGGAAATGAATTTGGAGTCAATTTTTGACTGCTAACCGATTAGGAGAAACTTCCTAACTTGTTATCTAGGCAACTAGAATATACACTCAACAACTCTATTAAGAGCATTTAATGCTTTCAACTAACCCCAAGGGCTCTTAACTGCTTTTGGGTATAAATTTAAAGTGTTGGGCATTCATGAAATGTTAGAGAAACAATCTGAAAATCATTCCTAACCAATGAATACTTGATTTTAATATCACTTCAATCATACTCTATTTTTTAGCTTTAACAGTGTGAATCTTCGATACTCATAAGCTTTAATTTGTATTATCTACTCTAGAGAGAGAGTTTCAATTCTTCTATATCTTATTTAATTTGTAAATAGGGTGAGGTATCCCTCAAAGAATTGTAAAGGGTGAGGCATCCCTAAAAAGTAGAGGCTCAAGCACAAAGGGTGAGGTATCCCAAGGAGTCAAGGTGTTGAGTGCTCAAGTTTGTAAAGTTTGTCAAGCACCTATTTGAAGCTTGAAGTTATAGTGGAAATCTCAGGTGTTTACCCGAGGACTGGACATAAGACACAAGTGTATTGGTGGCTGAACCAGGATAAAGCTTTGTGTTTGTTTTCTCTGAACTCTACTCTTTACTTTGAGCACTATTTTATTGCATTATCTGAATTCTATCTTTCTTGGTTGATTCATTTAAGAGTGAAAAGTCTCTATCTCCTCTATCCATTCATCTCTAACAAACAATAACTTCAATAGAAATTGAAAATCAAGGCTTTTATAAAAGAATTGCGAAAATACCTTTAAAACTCAATTCTCCCCGCTCTTGAGTTTTGAAGCCACTTGGTAATGAAAGCCACTTTCTTTGAATTTCTTGCCATATTTCTCTCATTTCACCCTTTCTCTCCCACGATTCACAACTGTAGAAAAAGAGAAAGAGAAAGAAAGAATGAGGAAGAAGAGGAAAGAAAGAGGAAGGCAAAGCCAAAGGTTGAGAATCTTCTACACCAAGTGAGGTAGGGGTCTTTGTTTCTATAACTCTATTCTTTGCTACACCATCTTGTTGATGCTTGGTTGTGTGAGTTAGAAAAATGGGTTTTTTTTACAAATATTGTTCTTATGATTGATTTTTGTTTTCTAAGGCTGAATCTGGTTTGCTTTGGGCTTATTCTATGCATGGTTGATGTTTGTGAACTTAGAAAGCTCCATTTGATTACGTGAGTTGGTAGTTGTAAAATAGGTATAGAAAGGGATGTTTTTGTTCATGAAATCCATGCTAAATGAGTTGAGAGTTTGCATGAAGATTACTACATACTTAGAGACCACTTTTGGGTTGGAAAACGAATTAGAGCCTATGAATGAAAGTTTGGAAACTAGTTTGAGAATCAATGGAACAATAACATGGCAGTTTGATGCCCTTAAAATGTTGTTCTGCAATGTCTTATTTGAATAACAATGCAATTATTTGAATAAAGCATCACATAATGGATCATGTAGTAAGTTTTCATGGGTGTTATTCGATTAACCCATGTGTTATTCGAATAACACAAGACAGAAACATCAGAACTACACATTTAGAGATGTTATTCGAATAACCCCTAAGGTTATTCGAATAAATGTTACATCCTGAAAAATCCTGTTAGGCTTGTATAATGTTATATAGGTAGTCTCTTACTTATTTTACATGTCATTAAGTTTTGTGGCAAACTAAGTTAGTTTCGGCACTTTGCTGCAACACAAAATGTGGTAAATAGCCTAAAATGACTTAGAAAATATCATAAACTGCTATTTGAAGGGAGACATATATGAATAATTAGTTTCAAGGTCACAAATGACCTAAGTAAGGTGCAGTTAAAGTTTTAAGACAATCGAAGTTAATTTGGTATTTTTAGGCATACTGGTTGTGCTTTTAATGTCGGATTGACCCCCAGCATATATGAAAAAATAGAAAAGTGGTGAAACAAGATTTTTTAATGAATCTTTAGATTTATTTTAGACTTGTTAGAAGTTGGAAAACTGAATTCAGTGAAATCTAAGTATTCTTAATAGATCAGAATTTTTGGTACCACATTAGTGGTTATCTTATAAGAAGCAAAAATTAGAATTTGCTTCTTATATTTTTTTCGTCTTCATGATAGAGAGCAGAAAAGAGGAGAAAAAAAGTGAGAAAAGAATGAGGTAGTCATAGGAAAGAAGAGAAAGAGAAGGAAAACAAAAGGAAGGATCCAAGAGCAACAGCAAAGCTTCAAGATCAAGTTGACTACAAGAGGAAGGGGTTTCTATTCATCTTTTTCCTTGTTGTTCTTGGTGAATGAACTTGATTTTTCTTGAATAGAACTAGGGGTTTGGATAGGCCAAATTTGTGTTCTTGGCTTGATTCTTGATTCCAAGGGCTAAGTTAGAATAATTTTAGCTTAGTAAGATCAAAGTGGCTATTTATGGCTTAAGATAACTAGTTTTGATTCTTTGAGGAGCTTAGAATTGAATTTGAGGTAAATGTGATATTTGGATCTAATAATATGGCTAGGTGAATTAATGGATTGTAAGAGGATTGCAACATGTTTAGAGGCTACTTTTGGTGTTAGAAATCGTAAGGAAGTTGATCTAGATTGCTTGGAGATGAGTATTGTTCCAAAGGAACCACTCATGGATTTTGCAGAATTCTACAAAATCCATTCTGTGCGAGGAGCGCTCCAGCGCTCAGTGTATAGTGCTCAGGCACTCAAGCATTAGAGAGATGCATGATGCATGGCGTTGAACACTTGGGCGCTCAATGCATAGCACTTAGGTGTGCATCACGTACTAGAATAGAGCATAAAGCGCTCAAGTGCTCAGAAGAAGGTGCTCAAGCACCCAGGCACCAGAGAAGCGTGTTATTTTTTTATGTTTTGAGATATCCTACTTGTTGGGACTCCTTTTTTATGCCTAATAAAGTGTCTTAAGACACTAGTAAAGGTAATTTCGAGAGAGAAAGATGATTAAGCATATAAGGGAAAGTGAGTTAAGCATGTGCATCCGTTGGACATGGATTACCACATGCACCTCACTTCATATATACTTGCTATCCCTGGAGATCAAATAGTGGAGGCATCCACTCAGTTTGGTGACGATATCCACCCAGTTTATGGTAGACTACTTGATATACTACTTAGTAGGATACAGAGGATACATGTTATGGCAACAGACATTGCTTCTACTAGGTAGGCTATAAGAGGTCAAATGTTATTACGGCAGAATACCTCCCTACCTAGAGGGAATAGTTAAGTATCACGACACTACACCTACACTGCATACAGTTTTCTTTGAGCATACATTAACTCATCACTACATTATTTAGTACTTGCTTTGATTGATTTAATTGTGTGTTTGTTGTGTATATGTCACTTTGTGCCTTCGGTAACAGCTGTATGGGTGGTTGTCTGATAGATGATTTCAAATGATTGTATGGGTAGTTGTTTGATATCATTGTGGTTTTGGTTATTAGATCAAAAGTATAGATTGATTAGGAACATTACATAGAGAGAAAGCTTTGTGATGGTTCATATGCAATGAGTTTTTAGTATGTTTATTAGTTTCAGTTAGGTTTATTCATTGCAAATGTTTAAACTGCTAGTTTTGGTTACTTATACTGAGAAATGTGATTTCTCACCTCGTTTGTTGCCATATAAATCCAAGTGGAAGTTCATTCAAGGCAAGAAGAAAATTATGAAGACTAGAGTAGTTTAGTTTTTATGCTTAGTTGTAAAGGTTTGTATTTATTTACTCTGCTCTTCGTTTGTATAAAGTTTATGTATATAATGAGCCTTTTTGAGGCAAGATATATATATATATATATAACTTTTAGTTTTCCACAAGGCTCTCCATTATTATTTACTTAAATGATATGGATTAGTATAATGTTTAAGTTAGAAGTAGCATAACTAATATTGTTTACCTAAAGTATGCATGATATACTAGGTTATCAGTATTAGGGTATTACAATAAACCTTTCTAGAGTGCAAACTTTGAGGGTTCTATTCAAATAACAGGGTGAGTTATTCAAATAGAATTTCTTTATTTTAAGGAATTAGATATTCCAAAGAGTACTAAATGATAAGTTTTCATTGGGAAAAGTGATTTAACCTAGGAATGAACACTTTGTGTATTAATAGCTTAAGAGGGTAACCTTTTATGTGCTTTCAAAGAGACGTATTGAATTGTATATCTATTTCACTTGTAAGGTGAAGATGTGATGTACTAGATACTAGTTAAAAGAGTTTAGTTCTTGTGATGAACTATGGATAGCATGAGCTTTGTAACATCCCAAATTTAATACTAACAGTATAACTTTAATTATACTACAGTAATTAGATTCAGGCATGCTACCTCATACAAATTAACATTGTCTAATATAACAGTTATGTATATACTAAAAATATGAGTCACGAAAAGGATGAATAATGCAAATGTTTGTATTTCTCATAAATACAATATGTACATAGTTTGTAAACTAGGCTTCTCAGGGCACAAAATATACAAGTTCCAAAGTATTCCTAACATACATTAAGTTAGAAAACTACTAGCTACAGAATTAAAAACTATGATAAGCTTCCAAGCTCCTGTCTACATTTTACTTTCCATAAGTCTTTTTCCTTGGAATCATTAGGGAAACCACAATACACGGGGTGAGAATCACAAATCCTCAGTAGTTTAACAAATCACACGGGGTGAGAATCACAATCATTCAACCTATTTCGGAAAAAACAAATAAATCACAAGTCATACTAGAAAGGTGGCAAAAACTAAAACAACTTTCTTTCTCTTCCCGAAATAGAATCTCAATTATAAATTTGTATAGAAATCATTTCCCCACATGGTCTTCAAATCATCACCACATTCTCAAAAGTAAGCAATTGTCCATACAATTGTAATGTCATGAATATGTTATGGTAAGCAACCGCCTATACAATTTCCTTGTATATGCCTAGTAATGCCTTATGTTTATGCCTATGCAACATGCTACAAATGTATTCATGAGATGTAAATTGGTAATGTCATGAGTCTTGAACAGAACACAGGAGCCCAGTTCCATGCATCTTGAACAAAGTACAGGAACCCAGTTCCACATAATTTTTCCTGGGTAGAGAGGGAATGTCCCTCCTCAACTACTTAGTGGTAGGGAGGAAATGTCCGTCCTCACATTACCAATAGTATAGGATCACCTCTGACAGTGAGGGAATGTCTCATCCTCAACTATCTTCCACTTAGGATAATACCTAGTAAAGAGAGAGGGAAAACACCATCCTCAACTCAACTACCAGAAAAATGAGGAAGGGAAAACATTGTCCTTAGCTCATCACTACAATAGGGAGGGCATTTTACTTCCTCACACTATCATATGTTATCACCAAATGTGAGGATCACGTCCTTCAGCAATCACAAATATGAAAAATAATGGCTAATTACCATAACAATTAGCATACTAATTCATTTACATTCATCATATTATCTCTTCACTAAATACCCCTATTAGAGTCACAACACTCATTAGAAATTATTCATGAAGGATCTACACAAGTAAGGATCTTCATTTTAACAAAATAAAGGTCCTAGCGAAAACTAGTTTGGGAGCCTAGGCGCCCACCACGTAGCGCCTGGGCACTGGCTGGGCAGAAACCATGCCCTATTTTTCTCCTCACTAGCACCTAGGCGCCCATCATCTGGCGCTTGAGAACCCAATGTGCAGCAGCATGCGGGAACCCTTCCGGGCATTGGATGCCCAACTCCTGGCACCTAGGCACCAATGCTAAAAAATAAAATCCCCTATTTTTCTAGTTGCCAAACCAGAATTCAACCTTCCAAAATCAAGTCCTAAGTGGTTTCCAACCACATCCAAGGTCACTAAACTTGATATATACCTCATGTACAATCTAAACTCATCAAAGCATGGATTAAAGAATTAATCAAAACCTTAAACATCCATTTCTAAACTCATTACTCAAGTGGATTCAATGGATTCTAAGGGATCAAAACTAACAACCACGCATCAAACATGCTATAAACAAACCATCATCAAGTTCAACAACAAGAATCAACTATGAAAAACCAAAACCACACTCAAACCCATTTCCTTCATCAAGCAACCTCATGAAACAAGATGAAGAAAATGAAGGAAAACGGTTAAGAAAAAAGGTCCCCCTACCTCTAGTGTCCAAGAAGAATAGGCTCTAGAGTTCTTCTCCACCTTTTCCTCTTTCTTCTTCCTCCCTTCCTCCTTCTTTTGTTGCTTCTTCTCCTTTGTTTTCTATTCTCTTTTTTACTGATGGGAGATGTAGAGAGTGGGTGAGAATGAGAGAAAAGAAGCATAAAAATCAAGGTTAGAAAGGATAAGAACGTTTGAAACTTGGTAACTTAAGATATTTTGGGCTGAAACTTTTGATCTATTAAGAACACTTACATTTTACCAAATCAAGTTTCCTAACATCGAAAGGTATTAGAATAAATCCTAAGATTGAGCTAAATCCTCATTTCACCATTTCCATAACTTCCAAATATCTAATTCATCAATCCAGTATTAAAACACCCCTACAATGTGCTTAAAACTACTAAACAGATTTAGTTAGTTCTCAAAATTTAACTACACCATATTCCACACATTTGTGATTTAGAAACAAATTTTCCAAAATTATTTCCATTAAATAAGCAGTTTATGTCATTTCCCAAGCTAGTAACATTTATTTTCTATATATAGTGTTACAGCAAAGTGACTAAACTGACTCAGAAAGCCACAAAATTAAACAGACATGTTAAGAAAGTATTAGGCTACCTTTATAAATATATACAAGTCTAACATGTTTTCGAGAGTGTTATTTCTCCTCTCCTTTTTAAAATTTTATCCCCAATATTTGGTTTGCTTAATGTAAGAAGTGTAACATTCTCCGTAACCTAATGATTCTAATCGGGTTATAGAAGCTCGATAATACTAGTAAGAATTATCTGTTAATTCAGGTAATTTTTGAACTAGTTTTAGCGTAATTCTATAATATTGAATACAATGAAATAACCAAAGTTTCTGCGTAAACAGTTGATATAATAGAAAAAAACATGGAGAATTCATTTCCTAGTCATAAATGAATGATAAAAGTTGTAGTACATTTTGGAGAAACAATTGAGCTAGTTTGATATTTTTAAGGATACTGAAGAGGAATAAAGGGAACAGTAATTGAACAGCTAAGTAACTCAGAAAATTATGAAATTTCATGGAGATGATAAGCAAGATATGGAGAATAATTTGGTACAAAATACTAACCAAGATAAGTATCAGTCATCATAATTACTTAATCCTTCGGTTTAATTTAACTCGGGACCGAGTAATGAAACTTAATTGATAAATAACAGTATACAAAAATCCTAGAAAGATGAATCCAAGGACTAAGATGAATTCTAAAATTTTCCATAATACTTATTGTAACATCCTCTAAAACAAGTTAGACTTGTAAATAGTTACAGAGGTAGCTTAATACTTACTTAGCATGCCTGTTTAATTTTGTGACAATCTGAGTTAGTTTAGGCACTTTGTTGCAGCCTGAAAGGTGAAAAGTAGCTTAAAATGACCCAGATATTAGCATAAATGGCTTAGCTAATGGAAATAAATGTGGATAGTTTGTTTCTATGTCATAAATGTGTAGATTGTGATATGGTTAAAATTTGAGAATAATAAGAGTTAGTTTGGTATTTTTAAGCATACTGATTGTGCATTTAATGCCAGATTGACTCGCAGCAGATATGGAAAATATGTTAGTGGTGAAACAAGATTTTTAATGAATCTTAGTGTTTATTTTAAACTTGTTGGAAGTTAGAAAATTGGATTTGGAGAAATCTAAGTATTTTTAGCAGACATGGTTGATATAGTGTGATATCAAGAGCCTTAAGCTCTCTCACGTTTTGGCTCTTTTGTTGACTTTGCATGTGAGATATTTATCTCATATTTAAAGACTTATTTTCTCTTAATATCTCATTCTCTCAATCGTGCAACAGCAACCCAAGGAGAAAACCAAAGAGAAGAAGAGGAAGAAGAGAAGAAGAAGAGGAAAGCTAAAGGGAAGGCTAAGGTTTGAGATCATCGAAGACTTGAAGCTCCATCTCAACTACTAGAGGTAGGGGATTTGAGTCTTTTTAGCTTCTTTTCTCCAGTTTCACCATTGAAGCATATATGATGCATAATAGGTCAATTTGGCTTTTAGATGTGTTTGAAGTGTTTTTCTAGTTTGTATGTGTTTCAAGGGTTGTTTATGACTTGCTCATGGTATGAGTTTAAGTTAGAAACTTAGAACTCCTTATTTGGACCTTTGATGCACAAAGTGTAAAAATAGGTTTGGATGAGTGATTTTGTTCTTGAATCCAAAGTTAGTGATTTGAGTTGGTGGTTTATGATTCCTATGTGTTAGTGAACTGGTTAGGGACTTAAACTCACTTAGAAACTGGTTTGGAGTGGCTAAATCCTGTGAGATGCTCTAATGGAACAGTGCCCCGCCCTATTTTCTATAGAATTCTGCAAAAAACCACTCGCGCTGCGATATGACTGAGAACCATGCCGAGGCATGAGTGACGAGAGAGCTTGGTGTTGCGGCGTGATAAGTGCTACGCCGAGGCGTGAGTTTCAAGATTTTCAAGAGTTGTGTTCTTGATGTTTTGGAATTCCCTAAGTGTTGGGATCACCCTTATATACTTTTCTAAGTGTGTTAAGGAACTAATAGAGGTGTTTCTTGGAGAGAATAACCACCTAGCATACATGAGGAGGTGAAAACCTTAGGCATCCTTGAGATGTAGAATGCCATATAGGGTACCGAGGACCTTGTTCAACATAAGGTTGACTTTGAAATCACTTCTGAAGTGATGATGTGAGGTTCTAGTTATAAGAGTGCTAGTGACATTTCTTGCTACTTTGTTGGATAAGTGAGGCTAAGGTTTACATGTACTAGTATTACTTTTTCACTAGATTGTGAGGATCTTGTGATTGTTTTAAATATGATTTGGAAATATTTTCGCATATTTTGTTTTCAAACTTATTATTTACTATTTCTTATGTATTGTAACCTTAGATGGTGTGCATAATCATATGGCCTAGGAATGAGGTGTTGGATCTAAATTCTCCTAGCATTTACGCTATTATAGTTAGGGTTACTGGTATGGGGGTGGTAGTGGTAATCTTACATTTTGAGGGAAAGGTATTCACCTATTACCAAGTAGTGTATAGGCTCTCAGGCCTATCTTGCTTAGTATATACAAAGGAATATGGTTCCTAGGATTGAGCAAGTAACTTGTGTTTTCAAAAACTAAAATCAACATCAATATTGCATAATCACATTATTAGTACTTTGTGAGCATAACCATACATCATAACATAAAGCATTGCATTTGTTGATAATTGTATGGGCGGTTGTCTTACTTACTTGGTGATATCTTCAGATTGTATGGGCATTTGTACGATATCATTGATTATTGTATATTCTGTTTCATAGAGAGTTTGTATGTATTCAAGTAGTGTTGGGCAGTGGCTCACTTAACTATTGCAAATGAAGTCTGAGGTGTTTAGTTGTCTATTTGATGTGAATGAATAATTGCTGGTTTTGGTATACTCATATTGAGAATTTTGTGAATTCTCACCCCTTTGTGTTCACATATAAATCCAAGTCAAGACCTTCCAAAGGGAAAGGGCAAAAAGAAGAAGCAAATGAATTAGTTTTAGTTATTTTGTTTCTTTATGTATTAACTTGTATTTATTTGCTTTGCTTTTAGTTTGTAAAGGTTTATGTATCATCGCGTGGCTTTTTACCTAGTGAAGTATATATATAACCTTTTTCATTTCCTCGTGGCTCTCTATAATGACTACACAGGTTGTTATGAATTTTTGTTTTATGCTTTTTTAGGAAGTGACATACTTGATACGCTTTATCTTGAAATATTCCAGTTATTTTATGATAATTGTATTAGGGTGTTACATTATGGTATCAGAATAGTTCATCTTGTTGAGTCGGGGTGTGGATTGACTATGCTTAGGCATGTTTAGGAGTTCCTTTATGTATTGTACATTTCTTTGTCTCTTGTATGAGATGTTTAATAGAACTGCATGACTTGTCCTTGGTATGACTATTTTTAGCTACTGTTACACAGTTACATGATATTGAGACTGATCAGCTCAATATGTATTATTTTGTGTGTACTGAAAACTATGGCGTCTCTAAAGTGAACCTGTGGGAATAGGATCTCAACTAATGAAGGCCCGAACATGGTAAGAGCCTTTATGGCAATGGCTGATGCAATGAGAGAGCAGACAGCCGCTACCACTGATGCAATGCTAGAGTAGACAGCCGCTACTGCTGAGCCTATCAGAAAGTAAACAACTGCGACTACTAGGATGTTTGAGAGAATGGGTACAACTCAGCATCAATAGCCTACACAACCACCACATCAATCGCAACAACCAAACCAAGAGGTAGTTGGGAGAAATCAAACTTTCGAAGACCTCTCAGAGTTTAGGAAATCTAATATGTCTTCTTTTAAAGGAGAGTGTGACCTAATCAGAGCTGAGGGTTGGCTCAAAGAGATGGAGAAGTTTTTTACTGTTATGGTTTGCTCGGACTAGCAAAGGGTGTTTTTTACTTTTTATATGCTGGAAGGAGAAGCAGAGGTTTGGTGGATGGACATCAAGAGAGCTTTTGAGGCATCAAGAACTCTTGTTACGTGGGAGATCTTTAAGAATTCTTTTCTAAGGAAGTTCTTTCCATAAAATCTATAGAATACAAATGAGATGGAGGTTCTTAGGTTGGAGCAGGGAGACATGTCTATTAGTCAGTATGTGGCCAAATTCAATGAGTTGTCAAAATTCTCGTCTTGCATCAAGTTTAACCCAAATGAGTCTTAGAAGTATGTTAAGTTTGAGTTAGGATTGAGGGAAGACATTTTGAAGGCCATCCAACCATTTTCGAGACTTTTCAACCTTGGTGAATAAATGTCAGATTATAGAAGGACATGATGGGAAGCCTTCAGTGGAGCTGAAATCACAAAGCTTTCAAAAAAGTAAGTGAGGTGATGAAAAGTTCAAAAAGGGAGCCTCTAAACGTAGCTTTCCTTAGGAGAAATACAAGCTTGTTCAGAAGGAGTTTACGGGACCTAAGTGTTTTCAAGTGTGGGAAATAGCACGGAGACCGGCCTTACTCGGTGTGCTTTGTGTGTGGGCAACCTGGGCATTTTGCTAAGGAGTGTCTACTGAGGAAAGAAGTCGTGCCTATCCATAAGCCACAAGGCAAAAGGAGAGTTTACACTCTAGGTGGTGAAGCAGAGACTTAGTCTTCTGACCTTATCCAAGGTAAATGCATAATTCAGATCATCTTTTAACTATTTTATATGATCCAGGAGCTTCTCACTCCTTTGTTTATAATGATTGTGTGAATATGCTAGATTTACCTGTGTCTAAACTTTCATATAACTTATCTGTATCTACCCTTACTGGTAAACCTGTTACAACATCCAGAGTGTGTCTTGATTGTTGTGTAAAGGTAGAAGATAGGATTTTCCTTATAAACCTTATTTGTTTACCTCTTGCAGATATTGATATCATTCTTGGCATGGATTGGTTGTATGCCAACCATGTAGTATTAAAATATTCAGATAAATCTCTAGTTTTCTTGTCAGATATACCTACCAGAGTCGTTTGATCTGAGTCGGTGTATCTCAATGTGAATCAGGTTAATCTTTGTTTAGAGGAGGGAGCTCTAGGATATGTTCTCTTGCTTTCCCTAAGTGCTGAGGTTGAGCAAAACATAGGCGATATACCTATGGTGAGTGAATATCTTGAAGTTTTCCTAAGTGATATAGTGGAGTTGTCACCTGAGTGAGAAATAGAGTTTTCTATAGACTTAGTACCCGGGACAGGACCTATCTCTATAGCACTCTATAAGATGACACCACTAGAGTTAGCAGAACTCAATAAGCAAATCGAGGATTTGGTAGACAAAGAATTCATTAGGCTGAGTGTTTCTAAGGATGGTACCATGAGGCTTTGTGTGGATTACAGACAATTGAACAAGGTAACCATCAAGAACATCGAGGATAGATGATCTTATAGATCAACTGAGAGGAGCTTCAGTGTTGCAGTTGGAGAGACCCACCACTGTGACCGAGATAAGGAGCTTCATAGGCCTAGCGGGGTACTATAAGAGGTTCATAAAGGGATTTTCTCAGTTAGCACTAACCTTGACTAGATTGACAAGGAAATGTAGTACTTTTGAGTGGATTTAGGATTGTGAGAACAATTTTCGAGAGTTAAAATTAAGGTTAACTACTACGCCGGTGTTGGTAATTCTTGATCCTTTGGAGAACTTTGAGGTGTACTGTGATGCTTCAAATATGGGTTTGGGGTGTGTTCTGATGCAATATAGGAGATTAGTTGCCTATGCATTAAGGCATTTGAGGCCACACGAGGAGAACTGCCTTACTCATGATCTAGAGTTGGAAACAATAGTGTTTGCCCTAAAAGTTTGGAGACATTACTTATATTAAGTCTAATTTGAAGTGTTCAGTGATCATAAAAGTTTGAAGTACTTATTTTGTAATACCCTTAATAACTTGTTAGGCTTGAATATGGTTATAAAGGTAGCATATAACTTGCTTAACATGCCGGTGAAGTTTTGTGACAATCTGAGTTAGTTTAGGCATTTAGTTGCACCACATAAGTTGAAAAGTAGAAAATGACTCAAAAAAAGGCATAAATTGCTTAGATGAGAGAAATAAATAAGGATAATTTATTTGTAGGTCACAAATGTATAAAATAAGATGTAGTTAAAGTTTCAAGATAATCAGAGTTAGTTTGGTATTTTTTAAGCATACTAGTTGTGTGTTTAATGTCAGATTGACTAGCAGCAAATATGAAAAATCATGAAAAAGATGAAACAATAATTTAGATGAATCTTATGATTTATTCTAAAGTTATTGGAAGTTATAAACTCAATTTAGCACAATTTGAGTGTTCTTAATAGATAAGGAAGTTACAACAAAATATCTTAAGCATATTTTGGTAAACTTTCATTTCATCTCCCTCTCACTAATAAGCAGCTATTGCTGCAAAATGGGAAAGAAAAATAGAAAACCAAAGAGAAAAGAAAGAGAAAACCGTGAAGGAGAAGAGGGGAAATGGAGGAAGAAGCAAGAGGATCAAGATCAAAGCTTAAAGCTTGAAGATGGATCATCCATACAAGAGGTAGGGGAGCTTCTATTCATCTTCCCTTTTTTATTTATCTTGAACGACATAGGGTTTATGAATGGAAATAGGGGTTTAGAGAGCCAAATCTATGTTTTTGGCTTGGCTCTTGATTTCAAGGACTAGGTTAGGATGTTTTCAGCTCAGTGAGTGCTAGATATCCATTTATGATTCAAGCCAAACCATTTTGGTTCATAGATAAGGAACTTAAAAAATGGTTGGAATTAGTGTGGTTTTTGGACCTAAATCTATGCCTAAGTGGATTAATAAGTTGCATAAGAGTTACACAATTTTAGGGGCCTAGATTGGTGTTAGAAATCACTTAGAATCCATAATATGAGAGTTGGATTTTATTTTGGAAAGAAATTATGTAGAACAAATTTTCTGTAGAATTTCTGCTGCAGAATGGTGCCTAGGCGCCATTTGCCATGCCAAGGCGTAGCTCTTTTAGTTTCAGTTTCGAGATGGGAAGAAAGTGCCACGCCTAGGCATGAGAATCTCATGCCTAGGCGTGATACAAGGTGTAACATCCTCAAAACATGTTAGACTTGTATATAGTTACAGAGGTAACATAATGCTAGCTTAGTATGCCTATTAATTTTTGTGATAATCGGAGCTTGTTTAGGCACTTTACTATACCACAGAAAATGAAAAGTAGCTTAAAATGGCTCAGATATTAGCGTAAATGGCTTAGCTAATGGAAATAAATATGGAGAATTTATTTCTAAGTCACAAATGTGTGGAATGCGATGTAGTTAATTTTTGAGAGGTAATTGAGGTCATTTTGTATTTTTAAGCATACTGTGAATGTGTTTTAATGCCGGATTGACTAGTCGCAAATATGAAAAAATGAGATAATGGTGAAACAATATTTTTTATGAATCTTAGGATTTATTTTAAACTTGTTGGAAGATAAGAAACTTGATTTGGTGAAATCTGAGTGTTCTTAACTGATGCGAAGTTTTGGTAAAGGGCCAAAATGCCTTTAGTAAATATTTTTAAAAGTGAGAGTTCCTTTCACTTTTCTTTCCTCTCTCTCATGGGGTTTATGCTGAAAGAAATGAAGAAAGCAAAGGAGAAACGTGAAGGAGGAGGAAGATGAAGAAAGGGGAAGAATCAAGTTGGAGCTTGGCTTCATCTTCAAGAGATAGGGGTGTCCTTCATCTTTTTCCTCTATTTTCTTCTCATTTCTCCAAGTTTATGACATGTGAGTTAGGATTTTGAGTTTGAATGAGTTTCTTTGAGTTTGAGTTGAAAGAAATCTTAGGAATCTTAAAATAGAATGGTTTTGAGTTGATCTATGCATGATTTGTGGATTGAATTCCTAGTTGTATCCATGAATCTGTTTGGTTAAAGGTTGAAGAATGGATATGAGAGTTGGGGTTTGGGTTTGTGAAATCATTCTTAGATGTTTTAAAAATCATATATATGATGTATTTGATGTTTAGAGGTGTTTTAGGATCAAGCTTGTGATTGGAAATCCTTTGGAATAGTTGATTTGGTGGTTCTCGACTGGTGTTCTACAAAATTCTATAGAACCTAGGATTTTGTAAGGGAGCTGCGGCATAAATTCATAGAGAGCTACAGCCCTCAACTCTTGGCCAGCGCAGGGAAAGCAGTAGAGAAAAGGGAGTCGCGACACAAAAGAATAGGGAGTCGTGGCCCTCCCTTAAAAAGTTACCCAAACTTGTTTTTCTTGCATGATTTTGCCATGCAATGTAAGATGGTTTGGCATGAGATGATGTAATTCATTGTGCTAATGCTTGTAAGACCTTATGTCATGATATGAGATGTTAAGGTGGACATTATAGTGTATGATTGAGTTGATTTTAAGCATGACATTGTGATATGGGATTGATGATTGATGAGTTGAATCAATGTGCTAGAATGGTATATGGGCAATATTTTGCTCTCTTTATGGTTAAGATTAAGCTAGGAAAGTATGATAAAGAGGGTGTTGGCTCTTTGGTGTGAGACAATTACCCTTTGTTTGCTAAAGATGAGAAATGGGAAGTTCTAGAAACAAGATCTTGCCCCTTTGTGTGCTAAGGGTTAGCATGATTGGTAAGTTTGCTAGATTTCCTTCTTCCTTTTGGTTGAGGTGAAACCTTAGGTGTCCATAGTATGGTGGAATGTCGTAGGGTAGTGTTGAGAAACCTTAAGCATCTATAGGGTGGTGGAATGCCATAGGGTGGCGTTGAGAATCCTTAGGCATCCATAGTGTGGTGGAATGCCATAGGGTAGTGTTATGGAACCTTAGGCAACCATAGTGAGGTGGAATGCCATAGGGTAGGGTTAAGAAACCTTAGGTATCCTTTGGGATGTAGAATCCTATAAGTGAATACCTAGGACCTTAATCAACATGAGGTTGCTTTTGGCATCACTTGGGAAGTGACGAGTGTGGATAAATGACCCTAGTATGTTTCGATTAATGACTAAACTTTACATGATTATTACTTTGATTCACTAACTACTTGCCAAGCTTGACTTTTTCAATGAGATCATGAAGCAAGAAAAATGGATGCAAAGGATCGTGGAGCAAAGCATTCCAATGCAAGGATCATGAAGGAAAACTTGTAGAAGGAGCATCATGAAGAAGGAATTTAAGGAAGATCATTAAGAACCTTTTTGTAAAGAAAAGACTTAGTATAATTCTTTTATTAAGCTCTCTAAAATAAGTAAAAATAGACTAAGAATGAAAAAGGTTAATTAATAAGTCTGTACATCCATGTGTACATCGATGTACTTTCAGTTAATTAACTAACTTTTAATGAAAACCTCAGTGTACATCTATGTATAAGCGTTATACATCTATGTATACATCGATTGATTCTGGACATACTTGGTCAGTATGCATTTTTGCATCTGTACATTGATTGGTACATCGATGCATAAGCAAAAATAGAAGCAAGGACTTTTTGAAATAGCTATACAATCGATTAGGTAATCGATGTATGAATTTTTGGGCTGAAATTGCAAGTGTTTCTCAAGAACAACATCGATGTACTCATGTGTGTATCACTCAAGATCAAGAACATCCAAGAACATAATCGATTAGGCAATCGATGTACACACGTTGTAAGAGTGAAATTTTGTTTAATACATCTGTGTACTAATCGATTGACTGATAACAGAATTTTTTTTGATAAGTTTGTTTTGATCTTAACTAACTTCTAAAGTGTGTCCAATGAATCTATTTTGAAATATACCTATATAAGGACATTGGCAAACACTTTCTCAATAACAACTCATTCAATACTTGAGATTAAACACACAAATACTGAGAGAGCCTTTTCATTGAAAAACTGAGTATTTTTCTGTAGAACTTAAAATTGTAATATTTGATTTCTTAGAATTTGATTCAATTTTTTCGTATTGTAAAAAAGAGATAAGAGAGAAGGTTCTCTTGCTGATTAAATCAAGAGTAGAAGGGACTCTTGGTGCTATGCAAGAGTAGAAGGAACTCTTATGGGAATTACAATATTGTTTTGACTGGAAAAGCTGTCATTTGGGTAGAAAGAACCTAAAAGTGAAGCTTGTGTAAAGAATCTTGTAAATTAATTTTTTAATAGTGGACGAAACTCACAGTCATGTGGGGATTGGATATAGGTTACCAGAGGAGGTAGCTGAACTAGGATAGACTCGGTTTGTAATTTTCTCTATCCCTTAACTCTTTATTTGCTTTATTTTTGAATGTATGAATTAAGCAATATGTTAGGGATGCTTGCATGATTTGATTAGTTTATGATCTTGTTCATATCTGAAATCAACCTTATTGTTAATATTTCTTTATAAGTTTCAAGTCCTGATAGAAATACATCTTACAAAAACACATTTTGGTTTGTTGGTTGACAAAATCTTTTTCATAGTTAAAGAAAAGAATCAATTTTTGCGAAAAGGGGAAAAGCTATAAAAAATTATCATACTCAATTCAACCCCCCCTTCTTGAGTATTAAGAAGCCACAACCAACAAGTGGTACCAAAGCTTTCACTCTTGTGTAAAGCTTAACAGCTTAATAGGATGGCTTCAAATGACATCTTGGGAGAAGGGGCTTCTTTGGCAAGACCCCCTGCTTTCAATGGCACTGCCTATATATATTGGAAAGAAAGGATGTTAATATTCCTTGAGGCAAGTGGCATTGATGTATTAGATGCTATTGAGAATGATCCATACATTCCTCACACTCTTGATGCAAAAGGCACCAAGAAAGAAAAACTTAGAAGTGAATGGGATGATGAGGACAAAAAAAGAGTAGGTTATAATGCTAAAGCTAATAATATTATAACTGCTGCCTTGAGTTATGATGAATTTTTTAGGGTTTCAAATTGTAAAACAGCCAAGCAAATGTGGGATACGCTACAAATTACTCAGGAAGGAACCAGTGATGTAAAGAGAGCACGAATGAACTCACTCATGCACGAGTATGAACTCTTTCACATGAAGAATGGTGAAGACATCAATGATATGTAAAGGAGGTTCACTCACATAGTGAATCAGCTGAATGGACTTGGAAAGAGCATTTCAGATGAACAGCAAATCAATAAGATTATGAGATGTTTGACAAGAGAATAGCAACCGAAGATTACTGCTATAGCTGAATCAAAGGACTTAGCAACCATGAATATTGCTACACTATTTGGAAAACTTAAAGAGCATGAGATGGAGTTGCATAGATTGAATGACCATGAAGAGAATGAGAAAAAGAAAAGAGGCTTATCACTTAAAGCACATGACTCCAAAGAAAATTTTGACAGTGATGAAGATGAAGAAGTTGAAGAAGATGATGAATCTGAAGAGGATATGGGACTGCTAGTTAAAAAGTTCAAGAGATTCCTCAAAAAGAAGAAAACCTTCTCAAACTTCTTTTCCAAGAAGAACACTTCAAAAGCTGAAAGTTCAACATCAAATATGAAGTGCTATGAATGTGACAAACTTGGACATTACAAGAATGAGTGTCCTAAACTTCAAAAGAAGGACAAGCATGACAATCATGAGTCCAAGGACAAGAAGAATAGATAGCCAAGAAGAGCATACATAGCTTGGGAGGAGAATGATGTAGATTCCTCTGAAGATTCTGAGGAAGAAGAGGCCAATCTTTGTCTCATGACTAACCATCAAAGTGACAATGAAGATGAGGTAAATGAAATCCCCCTACCTATGATGAACTACAAGATGCTTTTGATGAATTGCATAGTAAATATCTAAAAATTGCTAAGCAATTAATGTCATCTAGGAAAGTCATTGCTAAACAATGTAGTACTTATGCATCTCTTCAAATTAAGATTAAAGAATTAGAAGCCAAGAACTATAAACTAAGTGCATCTAGTTCTACATGTTCTAATTACAATATTCTAGAAAAAAAAGTGGAAAAACTGAAAACCACTCTATCTAAATTTATAATGGGAAGAGATAATCTAAATGTCATATTAGGACAGCAAAAAGGAGTATATGACAAAGTTGGAATAGGCTATAAACTATCATTGCATGAAAAGGCTTTTAAGAAACTCTTTGTTGCACCTAAATTCTCTATTAGTCCTTTTATTAAATGTTTCTATTTTCAAGAAAAGGACATACAACTTCTACATGCTATTTTAGAAATCCTTCAAGAATTAGTGTTAAACAAATTCGGGTTCCCAAGGGAACATATGTTATGACTAACACCAAAGGACCCAATAAAATTTGGGTACCTAAGACAAATGCTTAAAATCTATTTTGTAAGTGTGTTTGAGACCCAAAAGTTTAAATTGATATCTTGATAGTGGCTGCTCCAAACATATGACTGGAGATATCACAATGTTCTCATCCTTCACTCCCAAACAAAGTGGAAGTGTCACCTATGGTGATAACAACAAAGGAAGGATCTTAGGAGTTGGAACAATTGGAAGAAGCACAACTACCAAGATAGAAGGTGTACTATATGTGGAAGGGCTCAAGCACAATTTACTAAGCATTAGCCAACTATGTGATAAAGGTTATAAGGTATTCTTTAACTCTAGTAGTTGCATTATAGAAAACAAGTATGATAGTAATGCAAAGCTGATAGGTAATCGATTGAATAACATACACATGTTAGATTTAGAGAGTATTTCTGCTAGTGATGTATGTTGTTTAATATCTAAGGAAGAGGAGAATTGGCTATGGCATAGAAGAATAGGACATATTCTTATGGATCATCTAAACAAACTCATTTCTAAAGAATTGGTAATTGGACTTCCTAAAACCAAGTTCTTAAAAGATGATTTATGTGATGCATGCCAAAAGGGCAAGCAAACTAAAGTATCTTTTAAGGCTAAGAATATAGTTTCAACTGAAAGACCTTTACAACTACTGCACATGGACTTATTTGGACCCTCTAGGACCAAAAGTTTTGGAGGAAATTTGTATGCATTAGTTATAGTTGATAATTAATCTAGATTTACATGGACCTTCTTCTTAGCATATAAGAATGAAGCTTTTACAGCCTTTAAGAAAATGGCTAAGTTAGTACAAAATGAAAAAGGCATGAAAATAACTTCTATAAGGAGTGATCATGGTGGAAAATTTCAAAATGAAGAAATTGATAATTTCTGTAAAAAGTTGGGAATTCAATATAATTTCTCTTCTCCAAGAACTCCACAACAAAATAGAGTTGTGGAAAGGAAAAATAGATTTTTAAAAGAAATAGCAAGAACTATGTTGAATGACTCTAACATACCAAAATATTTTTGGGCAGATGCTATAAACACAGTTTGCTATTTAATGAATAAAGTCTTGATAAGACCAAATTTAAAAAAAACTCCATATGAACTCTATAAAGGTAGAAAACCAAATGTTTCACATTTTCATGTCTTTGGTTGTAATGTTTTGTACTAAATAATGGAAAGGACAATCTAGGAAAGTTTGATCCTAAAGCTGATGAAGGAATCTTTCTAGGTTATTCATCATCTAGTAAAGCTTTTAGAATCTTCAATAAAAGAACACAAATAATTGAAGAATATGTACAAGTTACATTTGATGAAACTAACCCCAAAAGGTTGGGAAATGAATTTGTTGATGATGTTGCAGAAACTTTAGAAGAGATTCAACTTGAGGAAAAGCAGGACAATGCTAAAGTGGATGAAGTAGTGGAAATTCCAGGAGAAGCTCAACATGAAGATCTACCAAAAGAATGGAAAACTGCAAGGAATCACCCTCTACATAAAATAATTGGTGAAATATTCAAAGGGGTAACCACTAGACATTCCTTAAGAAATGCATGCAATAATATGGCTTTTGTATCACAAGTTGAACCTAAAACTGTAGATGAAGCAATCATTGATGAAAACTGGACTATGGCAATGCCAGAAGAACTTAATCAGTTTAAAAGAAATAAAGTTTGGGAACTTGTTCCAAAACCCAAGGATAAACAAATAATTAGTACAAAATAGGTGTTTAGGAATAAGCTTGATGAAATGGTATCATAGTAAGGAATAAAGCTAGATTAGTAGCCAAAGGCTATAATCAAGAAGAAGGAATTGACTATGATGAGACATACGCACTTGTGGCTAGATTAGAAGCTATTAGAATGTTGTTAGCATATGCATGTATCATGGATTTTAAATTGTATCAAATGGATGTTAAGAGTGCATTCCTAAATGGATATATACAAGAAGAAGTGTATGTTGGTCAATCCCCTGGATTTGAAATAAATGAATTTCCTAATCATGTGTATAAACTAACTAAAGCCTTGTATGGACTTAAACAAGCTCCAAGAGCTTAGTATGAAAGGTTAAGTAATTTCTTACTTCAAAAGGGATTTATAAGAGGAAAAGTTGGCACAATACTATTCACTATAAGAAAAGCACAAAACATACTACTTGTTCAAATTTATGTTGATGATATTATATTTGGTGCTACTAATGAATCTTTGTGTAAGGAATTTGCTAAACTAATGCAAAATGAGTTTGAAATGTCTATGATGGGAGAGCTTACATTCTTCCTTAGACTACAAATGAAACAATGTGATGATGAGACTTTCATAAGCTAAACTAAGTACTGCAAAGAACTATTGAAGAAGTTTGGAATAGAGAATGCAAAGGAAATGGCTACTCCAATGAGTCCATTAAGCTACTTGGACAAAGATGAGAAAGGTAAATCAGTAGATTTTTCCAAGTACAGAGGTATGATTGGTTCCTTACTTTATCTAACTGCAAGTAGACCTAATATAATGTTCAGTATTTGTATGTGTACTAGATACCAATCTAATCCTAAGGAATCACACTTAACTAATTTAAAAAGAATCATGAAATACTTATTAGGAACTAAAGAAATGAGATTATAGTATGTTAAAGGATCAACATGTAACTTAGTAGGATATTCTGATTCTAACTTTTGTTGGATGCAAGTTAGATAGGAAAAGTACTAGTGGAACTTGCAACCTTCTAGAAAACTCATTAGTTTCTTGGTTTAGTAAGAAACAAACAAGTGTGGCTTTATCAACTGCCGAAGCAGAATATGTTCCAGCAGGAAGTTGTTGTGCACAAATTCTTTGGATGAAACAACTTATTGACTATGGTGTTCTCTTAGAGAAAGTTTTGATGTATGTAAAATATACTAAGAGCAAGTGCACTCTATTACCAAGTAATATAGGACTTGAGTCCCAATTATCGATCCCACGAGGAATAATTGGTAATTACTAGATTCGTTAAACTCTTTGTTATTTAGACAATCGAAAGTGTATGAAGAAATTCAAGTAAAAATTAAAATAAACAAATAAATAAAAATAATGAACAATTAACAAAGAAAAGATAATCAATGGAAGAAAGACTAAGGCGCAAGGTTCACTTCAATCCAATTATTCAGATTTTCTTTCAATTATGATTAAGGTAATTCTTTTGCCAATATTCTCTTATTTGCTATTGAATCCCAATGGTCATGGATGAAACAATATTCTATTCTTAATTTAATTCACCTATTTGGTCATTTAGTTGAATTAATCAAGAATGCATTAAGTTTCAATTCAAGAGATGAACTAACATACCATCAATTCCATTCGTAGGATAAATCGATGTTTGGTCATTCACAAATCTAATCCTAGACTTACCATATAGATCCACTCATTGAATGCGGATGGTCACAGGTCAAACAATGAATTAACACATGCTAAAAGTGATCAAATTCTAACAAGAATACAAGAAATATGATAAACTCAAAAAGAAATTACCATAATTAAATTAGAAGTCAAACCCAAATAATAAGGAAAATAAGATCCTCCATAGCCCTAGCTATGGGTATAGCTACTCATGTTCAATAAAAACAAACTCATATCAGAATACAAATCCATGGAAAGAAAATCCAAAGAAAAAGGGAAACTAAAAAGAAAGAGAAATCAAAACCCCTTTAATAGAGATTATGATCTTCAAGCCTTCAAGAATCCTCCTTTGAAATCGCCCTCCAAGGTCTGCTACTGCAAAACAACTCTCTCAGGATTAGGGATTTCCTGTGTAATGTGCTCAATGTACTCCGTGTGTTGAATTTGACGTAACTTTTCCTATTTAATAAAAATCACGTTTGCTGTCACGCTCTCAGTGCCTAGGCGCTCACTCCTGAGCGCTAAAGTGCTCAGCCATTTAAACCAGAATGCGCGCTGCTACACGTTGTGCGCTCAAGCGCTTCTCACCCAGTGCTCAGGCACTGAAACACTTCATCACCATTGCTGCATACGCTCTGGGCGCTCAGCCGCCCCAACACCAGTGCTCAAAGCGCTGGAGTCTATTACTAATTTCTTCTTTTTCTTGCTCCTTTGCATATTCAATCTTCTCCCCGTACAATTACCTAACAAAAACACACAAAACACTTAATAAAAACAATATTAAACAATACTAAAAATATAACAAAACTAACAAACAAAATTCATTAAAAATAAATAAAAAGAATATGAAAACTAAGGAATTAAACCGTAAAAATATGACATGTTGACGGTTCATCAACTTCCCCACACTTGAGCTTTGCTTGTCCTCAAGCAAAGAATAGGGATCAACAACAAGATCAAAGTCAACATCAAGAAATATGAATCAAAGAAAAATTCCACAATTAAAAGAATTCAAGTTCAGCAATCAAATCTAATCAAGTAAGATCATTTAACACTTAAACAATTAGAGACTTGAGTCTAGCTTGCAACTGTTCTCTTCATCAAACATCTGAGATCACTCAACTTTCCATTGCTCAAGTGTTTAAAGGACAAAGAGATCACTCAAATTTCTCTTGAAAAATACAATACCATAAGCTTGCTTATCAATCCCATCTCCACTTTCAAGTTCACATACAACACAAGAATCAAAAGGACTTTCTTGTGGTTGTAACGGGGCCAAAGGTAAAATGGAAGGTAGGAAGAAAGGATAAAATAGGGTAAAGAATGCTTATGAATAAATCAATACAAAGCATAATCAGGCTGAAAAGATGACAGATAGAGCATGATGCACAAGAATATAATAACTTCTCACTTTCAACCCAATATTTTCATTATTCTTCACCAACAATTCTTTTCTTTTCTATTTTTTTAATTTTTTTCCAAACTTTTTTTTTTCATTTCAACCCTTGAAGACAAAAGCAACCTTTTAAGACTTTTCAATCAACATATCAATTACTCCAAAGAATTTAACCTGATTATTCATTTGGGTATTCAAAGAAATCAATTTCAGGCTCAAATGGGGCAACTAAATGGTTATTTAATCAAAGCAACTTTGGAAGTCAAGAAAGAATTAAGCCTAATTGCCTTAATCATATTCAAGTATGCATGTGAATCATTAAAGTCTCAACAAGATATCAAAGCAAGTTCTAGCGCACATCAATCAAGAGAAAACTCACTCCAGAAGAAAAATCCAATCATTAAGGCTCAAAACTCACTTTCTGGCTAGAGTTAATAAAGAGAACAAAAGTAAGCAGACATGGCTAATTTTCAAATAAGATGCTAAATTTCACTTTACTTCAATGAAAAAGATTGCCTCACACATTATCAGCTCATGATTAATGGAACCCCCTTTAAAACATATCTCTATCAGCTCAGAATAAATCAAGAAATCAACACACAATTTCAGCTTAATTACCAACATTACTTAAGTGCTTCAATAAATTTTTTTTTGACAAAAATTGTAAAAGTACCCCCCCACACTTAAGTTAAACATTGTCCTCAATGTGGAAGAAAAAGAAATAAAAGGGGTAAAGAAAAGAACAACACAACCTGATGGACAAATGACACAATGTCAGGCGAAGGAGAAGCACAAGAGTCAGCGCAGCAACACAACCTGAAAAATAAAATCCCAAAACACATGAGTGGAATCTAAAAGAAAAAGAAAAATAACATAACAACTAAAATAAAATAAAGAAAGAAGAAACATAGGTTGCCTCTTGTGAAGCGCTTGTTTAATGTCATTAGCTCGACATTGCCTTTTCAGAAGAATCAAGGTGGCTTAAAGCAAGAGAAATAGGAGGACGTCTTTTTCTTTTCAAAATAGTTCTTCCTCCCTTCAACAATGGCTTTGGGATTGCTTCCGATAGAATTGTAAACTTGACAAGAGCTTGATTGTCCCAATTGTGCCTTGACTCCGCTAGGCCAAGGTGGTCGCGCTCGATCAACAGATGAAAGATCAATTTATGAAGAAGCATAGATCTTGGGAGGATCTTTATCTGTCTTAACAGCTTGACTTTCTAAAAGATCAATATCAACACTGTATGATGGCGAAGGGTTTTTAATAGCTAAGTTTTCCTACTTCTTAGCTTGAACAAAACTGATAGGAGCATGGAGATTTGACAATGGGGAAGATTTAGCCTCTCTAAAGACATTAATGATCACATGATCTCCATCCACTCTCAAGATGAGCTCACCCCGAGGTACATCAATCACAGCTCCATAAGTGGCCAAAAATGGTCTTCCAAGAATAAGAGGACTATCAGCATCCTCTTCCATATGTAGCACCACAAAATCAACTGAGAATATGAATCTTTCCACCTTCACCAAAACATCCTCCACCACACCGCACGGGTAAGCGAAGGATCTATCAGCCAACTGTAGTTAAATATTGGTGGGCTTCGGTTCCTGCATTCCCAATTTCTTAAACACAGAGAAAGGCATCAAATTAATATTAGCACCCAAATCACATAATACCTTATCAAAATAAAAGTTACCAATTATGCAAGGAATAGTAAACTCCCTGGATCTTTCAATTTTAGGGGTAACTTCTTTAAAAGAATGGCAGAACACTCCTCAGTAAGACATACAGTCTCAAATTCCTCAAGCTTGTGTTTCTTTGTAAGTATTTTCTTCAAAAACTTTGCATACTTAGGCATTTGAAAGATAGCTTCAATGAACAGAATATTGATTTGCAAATGCTTGAATATCTCCAAGAATTTGGCAAATTAATGATCTGGCTGATTGTTCTTAAGCCTCTGAGGGAATGGGATCATGGCATATGGGGATGGTTCATAAACTGCACTCTACTCACGATCCTTCTTCGTTCTCTGCCACTTTGGTGCTTTCTTCTCAACCTCTCTTTCTTGATTGACATCTTCAGTAAGGACATCTTCAGTTGCCTTCTCTTCATCATGCACTGACTGAACAAGAGAATCTCTAAGCTTTGGAATTTCCTTCTTTTGAGAGGACCCCTCAAGTTCCTTACCACTTCTAAGGAAAATCGCATGGGCCTGTTCCCTTGGATTAGTCTTAGTAGTGCTAGGCAATGTCCCTGGTGCCCTCGCTGTCATCAATGTAGTCAGCTGACTGATCTGAGTCTCCATGTTCTTCATTCTGGCATCAAAATTCTATATGTACTTTATGACCAGATCTTCAAAACTTAGCTTCTCTGCAGGTGCTTGGAAACTAGGAGGTGGTGGTGGAACTCTCTGCTGATTCTATTGATAGCCGTGCTGATTTCCCCATTTGAAATTTGGGTGGTCCTTCCAACCAGGATTGTACGTATTTGAATATGGATTGTACTACTGCCAGTTGGAATTACCAACAAAATTTGCTACTTCAGGCTCGGGGGCAAAAGGGCTACCAACTTGACAATTGGCACTTGTATGACCCTGTCCTCCATATGCTTCACAGATAATAGGTGGGGCTGTACTATTTGTCATCATCAAAATCTCCACCTTCTTCGTCAAAGCTTTCAACTGACTCAGAATAGCAGTAGAGGAATCAACAGCATGTACACCTGCTTGTTTCTTAGGAGCCTGGCGCTTATTTTGCCACTAATAACTATTTAACACCATTTCTTCAATCAATGCTTGGCTCTCAGTAGGTGTTTTCCTCCATATAGTACCTCCCACAACAGCATCAATGAGTGAACAATTTGCAGGCGACAAACCATTATAAAAATTCTAAACTTGCTGCCATATAGGAAACCCATGATGTGGACATCTCCTCAACAACTCCTGAAAGCGCTCCCAAGCTTCATAAAGAGTGTCCATTTCAAACTGCACAAAAGAAGATATATCATTTCTTAACTTAGCAGATTTAGAAGGAAGAAAATACTTAACCAAAAACTGTTGTGTCAACTGATCCCATGTAGTGATAGAACCCCTTGGAAGTGACGTTAACCACTAACTTGCTTTGTCCCTAAAAGAGAAAGGAAAGAGTCGCAATCGGATTGCATCATCTGTCATCCCATTATACTTAATAGTATCACACAACTGTAAGAACCTGGCCAAATGCTTATTTGAATCATCTGAAGGCAATCCACTAAACTGAACTGAATTTTGAATCATGGAGATCTATGCTGGTTTGATCTCAAAGTTATTAGCCGCCACAGCTGGTCTTATAATACTTCCTCCATACCCTTCAGCAGTGGGCATAGAGTACTCAAACATGGTCCGCTCTGCTGGAATAGCTCTTTCTTCATGATTGGGCTCAACAACTAGTTGTCTCTCCATCCTACTTATGTCTTCAGCCATAGCTGCAATAAAAGTCTGCTTCTTTAACCTGCGAGCTGTTTTCTCAATTTCAGGATCAAAAGCCAAATCAAGACACTGAGATCGAGTAAGCATAAACAAGAAATAGGAAGTGAAAGATTAAATAAAAATTAAATTAAAATAAGTTATAAACAAAAAAATGAAAAATAAATAAAAATAAAATAAAATAAGAAATAAAAATAAAAATAAAATAAGGAATAAAAGAAAAAGGGCATCTAAATTAACTAGAGTTTTTTGCTTCTAATATTACCAAATTTATTCCCCGGCAACGGCGCCAAAAACTTGATGCATGTAAAATATACTAAGAGTAAGTGCACTCTATCGCCAAGTAATATAGGACTTGAGTCCCAGTTATCCATCCCACGCGGAATAATTAGTAATTACTAGATTCATTAAACTCTTTGTTATTCAGACAATCGAAAGTGTATGAAGAAATTCAAGTAAAAATCAAAATAAACAAATAAAGAAAAACAATGAACAATTAAACAAAGAAAAGATAATCAATGAAAGAGAGACTAGGGCGCAAGGTTCACTTGAATCCAATTATTTAGATTTTCTTTCAATTATGATTAAGGTAATTCTTTTGCCAATATTCTCTTATTTGCTATTGAATCCCAATGGCCATGGATGAAATAATATTCTATTCCTAATTTAATTCACCTATTTGGTCATTTAGTTGAATTAATCAAGAATGCATTAAGTTTCAATTCAAGAGATGAACTAACATACCGTCAATTCTATTAGTAGGATAAATCGATGTTTGGTCATTCACCAATCTAATCCTAGACTTACCATATAGATCCACTCATTGAATGGGGATGGTCACCGATCAAACAATGAATTAACACATGCCAAAAGTGATCAAATTCTGACAAGAATACAAGCAATATGATAAACCCAAAAAGAAATTACCATAATCAAATTAGAAATCAAACCCAAATAATAAGAAAAACAAGATCCCCCATAGCCCGAGCTATGGGTTTAGCTACTCATGTTCAATAAAAACAAACCCATATTAGAATACAAATCCATGGAAAGAACATCCAAAGGAAAAAGGAAACTAAAAAAAAAGAGAAATCAAAACCCTTTAATGGAGATTATGATCTTCAAGCCTTTAAGAATCCTCCTTTGAAATCGCCCTCCAAGGTCTGCTATCATAAAATAACTTTCTCAAGATTAGGGATTTCCTATGTAATGTGCTCAATGTACTCCGTGTGTTGAATTTAGCATAACTTTTCCTGTTTAATAAAAATCACGTCTGCTGTTACGCTCTAAGTGCCTAGGCGCTCACTCCTGATCGCTCAAGCGCTCGGCCACTTAAACCAGAATGCGTGCTGCTACACATTGCACGCTCAAGCGCTTCTCACCCAGCGCTTAGCCGCTGAAACACTTCATCATCATTGCTGCATACACTCTGGGCGCTCAAGTGCCCCAACACCAGCGCTCAAGCGCTGGACTCTGTTACTAATTTCTTCTTTTTCTTGCTCCTTTGCATATTCAATCTTCTCCCTATACAATTACCTGACAAAAACACACAAAATACTTGATAAAAACACAATTCAACAATACTAAAAATATAACAAAACTAACAAACAAAATTCATTAAAAATAAATAAAAAGAATATGAAAAACCAAGGAATTGAATGGTAAAAATATGATATGTTGATGGTTCATTAAGTTCCAATCAAATGTGATAATGCTAGTGCTATAAATCTCACTAAGAATCCTTTAATGAATTCAAGAACCAAACACATTGAGATAAGACATCATTTCATAAGGGATCACATTCAAAGTGGAGATATAATCGTTGAATATGTTGATACATCTAAGCAATTAGCTGATATTTTCACTAAACCATTGGCTAAAGAAAGCTTTTTCTATATAAGAAGAGAATTAGGAATAATTGATCCTTCTTATGCTTGATGATTTGAATGTTGAATTATGAGAATTTGATGTTTGATGTCCGTACATCGATTAAACAATCGATTATTTTGATCAAATAGGTACAGGATATCATGTACATCGATTAACACATCGATTAATCTGCTATGAAAACTTAAAAATTCCAATTTGATCTGCTATAAATCAATTGTCACATCAATTGAATCACTGATCTAAGATGCACTACTCATTGTAAGTGCCTATGCATCGATTAATACATCGATTAGCAATGGATTAAAAATCTGACCCTGTGTATACATCGATTGTAACATCAATTGAGTGATAGTTCTAAAATTTAGGACTCACTGACTTAGCTTATACATCGATTAATACATCGACGTACCTAGTTTAAAATTCAAATCCTGATGTTAAGTACATCGATTAGCACGTGTGTACAGGAGGAAAAACCCTTTAATACATCAATTGGGTAATCAATTGACTGATTTGGGTTTATAAATTTCAACCCTTCCCTCTAAATCTTTCACTTTTCAAATCCAAATTTCAAAGACCCAAACTTTAGCAGAGCGCAAAATCATCTCCAATGGTTCGTGTGAAGCAAATTGGACCCTCCACACATGTTCCCTCTACATCTTCCTCATCAGCTCAATCTTCCACACCTCAACATGTTTCACCTATAGCAACCCCTGCACACCCTAAAAGAAAAGGAACTGAGAAAACTCAGGTTTCTTAAAAGATTGATAAGCTTCTAATCAAAAGATTGAAGAAGACATAAGACAAGGGCAAGAAGGTAGATGAATCTTCAAAACTAGCACCCAAGAAACAATAAAAGAAGAAGAAAGTGGTGAAGGAAACACCTAAAAAGAAGACTTGTTCAAAAGAAGAGAAAGAGAATAGAGGAAGAAGAAAAAGATGATGAAGGAGTCACTGAGATTGAACTTCTTAAGAGGTATTTTTCTGATGAGGAGTACATCATGCTTTACAAGAATAATTTTAAACATAGGGATATTCACGAGGCTAGGATTGTAGATTTTAACTATTTTGAGGCCAATGAGTTTACTTTTCACAAGATTTTAGAGAAGTATAAACTGAGTAAATTTCTGCAAATTAAGAGTGATATTTACCCTACATTGATCAAAGCATTTTACTGTACATTTGAAATGGACAATGAGGGATTTTCTACTGAGGTGAAGAATATAAGAATTGAGATGATTTTTGATGAGTTTGCTCAATTTACTGGACTAGATTACAAAGGAAGTAATCTTGCTGGCACTGGACCTGACAGTGTATGGATCAAGAACTTTGACAAGGAAGAAGCAAGGAATGTGCTTCTAGTTGAAAATGCACCAAAAGGAAGACTGATCAACATTAGCTCTATGCACATTCAGCATAGGCTCCTACAATATGTGCTGAGCAGGATGCTTTTACCAAGATCTGGAAATCATGTTGTGTTGCAAAACAATGATATTCTGATGCTCTGGGCTATGATACAGAAGAAGCAGATGAGTTAGAGCTTCATAATTGCCAGGCACATGCTGGATTACAAAATCAGTGGAGCTACCCTACCCTATCCTGGATTAGTGGTGAGATTGCTGGAGCATTTTGGAGTCTCTCTAGATAATGAAGAGAGGTTTCAGACTAGACAAGTCACTCACAAGTTTGGTGAAGGGACCATTAGCAAGATGAAGCTTGGTAAAGTGAATGAAGAGTGGATTAGGATAGCTGGTAAAAAGCCAAGAGCTGCTGTGGATAACTCAGAGCTGAATAACAAGATGGACAAGCTGCTCCAAATGTTTCAAAATTTTGAGACTAAGCAAATAAAACATCATTTAATGTTGAAACAGTCTATTGATTATCTGCATATCAGACTCAACACAATGGAAGGCCAAATGGCCATTTTGCATCAAAATCTAGGCATTTCCATCACTGCACCTCCAGAAGTTCATCTCACTTCTGAAGATGTTATGAACATGGCTAGAGAAGCTGCTACTGTTGCACCTGAAGAAGAAGGTAATCCTAAAGAACAAGCAGCCCAAGCTTCACAGCACACTGAAGAACCAAGGACCAATGAAGATGTTTAGATCTTAGGGTGTCTTAAGTGTGTCTATAATGATGTTAGCTTGCTGTTTTTTCATTTTCAATCTTTCTTTGAACAATGATGAATATAAATGACTATATAACTTGTTTTGATTATGCTGATATGAATGAATGAATCTTTGATATCAATGAATGGTTGAATTTCTAGTATGTACCTTGTTTTACATGCTTTTATACTTTGAATCTCCCACACATGTTCTTTTTTATAATGACAAAGGGGGAGAATGGGTACCATACTAAATAAAACAACTTGAACTAATGATCTAAAATAATGATGCAATGATCCTATACATGTTCAAATGATAAGAACTGTCAATTAGACAGGGGGAGTAAATGGTAAACAACTGTTGCATTTTATTACTCTGATATTTCTAATTACTTCCTAAGATATATTGAATGTTAAACATGTTATGTGATATATTGAATGTTAAACATGTTATGTATGGTAAGTTTATCATCAATCAAAAGGGGAGAGTTTATGGATAAATGACCCTAGTATGTTTTGATTAATGACTAAACTTAACATGATTATTACTTTGATTCACTAACTACTTGCCAAGCTTGACTTTTTCAATGAGATTATGGAGCAAGAAAAGTGGATGCAAAGGATTATGGAGCAAAGCATTTCAATGCAAGGATCATGAAGGAAAACTTGTAGAATGAGCATCATGAAGAAGGAATTTAAGGAAGATCATTAGGAACCTTTTTGTAAAGAAAAGACTTAGTATAATTCTTTGATTAAGCTCTCTAAAATAAGTAAAAATAGACTAAGAATGAAAAAGGTTAATTAATAAGTCTGTACATCCATGTGTACATCGATGTACTTTTAGTTAATTAACTAACTTTTAATGAAAACCTCAATGTACATCTATGTATAAGTGTTATACATCTATGTATACATTGATTGATTTTGGATGTACTTGGTCAGTATGCTCGGTTTGTATTTTTCTTTATCCCTTAACTCTTTATTTGCTTTATTTTTTAATGTATGACTTAAGCAATATGTTAGGGATGCTTGCATGATTTGATTAGTTTATGATCTTGTTAATATCTGAAATCAACCTTATTATTAATATTTCTTTATAAGTTTCAAGTCTTGATAGAAATACATCTTGCAAAAACATATTTTGATTTGTTGGTTGACAAAATCTTTTTCATAGTTAAAGAAAAGAATCAGTTTTTCCAAAAAGGGGAAAAGCTATAAAAAATTGTCATACTCAATTCAACCCCCCCTTCTTGAGTATTAAGAAGCCACAACCAACAACGAGAAGGTGTACTAGAAATAACTAGTGTGGATTTGTTTAGTATAGTATGCCTACTTGTATGCATAGGTTGATCCTTTAGAGTTAAAGTTGAGCTTAAGATGCATAAAAGGTGTATGCTCCCTTGTGTGCCAAGGTTAAGCTTTGTGAATTGCTAGAGACAAGGGTTAGTTCCTTTATGTGGTAGAGTTGTGCCAAGAGTGCATGTTTTCTAGTTGTAGCTCTTTCACTTGGTTAGGGTGGACTTTGTGATAAGACTTGGTGGAACCATGAGCATCCAAGTGTTGTGGAATGCTATAAGGTAATGTCTAGAACCTTGAGCAACTTGAGGTTGCCGTGTAATCACTTCTAAAGTGATGATGTGAGGTGCTAGATTTGAGAATGCCAGTGACATGGGATTTACTACTTATGTGATAAGTTGAGGTAAAGTCCTAAGTCACTAGTATTTTTCTTCACTCAGTTGTGGAGGACCTTGTGTTGAGTGTATATGTTTAAAAAAATTAACTTTGTATATTTGGTTTTCAAACTTGTTATAAGCTATTTCCTATGTATTGTAACCTTATATGGTGTGCACAACCATGTGACTTGAGAACAAGGTGTTGGATCTAGATTCTCCTAGCATCACTGCTCTTATGGTCAGGGTTATTGGTATAGGGGTGGTAGCAGTACCCTTATTGAGGTGAGGGGAAGGAATCCACTTAATACCAACTAGTGTGAGGGCTTTTTATACCTATCTTACTCAGTATATACAAAGGAATGAGGTTCTTGGGAATAAACAAGTAACATGTGTTTTCAAAAATTAAAATATGCATTTGCATCGCATCATCATATTAATAGGACCTTGTGTAAGCTTAACCATACATCATATCATAAAGCATTGTATTAGTTGGCAGTTGTATGGGTGGTTGCCTTGCTTGTCGCTCGCCTGTTGATGATATTCTACGATTGTATATATATATCTGTGCGTGTGCGTGTGTGTGTGTGTGTGATAGGATTATAGCTTGCCTTGTGAATGTTACATAGAGTTGTATGTATATTTTGATAGTGTTGGTTAGTAGCTCATTTACTTGTTGCAGGTATAATCCTATGTTTTTAATGTGGTTTATTCATTGTGCATGATTAAACTCTGGTTTTGGTTACTCATACTGAGAAATTGTGATTTCTCACCCCATTGCGTTTCCATGTAAATCCAGGTTTGGGTAAAGGAAAGCAGAAGAAGCAAAAGAACTAGTGTAGTTTATTTTGTTTCTTGTAATAAGTATGTTTTGTATTTATTTTTTTATGCTCCTTTGAGGATGTATAAAGTTATGCATTACAATTTACCTTTGTAAGGCTAATGATGTGTACATAACTTTTTGTTTTTTAGGCTCACCATAATTATTTATGTAAATGAATGTTATGGGATTAGAATGTTGTTCTAGGTTAGTTGTAGCATTACTAATATTGTTTATCCAGGTATATGACAGATATACTAGGCTACCGGTATTAGGGTGTTACACAAGGTAGCATCCTGATAGCTTGTAGTGTTTGTAGCATAACTTGAGCTGTAGTTATCGGAATGACCTACTTTTTATTGCATTTGAAAGCTAAGACATAAGGCTTAAAGAAGTAAAAATTTAAGAATTTTATCAGAACCTAGTTAAACCCAGTTTATGTTTGATTTTGGGTCAGATTCTGCAGAAACAAGCAAACTGACACTTGTTAAACCAGATCGCATAACTTCCTACTCCTAAGTCTTTTTTGCATGAGACTAGTGACATTTTAAAGCTAACATTAAGACTACGAGTGGTAAAAATTTCAAGAATTTATCACTCTTTATGCATTCCTAGTTTCTATTGAAAGTAAGGTCAGAATATTCTAAGTTAGCTAATTGCTCTGTTTTAGCTTATGCATTTTGTTGCGTAACTTTATCTACGCTAAAAAAAATGAAGTGAGGTTTATTTTATTTGAAAGATATGAGATAAGGCTATTTGCCTATAAAATTCCAAAATTTTAGAAGTTAGGATGTACATTTGGTGTATTCATGAAAAATCACCTTTTTAGGTGACCCAACCAGAAAATGTTAAGTATCTAGGACCTTGAGCACTCTAGTGAGGCATAGGTTATTACTAGTGGTGTGATAATAAGTTAAGCTAAATATAATTAAGATAGGTATGTTGTACTTATCTAGATGCATGAATTACTCACTTGCAGTTAAAGTTGAGTTAAGTATGCAAAGTTTTTAGAGAAATGCACATTCATCTCCTTAAGTAAGGTTAGAATGAAGCATTAGCTATGGTGGACTCTTTCACTAGGTTAAAGTTGAGTCTATAAGTAAGGTTTGTTGTGTTTATGTACAAGGAAAATATAACACTACATTTTTCATACACTAATGATTTACTCTAGTATGCATGTGAAGACTATGAACCTTAGTGCAACCAAAAGTAATGGTTTGCCATAGGTGAATATCTAACACCTTTAGCAACTTAGTGTTGCATAGAAATCACTTAAGATGTAATGAGTGATGATGTGGTGTTTAGATATATATATGTTGGGATTGGTTTGGTATTATTATCTTTTGTGAGTATCCTTTAATGATGTTTACCACTAAGTGATCAAAGGAGAATGGGAAAGTCCAAAAGGTTCTTTGAACAAGGATTTAGTCCCAAATTCTCAGAGTGTCAAGGTGCATAATCATATAGTTAAGGGAGATAAATGGGAAGTCCAAAAGGTTTCTTTGAGCCTAGATTCAGCCCTAGCTTCTTGATAGTGCCAAGGCCAAGGGAGACAATTGGGAAGTCCATAAAGGGAACATCATCATTTGGACAGATGGACGGGAGTCAAAAGTTCCTAAGGGAACAAGTCATTCTTGACCAACGGCCAAGTGTTACACGTAGAGTGATGTTACAGCTCTTCCTCCCTACCATAGCAGCTTACATGGAATGTTCAGGCTCCAAGAATGAGCAGGAATTCTTGGCTTTCAAAATAAAACTCTGCATGTATTTCAAAACAAAACCTTTCATAAGTATATCTATTGGAAATTTCTTAGGCATAACTATATTGCATATCATTAACATTGCATTTAAGATAGTTGTATGGGCAATTATCTGTTGCTATTGATATTTACAATTGTATGGGCAATTATTTTTATTTAACTATATGTGAGCTATCGGTTTAGACCACACTACTTGGTAGTGTGCATTCATGAGAAAAATGGAGGAAACTCCTATGTTAGATTTTTAGATGTTTGTTTATACAATATTATAACTAGTTGGTATTGGAATTGCTTTTACTGAAAATTATAATTCTCACCTCATTTGTTCTTCCATGTAAATCTAGGTACAGACCCTGCTAAGGGAAAGAAGACGAAGTATGAAGACTAGTATAGTTTTATATGCTTTAGTAGGCAAAACTTATGTATAAGTTTATATTTGCCTTGTATGTTTTAAGATTTTTGTATTACAATATGCATTTTCTGGCTAAGGTTGTATATATGTATATGTATATATATATATGTATATATGTGTGTATATATATATATATATATATATATATATATTTGAGTTTATCTTTTCTCGCATTCTCTCAAGCCTCTCTATAATTGCTTGATTGTGATTATAGATATATGTTATTAGTTAGTTATGTAGTAAGTGACGTAGCTAGTACTATTTTTCTTGGTATAATCCAGATATATCCAGATATCTGTATTAGGGTGCTATATTATGGTATCAGAGCAGTTCATCCTGTTGAGCCAGGGTATGGACTGACTATGCTTAGGCATGAGTAGTAGTTTTGTAGAATGTATGCATCGTTTTATCTCTTTGTGAGATATGTAAATGGAATTGCATACTTGCTTTAGGTATGGAGGCTAATGGTTACTGTGTATATAAGAAACTATGGCAACTACCGGGCAAACCCATGAGACTAGGAGACTGGTACAGGAGGTGATAGCCAGAATTGTTAGAGTAATGGCTGATGCAGTGAGAGAGCAGACTGCCATTAGTAGAAAACTATTAGAAACGTTAGTCAAGGACTCGTTTAGTAAGTTAAGGAACTCTTGAGGAATCAAGATTTCTAAGGGTTCAGTAAAGTTAATCCTTTGTTCATGAAGGGAGAGTATGGTTCAGTCAGAGCTGAGAGATGGCTTCAAGAGATGGATGAGATCTTTGCGATCATAGCTTGCACCGATGAGCAGAAAGTGTCCTTCACTTCTTATAAATTAGTATAAAAGGTAGAAAGTAAATGGGCCATGGCTAAGAGGCTACTAGAGGTGGTAAGTACTCGAATCACCTGGGAGGTGTTTAGAGCTACTTTCTTAGATGAGTATTATTCCCTTGAGTTATAGAAAGCAAAGGAATTGGAACTTCTGAGGCTTCAACAAGGGGATATGGTTATGGATCAGTATGTGGAGCAATTCAAAGGATATTCTAAGTTCTCTTCTTATTTTACGACCAATCCATATGAAATTTGGAAGTGAGTAAAATTTGAAGTAGGACTTAGAGAAAACATTACAAGAGTTGTGAAGCAAATAGAGATTAAGGACTTCTCCACTCTAGTCAATGAGTGTAGAGTTATAGAAGCAGATAATCTCAGAACCACAACGAAGCAAGAATTAGAAAGTTCCCTAATGAGGAAGAGATCAGATGTTGAGATCAGTGAGGGTTCTTCTTGGTGTCATTTCTTATCAGACAAAGGAAAATATATTCAAGTGGAAGCTTGGGGTGATGATAAGTATGAACGGGGTACTTTTAAAATGAGCAACCCTAAGGAAAAAGGCAAATCGACTCCAAGGTACCAAGATGTGTTAGATTCAAAAAGATACGTGAGAGTAGATCGGGCTTGGCAAGTAAATCCATGTGCTACACATGTGAGCAACCAAGGCATCATTAAATGATTGTCCATAGAAAAAGGAAGCAATGAAATCTTCTAACTTAATAAGAGGTAATAACACATTTAAAGAGAAATCTTTTAAAAATGTGTACAAGTAAAATATGGGTTTACTTTGTGAATCATATTGGTTTACTTTGTGAATCTAGGTTGATTACCTTTATTGGTATGATTTGGAATTAGCCATAGTGGTGTTTGCCTTATAGATTTGGAGACATTACTCATAAAGAGTCTAGTTTGAGGTGCACAGTGATCATTGTTGCGATAATTGGCAAGTGCACCAAATCGACAAAAGTAATAAAGAGAAAGTAAAGTATCGTTCCCACGAGGATTTTGTTATCAATTACTGAGTTCGTCAAATCGACACTATTCAAGCTATCAAAAATAGGGTTGTTGCAAATTTAATTAAAAAGAAATATAAGAAAGCAAACAATAAATCAAATGGGTGAAAAACAATGATATTAATGCATTATGGTTCAGACTTCACTTGAACTCTTTAAATGCAAAATCAAATATTGGTTTAATTATGTTCTATTTCAATGATTTATGGTCAATTCCCAAAATTAATTAATACCCAATCCCTTTGTATATTAATCCTCTTACACTATTTGGAATTAACTAATCCCTTAGTCTAACCCCAAATAGAAAGGCATTATCAAGAACAAAGGAATTAAAAGAAAGACCACATAACCTACAACGTCTATTCCTAGCGATTGCAGAAATTATGGTATTTATCACATGTTCTAGGCTCATGCAAATTTTCCCAAGTCCTACATTAACCTAAAAGATCATTCTCAAATTGATCAGGTTTAGAAAAACATTAAGAATAGAGATAAACACGTAAATCATGAAATAGAAACATAAATTAAACCCATAAAAGAAGTTACAACATCAAAGTTCAAGATCCATCATCACCCTAACTAAGGAAAATTAGTTACACTTGGAAAAAGAAGAATACAAAGGGATACAAACTCCATTATAGAAATGTGGAAAGGTTGAAGAAAATTCATAATCTTTAAGCCTAATTGCGACCAAACCACATTAGGGTTCGTGTTTCTTGATGGCTGCTACGTTCTGTCCAAGTGTCGCCACGTACGTCCAATTTGACATAACTTTTCTTTTTAAAAAGAATTCAGCATATTATGTTATGCGTTCAGCGCTCTGTTTCCAGTGCTCAGGCGCTGACTCACTTAAGTCACGGTGTGGTATTCGCAACCAGCACTCAAGCGCTGACTATCCAATGCTTTGGTGCTAGTTCACTTAAAGGGAAAACTCCAACGTGCAACGCACGCTCAAGCGATGGTGGCCTAGTGCTCAGGCGCTGGTGTCTGGATGCAATTCTCTCTTTTCTTCCTTGTTCAAACATTCAATCTTCTCTATGTATAATTACCTAACAAAACACAACAAAAACATGTAATAAGAACACAATTAAAATACTAAAAATATAACAAGACTTACAACAAAACAAAATTAAAAATATTAAAAGAGGATGAAAACCTAAGATTTTGAACCATAAAAATATGAATTTTTACAGGTTCATCACTCCCCCAAACTTAAGCTTTTGCTTGTCTTCAAGTAAAAGAAAAACAAAACAAAATAAAACTCAAAACAGACTCAAACATAGCAATATCGGGTATTAAAAATCATTGATATCCTCAAAAACTGCTTCACAATCTAATTTCAAAGTGTCACAGATGAATAATCCATTGCTACATTGTCTCTCACATGCAACTCTTATGCATAAATGACTTCCCAATAACATGAATGAAAGACCCAATCTCCTTATACAGAATAATCCAAGATAGGTATATGAAACTACAAGTGCACATCAAACCCACATCCATAGGGTTGTTTTTCATCTCTCTCTCCACTAATGTAAACAACACATAACCAAAAGTCAAAATGGACTTTACAAAGCTTGTAATGTAAGGCCAAGGGTATGGGTTAAGAAAGAAAGGGTAAGATAATGAAAACAAAAGTTGAGATAAAAAATCATGTAAATTTCAAAATCCAAGCCTCAAAATATTGAACAAGTGCAAAACAGAGCATAAGAATCAACACAACATTTGTAACGTCTCGAGACTGCCTGCAGGATCAATGAGTGTCCCCACAAACTAACACGGGTCTTTTCGACGTGCTTTGTCCTCACTCACACGCATCTTAGAAAACTTCCCAAGAGGTCACCCATCCCACAAGTGCTCCAAGTCAAGCATGCTTAACTATGGAGTACTTATGTTCTTAGCTCCCGAAAAGAATATGCATCCTGCTGATATGGGAGGTGCTAATCAATTCCTTTAAGCCATCCTCAACTATGCAGTCCCATACCTGCACAGTCTCTGGATCCCTCTCATTCCGGTGTGTATTCAATTCATTCATGTGTCCCTCTACCTAGAAGCCTTCTAGGAGTCATGTCTGTGCTTCATCTTTTGCACCAACAACCACTCCCCGCCCTCGTCGGCCCCGGATGTCACAACATTCACTTTTTTTCTTCTTTTTTCTTTCTTTTTCTTTTTCAACAACCTCCACCCCCAAACTTATTTCTTTGCAAAATTTTGGGTGGACTTTCTCTTCTTTTTTTTTTCTTTTTTTTTTATATTTTTCAGCTCCACAAAACTTTATGCATAAAAATAACAAAGACTTGAGTAATAAAATAATACAAGATATGCACTCAACAAAGATTATGTAATAGAGGATTTTTTTTTAATGTACGTATGGGGAAAGGAAAATGTGAGAAAAAGAAAAAAAATAAAGGCTAAACAACAACAAGGCTGCAAAAAGTGTAACACCCCAATTTTTTATTTTTCTTGATATTTATAAGTTTTATAATTTTTGTGATTTTTTAGGAATTTTTGGGAATTTTTTAATTTATTTTAATTATTTTAATATTATTTTGGACTGTGTGTGTTTAAGGCGGGCCCGAAAAAATAAAAATTTTTCCTAGACTAAAAAGTTTTGGACTACCAATGTGGGGCCGAGGGAACTTACTAAACCCAAAACTGGGAACAATTGACTAAAATTTTCTGCATCTGAGTTTTCTATTATCCATTGGATAATGTTATTATCCATTGGGTAATACTTTTATTTATTGTGTAATGTTATTATCCATTGGGCAATAACTAGCAATAGCTATTATCCATTGGGTAATGATTTCTAAAAATATCTAGAAAATATCTATGCTTTTGGAAAATATCTTGAGATTAGTCAACTAAAGAGGCAATGACTTTATGAAGAACCAATAGAAAGAAAGCTTACTTGTGAAGCTAACCAATAGGAAGAAAGCTTAATGGTGAAGCTAGTTGAAGTCAACAAAGAGGGCTTGACTTTGGTTTGAACCATTGGATGGCAAGACTTGGAGTTGCATATCAACCCTTGATCTAATCAATGGTTGTGATAGCAATCTTAGTAAAGAAGCTTTGGATGTCCACCATTGATCTAATCAATGGTTGTGAAGGTAAGCTTAGTAAAGAAGCTTAGGATATCTACCCTTGATTGAATCAATGGTTGAGAATGGTTGTAGTAAACTAAAATATCTCTTTATCTCTCCTTGCATCTCATGGCCTTGAAGCTCCTAAAGTGGCTAAGTTTCATTTTTTTTTATCACATTCTAAAAGCTATCATCTTTTCTCTCAAAGCTAAACACCATTTTTTCTCACTTTCTCACATTTTCTCTCCACTAGCTCACGACCTTGGTGCCTAAGAACACCTTCCATTCACTTATAATTTAAACCAACCATACTTCTTGATCTTAAACTTCATTCTAAGCAACTTCTATGTTGTGATCAAGCCTTGATTCAATCATCTCCAAGTTTGACTGAGGATTCAAGTTCTAGGGTTTCAAGGTAAAGATCTTGAAACTTGATTTCTTATTTGATTCTTGAGATTCTAAGACCATATTTGATCTATGGTTACCTTAATCAAGCTTTAAATGTTAATTTTTATGTGTTTGTTTGGATTTCAAGAGACTACTTAGTGGTGGAAGTTGATATAAAGAGCTATACAAGGAGCTTAGGAAGCTACATCCAAGGTAAGAGGGAGATTAACCTCATCAACCAATTATGGCGGTGAGGAACGAAATTTGTATGAAGGTGATGAATCCATGTCAGGATTATTCACCTTGTTTATATGATTTTGTGATTTGTGTTTAATTGCTTTATGTGTTTTTTTTACTTTGATATTATGCATAAATTTGATATAGTAGGATTATGATGTTTTATGTGTGTTGTATGATATAAATTGAGATTGAGAGGAAAACAATTTTTGGTTCCAAAGACCATGAGGCTCACGGCCTCTATGTCCACAAATGGGTAATCCAACGCAAAATGTTATATTAAATGTTAACCTAGAGGATTAGTGATAAGAAAGCTAATTAAGGGATTACAAAATAAAAATAGAAATGAATATATTTTTATTACTAATTAAAAAGTGATTTTTGATTAATATAGTGAAATCAGGACTAAGAAGCAATTTGGAGATTGGAAGTATGTTATTTAATGGAGTTTTAGTTGGAAAGATGAAAACGATTTATAAATTGTGAATTTAGTGGTTTAGTGTTAAGAAATTTAATTAAGGATTTCTAAGATAAGAATGGAAATGAATAAATTTTATCATTAAGCAAAAGAGTGATTTTCGGCCATGGTATTGGGAAATAGGATTGAAAATTAAGTTTGAAACTTAAAATATTTTATTTATGAGGATTTTTAATAAGGAAGATGGAAAGGGTTTTACTTAATTAAAATAAATGTAAGTTTTGGAAAGGTTATTAGAAAATATTATTTAGAGGAGTTTTAGGAAGAAAATAATTTTTAATCACAGCTTTGGAGTTTAAAATGTTTTATTTAAGAAAGTTTTATTAAGAGTAAAAAAAACAAAGATTTTGAGATATCTTGAATTAATTTAGATGATGTAAGTTTTTGTGAAAAACATTAGGAAATATTATTTGGAGGAGGTTTAGTATAAAAATGTTAGAAATATTATTTAAAGGTGATTTATTAAGGAAATAATGGAATTAAAGTCCAATTTTGATATTTAATGAGAAAAGTTTTAATTTGAGCTTAGAATATTAAGAAAATGTTTTACGCGATCAAAAATATTTAGAAAAACTCTTACGCAATTTAAAAATGATGATTTTTAGCTACGCGATTAAGAAAATGTTTTAAAATCTCTACGCGATTGAGAAAACGTTGAAAAACTATTATGCGATTTGAAAATGTAATAGAAGTGTTACGCGATTGTAAAAATGCGATAAAAATGTTACGTGATTGATAAATACAGTAATTTGCTGTTGGGCTAATGTATTGGACCCAAATATATATTAACGTATGGTTATAACTGGTATTGGCTTGTAAGAATGCATGAAGTCATTAATCATGCATTATTTGTCAGACGGTGTCTGTTAAGGCTATTGTTACCTAGGAGTTGAATTACACCTTCGTGCGGGTGCGAATTCTATTAGTGAAGGTCTATGAATGACCTTGGAGGTGTCGAGGTGCAGGAATTCATAGGTGGCCAGTTAGTCGCACTACTGTGTCATGGTGACCGATGCAAACGCACCGACGTTCTTGACGTGAACACTACTCTATTCGCGATCTGGTGTAGAATGTCTTGTACCAGCCATGATGTATACACTAAGAAAAATTATAGCACTTGAATAGGTGGATAACGTACAGGCATATCTTCTGGATCATTCGCTCTGAAATTGTGTTTAGCTCCATGGAGTAGGTAATGGGTGCATTATACATAGGGATGGTCAGTGCACACATTGTGCATGTGCATAGTCAATATACATATTGTTGTGGTATGGTCAATACACTTATTTTGTGGTATGATTAGCATTCATGTAATTGTGATATACACTGTTCAATTATCTGTTAGTTGATAACATGATTATACTTGTTGTTTTGTGATATTGCTATATGTGAATGGCATGATTGCCATTATTGTTCTTTGCTGCCATGATGGTATTGATGTAGGGGATCTCACCTCTTTATTGTATTATTCTATCTATTTTTGTTTTATGCTTACATCTGTGAAGACTGCGATGGCGACAAGGAGGGATTAGCTAGGTTTGTTTAGACTACAGTTCCTCGAAGGCGCTAATGCTTGGCATGTCCGTTGGGACACAAAGCATATAAAGTATTATGGTGACATTACTCTATCTGTAAGTAGGACCCATCATGGAGTCACTACTTCTTATTTTACTGTTGCATATGTAGAGTTTGTTTTACCTATCAAGGAGTTGTGGAATAATCTTCACTATACTCTTAGGGAGGACTTTGAGATATCTTTTGCTCTGATTTTTATCCGTCGAGACATTCCCGGGTAGGGAATTTATCTTCTGAGGAGGACTCTTTACTTCAGATGTGGTGAATTTGGGCCAGTTTAGGTTGGTTATGTTAGACGTTTTATGTTTTTGGGTATGTAAGTATAATGTACATATGGTTGTAGTAAACTTTATTTATATGTAAAGTATATTATTCAGTTTTATGTCTTGTATTTCTATAATTCGGTAATTTTATGTAATCTGCGAAGAAGAAATTTTGAAACTCATATTTTATAATATTAAATATTTTATAACTTGGGTAAAGAATTAAAAGAAGTTGGTCTGAAATGTAATGCCCTTCGGGAGGTGTTACAAAAAGGACCTAATGATATACTGTGTCACAGGTTGGCTTGAAAGGCTCAAACGGCCCAAAGAAGGCCCTTATTGTAATGACTCGGGACTGCCTACAGGATTGATAAGTGTCTCCACAAACCAACACGGGTTTTTTCAGCGTGCTTTGTCCTCACTCATACGCATCCTAGGAAACTTCCCAGGAGGTCACCCATCCCACAATTGCTCCAGGTTAAGCACGCTAAACCCTAAACCCTAAACCCTAAAGCACGCTTAACCATGGAGTTCTTATGTTCTAGGCTCCCGAAAAGAAGTTGCAACTTGTTGATATAGCTACACCAAATCAATTCCTTTAAGCCATCCTCAACTATGCAGTCCCAAACCTGCACAGTCTCTGAATCCCTCTCATTCCAGTGCGTATTCAGTTCATTCATACAGACCCTCCGCCTAGAAGCCTGCTAGGAGCCGCTCCTTATCCGTGCTTCATTGCACCGGCGATCACTCCCCGCCCTCATTGGCCCCGGGACGCCACATGCCCACCAACTTCCGCTTGGTTCGTCCCCGAACCACACTGTACTGGGAGAGGTCCCGTCTCTGATACCATTAATGTAACAACCCGGGACTGCCTACAGGATTGATAAGTGTATCCACAAACCAACAAGGGTCTTTTCAGCGTGCTTTGTCCTCACTCACACGCATCCTAGGAAACTTCCCAGGAGGTCACCCATCCCATAATTGCTCCAAGTTAAGCATGCTTAACCATGGAGTTCTTATGTTCTAGGCTCTTGAAAAGAAGTTACAACGTGTTGATATGGCTACACCAAATCAATTCCTTTAAGCCATCCTCAACTATGCAGTCCCATACCTGCATAGTCTCTGAATCCCTCTCATTCCGGTGCGTATTCAGTTCATTCATGCAGACCCTCCGCCTAGAAGCCTGCCAGGAGCCGCTCCTTGTCTGTGCTTCATTGCACTGGCGATCACTCCCCGCCTTCATCGGCCCCGGGACGCCACATGCCTTTGCTCTGTTTAGTTTCTTGATGCTATAATTGGTAATGATGGTAGGATGTCTTACCTCTTTCTTTTACTTTTCTTGCTCTATGTAAATCTTTGGTTAAAGACTGTAAGTGGGAACGAGGTTGGATTCCTTTGGATTTTATTGGTTTGACCCGCTGTGTCTGGTGACGTCGTCGTGAAGGGTTGGGTTTGTTAGAACTGTGTTCACTGGTGGTGTCAAGACCTGGCGAGTCGACTGGACCGACAAGCGTATGCGACATAGTGGGGATCTGACCTTGACCATGACGAGGACTGCGATTGAAGACCTTATTCCATATTTCTCACTACACCGGTGAGCCCGGAGTTGCCTCACGCATTCGAGATTCGATGGAGTGTCCAACTCCTTAGTTGTAGATATATTATGGGTAGTTTATGTTTTATTTTGCATTATCTGTATTAAGCGTGTTTTTGGGTATATGCATGTATTAAGATGATTATCCAATCTCGAATGTTGTAATTTGAATACATCTTATACTTCATATTTTTTTTAACTGGTTGTATACATAACTATTCATTCGTGGCTCTTATTTTCCTCATATGAGAAATGTTTTAATTTATTTGTAAAGTTTGTTATTTGACAATGTTAGCATGCCGAAATTTAGTGACCGTGACATAATGACGATTGTGCCGTGGTTATTAAATCTAGGGGTTTTGCATTAAGGTGGTATCAGAGCTCAGTTCATCCTGTTGAGCCGGGGTATGGACTGACTATGCTTAGACATGTTAGAAGTTTATTTGTATGTTGTGTGCTTCCTTGTTTATTGAATTGAGATATTGGGAAAGGAAGGCATAGCTTGCCATAGGTTGAGTGTTGGTAGTTACTGTTGCACAGTTACATGATATTGAGTATTGGCCCACTCAATGTGTAATGTTCTATGTCTACAGGAAACTATGACTTCACCTAGGCGTGTTAAGGTAATAGGAATTCTTTTAGAAAGAAGCTTAGCTAGTATGACTGAACTCGTTTAGGAACTGTCTGCATTTTCACCTTTGTGTGTTGTGTGACTCCTTGTGTTTGGTTTCCGAAAGGAGACATTGTTGTCTGAAATGGTTACTTTTGTCTCCATTGTGCCTGATTGTCTATTTCAAAGGAAGATAATGGCTCGTGAAAGGCGCATGCAAAGGAATGCGGAACGCAACAACATAGGAGTGGATGCGACTATGGAAACAATGCAGGGAATGGCTGACATAACAATGCAACCGAATCAGAGGGCTGCACAACAGCAGGAATTGGAAGTTGAGGTTCGGAATTTGAAGGAAGAAAGTCGACTTTGGGGTAACTCTGGATTACCGAAGTTCCAAAGGAGGAACCGTGGAAAGGCCAATCAGTTTAAGCAGAAACCGTATACACTACGACCAAGGGAGCAGCAGCGACATCAAACGCATCATGGTGGTGTGAGTGGTAGTAAGTCCAATCCAACTGTGGTACCATTATCAATGTGTAAGAAGTGCGGAAAGGACCACTTCACAAGGGACTGTAAGATAGAAGGAAAAATTTGTTTCAAGTGCATAAAGCAAGGACATGTGTGGAGGGATTGTGCTTTACATGAGACAAAGCCTCCACATGCAATCAAAAGGGTAATCTGCTTCAAGTGTGGAAAGGACCATTTAACCAAGGATTGTACGAACGGTGGGATAATTTGTTTCAAATGCAGAGAGTTAGGACATGTGGCTAAGAACTGTACTTCGCAAAGGACGAAGTCTTTTGTTGGTAATACACGCACTTCACAATCTCACAAAGAAAGGAGAGTTAATTTCTCTAGTGGAGTAAAAACATCCAAGACTGAAGACCTGAACGAGGGAGCTTGTACTACAACTGATGACCCTGTGATTTTACTGTATAATTTCGGGGGTAACCCATTTCTTTATGATGTATGAATATATGAATCTAGTAGAAATGTTCATACCTTCGTTATCTTTTGAGTAAGTTATTTCTGTTTTGGCTGCTAAGAACTTGTTGATGGTAGCCAAGTTGTTTAAATTGTCCTATGACCTGTTAAAGACTAAATCCTTTTATTGATCTGATTTGTTCACTTCTTTTGCAAACTAGATGTAATGTTAACGATGGGATTGGTCATCTTCCAGCCATATTCTGTCGAAAATGTTTCAAGGAAATTCTAAGAGTTTATTTTTGGAATTGAGTTGTCTGTATATTTACTTCCTTTCGACTCGAATGATACTATTCTCATTTGTAAGTCTACTCTCATTACAACAAGTCTGTTTAAAACTACCCTATTATTGTTAGAAAGTGGAACCCCTTTTCCAATTCAATCATCTACCTTCTTCATGAATCAGCTCGATCTCAGTAAGAAATTGATCGTTTACTAAACGGGTCTCGTCATTCGATTTCAACGGAAACTTAGTGCTTCTTGAGACAGAAATTCCTAGATGTGAATCAATGAAACTCACTCCTAAGTTTTATTGGACCATATCATACTCTTCGTTAGGCAGGTCCAGTGGTAAATCAAGCGACTTCGCTATTTTTCTTTCTAACCTTTATAACGTTTCTAGTATACTTCGATTGAGTAAATGTGTTCCCGAATCTGAACTATAACAATGTGCTAAGTGTAGCATGGTTAAATGAGAACTTACCCTATGAGACATATGTTCGAATCAAGGAAAGATAATTTGGAAAATCAATTGAAGGACGCCGCTATTTTATCCAAGATCATTTTGGGTTCTCAACTATCATTAAGATAATTTGAGAGAAGGGTATATTTCCAAGGCAACTTTCTCTGACGCGTAGTGAACACCACAGGTATTTCGTAATGTCGTTCCATGTAATGAACGCTTCGGTAGTACTCATCGATTACACAAACAAGACCTTTCTTCCTTATTGAGACAGAATTGTCGTGTTGTTCTTCAATTTCAGAAGAAGAATGAGGAGTTACGCTAGAAGCTATTCAAGTACGAATTTCGGTTTGAGGCAGTTTAACTTTTGAATCAAGTGATCTTTAGAAGAAAGAACTATTGGAGATCAGTCGCAAGTTAGAGCAGTTCTTCAATGGGACAGGTCAAAGACTATGTTGCAAATTCATAACTTTATAGGATCAGCTGGTTAATACAGGAGACTCGTCGCAGAATTTTTTCAAGTGGCAAGACTTCTCATCTAACTCATGCATTAGAGTCAAGTTTGTAGGATTAGTGCATATAAGGAAAGATTTTCAAGAATTGAAGAGACACTCGATTTCTTCGCTAAAGATGATTTTGCCCAAATCCTAGTGGACTTTTTGGGATGCCTAGTGATGCTTCGCATTGGAAGTTTAGAACGTGTGCTTGACCAGAATAGAAGGAATGGTAATGTACGCTTAGAGACAAATCGAGGATACATGAGAAGGATTACCTTACGCCAACCCAGAGTTAGCTTTGTAGTTGCATTGAAGGTCTAGAAGCATTTTCTACAAGGAGAAATTCTCAATGCCTATGGTAATCTTAGGAACCAAAGGTATTTTGTCCTATTGGAATGAATTGGATATGAGACAGAGACGATGATTAGAAGTTCTGAAAGATTTTGATTTTTCCATTTTGGTATAGTCCTAGAGGAGGCGAATGTCGTAGCGGATGCCTTAAGAAGAAGATAAGCTTAGTTGTCTACTATAATAAGCAAGGAGAATAAGCTCGATAGGGCCACCCAGTGATGAACAGTTGTTTGGAGAGTTGGCTGTTGGATGGCTGAAGACTCAAAGGGCGTAGAATCTTTTATTAATCGGCCTATGACGTCAACACAATTTTGTCCGTTAATATAAGATACTCAGTGGAAGGAAGCAACCTTAGTACCAGTGATTTGGATTGATGGAGCTGAAGATATAATACGAGAACTAGGAGACAAAATGAAAGAAACATAGTCGCGTTTGTCCTAGGGATGGCAACGGGGCGGGGCGGGGACGGGTAGTAGCCCCCCGTCCCTCGCCCCCGCGAATAATATCCGCCCCTGTCCCCGCCTCTATATCCGTGTGGGTACCTGTTTATCTTTCTCCCGCGGGTAAACGGGTATCCGCGGATATCCGCGGGTACCCAATAAATTATAAAAAAATTCAAAAAAATCAAAAAAATAAAATGAAAAATGAAAAAAAAAGTATAATACTATAATTTTTTAAAATTTGTCCAACACAACTTAATTTAAAAATAATGTCAAACACCTAAAATACTTTTAATTTATATAACTTTACAATATTTTAATTTATATAATTAAGTTTTTTAATAATTTTATATAAAATATTTATATAAAATTTTTGCGGTACCTACGGGTACAAGGGAACCACCCCCGCCTCTGCCCCGTTTATTAAACGGGGATAATACTAAACGGGTATTTATATCCGCGGGGAGAATTTGACAGGTATTACTCGCCCCCGTCACGGGTATTACCCGCGGGTACCCGCGGGAGCGGGTAAAATTGCCATCCCCAGTTTGTCCTAAGATATGATGAATTTCGAGGATGAAATTCCTTTTTAGAATGGGAGTGTTGTACCATCCCGAAAATTATTTATTTCATTTTAAATAATTATTTTATAATATTTATGATTTTTAGAAATTTTTGTGGATTTTTCTGGAAATGATGAATATTTTAATATGTTCCTCGTTTTACGTGTGCACTGAGCGGAGCCGGGGAAAACGAAATATTTTTCCTAAGGCTGGTAAACCTTGAACTGTCAACGTGTCGACGGGAGATCTTACTAAACCCGAGGTCGGGCACAGTTTACGAGGTATTACATTTTCGAGGTTTTGTCTGCTAGAGATAAAATCACTGTATCATAAAATTATTTGATGAATAATAAAATATTATTTTCATCAACTGTAACTTTTATTCACGGAGAAAATAATTCTAATAGTGTAATTAAATCATATGTCAGATGCATTTAATTAAAGAGACAAGCTTACTATGCACTTTATCGAGAAGCGCACGAAACTTCTCAAGGAAGCTTCAAGGAAACTTCTAGGAAGCTTCCTTCCCAGCCACTATTCACTCTCTCTCCTCCAATTTTTGTGCAGCACGTTTGACTATAAGGGGAGCATATTTTACTTTTTTTCTCACATTTCCCCTCCTCCCTGTACGCAGCTCACTATTCACTCATCTTTCTCTCTTCTCTTTCACCCCATGCCAACAACACCATCCACCCACACCTCCATTTTGTTCTTCAAAAACCGTCACAATCCTAGCACCATTTTGTGTTGGAGGACCACCATCATTTAGGAAATCATCTTCAAAGTTCTACACTCTTTTCATCTTCATTCTCTTCTACTTTGGAGCTTAAAGGTTGGAGCTTTAAGGTAAAGCTCTTAGCTTTTTCTTCCTCCCCTCTCATTTTCGTAACCCACTGTCACTTTGGTGACAATGGGTATCTATTTCAATATTTGGTTCTGATTTTGCAAGTTTAAATGTTCAAGGATTTCCAGGAAGCTGAACACGAAATTCTGACCAAAAAGGAGCAGCCTTTCTTTGTGCTTTTCTAAGGTAAGAGGAAGACACTCCTCCTCAACCTATTTTAGCATTTAGGAACATCTGTGATTGGTGTTGAGGGTCATTCTGTTTTTGCATGTTATTTGTATTGTATATGTGCTATTTGATTGTTTGAGTGTTTTGATATATATCTGGATGTATTGGAACGTGTAATATGGAAGGGAATGATTTTCGATTGGTTCTCGGATAGTCACGGTGTTGAGCCCAGAAATTTGGAAATTTCATGTGAAAACTAATAACAGTATGAACTCCTGGCCAAACCTGTCGAATTTGATATCTTGATCACTTACTAAAATGTTAAAATCCGTCGAGTGTGAACTCCTGGCCAAACCTGTCGAATTTGATATCTTGACCACTTAGTAAAATGTTAAAATCTGTCGAGTATGAACACCTGGCCAAACCTATCGAATTTGATATCTTGACCACTTAGTAAAATGTTAAAATTCGTCGAGTATGAACTCCTGGCCAAACCTGTCAAATTTGATATCTTGATCACTTAGTATAATGTTAAAATCCGTCGAGTATGAACTCCTGGCCAAACCTGTCGAATTTGATATCTTGATCACTTAGTGAAATGTTAAAATCCGTCGAGTATGAATGACAGATCCGTCGAATTAGAGTTTCTGACTAGTGTTTTCGTCGGTTCGACATTTGGGAGATTTCTCCAACGTCGACACCCACATCCGTCGAATTAGGACTTCTGCTGACCTTTTGCAAAATTCAACAATTTTGATCTCCGTTCGACAGAACCGCCATCCGACAGAAAGTGATTCTTAGCCAATCTTGTTATAAAATGTTCTCCCATTTTTCATCCTTCTGCCATGTTATTTTTCGTCGATTGGCAGCCTCAGTTTTTCACCAAATACATTGTCTCTGTCGAATTCAAAAGTATAGTTTGTCACCCAACACCTTGTAATTAAAATTTGTGACTTTGCTAGTGATTTCGACTGTGTATCTTCTTGGACTCAAAACTATTGGACTAATAAAAGCATATTAATCATAAATAATTGGATGACTAGAAACTATTTAGGGATTCATAAACGGGGAAGAACATGAGTATGGGTGAGCTTGTGAGGAACATAATGAATTTAATGGTTGACTTCTATCATGACTATGAATGGGATTGTGGTTATCCTTAAAATGTGCTATTGGCTTGTTGTGAATCCGTGAAGGGGATCAAATCTTGTTGTTAAATGATATGACATGCATTTGAAGCATGATTGACCAAGTTGTCAAGAGAAGCATGATTGAGTCATGCATTGCACAAAAAGAAAGAGAACGTCCATTGGACTTTGTTAAGGCCGAGTTGCGTAGGAGATGATCACACCTTAGTGCGGGTGCGAATAGACAAGTGGGGTCCTGTAGTTGGCCTTGAGGGCGTCGGGGCGCGGGTGTCACGCAAAGGGCAGTGGTAGCCCCTCTGGACCGTGGGACAAACCGATGCAAACGCACCGACGATCCTGACTGGCCACAGTCCTATATCAAGATCTTGTGAGAATGCCGCTGTATAAAGCCTTGTTGCCCAAAATGACTGATTATTTTTCTGGAAAGCACTTGTTTTATGGCTGACGAGATACTGGCATGTCTCCCTGATCATTCTCTCCGACTGTTTTGTGTCTAGCTCCATGGAGTAGGATTTTGGTTATTGAGAGCATGTGCACAGTGGGTCCATGCATTATCTGCATTCATTGTTATTATAACTTGGAACTGTTGTATTATTGATATATATATGACTGTCTGGAACTGTTTGGTTGATTATAACTGCTACTAAATGTTTATTTCTATTATTGCTGTCAAAACTGCTATGTGGGCGCTTTGCGCCATTTGGTTTCTTGATGCTATAATTGGTAATGATGGTACGATGTCTTACCTCTTTCTTTTACTTTTCTTGCTCTATTTAAATCTTTGGTTAAAGATTGTAAGTGGGAACGAGGTTGGATTCCTTTGGATTTTATTGGTTTGACCCGCTGTATCCCGTGACGTCGTCGCGAAGGGTTGGGTTTGTTAGAACTGTGTTCACTGGTGGTGTCAAGACCTGGCGAGTCGACTGGACCGACAAGCGTATGCGACATAGTGGGGATCTGACCATGACCATGATGAGGACTGCGATTGAAGACCTTATTCCATATTTCTCACTACACCGGTGAGCCCGGAGTTGCCTCACGCATTCGGGATTCGATGGAGTGCCCAACTCCTTAGTCGTAGATATATTATGGGTAGTTTATATTTTATTTTGCATTATCTGTATTGAGCGTGTTTTTGGGTATATGTATGTTTTAAGATGATTATCCAATCTCGAATGTTGTAATTTGAATACATCTTATACTTCATTTTTTTTAACTGGTTGTATACCTAACTATTCATTCGTGGCTCCTATTTTCCTCATATGAGAAATGTTTTAATTTATTTGTAAAGTTTGTTATTTGACAATGTTAGCACGCCAAAATTTAGTAACCGTGACATAATGACGATTGTGCCGTGGTTATTAAATTTAGGGGTGTTGCACTTATAATTTCCTTAATCATGCATTGCCTAGGATTTTGCCTCAAGAGATAATCGAACAACTTCTAGATGCAAATCATCCACACACATGCATTCCCATAAACTTTCTCTAAGTTTGACATGCATTTAAATTCCAAGGTCTATCAAACATAAAGATGGGAAGAGCATCCATACACAATTGAAATAATAGAGATAAATGCAACTCATAAATTCTCATATGCTATCCCAAGAAAATAAATTAATCCATAATTTATGCAATCATTAGATATTCAATTTAACACACCAGTATGCACAGTTAATGACTCAAAATACAATAGGGTGATGGAAACAAAATAAATTCAAAAAGAACAAATAAATAAATGCAAAAATTAAAAGCTAAAGGAAAGAGAAGAAAAATCTTTTTGGTGGCCGACAGATATATACATTCCCCTACAATGGCTCCGAACTCAGGGAGGCACCTAAGCCGACTTAACATTACCTTCAAAACAAAAACAGAAAAAATAAGAAATAACAAAATAGAAATAAAAATAAAAATAAAAGAGAAAAAGAGAGAAAATTTGGGTTGCCTCCCAAAAAACACTTGTTTAACGTCATTAGCTCGACGTTGCCTTTTTAACTCATCAAGGTGACTTGAAGCAAGAGAAGCATGATGACACCTTCCTTTTGTCAGATCTTTGCCTCTATACTCGGTCACTACCTTTGTAATTCTCACAGGCATTTGGAACTTGACTTAAACCTGATTGTTCTGAACACACCTTAACATGCAAAATCTCATCAGGCTATGGAGGTCTCAATTTTTCAATAAATGACGGATCAAGTTTTAAGTTGTCAAAAAATTTTAGATCATTATGCAACAAATTATGAGAGATGAAAGGACCTTTTTCTATACTAGAAATCTCAGACAGAGGAGGACCTTTCTCATTCTCATCCAAAATCTTGGAAGTACAAGAATCAACAACAATGGACGAAGAAGAAATCTTACCATCCAACCTCTTTTGAAATTTACCTTGAATGCAATTAACAGGGGCATGAAGATATGATGTTGGGGTAGACTTATTAAAAGCATTTATAGTCACTTGATCTCCATCCACCCTTAAAATAAGCTCTCCTCTAGGCACATCAATTAAAGCTCTTGATGTTGCTAGGAATGGTCTTCCAAGAATGAGCAGGAGATCAACATCCTCATTTATATCCAAAACCACAAAGTCAACCAGGAAAATAAATTTGTCAACCTTTACTAGCAAATCTTCCACAATACCATACGGATGTCTGATTGATCGATCTGCTAATTAAAGAGAAACCATTGTAGGCTTAATTTTATCAATTCTCAGCTTGTGCAAGATAGACAATGGCATCAAATTAATGCTAGCGCCTAGATCACATAAGGCCTTATCAATGCTCAACTTCCCAATTGTACAAGGGATATTGAAACTTCCAGGATCCCTTAACTTCAGTGGAAGCTTTCTCTAGATAATGGCACTACACTCCTCAATAAGTGCTACAGTCTCATCTTCTTCTTCCTCTTCTTCAAGAGCAAATCATTCATGAACTTTGCGTAAGAGGGCATCTATTCAAGTGCCTCAGCAAAAGGAATGTTAATTTGTAACTTTTTAAAGACATCTAAGAACTTTGAGAATTGCCTCTCTTGATTCTACTTCTTTAACCTTTGAGGAAATAGGAGTCTAGTATACAATGAAGGGTTAATTTCTATCTTCTGCTCAAGTTCCTTCTTCTTCCTTCGCCACTTTGTTTGCTCCTCTTTAGCTTTTTCATTACAACACTCTAGAGTTGAGGCATTCACAATAGGAACATCAGTTTTTTCAGCTTCTGATGAATCAGGTGCTTCTTTAACTTGTTCTTCCAAAGTTTTGCCACTTCTCAAAGTGATTGCATGACATTGCTTCTTTGGATTTACCACAGTATCACTTGGCAAACTGCCTGGAAGTCTTTCTTGAAGCTGCTTTGCCATTTGCCCCATTTGATTCTCAAGACTTCTAATAGCGGCCTTATGATTCTTGAAGTTAGTTCCCGATTCCTCCATAAAAGCTGAAGTCTGTTGCACAAAAATAGAGGTTTGTAGAGAAAGTTTCTCTATTGCAATCTCAAGAGGAGACTTTTATTCGAGCTGAGCATTCAATGGTACAGGTTGATTCTTCCAAGAAAAATTGGGATGATTCCTTTAGCCTGGATTGTAAGTACTAGAATAAGGATTACCTTGTGGCCTTGAAGGGTTTCCCATATAGTTCACCTGCTCTGGAATGTTGACACCTGAATTCCCTGCCTCACATTGACCATTGACATGGTTGCTTCCACAAAAATCATAAGTCAAACCTTGATGATTAACTGCATTTACCTATAAATTACCAACTTGCTTAGTAAGGTTAACAATATGTTGCATCATAGTCTAATTTTGTGCAAGTATAATATCATCAGCACTAAGCTCCAACATTTCCTATTTGATTACAGCTCATCCACTAGGAACCTGATACTCATTAGTGGCCATTGTCTCAAATAATGCTTAGGCCTCCTTTAGAGTTTTTGTGCTTATAGACCCATCTGCAGATGCATCGACCATTGCTCTAGTAGGATGGCTCAACCCATTGTAAAAGATCTGTAACTGCTGTCAAACCTCAAAAGCATGGTGAGGACATTTCCTTAATAACTCCTTGAATCTTTCACATGCTTCATAGAGAGATTCTCCCTGATTTTGAGTGAAGCAAGCAATCTCACTCCTTATCTTCACAAACATTGATGGAGGAAAATACTGAGTGAGGAACTTACTAACCAGATCATCCTAAGTAGAAATGCTTCCTTGAGGCTGGGCTTGTATCCAGCTATTGGCTTTATCTCTCAAAGAAAATAGAAAAAGTCATAACTGTATGACATCATCATTGGCTCTATTATACTTGATAGTATCACAGAGCTGCAAAAAATCGGTAATGTGCAAATTAGGATCTTTTGCTTGACCTCCCGCAAACTGATTCTATTGCACCAACTGTAGAAGAGCCGGTTTAATTTCAAAATTATTAGCCTGAATAGTAGGGCACACAATATTGGTTGAAACATTCTCAGCAGATGGAGTTGCATAGTCAGCCATAGTTCGTCTTCTCTGTGCATTAGCTTCAGTCATCTTTTCTTCTTCAATTTTTTTTCTTTCTTTGATTGCTCTTTTTGTTCTTATTATCTCTGGATCAAAGAGTAATTCTTCTAACTCCAAAGAACCTTGCATAAACAAACAAATAAGCAAACTAGAGTGAAGTAAAGAAAAAATTAAAAATTAAAAATAAAAATAAAAAAAATAACTAATAAAAGAAAACAAAGAAACAAATTAAAAAGAAAATTTAACAAAAATTAAAAATAAACAAAAGAAAAAAAAAAAGCCGAACAAAAAAATAAATGCTTAAATTAGTGCCTTTTCAACTACTATTTAATATTAATAACAATAATCTTTGCAACGGTGCCAAAAACTTATTGTGATAATTGGTAAGTACACCAAATCGACTAAAGTAATAAAGAGTAAGTAAAGTATCGTTCCTATGAGGATTATGTTATCAATTACTAAGTTCGTCAAATCGATACTATTCAAGCTATCGAAAACAGGGTTGTTGCAAATTTAATTAAAAAGAAATATAAGAAAGCAAACAATAAATCAAAGGGGTGAAAAATAATGATATTAAAGCATTATGGTTCAGACTTCACTTCAACTCTTTAAATGCAAAATCAAATATTAGTTTAATTATGTTCTATTTCAATGATTTATGGTCAATTTCCAAAACGAATTAATACCCAATCCCTTGGTATATTAATCCTCTTACACTGTTTGGAATTAACTAATCCCTTAGTCTAACCTCAAATAGAAAGGCATTATCAAGAACAAAGGAATTAAAAGAAAGATCATATAATCCACAATGTCTATTCCTAGCGATTGCAGAAATTATGGTATTTATCGCATGTTCTAGGTTCATGCAAATTTTTTCAAATCATACATTAACCTAAAAGATCATTCCCAAATTGATTTAGTTTAGAAAAGCATTAAGAATAGAGATAAACATGTAAATCATGAAATAGAAATATAAATTAAACCCATAAAAGAAGTTACATTATCAAAGTTCAAGATCCATCATCACCCTAACTAAGAAAAATTAGTTATACATGGAAAAAGAAGAACACAAAGTGAAGAATATGACAAACTCCATTGTTGAAAGGTGGAAAGTTGAAGAAAATCCCTAATCTTCAAGCTTAATTGCACCCAAACCACATTAGGGTTTGTGCTTCTTGACGGCTGCTGCATTTTGTCCAAGTGTCTCCACGTACATTCAATTTGGCATAACTTTTCTATTTAGAAAGAATTCAGCGTGTTCTGTTACACGTTCGGCACTCAAGTGCTCCGTTTCCAGCACTCAGGCACTGAGTCACTTAAATCATGGGGTGGTATTCACAACCAGTGCTCATGTGTTGACTGTCCAATGCTTAGGCGCTAGTTCACTTAAAGGAAAAACTCCAACGCGCAACACGCGCTCAAGCTATGGTGGCCCAGCACTTAGGCGCTGGTGTCTGGATGCAATTCTCTCTTTTATTCCTTATTCAAACATCCAATCTTCTCTATGTGTAATTACCTAACAAAACACAACAAAAACACATAATAAGAACACAATTAAAATACTAAAAATATAACAAGGCTTGAGAATAAAACTAAATCAAAAAGATCAAAAGAGGATGAAATCCCAAGATTTTGAACTATAAAAATATGAATTTTTGTAGGTTCATCAATCATAATAGTTTAAGATGCTTGTTGATTAGGGGAAGCTCATGGGGCAGGATAGATGGATGGAGTTTTTCAAGGCTTATAACCTTGAGTTATAATATCATCTGGTTAAGGTCAACATAGTGGCCGTTGCACTAAGTAGAAAATTACTACAAGTGTCCCAGATGATAGTTCAAGAGTGTGAATTTCTTAAGAGTTTTAGGAATTTGAGTCTAGCGATAACTATGATGTCATGTAGTCTCTCAGTGAGCAAGGTGGACATAGTAAAAGACTTAAGGACTCAAATTTTAGAAGCTCAAAGGGAGGATGAAACTCTAAGGGACACTAGTGAGCAAATCTTCTTCGGAGCCCAATAGGATTTTGTTATCGTGAATGCTGGAATGACGAAGTTTAGAGACAGACTTTGTGTTCCAATAAAGTCAAAAATCAAGGAAGGGATCCCAGAGGAAGCTCACAAGAGTATGTATAGCATCTATCTAAGGGCTATTAAGATGTTTCAAGAGTTAAGGAACATGTTTTGGTGGCCTAGAATGTTAAAAAACATAGCTAAATATCTTGAGCTGTAGGTAATGGTGGATAGATTAAATAATCTACCCACTTTTTTCCAAGTAAAGTTAGCTATTTTCTAGATAAAGTAGCTCAACTACTTTTGAAGGAGATAGTTATAGTGCTTGAAGTCCCAGTGAATGTAGTATCTGATAGAGATCCTAGATTCACATCTAGTTTTTGGGGAAGCCTTGCACAAGAAGTTCAAAACTAAGTTAAGGATTAGTACAGCTTATCATCTACAAACAGAGGTGTCAAGAGCTTAGAGGTAAGCATATTTTCTCTAACAAAGGTGTAGTTGCAAGAAGCTGGTACTGAAAAGAGCTGCTTGGGAGTTGGAATCCCATGTAATGTAAGTTCACATATGGTTATTTATAAGAGATAAGCAATTTTGGGGACAAAATTTTAAAAGGATAGGGGATAAATGTAATACCTTTAATAACATGTTAAGCTTCAATATGGCTACAAAGGTAGCATATAACTTGCTTAACATGCTTGTGAAGTTTTGTAATAATCTGAGTTAGTTTAGGCACTTAGTTGCAACATAGAAGTTGAAAAGTAGCTTAAAATGACTCAGAAAAAGGCATAAATTGCTTAGATAAGAGAAATAAATATGGATAATTTATTTATAGGTCACAAATGTATGAAACAAGATGTAGTTAAATTTTTAACATAATTAGAGTTAGTTTGGTATTTTTAAACATTCTAGTTGTGTGTTTAATGCCGGATTTATTAGCAGCAGGTATGGAAAATCATGAAAACGGTGAAGCAATAATTTAGATGAATCTTATGATTTATTCTAAAGTTGTTGGAAGTTAGAAAACTAGATTTAGAACAACATAAGTGTTCTTAACAGACAAGGAAGTAACATCAAAATATCTTAAGGATGTTTTGGTAAACTTTCATTTCCTCTCCCTCTCATGTATAAGCAGTTGTTACTGCAAAATGGGAAAGAAAAATAGAAAACCAAAGAGAAAAGAAAGAGGAAACTATGAAGGAGAAGAGGGGAAATGGAGGAAGAAGCAAAAAGATCAAGATCAAAGCAAAAAGCATGACGATGGATCATCCATAGAAGAGGTAGGGGAGCTTCTATTCATCTTCTCCTTTTTGTTCATCTTGAATCACATAGGGTTTATGAATGGAAATAGGGGTTTGGAGAGTCAAATCTATGTTTTTGGCTTAGTTCTTGATTTCAAGGACTAGGTTAGGATGTTTTTTAGCTTAGTGAGTGCTTGATAGCTATTTATGATTCAAGCCAAACCATTTTGGTTCATAGAAGAGGAACTTGGAAAATGGTTGGAGTTAGTGTGGTTTTTGGACCTAAATCTATGCCTAAGTGGATTAATAGGTTGTATGAGAGTTACACAAGTTTAGGGGTCTAGATTGGTGTTATAAATAACTTAGAATCCATAATATGAAAGTTGGATTTGAGTTTGAAAAGAAATTATGCAGAACACATTTTCTATAAAATTTTTGCTGCAGAATGACACCTAAGTGCCATTTGCCACGCCAAGGCGTAGCTCTCTCATTTTCAATTTCGAGACAGGCAGCGAGTGTCACGCCTAGGCGTGAGAATCTCATGCCTAGGTGTGATATAGGGTAGCATCCTGACAGCTTGTAATGTTTGTAGTATAACTGTAGTTATCAGAATGACCTGCTTCTTATTGTATTTGAAAGCTAAGACATAAGGCTTTTTGTAATAAAAAATTTAGAATTTTATCACAACCCAGTTAGACATAGTTTGTGTTTGATTTTGGGTCAGATTCTGTAGAAACAAGCAGACTGACAGTTGTTAAACCAGATTGCATGACTTCCTGCTCGCAAGTCTTTTTTGTATGAGACGAGTGACATTTAAAAGTGAACATGTAAGACTATGAGTGGAAAAAATTTCAAAACTTTATCACTATTTATGCATTCCCAGTTTCTATTTAAAGTTAGCTAATTGCCCTATTTCAGCTTATCCATTTTGTTGCATAACTTTAGCTACACTAAGTCAAGTGCAGTGAGGTTTGTTTCATTTGGAAGATATGAGATAAGGCTATTTGCCTATAAAATTCCAGAATTTTAGAAGTTAAGATGTACATTTGGTGCATTCATGAAAAACCACCTTTTTAGGTGACCAAACCAGAAAATGTTAAGTATCTAGGACCTTGAGCACTCTAGTGTGGCAAAGGTTACTACTAGTGGTGAGATAATAAGATAAGCTAAATACAATTAAGATTAGTATGTTGTACTTATCTAGATGCATCAATTACTCACTTCTAGTTAAAGTTGAGTTAAGTATGCAAAGTTTTTAGAGAAATGCACATTCATCTCCTTAAGTAACGTTGGAATGAAGCATTAGCTATGATGGACTCTTTCACTAAGTTGAAGTTGAGTCTATAAGTAAGGTTTGTGGTTTTTATGTATGAGGTAAACATAACACTACATTTTTCATACACTAGTGATTTACTCTATTATGTATATGAAAACTATGAACCTTAGTGCAACCAAAAGTAATGGTTTGCCATAGGTGAATATATAACACCTTTAGTAACTTAGTGTTGCATAGAAATCACTAAAGATGTAATGAGTGATGATGTGATGTTTAGATACATGTATGTTGGGATTGGTTCGGTAGTATTGTCTTTTGTGAGTATCCTTTAATGATGTGTACCACTAAGTGATCAAAGGAGAATGGGAAAGTCCAAAAGGTTCTTTAAACAAGGATTTAGTCCCAAATTCTCAGAGTGTCACGGTGCATAATCATATGGCCAAGGGAGATAAATGGGAAGTCTGAAAGGTTTCTTTGAGCTTGGATTCAGCTTTAGCTTCTCGATAGTACCAAGGCCAAGGGAAACAATTAGGAAGTTCGTAAAGGTTCCTTTGAGCCTGGATTCATGCCCTAGCATCTCGATAGTGTTAGGAAACGTGTAATGTGAGGATGAGCTTTCTCTTTATTTACCACAAGTTAATACACTAAACCATAAATCCTAGTTAAAGATCTTGGTTCTAAGTTGAACTAAGTATATATGACAGAATGCATGTTAACTTGGTTTATCTAGTTGTGAAAGTTAAACCTTGTAGAATGAGTAAACAAATCTTTTTAGCATGAGTTAAGATTATGTTTATTATGTTATGTATGATGTTTTTACTTACTCTTCTAATGTATGGTATCCTTTGATGTACATCATCGTTTGGACAGACAGACGAGAGTCAGAAGTTCCTAAGGGAAGAAGTCATTCTTGACCAAGGGCCAACACTATGAGAAATTCGTAAATTACCGAGGGAAATATCCCTCGCTAATCCCTTGCAAAATATCTTTGCGAGGGATTAGCAAGGGATCAGTGAGGCACACGTCTGTCGGTTTATTTTCATCACTAAGTAGCAAGGGAATTATTCCCTCGCTAATGCATCGTTAATCCCTCTCTAATCCCTCGCTAATATTTTAAAAAACGGCACCTGTGTTCCCTCGCAAATCAACGAGTGAAATTTTGTCGCTATTCTATCACTATAGTTTAGATATTTTTTTTATCTAAAATCCATTGCTAATCCCTTGTTAATCGCTCACTATTCCCTCGCAAATCCCAGTCATAGCAAGAAAATTTTTTTGGATCTAATATCCCTCACGAATCTCCCTTTGTTATTCCCTCGCAAATCCCTTGCTAATTTCCCTTACTATTCCCTCGCTAATTTCCCTCGCTATTCCCTCACAAATTGTAACACCCTCCGAAAGGCATTACATTTCAGACCAACTCCTTTTAAATCTTTACCCAAGTTATAAAATATTTGATATTATTTTAATATGGGTTTCAAAATTTTTTTTCGCGGATAACAGAAACTTACCGAATTTTAGAAACACAAGACATAAGAACTAAATAATATACTTTACATATAAACATAGTTTACTACAACCATAAGTACATCTTACTTACATACTCAAAAACATAAAACATCTAACATAATCAACCTAGACTGGCCCAAGTTCACAACACCTAATATGAAGAGTCCTCCTCAGAAGACAAATTCCCAAGCCGGGAATGTCTCGACGGATAGAAATCTGAGCAGAAGATATCTTGGAGTCCTCCCTATGAGTATAGTGAAGATCATTCCACAACTCACTGATAGGATTAACAAACTCTGCATATATAGCAGCAAAAGAAAAAGTTGTGACCCCATGGCGAGTCCTACTTACGAATAGAGTAATGTCACCACAATACTCTATATGCTTTGTGTCCCAATGGACACGCCAAGCATCAGTGCCTTTGAGAAACTATAGTCTAACAAAACTTAGTAGATCCCTCCTTGCCGCCATCGCAGTCTTCACAGACATAAGCATAAAACAGAAATAGACAAAATAATAATACATAGATGTGAGATCCCCTATATCAATACCAGCATGGCAGCAAAGAAATAATAATAATAACAATGCTATTCATATATAGCAATAACAAATATATTCATTTCATCAAACAACCATTACATCAAATAACAGATAATATCATAAGCATATATATATATCACAATAGAGTGTCAACTGACTATGCATATGCACAATGTACTAATTTCCTACTCCATGGAGCTAAAACACAATTTCGGAGAGAATGATCCAGAAGATATGTCTGTATGTCATCCGCCTTAATTCAAGTGCTTTAATTTTTTTCAGTGTACACATCATGGCTTATACAAGACATTCTACGCCAGATCAGGAATAGGAATAGTGTCTCATCGAGATCGTCGGTGTGTTTGCATCAGTTTCCATGACACAATAGTGCTACTAACTGGCCACATGTGGAATTCCAAGCCCCGACGCCTCCAAGATCATTCATAGACCTTCACTACGCAATTCGTACCAACACAAAGGTGTAATTCATCTCCTAGGCAACAAAAGCCTCTATAGACACCGTCTATAAAATAATGCATGATCAATGACTTAATACATATCACAAGCCACTACCGGTTATAACCATACGTTAATATTTCTAGGTCCAGTATATTGGCCCAACAACAAACTTGCCATTCTACTTAATCGTGTAACACTTTTATCGCATTTTCATAATCGCGTAACACTTTTGTTACGTTTTTCAAATCACGTAACATTTTTATGTTGTTTTTCAATCGCGTAAGAATTTTCAAACGTTTTCTCAATCGCATAATTCAAAAATCAATATTTTTGAATCACGTAGAACATTTATTGACATTTTAAACTTAATTTTGAAACTTTCCACGTTTAATATAAAATTAAACCTTGATTCCAACATTTTGTTATCAAATCTCTTTTAAGTAATATTTTTTTCAAACGTTGTTCATAAAAACTACATTTATTTTGATTTAATCAAACCTCTCCAAAATATTTTTTCTATTTCCTTAGCTAAAAATTCTTTTAAAGATAATACCTTGAATTTCAAACCATCTTTCCAACCCATTTCCATTCTTATGGCCAAAAATCAATTCTTCTAAGTAATATTTTCTAATATGTACTCCAAAATTTGCATTATTATAATTTTAAATAAAATCCTTTTCCCTTTAACTTATTAAAAATCATCTTAAATAAAATATTTTAAGTCTCCAAATTACTTCTCCACCCTATTATCAAATACCATGACCGAAAATCACCTTTTTAAATAATAATAAAATTTGTTCATTTCTATTTTTATTTTGTAAACTCTTATTTAAATTTTTTATCACTAAATCCTCTAGGTTAGCATTTAATAAACCATTTTTGCATTGGATTCCCCTTTGGAGGGCATGAAGGCCATGAGCCTCTATGGTCATTGGGACCAAAATTCTTTTCCTTTCTAGCACAATTTATAGCATACAACATACTCTAGTCATCACAATTCTACTATATCAAGTTCATGCAGAATATCAAAGCAATAAAATCATATATAATCAATAAGCAACCATGGTAATTTCATGCATACAATCAACATCATATAATTATACATAATCAAACAAGCATAACCAATAATCACACAATCGAGTGAATAATTCCTCACATGGATTTTTCACTCACAAACACAAATATTTCGTTCCTCACCACATTAATTAGTTGATGAGGTTAATCTCCCTCTTACCTTAGATGATGCTCCATAAACTTATTGTATGTATTTTTGTAGCAAGCTTCCACCACTAAGTTGTTCTTAGAATCAAAGCAAACATGCAAAAATTAACATTTACGGCTTGATTAAGATGACCATAGATCAAAATATGGTCTTAGAACTTTAAAAATTAATTAATAAACAAAGTTTCAAGAACTTTACCTAGAAACCTTTGATCTTGAGATTGAAGAAAACCTTGAAGATGATAGAACTAGGGGTTGATCACAACACCAAAGTATCTTAGAATGGTGTTTAGAATCAAGTAGTAAGGTTAGTTTGAATTATGAAAGGTTGGAGGGTGGAAAATGGTGGTTTGGCCATGAGCTTTTAGGAGAGAAAATAAGAGAGAATTTTGTGTTTAGCTTTGCATAAAAAAGATGATAAGCTTTGAAATGTGATAGAAAAATGTGTTTTGGTCTCGTTTGAGCCTTAATGGCCTTGAGTTCAATGGAGAGAATGAGTGATCAATTTGATCACTTAAACTCGTCACAACCATGGATTAGATCAAGGGTGTAAATCAAATCTTCTCCTCCAAGCTTGTTTCCTATTGGTCCATCACAATGAGTCATGGCCCCTTTTGTTGACTTCAAGCAAGCTTCTCAAGTAAGCTTGTTTCTCATTGGTTCACCATAAAGATGTCATAACCATCAAGTTTGACTAGCATCTAGACATTTTCCAGTAGCTATTACCCAATGGATAAAGACTACTACTATTTATTGTCCAATGAATAATAACAATACCTAATGGATAATAGCATTACCCAATGGATAATAACATTATCCAATGGATAATAGAATGTAACAAAAATTTAGATAAAGAAATTTTTAAAAACTGTTTCCGATTTCGGGTTTAGTAAGTTCCTCCGGCCCAGCATTAACAGTCCAAACTTTCTGGCCTTGAAAAATTTTTGTTTTTCCAGGCCCGTCTTCAAACACATAGAAGCCTAAAATAATAATAAAATAATCAAAATAATTCAAATAATTCACAAAAATCACAAAAATTAGAAAAACATATATAACGAGAGAAAGAAAGAAAAATCGGGTGTTACACAAATCCCTTACTAATCCCAGTCATAGCAAGAAAGAAATGAAAGAAAAAAAAAAAAGCAAAAGCCATCGACCTACACTACACACACAATCCACCCATGCATGTACACTGTGCCACCATCACAGTAAAATTTGGCATCTCAACAGAAAAAGTAAATTATCTCAAATTCTCAATCAAACATTCATCTCACACAAAATTAGAGTGTTGAACTCAAAAAACCAAGTACCAAAATAACAAGCAATGAGCAAAGACAATAAAGGCAACAAGGTGACTTAGCCACCAAAAGCTTAACTAAGGCTTAATAAAAGGCAGGACCGAAACACTAGGCATAAAAAAAGCTAAGACTTCATGACAAGCAAAAAAATAGGACAGCACCAGTGAAGATCCAAAATCAATCTATACCCACTTTTATTCCAAAGAAAAAAAATTAACCAAAGTGATCACTATGGCAAGAATATAGGCTCCATATACTCATATCTGAGAGTTCTCAAATGTTCTTCCAAAATGTATGTGCTACCTTAACAAAAAACCATACGATCATAACAAAAAAAAATTATACTACTATGGTTCAGTATGTGACACCCAGGACCGACGAGGGAGGGGAGTGGTTACCAGTTCAAAAGATGAAGCACAGACAAGGAGTGGCTCCTGGAAGGCTTCTAGGTGGAAGGACACATGAATGAACTGAATACACACCAGAATGAGAGGAATCCAAAAACTGTGCAAGTATAGGACTGCATAGTTGAGGATGGCTTAAAGGAATTGATTAGCACCACCCATATCAACAAGATGCATCTTCTTTTCGGGAGCCAAGAACATAAATACTTTATAGTTAAGCATGCTTGACTTGGAGCACTTGTGGGATGGGTGACCTCTTGGGAAGTTTCCTAGGATGCGTGTGAATGAGGACAAAGCACGCTGAAAAGACTTGTGTTAGTTTGTGGGGACACTCATCAATCCTGCAGGCAGTCTCGAGACGTTACAAAAGGTATCAAAGCGGGACCTCTCCCAGTACGGTGTGGTTCGGGGACGAACCATGCGAAAGCTGGTGGACATGTGACACCCGGGGCCGACGAGGGTGGGAAGTGGTCGCCGGTGCAAAAGATGAAGCACAGACAAGGAGCGGCTCCTGGCAGGCTTCTAGGCAGAGGGACACATGAATGAATTGAATACACACTGAAATGAGAGGGATCCAGAGACTGTGCAGGTATGGGATTGCATAGTTGAGGATGGCTTAAAGGAATTGATTAGCATCACCCATAACTCCATAGTTAAGCGTGCTTGACTTGGAGCACTTATGGGATGGGTGACCTCCTGGGAAGTTTCCTAGGATGCGTGTGAGTAAGGATAAAGCATGCTGAAAAGACCTGTGTTGGTTTGTGGGGACACTCATCAATCCTACAGGCAGTCTCGAGACGTTACACCATATAATAGTTATCATTGAAATAAATAAAAGAAATTTAGGTTGATGACTATGAGTTTCAGGACGTATAAAGAAAATAAAAATAATCAATTTAAATGGAAATTACGGGTGAAGGCACAAAGGCAAACATATAGAAACCATGTTTTCTAATAGTTCAAGTTGAAAGTTAACGGAGTTTGTGACACGAAAGTCTCAAAAAGAAAATCTCATTGAAGATCTCTTCTTTTATTAAGTGCTAAGTGCTATATATACCACCACATACAAAATATGCATCATCCACTCCTCCAAGCATCTAATGAAAGGAAATCATTAAAGAATGACTATGATGTCCATCTAAACTCTCTTTTTAAAAACTTAAGAAGACATAGAACAGTTAATGATAAGCATTGGATATTGATTTCACTGTGGACTACTAGTTCTTAATTTGCTATGTACTATAGCATACTAAGTTCTATTGTATACATCATAGCTTCAATGCTTAATTTGCAGATGATAAACAACTATAAAAAAACAAGAGTAGCAGCAAGGCACCTTAGGTAGCTGAGATTTATCTTACCAAAAAAATGATCTCACCCTAAAACTATATAAGAAACCCACCACATATATGTTGAGCAGTAGTCAATGAGAACTAGTTTTCAACTTGTTCTGTGTTTGTGACTTCTTCTTTGCTTTCCTGAAATAGATAATAGCATAGTCAACATAGAGCTTCAAATCAAAGCTTATAAGGAGTTAGAACAAAATACAGTTCACAGTTATTATTAAAACATAGCAAAAGAATTGTGAGGTAAATGTATGAAAAGATAAGCACCAGGAGGTCCAAGACAAAAGAACCAACAAGAGAAATAGAGAGAGAGCAAGAACTAAATACTAAGAGGTTTGGTTCTAAAGATATTAAGAAAACTTCTTATACAATCTATACCTAGTGAAGCTCCATTAGTTCTTGGAGACAATTACTAAGCAACATTTTCTTGATGCAAGCTTTTCCTGTAAGAAAAAAAAATTATAAAAACTTTAGTAATACTAGTGAGATAAAAATATTCTGCATTGTGAAATTAAATCAGGCAAATGTGCACACAAACATTTTTTTTTTAAAAAAAGGTTAGGATGCATGGGGAAGCCTTTACTTTCACAAATTTACAAATCAGCCAACATCCTCTCATGGCCCGGCTAGTGCTATAGTAAACTGGCATCATTTACTGCCCCTTCCTACCTACTCAACCTCATGAACCTCAAACAAAATGTTGACAGGATGCTCTGGTAATATTTCAGTAGCAAATATGTTTAGAAATTGGGGTTTCCTCTATGGAATTAAGTTTATTGATTTATGTCTGTGAAGGATCTAATAACTCATTGGGGATCAACAGTTCGCTTTATCCATTATTACAACCAGCCTCTCATATTTGGACCAGCTATTACAGAATGAATTATAGGATTGTGAGTTGTGACAATTAAGGAACTACCATGAAAACATTTAAAAGGAATATTCTATATAACCTGTCCTCAATTTCTCTTTTTTTTTTAAGAACATGTTCCTTCTTGGAAAGCTGCTTTCTATATGGATTATGACCTCTTTAGTTTCACTTCAATAAAATTCTATTCAATTTGTTTCTCAGCTTCATATTGAGCACACTAAATAAACCACTCCAGAGGTCAGAATTCTCAAAATTTAAGGGGTTAAAAAGGCATTGACTCATTGTATCAAATTAAGGTTAGAACGTACGAACTATATGCATGCACAATAAAATAAAGGTTCATGTAATATATATATATATATATATATATATATATAAGGTTAGATAATCATAATAAGGAGTGAAACAATGGATGCCACTCCATATAGATAATTGGCCTGCTAAAATGTTGCTACACAAGGAAAATAGTATTAAGAAAATTCCATCAAAGAAGCAACTATTTTCTATAAAATATGTACAAAAAAAAAATGAGACCCTAAACTGATTGTTTAATTTTAAATAATTGGAAGCCTAATAACAATAAGAATCCATACATGTGGCTGAAGGAAACCATCAGAATCCTCATCAAGCTCACTTGTTTCAATTCTTTCCTATGTAAGTGAAACCTGCACAACCATAACCAGTAGGTAGCTACCATAAACATTGGATAGATTCATCAAGGTACAAGCAAACAACAGAAAAATAAATTTAATGAAGAAAGAAAACACAATGCCACATATATACTCAAGTATTCAGGATAATTCAACAGCAATGCTATTCAAATAGTAGATGTTAGCGGGTGACTTACCATACGCATCACATAAAGGTAAAAGGGTAGAATTGTTCATCTTACTCAAACTTCATAAAGTTTCAAGGACTAAAAAAGCGTCAGCATTTAGGACCGATTTGTTTTGTACGTACAAAGGCTATGTGGCAAAAGTCTTCATAATTCATCTATAAGAAAGAAATTCAAGTATGCATCAGGCTTGATGTAAAAATAAAGTACAAAGCCAAAGAAGCCAAGCAACAATTAAAGGAAAAGCATAGTCCATAATAAACAAAGTGGCAGTAAGTTTGAGATTAACAAGATGGAAATCTTACCAAAGTTATATTATATTTTTAATTAGATGAACAACATGAACTTATATCACCCCATTTAACAAAGAAATACTTAATCTTGATAGACAAAACAAGTATCCTTGAAGATAGGGTATGTTTAAATCTTTGCTATAAAACAAGTAAGATTGTTTAAGCAAAAATCCATAATGACGCACATCAAACTCCAATAAAAGGATAAACAGACTACAAACCACAATTCAAATTATAGTTGCAAAATAAACTAAGTCTCTGATCATGAAGAGTATACAACTACAAGGATCTAATGCCAATTGAGGAGCTGCCAGAAGCATGAAAAGTTATTGAGGATGTAATGAACTAGCCAGTAATGCTTGTATGGATGCAAAAGTTCAAGTGTTCATCTTTTTTTTTTTTATAACCAGAGGGGATTGGTTAAACCTGTCAAGCTCCTATGAATTTTGTGGTGGATATAAGAATGTATCATACTTCCAATAAGACAAATCTAGTCGTATATATCATAAAATTTGGAAATATAGAGAAACAAACACAAATGTCAAAGTGGCACACCTTTTCTGCACCAATAGCATCATCTATCACACAGTTTTCTCTTAAGCACACACACATAGCATCCAAATCATCAGCATTCAACAAAAGATCTGATTGTTTCTGTTCAAAGTACAAGTAATGCCACCAATTAAGAAAAATATCAAGTGTTTAAGCAGATATAACCAACAAATAGGTAAGCCAAAAAATGGTACCCTTAGAAACCAATACTTTGCCAATCTCTTGACTCTATGACTGATTGATCCATCTTCAAGTTTCTGGGTGAAGATAAGGTATTTCAATTTTCACATTACAGATGGAGGTTTTACATGAATGCCAAATAAATCCAATTCCAAAGTTCAAGCATTTATAAACCATCCTATATAATTTGTAAACCTACAAAATGACCTATAAAGAGATACAAAATGTAAGGCTCTGTTCTAGATATCAAGGTACAATTATATGACGGTTATCTTCTCAATTCAAATTCAATAAATAAAATAATAAATTTGCATCTTGTTGTTACTTTTGGAAGGGTTTTAACAGAAATACTGTGAAAAGAATTACAAAGGCCACATAAAGGTGCACATCCTTATAAAAATTAAAATAAGGATGAAAATGTTAGGTTCTGGCTGGGCGTGAAAAATAAAATGTTAGGTTCAATTAAAATACTGTAGTAATTTCTAAAAAAAAGTTTTCATGAAAAATAAAACTTTAATTCACTACAATCATGATGTTAAAACTGTATGAATTTGTTCACTTTTATTTAAATATTTTTTATTTTTTACAAAAAAAACATTTTATTTTAATTTATAAAAGGGTTGTATTTTATTTAGAGAAAATATTTTAATTTAGTGTGAGAATTAGACCTCGTCAGTGCTCCTGACAAAATCCAATATAAAACTTCAAGATTATCAGAAATAGTGTATTTGATCGGTGCTCCGATCTTCTCCCAATTTTTTCGTCGTCGGTCATTGAAAATTATTTGATTAATACATTAATTCAAAAATAAATAAATAAAATTAAAGCATAAGTACAAATACATGATGATATTATTACAGGGGAAGTGATATGTAATAAGATTATTTTATTGGAGATTGTTATAATCTCGCCAGCGCTCCTGGAAAAACCATAAAATTCCTCCTCACCTCAAGAAAGTCAAGATGTTACCACTATAACGGCTAATCTTGATTATTCCGTCGTCGAAATCTTATCCCATATTTTAAATTTATTTTATACAAATATGAATGATAACAATGAGAATATAATAAATATGAAAAAATTCAAAACATCAATAGAAAGTTGAAGCCCAAATGAAAGGTAAAAATAAAATAAAAAATAAAAATAAAAATACAAGCAAACTAAAAAAAGAAAACAAAAAGGGAAGAGAGCAAACTTACCTCCAAGACGTATAAAAATTCTATTTTCAATGAAGTCTACATAGATTCTCACGCGTTCTCTTCAAATAAAACCTTGAAAAGCAACCCACTTGCAAGAAGGAAAAAAAATTACTAAAGTCTCGGGCTCTTATACTTAGTATTAAGCCCAAGGAAAAAAAATTTACTAAAGTTCTCGGGCTCTTATACTTAATATTAAGCCCAAGTGTGAAAAATTTTTGGATGTGCAAACCATTGAGAAGCACCCCTTTATATAGGAGGAGGGGAAGGAGAAGGAGCTTAGCTTCTCCAATGTGGGACTTAGACACTTTACTTTTTTTCCTTTTTTTCATTTTTTCTTTTTATTTTTTTTAAATTTTCATTCATTTTTCAAGATTTAGAAATAAACTTTATGGACAAAATTGAGTGCTCATACCTTGATTAAGTAACAAAAATAAAACTTTTATGGACAAAATTGGGTATCAACATCATGTACAATGTACTCATTTCCTACTCCATGGAGCTAGACACAAACATCAGAAATGAATATCCCAGAAGATTTGTCCCCCCTAATTAGACAATCTACGCTAGGCCACGAAAAGCAATAGTGGATTATCAGGTAGCCAGTGCGTTGCAACAGTGTTCACGGTTAGGGGTATATAATGTGATAACATAATCACAAGTTAATCACACTACCCTGACGCCATAAATGTATGATGCTCAAACGTATATTCAATGAAATCAAATCACATCTGACTCAATAGTCTATTTGATGTTTCCAGGGTCTAGTTCGTCAGCCTAATAGCACAATGATGTCAATGCATGTTCTCTCAGAGTATCTCAATTATACAAATTCAAGAATCATGCATTTTAAAATCATAAGCCAAAATAGTCATCAACAGATTTGGGTCCCACTCATAGGCCCGATAACGAAGTCATCATTCATAATCAATTTAGGACATGCCATTGTCTCATAAGGTTTTATCATTGTTCTTCTCTTTGTCCTTAATAAGATTCATTTAATTAAATGTCTTATGATTCTCAAGGTCTCACTTACACTCTTAATTCTTGTTTCTCTAATTCAATTAGTCATTCTCTTTATTCATAATAAAACTTATTTACTTAAGTGTCTTATGATTCCCAAAGTCTCACTTACACTCTTAATTCTTGTTTCTCTAATCCAATTAGTCATTCTCTTTATTCATAATAAAACTTATTTACTTAAGTGTCTTATGATTCTCAAAATCTCACTTTTATTTAGCATTTTTTATGAAATTCTTCTCTAGAGGAATTCTCTCATTTTGTTAAGTTTCTTACTTTAAATTTAGTCACATTTACATAGAAAATTATGCTAAGACTTTCCAAATTTTACACATCCTTATTTTTTTCTTAGGTTCAAAGAATCCATTTAAGTTATCAAATTGATTTCTTTCCTTTTCATTGTTAACCACTTAATCACTTGATTAATTAAATTTCAAAGTTGTAAAAAGTTATATGGTTAGGCCCTAAATAGTCCTAGAGGCTGTGAGCCTTTCTAAGGTTAGGGACCTCAAATTTTCATTCAATTTATTACATGTTATTCTCTTGATTAACCATGCTTCCATCTTATTACAATTTTTCACCAAGAACACCCTATGTTAAGGTTCATGGCCGTGAGCCTCTTAGAAAAGGGCAAGGGTCATTTTGCTTTCATTCAAGTTTCCGATCCATCCAAGTACATCAATATACATATTCAATCAACCAAACAACCCAAACAAATTAAAAACAACACATAGTCATAAAAGTCATACAACAAATAGAGTAACCCTAAATAGGGTTCCTCACAACCAATAGAAAATTAAGTTCCCTACTACCAAGAGTGGTTGGAGAGGATCATCTCCCTCTTACCTAGAGGAGAAAACAAGTAATGGAACTCCCTTGAAGCTCCTTGAAATTTTGGATTCACACCACCACAAACCCTAGAAATTTCAATCTCATCAAACCAATACCAAAGCTTGAAAAATAAGAAATAAATGGTCACAAGGAAGACCTTAAAAATGAAAATGGAAGAAGAGTTAGGAGAAAACAAGAATGTCACCCAAAAGTTCTAAGCTTGAAGCTTGAAGAAGAAGATGGTGAAAATGAGACCTTTTCAAGAAATCACAAACTAAAGATGTGTTTAGATGATGAAGGAGATTAAGAAAATGTAGTTAGTTAGAAATTTTGTGATGGTAAAGGACAAACAAGAGGCTTGGCCGTGAGGCGAGTGTAGAGAGAAGGAGGAGAAAAATGAGAGGAAGATGAAGGTAGAGAGAGAAGTAGATAGAAAAGTGAATGAACTTTTTGGGTTTTTGAAATTAGAATTGATAAGTTAATTAAGTGAAACACAATTCTTGGCTCCAAAATGGGGGGCTGCTGCCGTGTGGGAGTGGGAGGAGAGAGGGAGAGAGTTTAGCTTCCTTGAGAAGCTGGGGAGCTTTTCCAATAAAGAGGATTTGATTAGACATAAAGGAGATTACCTTTGGATAAGATAATGTGATTTAATAGTTAAATAATATAGTAATTAGGATTTTACTACAAGCTATTACCCAATGGATAATTGTTACAGTGCACAAAGTCAGTATTAATTATTCAACGGATAATAGAGCGTACTACAAAATTTTATTTAACAGTGTGTACAGAAATTTAATTTATCAGATAAAACCTTAAAAAACGTAAACCTCGTAAATTATGTCCAGCCTCAGGTTTAGTAAGATCCCCCGTCGACGCTTCCGCAGTTCAAAGTTTACCAGCCTCAGGAAAAACATTTTGTTTTCCCTTCTCTGCTCAGTGCGTACGTAAAACGAGAAATATATTAAAATATTCAACATTTCCAGAAAAATCCATAAAAATTCTCAAAAATCACAAATATTGGAAAATGACTATTCATCATGAAATAAATAATTTTCGGAGTGTTACACTAACTCTGCTCAGTGTGCATGCAAAACGAGGAATATATTAAAATATTCGACGTTTCTAGAAAAATTCACAAAAATTCCTAAAAATTTCAAATATTATAGAACGACTATTTATGATGAATGAGATAATTTTCAGGATGTTACAACTCTCCCATTCTAAAATGAAATTTCATCCTTGAAATTTTTATACCTTAGAATCTAGCTCCCACCTTATGCCCCTAATTACATCATTCCAAATCGCTTTCATTGACGTAATATCTTTTCCCCTTGAATTATTGACATCCTTTCCGGAGTCATCTTAACTTTATCCTTTGCTTGTTGTACAAGCTCAGGTCCAATCGCAACCCTTTACTGTCTTGGTGTCAATACAAAGGTGTCTTACGTTGTCGTCTATGTGATACCTCATATTTAACTCCTTCTAATCAACCAGATATTTTTGAATCTTTATGATTACTGTAGTAGTTAAATGTTGCTTCATGTAGAAATGCCTCCTTATCTTCAACGCAAGCTCACAACGACTAGCTCCATGTTTGTGGAAGGTAGTTCTCCTCATGTACTCCCGATCGCCTTGGGGCATACGCTACCATCTTCCCATTCTGCACAAGTACCCATCTCGAACCTGGATGTGAAATACCACAAATTTGCTGGAATCGCGAAGTAGTCAGTCATCTCTTTAACTCTTGAAAACTTTCTCCACATGCCTTGGTCCATAGAAAAACTTGATTCTTTCTCGTAGGCTGAGTGAGAGGTTCTGCTATCTTGGAAAATCATGCGGTGGATCTCTGATACTAGCCAGCTAATCCCACACAATGACGAATCTCCAACACAGTCTTTGATTTTTCCCATTGAAGAACTGCTCTAACTTATGACGGATCTCTAATAATTCCTTCTTTTAAAGATCTCGTGACTCAAAAGTTAAACTGCCTCAAATCGAAATTCGCACCTGGACAGTTTCTTGCGTAACTCCTCATTCTTCTTCAGAATTTGAAGAACAACACGACAATTCTATCTCAATAGGGAAGAAAGATCCTGTTCGTGTAGTCGATGAGTACTACTGAAGCGTTCGTTACATGGAACGACATTACGAAATACTCGTAGTGTTCACAACATGTCAGAGAAAGTTGCTTTGGAAATATCTCCTACCCTCAAGTGATCTTGATGATAGTCGAGAACTCAAGCTGATCTTGGGGAAAACAACGGTATTCTTCAATTGATTTGTCAATCCATCTTTCCTTGATCCGAACAAAATGTCTCATAGGGTAAGTTCTCACCTAATTGTGCTGCACTTGGCATAATGTTATGGTTCAAATTCGGGAACACATTTCCTCAATCAAAGTATACTAGAAATATTATAACGATCAGAAAGAAAAAGTAGGGAAGTCACTTGGTTTACTACCAGACCCTTCCGATGAAGAACATGATATGGTTTGATAAAATTTAGGAATAAGTTTCATGGATTCAAATCCAGGAAATTTCTGTCTCAAGAGACATTATGTTTCTGTTAGAACAGAATGACGAGACATGGTTAGAAAACAACTAATCCCCTTTATGAGATCAAGCCTATTCATGAAGAAAGCAAATAACTGAATTGGCAAAAGGGTTTCAATTTCTAACAACAATAGGATAGTTTAAACAAACTTGTGTAATGAGAGCAGGCTTACAAACGAAAATAGTATTATTCGGGTCAAAAAGAAGTAAATACACAAACAACCCAATTCCAAAAATGAACTCTTAAAATTTCATTGGAATATTTCAATAGGATATGGTTGGAAGATAACCAATCCCTTTGTTAACATTACATCTAATTTGTAAAAGAAGTAAACAAAACAGATCAACAGAAGGATTCAGTCTTTAACAGGTCATAGAAATAATTTAAATGACTTGGCTACCATCAGTAAGTTCTTAGTAGCATAAATAGAAATAACTTAGTCAAAAGGTGACGAAGATACAAACGATCCTAGTAAACTCATACAATCATATGTCACAAGGAAATGAGTTATCCCTAGAGTTATACAATGGAATCACAGGGTTATCTACTATAGCATAATCCCCCTCTTCATTTCGGTCTTTAGTCTAGGTGGAGGAATTAACTCTCCCTTGTTCATGAGATTTTGAGGTGCTTACATCTCCGACGTAAGGCTTCATCCTTTACGAAGTATAATTCCTAGCCACATGTCCTAGCTTTCTGCATTTGAAACAAATTATCCCCTTGATCGCACATGGAGGCTATGCAAAGCACAATCCCTTGACACATGTCCTTGCTTTTTGCACTTGAAACAAATTATTCCCTTGATTGTATAGTCCCTCGTTAAGTGGTCCTTTCCGCACTTCTTATACCTTGATAACGATACCACGGTTGGATTGGATTTACTACCACTCACACCTTCTTCAAGCGTTTGTTGTCGCTATTGCTCCCTCGGTCGCCGCGAATACGGTTTCCACTTACGCTGATTGATCTTTCTATTATTCATTCTTTGGAACTTAGGCAATCCTGAGTTTCCCCAAAATTGACTTTCTTCCAACAAATTCTGAACCTTAACTTCCAATTCCTACTACTGGGCGGCCCTCTGATCCTGGTGTGTTGTTACATCAACCATTCTTTGCTTTACTTCAGCTGCCGCAGTCGTACCATCATCGTCATTCCCCGCATTCACACGCTTATGTCTACCCCGAGCCATTTCCTTCCTTCAAGGGCAAACAAAATCAAAACATAAGGGAAATCGAAAGCAATCAATCTAAACATTATTATCTCCTTTTGGAAACCAAACACAAAGAGTCACACACTCAACAAGACAACCCCAAAAGACTCTAACTTGAGCTCCTTCATTCTACCTTCTACAGCGTGATCTCCTATAAATCTTTATCTTCTAAGCAGCTCCTCAAACCATACTTACGCTAGATATTCTTCTCCCAAGAGAATTCAGTTCTCCAAAATGTCTTAGACGCTTCAGTCCACAAACCTTACAAGTCCTATTTAACTACCAATTTCTAACCTATTGACTCAAACAATTCTAGAGGTAACACAACAAGGGTATAAATGCAAGTAAACCCTAGACAAGTTCAGTCATACTAGCTGAGCTTCTTACTAAAAGAACTTCTATTTGCTTAATACGCTTAGGTGAAATCATAGTTTTCCGTCCACACAGAACATTACACATTGAGTGGGCCAATGCTCAATATCATGTGTCTATGCAACAGTAGCTACCAAAATTCAACCTATGGCAAGTCATGTCTTCCTTTCCTAAACATCTCAATCAAGAGACAAGGAAGTGCACAACATACAAAGAAACTTCTAATATGTCTAAGCATAGTCAGTCCATACCCCGGCTCAATAAGATGAACTGAGCTCTGATACCACCTAATATAACACCCCTCGATTTAATAACCACAATCCAATCGCCATTGTACCACGGTTACTAAATTTTGGCGTGCTACAACTTTCAAATAATATTTATCCACTTTAAACCATTGTGCATATACAGAAAATATGAGTCATGGATGAAGTAATACATAAGCCGTCATTGGAACATATAATTCAACAAGTTCTAAAATCAAAATATCATTCATAGGACTAGATAATTAATTTAAAGCATACATAGCTCAGTATATTTCACATACCGCCCAAATAAAATACATCAAGTTGGACTTCAAAAATGCAGGTATACTCAAATTACACCTTAAAATAATTAATACAAAAGGAAACATAAACTACTCATAAAGACATCCACGTCAAGGAGTTGGGCACTCCATCGGATCCACCTCGGAATCCTCCCCTGGGTCACCTGAAGACACAAAAATAGGATAGAGTGCAGTCCTGCGAGCAGGTGCCCTAGCAACTGATGGCATCGAATCCGCGTGGTCTTTAGGGGTGTAAAGCGGATCATCCTATAACTCCCGAATAGGTAGAGCAAACTCCAGATGCATCGATGTAGTAAGAGTCAGGATAGGGTCTCCATCACGAGTCCTCCTAACATCTTGATCAGGTCTCTAGCCAGTCGACTTGCCAAACATTGGCGCCACAAGTGAACACAATCATAACGAACCCAATAGAACCCCTTCTTGACGACATTACCGAATATAAAAGATCAAACTAAGTAAAGATCCGGAATAAGTCAACTGCATCCCCTCAATAGTCTTCAAACAAGAATTACATAGGACAAGGATAATGCATAAAAGAGGTGAGATATCTAACTCCATTACTAATTATGGCAGTAAGAAACACAACGAAAGACAATAATGCCTTTCACATATAACAATATTAAGTACAAGCAGATAACATCATGTCAATACAGGAAAATAACAGAATAATAAACATAATCATATTATCACGGAGATATCGCAAGTCAACAAGCATAATTACATTTTCAATCGGTAAGTGATTCAACAATGTACATCACAATATGTGAATATTAACTATGCCATGACAGTATGTATGGTGACCATGCATATGCACAATGCGTATGCTAACCATTCTCATGTACAATGTACTCATTTCCTACTCCATGGAGCTAGACAGAAACATCAGAAATGAACGTCCTAGAATATCTGTCCCCCCTAATTAGACAGTCTACGCTGGGCCACAAAAAGCAATAGTGGATTATCAGCCAGCCAGTGCGTTACAACAGTATTCACAGCCAGGGCTATACAATGTGATAACATAATCACAAGTGAATCACCGCGCCCTGACGTCCTTTCACGTCTATTCAAGGCCCCACTATCCTGTAAGTTCTCATTCACTCCTAGGTATAAGATGCCATAAATGTATGATGCTCAAACGCTTATTCAATGAAATCAAATCACATCTGACTCAATAGTCTATTTGATGTTTCCAGGGTCCAGTTCGTTGGCCTAATAGCACAATGATGCCAATGCATGTTCTCTCAGAGTATCTCAATTATACAAATTCAAGAATCATGCATTTTAAAATCATAAGCCAAAATAGTCATCAACAGATTTGGGTCCTACTCATTGGCCCAATAATGAAGTCATCATTCATAATTAATTTAGGACATGTCATTGTCTCATAAGGTTTTATCATTGTTCTTCTCTTTGTCCTTAATAAGATTCATTTAATTAAATGTCTTATGATTCTCAAGGTCTCACTTACACTTTTAATTCTTGTTTCTCTAATTCAATTTGTCATTCTCTTTATTCATAATAAAACTTATTTACTTTAGTGTCTTATGATTCTCGAAGTCTCACTTACACTCTTAATTCTTGTTTCTCTAATCCAATTAGTCGTTCTCTTTATTCATAATAAAACTTATTTACTTAAGTGTCTTATGATTCTCAAAGTCTCACTTTAATTTAGCATTTTTTATGAAATTCTTCTCTAGAGGAATTCTCTCATTTTGTTAAGTTCCTTACTTTAAAATTAGTCACATTTACTTAGAAAATTATTCTAAGACTTTCCAAGTTTTACACATCTTTATTCTTTTCTTAGGTTCAAAGAATCCCTTTAAGTTATCAAATTGATTTCTTTCCTTTTCATTGTTAACTACTTAATCACCTGATTAATTAAATTTCAAAGTTGTAAAAAGTTACATGGTTAGGCCCTAAATAGTCCTAGAGGCAGTGATCCTCTCTAAGGTTAGGAACCTCAAATTTTCATTCAATTTATTACATGTTATTCTCTTGATTAACCATGCTTCCATCTTATTACAATTTTTCACCAAGAACACCCTATGTTAGGGTTCATGGCCGTGAGCCTCTTAGAAAAGGGCAAGGGTCATTTTGCTTCCATTCAAGTTTCCAATCCATCCAAGTACATCAATATACATATTCAATCAACCAAACAACCCAAACAAATTAAAAACAACACATAGTCATAAAAGTCATACAATAAAGAGAGTAACCTTAAATAGGGTTCCTCACAACCAATACAAAATTAAGTTCCCTACTACCAAGAGAGGTTGGAGAGGATCATCTCTCTCTTACCTAGAGGAGAAAACAAGTAATGGAACTCCCTTGAAGCTCCTTGAAAATTTGGATTCACACCACCACAAACCCTAGAAATTTCAATCTCATCAAACCAATACCAAAGCTTGAAAAATAAGAAATAAATGGTCACAAGGAAGAATTTAAAAATGAAAATGGAAGAAGAGTTAGGAGAAAACAAGAATCTCACCCAAAAGTTCCAAGCTTGAAGCTTGAAGAAGAAGATGGTGAAAATGGGACTTTTTCAAGAAATCACCAACTAGAGATGTGTTTAGATGATGAAGGAGATTAAGAAACTGTAGTTGGTTATAAATTTTGTGATGGTAAAGGACAAACAAGAGGGCTGGCCATGTGGTGAGTGTAGAGAGAAGGAGGAGAAAAATGAGAGGTAGATGAAGGTAGAGAGAGAAGTAGATAGAAAAAGCGAATGAACTTTTTGGGTTTTTGAAATTAGAATTGATAAGTTAGTTAAGTGAAACATAATTCTTGGCTCCAAAATGGGGGGCTGCTACCGTGTGGGAGTGGGAGGAGAGAGGGAGAGAGTTTAGCTTCCTTGAGAAGCTTGGGAGCTTTTCCAATAAAGAGGATTTGATTAGACATAAAGGAGATTACCTTTGGATAAGATAATGTGATTTAATAGTTAAATAATATGGTAATTAGGATTTTACTACAAGCTATTATCCAATGAATACTTGTGATAGTGCACAAAGCCAGTATTCATTATTCAACGGATAATAGAGCGTACTGCAAAATTTTATTTAACAGTACGTACAGATATTTTATTTATCAGATAAACCTCAAAAAATGTAAACCTTGTAAACTGTGTTTGGCCTTGGGTTTAGTAAGATCACCTATCGATGCTTCCATAATTCAAAGTTTACCAGCCTCAGGGAAAACATTTCGTTTTCACAGCTTCGCTCAACGCGCGCGTAAAATGATGAATATATTAAAATATTTGACGTTTCCAGAAAAATCCACAAAAATTCTCAAAAATCACAAATATTATAAAATGACTATTCATCATGAAACAAACAAATTCCAAAGTGTTACACTGACTCTGCTCAGTGTGCACACAAAATGAGAAATATATAAAAATATTCAACTTTTCCAGAAAAATCCACAAAAATTCTTGAAAATCTCAAATATTATAAAACGACTATTTATGATGAATTAGATAATTTTTGGGATGTTATATTGAGCAATTCCTCCAATGATTAGATCGTCCTTTTTGATTGCCCATCAGTTTGTGGATGATAAGCAGAACTCAGTCGCAGCTTTGTTCCCAATGCTCATTGCAAACTTTGCCAAAACTTTGAAGTGAACCTTGGATCTCTGTTAGAAACAATGTTGGTAGGCACACCATGTAGCCTAACGATCTCACCAATATACAGCTGGGTCAACTTTTCCATGTTGTACCTTATGTTGATTCGTAGGAAGTGTGCTGACTTCGTGAGTCGATCAACGATTACCTATATTGAGTCATACCTTTTTCTGGTCTTTGGAAATCCAATTACAAAGTCCATCACAATGCTATCCCACTTCCATTTGGGAATAGCTAGGGTTTGTAGCATTCCTGGCGGTCTTTGATGTTCCACCTTAGCTTTCTGGCAAACCAGACAAGACGATACACATCTGGCAATATCACTTTTCATCCCGTGCCACCAAAATAGCCGTTTCAGGTCTTGATACATCTTTGTTATTCCTGGATGCATACTTAACTTGCTTGTGTGAGTGTGTTCCAGAATGTACTTTTTAAGCTCTTGACCCCGGGGTATACAAACTCTACCTCGGAACCTTAGGATCCCATTAGTTCCTTCCTCAAACGTTGTCACATTGCCTTGCTTCATCAGCTCCCTTTCTTCTTGCAGAAACTTGTCAAATTTTTGTTTTTCCCAGATGTCCTCCATTAACTCACTTGAAATGGTGACCATGTTCATGCAAATCCTTCCTGGTGCCAATTCCACGAAGGACCATACATCACTGAATTGCTCTATTAAATCCTTTTCCTTGATCATCATGGAAGAGATACTGAGCATCTTCCTACTCAAAGCGTCTGCCACGATGTTTGCCTTTCCAGGGTGATACAGAAGTCAAAAATCACAGTCTTTAAGAAATTCCAACCACCCTTGCTGTCTCATGTTCAATTCCTTTTGATCATACAGATACTTCAACTGTAATATCCCAAAAATTATTTATTTCATTATAAATAATCATTTTACAATATTTATGATTTTTAGCAATTTTTGTGGATTTTTCTGAAAATAATGAATATTTTAATATATTTCTCATTTTACGTATGCACTGAGCAGAGTTGGGATAACAAAATGTTTTCCCTGAGGCTGGTAAATCTTGAACTGTCAACGTGTTGACGGGGGGTCTTACTAACCCCGAGGTCGGGCACAGTTTGCGAGATTTGAATTTTTTGAGGTTTTATCTGATAAATAAAATCACTGTATCATAAAATCATCTGATGAATAAAATATTATTTTCATCAACTGTAACTTTCATTCATTGGGAAAATATTTCTAATAGTGTAATTAATCATCTGTCTAGTGTATTTAATTAAGGAGACAAGCTTACTATGCACTTTATCGAGAAGCGCACGAAGCTTCTCAAGGAAGCTTTAAGGGAAGCTTCCTTCCCAACCACTTTTCTCTCTCCTCCTTTTTTTTTTGGTGCTGCACGGTTGGCTAAGAGGGATATTACATTTTCATTCTCCCATTTTCTCTCATTCATGCTGCACTTTCTCTCTTACTCTCACTCTCTTCCTCTCTTCTCCATACGGCTACACACCCACAATCACCATTGTTGATTTTCAAGCTTCCCTTGCTCAAGCCAAACTTAAACCATTGCTCTTTCCTCACCATCTTCAAGCTTTCTTCTTTGTGGAACTCTCATTGACTCCTCTATTTTCGTGGTTGGCAGTCCAACACCAAAGCTTCAAGCTTTAAGGTAAAGCTCTCAATTTTCTTCTCCTTTTCTCCTCATTTTCGTGTTCCATGGTCATATTGGTGACTATGGATGCCATTCCAGTCCGTGACCTTAGTTTTGTGGATTTGAACACCCTAGGTTTTGGTGGTGGTGAAGAACAAAATTTCTAAGCAAAAAGGAGCATCCTTTCTTTGTGCTTCTCTCAGGTAAGAGGAAGACACTCCTCCTCAACCTCTATTAGCATTTAGAAACGTTATCTGTGATTGATAGTGAGGGAACCCTATTGAGGGTCATCCTTTGTTTGCATGTTGTTTGTAAGGTGTTTGTGCTATTAGATTAATTTTGTGTATATTGATGTATCTGAATGGATTAGAATGTATAACATGGAAAGAAATGACGTCGGATTGGTTCTCGGATGGCCACGATTTTGAGACCAAAAATTTGGGGATTCTTTGTGAAAAATTGTAACAATTTGAACTTCTGACCATTTAGTAGAATGTCAATGTCCGTCGAGTTTAGACTTCTGACCATTTAGTACAATGTCAATATCCGTCGAGTTAAAGCATCAATATCCGTCGAGTTAGAATTTCTGACCATTTAGTAGAGAAACTTCTCCAATGTCGATGTCTGTTGAGTTAGAATGTCAACATCCGTCGAATTTGATCTTCTGACCATGTAGTATAATGTCAATATCCGTCGAATTTGACCTTCTAACCATATCCGTCAAATTTGATCTTCCAACCATTTAGTATAATGTCAATATCCGTCGAATTTGATCTTCTGACCATTTAGTGCAATGTCAATATTCATCGAGTTAGGATGTAAATATCCGTCGAGTTAGAATGTTAATGTCCATCGAGTTAGAACTTCTGACCATTCAGTAGAGAAACTTCTCCAATGTCAATATCCGTCGAATTAGAATTTCCTGGCAATTTAGTACTTTCGTAGGTTCAACACATGGAAGATTTCTCCAACGTCAACACCCGTCCGTCAAATTAGGATTTCTGCTGGCCTTCTAGTATATTCGATAGTTTTTTATCTCCATTCGACAGAATCTTCATTCAACAGAAATTAATTTTTTTGCCATTCTTGTGAAATAATGTTCTCCCATCTTTCATCATATTGTCAGGTTACTTTTCGTCGAAAGGTTGTAACATCCCGAAAACTGTTCATTCATTTATAAAATGTCATTTTATAATATTCTTGATTTTTAGGAATTTTTCTGGAATTTTACGGAAACGTCGAATATTTTAATATATTTTTCGTTTTGCATGCACACTGGGCTGAGAATTTCTGAGATCAGTGTAACACTCCGAAAATTGATTATTCCATCACCAATAGTCATCTCCTAATATTTGTGATTTTTGAGAATTTTATGGGAATTTTCCGGAAACGTCGAATATTTTACTATATTCCTCGTTTTGCGTGCTTATCTTGCGCGAACTGAGATAATGCGACATTTTCTCTGTGAATCTTGGACTATGGATAAGTCGACGGGGATCTTACTAAACCCGAGACTTGACACGATTTACGAGGTTCGCACCATTTTTCGAGAAACCTTGACGGATAAATTAAATTAATACTTGTGTAAATTTCATCCGTCGATAAATTAATACCGACTTGTCGATTGTAACTATTATCCATTGGATAATAACATGCATTAGAAATCCTATCACATTATCCTAATGCAATCTATTTTATGTCCAATCCATTCACTTTAATTCAAATTTAATAGTATTTTATTCTAAGCTTCCATGACAAGCTTTGACCCAAGCTTTGACCAACCAATTGGCTTCCTTTGGAAGCCAAAATTGATCACTCTCTCTCCCTCTTTCACGTCACCGCTGTTTGGAAAAGGGGAAGGATTGGTTTTAACTAACCAAATATTGCATTATAGCATTTATCACCCAAAAGCTTATTTCCTTCTTCACTTTTACGTTCTCCTCTTCCATTTCCTTCTTCAACATTTCTTTCTTTTCTCTCCCACTCACTCACGGCAGCCCACTCTCCCAATTCCCCAACCATCACAAAAACAATACTTGATCATACTTTCTTAATCTCCTACTCCTTCTCATCATCTTTTGTGCTTGGAGTTTTCAAGAAAGCTTCCATCTTCAACCTCTTTTCAAGCCTTGAAGGTGAGCTTCCATGGCTGAAAATTCTCAAAATTTAATTCCATTTTCGTTTTTCATTTTCACCTTGATTTTATGGCTATTCTCTTCTTCATTTTCACACCATTTCCTTGTTCTAATTCATGTTGCATTTTCTAGGGTTTTTGGAGCCAAAAATCCGAAAATCAAAGGGGTTCTTGGAGTGTTCTTGGTTCTTCTTCTTGGTAAGAGGAAGATTAATCCCCCTCAACCTCTTTAGCAACTAGGGACCTTGTATTTAATTTTTGGAAGAAAAACCACATAATGGTTATTCTTGAATATGCTTGTAAATTTGCCTACTTGATTGCTATCTTAGTTTAGCTTTGAGAAATGGATTGAATGGTTGTTTAATCATGTTTGTTTGTGATTAGAATCCATGTTTGATTGCTGAATTTTCTGGTTGCTGGACACTATGAGAAGGCCACGGTTTTGGGGCTGTTTTTGCTTGGAAATTGCATGGTGAATGATGCTTAATTTTTGGTCAATGCATGCTTAATTTAATCAAGTGTTTAATGTTGATTTAAGTGGAGAAAAATTCTGGCTCTTGGACCCCCGAATGTGTCACGGTTTTGGGGCTGTTTTGGGCTGGAAAATGAAGGGAAATGATGCTTAAATTTTGATCAATGCAAGGTTAATTAAATCAAGTAGTTAAGGTTGATCCAAGTGGACAAAATTCTGGTTGTTGGACCTTAGTGAGTGCCACGGTTTTAGAACTAGTTGGTTCTTGAGTTTGAACCTAGGTCATGAACAACTAAGAGAGTGATTTTTGGGTTTGATTCAAATCAAGAGGTTTAAGTTAGTGATTAATGTTTTCTAAGTGTTAATGAACTAGTTAAGAACTTAAAATCACATAGAAAATGATCTTGAGTGATTGAAATTGAGAATTGTTTCAAAAGAACCATTTTCGGATTCAGCAGAATCCAGTGAGCAGTCAGCGATGTTTGCTGCATAACTCGAGCTATCGATATCGGAATGACCTGATTCTAGAGCCATTTGAAAGCTAAGACATAAGGCTTCATGTAGTAAAAATTTCAGAATTCTTGAGCAAGCCAATCAATACCAGTTTCTGTTTGAACCCACGACAGATTCTGCCGAAAAATGTATTCTGGCAGTCAGTAAACATGATTGCATAATTTCTTGATCCGATGTCGTATGGACATGAAACCGGTGCCATTTGAAATCTAAGACGTGAGGTTTCATGTGATAAAAATTTTAGAATTTTCCCCCATGTAGTATATTCCCAGTTTCAATTTAAAGTTAAGTCAAGAAATTAGGGTTCTTGGTGAGTTAATTTAACAAGTGAATAACTTAAATAAATTAGAGGAATGACATGTAGTTGATGACTTGAATGGATTTGAGATTTGAGCCATTGTGAGGCCACAACCTCTAAGGTATTTTTGAGTGCAAGTATTGGATTTTGATAAATTGGAATCATAAGGAATTAAGAAATTAGGAACCTATTTAATGAAATGGATAATTAATGAGTTGGAAGGATTTAATAAAATCAAGACTTCATAAATCTTAAAGGACTAAGAGTGAAAGCATCATAAAATTTAAGGTAATTCTAAATGAGTGAAGAACATGAGAGTGTGAGGCCTAAGAGCTTAAATAAATTACAAGTTTTGGGAAATTGAATGGCCTTGGAATGTTAAATTGATTTTAAGAATTGATTTTGAACATGAACCTTGAAAACGGAAACAAATACTAAGTTAGGATTCATAATGAACCTAATGACGCATCAATTGACTTGATCCTTGTATTCTGATGATATGGGTCCATGTGAGTGACCATTTGTATATTGATGCTTATATTGGCCAATTGCGGCATATTATGGAATTGTATGAAATTGTGAATCTTACGTATTAATGAATGATATTGTGATTATCCTTGAAATGTGTTATTGGCTTGATGTGGATCCGTGGATGGGATTAAACCTTGTTGCTAAATGTTATGACATGCATTTGAAGCAGGATTGACCTAGTTGATATGAGAAGCATGATTTAGTCATGCATTGAACCCATATGCATTTAAATACGCATCGTTATGGTGACATTGGGCCGTTGAATTATACTATGGAAATATCTGGTTGACGATTGATTGAGTGGATATACTATGGAAATATCTGGTTGACGATTGAGTCGGATATACTATGGAAATATCTGGTTGACGATTGAGTCGGATATACTATGAAAACATCTGGTTGACGATTGAGTTGGATGTACTTTGGATTCATCTCCATGGAGTAGGGTATTGGGCGTCCATGCATATGCATCACATTATTATACATTTATTTATTGATGCTGTTTTGTATAATATGAATGGTTGACTACTCTTATTATTATGGACTGTCTGGATTTAACTGCCTGGATTTAACTGTCTGGATTTAACTGCCTGGATTTAACTGCCTGGATTTAACTGCCTGGATTTGACTGTCTGGATATTAGGACTTATTTATTGTCCCTGTCGATGACTGCCTGACTGGTTATCTGTTTAGAAATTTATTTATTGCCTTTACATGCTACGTGGGCGCTATGCGCCGTTCGGTTCTTGGTTGCTATATTGGTATTGATGGTAGGATATCTTACCTCTTTTCTGTATTGCTATTGTGCATTATTTGTATATACTTTATATTTGTCGAAGACGACGGCAAGGAGGTCGGTGCTACTGAACCTTCGAGCGGGTGGCCGTACCTCAACTAGCATTTGCTTGGAGATGGAGGCGCGCATGCACGGACTTCTGGGCGACGTGCGTCTGACCTTTTTGGGAGGGCCAGAATGCTGGCACATCAACCTCAGCTCCGATCGCTGTGTGTACCTCGGCGACGTGTCTATTGCTCTAGCCTGGAGGCGACACGAGATGCCGGTTCTCACCTGCCATATTCGACTACGTCTGGAGTTCTATCTACCCATTCGCGAGATGTGGGGTTCTCGTTTCCACAACCCGCGTGAAGACTCATTTGATTCCACAGCTCGGGCCCCGTCCCGTGTCTCTGCTATTCCTATGGTGATTTCCTCTGATGATGAGGAAGATCCTGAGGAAGATCCCGAGGAAGTCCCCGAGGACGACCCCCTAGAAGAGGACCCGAAGAGGATCCTGACACGATTCCTCCTCACGGAGGGATTGACACCACCGGTAGCTACCGATGGCCGCGCTCTTTTATTTTGGGGGCCCGATGGTATTTTTGTCTTATGGGTTGTATATTTTGTTATTCTCGGAGTAGTGTTGATATGTAATTCCATAGGCAGGTATAGTTTTGCTTTTTGGATTGATTTCAGGCTTGTAACTAAAACACCGTTATGTTTAAGTATATGTATGTATGTTATTCAGGTGAAATTTCATTTATTGTTTTATTTTATGGTAATTAACATTCTGCATTGTCATCATTATTATAAGAAAAAAAAATATACTGCTATTTTTACATATTAAAGTATCAGGTAATTCAACCTTTAATTATTTAAACCGGGTCTTAAGTGATTAATTATTTAATTTCCGCATTTTATTTTATTTGACAATGTGACGTTCCCTCCAGAAAAGGGGCGTTACAAAGGTAGCCTTATCTTTGTACACTAGAGCCATTGTCTCTGTCGAATCCAAAATTATAATTTATCACCTAACACCTAGTGATTCAATTAATGGTAATAGGATGCAAGAATTAGCAAATTGGAAAATTAAATTATACTTTGAGATTCATAAATTTTAAAGAACCAAGAATGGAATTTTTCAGAAGACTTGGGATAATTTTAGTTAGGGTAAGAACAAGAGAGTGTGAGACATTGAGATCTTAGAATAACCTTCTAAGTGTATATGAATAAATTACCTAAGAGAATCTAATCCACTAAGAGGATTCCGTTAGAGATAAACTTTGTAAGGAAAGCTAAACCTAAGCAAGAATTCATAATACACCTTAAAAATGCATTAATTCATTTAATTCTAATATTATGATATTGTGGGTCCATGTGAGTGACCAATGATTTTGTTGATTCTTGCTTTGGCAAATTGTGGCATATGGTGGAATTGTATGTAATAATGATCATACATGATTATGCATAGAGACTACATGAATTGTGAATGTCCGTTGGACTATGTTAAGGCCGAGTTGCCTAGGAGTTGAACACACCTTTGTGCGGGTGTGAATAGACAAGTGAAAGTCATATTGTTGACAAGGGGGGCATCAGGGTGCGGGGACCTTGCAATGGGCAGTTAGTAGCTCTTTTGTCCATGGGACAGACCGATGCAAATGCACTGACGATCCTGACTGGACACAGTCCTATATCGCGATCCAGTGTAGACTGTCTGTACAATGCCATGATGTGCACATGGATAAATTGATGGATTATAGCACTTTGGCCTCGACAGCCGAGTTGCAGACGTGTCTCCTGATCTTTCTCTCCGACCGTTTGTGTCTAGCTCCATGGAGTAGGATTTTGACTTTGTATGCATGTGCATAGTGAGTCCGTGAATTATCTGGCATTTATTGTTATTATAATTGGAACTGTTGTATTACTGATATATATATATATAACTGTCTGGAACTGTTTGGTTGATTATAACTGCTACTAAATGTTTATTACCATTATTGTTGTCAAGAATGCTATGTGGGCGCTTTGCGCCGTTTGGTTTCTTGTTGCTATAATTGGTAATGATGGTAGGATGTCTTACCTCTTTTCTGTTTTTCCATTACTATTTGCTTGTATATTGCGTCCCATCGAAGACGATTGCAAGGAAACGGAAGCTCCCAATTTCCCCGGCTTCTGGCCTAACCTCGATTAGTGACTACCGAAGAGCATGGAGGCACGCATGCGCGGGTTTCTGGGAGATGTGCGTCTGACCTTCCTAGGAGGGCTAGAGTGCTGGCACATCAACTTTAACTCTGAGCGCTGCGTCTACTTGGAAGACGTGTCATTAGCTTTGGCCTGGAGGCGTCACGAGCCACCGATTTTCACCTACTGTATCAGCCTACATCTGGAATTTCATTTTCCTATATGGGAGATGTGGGGTGACCGCTACTACACCCCACGGGAGGACTCTTTTGATTCCACAGCTCGGGCCCCGTCCCGTAGCTCTGTGGCTCCTATGGTGGTTTCCTCTGATGAGGAAGACCCCGAGGAGGTCCCTAAGGACGACCTCGCGAAGGATCCTGACACGATTCCTCCTCATTTGAGGGACTGATATTACTTGTAGCTACTGAGGGCTACTAGTATTTTGTTTTGGGGCCTGATGTTTTGACTGTAGTAGGCTGTATATTTCTGATACCGTGGGGATGTGTATGTATAATCCTTTGGGGCAGGTATAGTTTTACTTTTTGGTATACCGGGCTTTGTAACCAAACAATTTGATAAATATATATATGAATATGCAATGTTAATTCCAATGTACGCTTTTCTTCTGTTTACTCTCTATTTCCATTTATGTTTCGTCACTGTTTTTATTAACTATTGTTATTACTATTGTGAAATAACAAAAAAAAAAATATTCACCAATTTAATTACATGACTATAATCAAGTAAGTTCATATTATATTATAAAGAACCGGGTCTTAACTTAAATAATTTTATTTCTGCATTGTAATTGACAATGTGACGTTCCCTCCCAAAAAGTGGCATTACATCAAGCTCTTGTGGTCGTTAAAGACATTGAATGTCACCCCATAAAGGAAATGTCTCCATATCTTCAAAGCGAATACCACAGCTGCTAGCTCCAGATCATGTGTTGGGTAGTTCTTCTCATGCACTTACAATTGTCTCAAAGCATAAGCCACCACTTTTCCATTCTTCATAAACACAGATCCTAATCCTTGGTATGAAGCATCGCAATACACCTCGAAAGGTTCATTCAGATCAGGTAGAACTAGTACTGGTGAAGTAGTTAGTCGTCTCTTCAATTCTTAGAAACTTCCTTCACAAGCATCAGTCCACTTAAAGGCTTGATTCTTTCTTATGAGCTGAGTGAGAGGCCCTGCTATTTTAGAGAATCCTTCAATGAACCTCTGATAGTATCCAGCCAATCCCAAAAAGCTTCGAATTTTTGTCACTGTCTTCGGTCGTTCCCACCGTAGTCCTGCTTCCACTTTTGACGGATCCACTACAATCCCTTCCTTCGAGAACACATGGCCCAAAAACTTGACTTCGTCCAGCCAAAATTCACACTTTGACAGTTTGGTGTACAACTTCTTCTCCTTCTGAATCTAGAGAACTATACTGAGGTATTTAGCATGATCCTCTTAATTTTGAGAATAGATCAGGATGTCGTTAATGCAGACAACAACGAATCTGTCCAAGTAAGGAAAAAAGATTCTGTTCATGTAGTCCATAAAGATGGCAGGAATGGCATCACAAGGTATTCGTAATGACCGTAACGGGTATAAAAATCCATCTTGGGAATATCCTCCACATTTACTTGAATCTGATGGTAGCCCGATCATAGATCGATCTTAGAAAACACTGCTGCTCCTTTCAGTTAACCCATTAAGTCGTCTATCCTTGGAAGTGGATATTTATTCTTGACCGTGACCTTGTTCAGTTGGCGATAGTCCACACACAATCGCGAAGTACCATCCTTCTTTCGGACTAGTAACACTGGTGCTCCCCATGGTGACACACTGGGTCTAACGAATTGCTTTTCTAAGAGTTATTCCAACTGCTTCTTAAGCTATGCTAACTCTGATGGTGACATTCTGTAAGGTGCTATAGACACAGGACCAGATCCAGGTACATGATCAATAGCGAACTCTATCTCCCACTCTGGCAGTAAACCGGTCATATCATCAGGAAAGATCTTGGGGAACTCATTAACCACTGGAATTGTATTCATATTTGCCTTGCTCTCGACCTTTAAGGAAGATAATAGCATGTATCACTGAGCTCTTTCTTTCAAGAAAGCTCGAACTTGGTTGGTCGTCAAAAATCTAGAAACTTCATCCATAGGGAAAACTATGGTTTTACTAGAGCAATCTAACAGGATATGGTTAGAAGACAACTAATCTATCCTTAAAATTATGTCTAATTGGGAGAGGGGTAAATAGATCAAATCAACAGAAAAGATTTGACCCTCAAAAATTAAAGGACAATCTAAACAAACTTTGATGGTAACAACAGGTTTATTAGTGGGAGTAGAAACAGTCAAGTCAAAAGGTAAGGAAGACATAGTAAACCAAGTCGTCGCACACAGTCATAAGAAATAAAAGAGTGGGTTACCCTAGAGTCATACAATACAGTCAAAAGATTACCTCTTATGATACCTTCCCCTTATATTAGATCTTCAGATTTGGAGGCTTCTACTCCGCTCATGGTGTAGACTCGGCCTTCTGCCTGCAACTTTGCAACTCGTGTAGCATTGCCTGAAGGCTCAGCCTTAGCTTGATTACAATCTCTGGAGACATGTCCAAGTTTCCCACATCGAAAATAGATGATTCCTTTGATGGTGCAGTCTCTCGTTGCGTGATCCTTCCCACACTTCAAACATTTCAAAGGAAATGCAACATTCTGTCCGATTTAGTTCCCACCAGAACCCCCACTGGAACCTCAACCAGATGCCTGCTATTGATTTCCCAGTGGTCGGGAGTAAGGTTTTTTCTAGAAATGGTTTACAGCGTTGCCTCTTCCTCTTTGGAACCTAGTAGATCCAAAGTTACAATTTCTCGTGTCCTGAGCTTGATCCAGGTCTTCCACCCGGTGACACGTATCTAACAGCTCTGCAAACTGGTTGATCCTTAAGGTGATGACTGCTCTTTTCACTTTGTGCCTCTGTCCGTCCTCAAATTTTTGACACTTCCACACCTCGTCCGGCTGGTGCTGGAAATATGTTGAAAATTTTGACAAGCTTTCAAACCTTGCGGCATACTCACTAACAGTTAAGTTCCCTTACCTCAAGCTAAGGAACTCCATCTCTATTGCATGCCTTGCGCTTGCGGGGAAATATTTTTCCAAGAATTTATTTTTAAATACTTCCCAAGTGATTGCATGACCTTTAGCTTCCAACAATCTCTATGTCCCATTCCACCATTCTTCAGCATCCTATATCAGCATGAAGGCAACATAAGCCACTTTCTTATCATCGACATAGTTCATGCATATGAAAATTTTCTCCAGCTCCTTGATCCATAGACTAGCTTTCTCTAGATCGAATTCCCCTTTGGACTGAGGAGGGTTGCTACGATGGAACTCAGCCAGATTATGAGCGTCAGCTAAAGCTTCTAGCTGTTGAGCAGCTCTTTCCTACTGTTGAGCAGCTCTCTCAGTTTGTTGCATGATAACCTCTGCCATTCTTTGCATTGCTTCTATTGCTGCAGCTATATCTCCACCGTGTGCCATTTTAATCTTTCAAGTTAGACTAACTGAAACACACAAAGAAGAATTAGATGTATCCTTTTGGAATACCAAACACAGAGAACCACACAGCACAAACAAGTCAGACCTAACCACAAAGACCCAAAGAAAACATAAACTGGGGCTCTGATACCAACTAATGTAATGCCCCTTTTTGAGAGGGAAACGTCACACCATCAATTACAATGCGGAAAGCAAAAGTATATATTAAGACCCGGTTCATTATATATTAGATAAATTTGCTTATTTATGATTGTATAAATAAATTGGTCCTTTTTTTCTTATAAAATAATGTTAAAATATGGTGACGAGATGTAGTTGCAGCAAAGGGTAATATAAAAGTAAACCATACATTCGAACAACGTACATATATATATATAATCATATCAAACTTGTTTAGTTACAACACTTGATGTACAAAAAGCAAAACTATGCATGCCCCAAAAGATTATACATGTACGGCCCACCAAAAAAATTAAATATCAGGCCCCAAAAGAAAGACAAATAGTCATCAGTGACTATCAACAATATCAGCCCCTACTGATAGAGAGAAGGAACCAAAGTTGGATCCTCCTCAAGGTCTTCCTCGCTAGAGGAAACCTTCAACGGAGCCACCGAATTACGGGCAGGGGCTCAGGCAGTAGAGAGGAATGAATCCTCCTGTGGGGAGTAGTAACGCTCTCCCTACCTGCACAAATGGGCAGATAAAACTCTAAGTGCAAATGAACACTACAGGTAAAGATGGGTAGATCATAACGGCCCCAAGCTAGAGACACTGTCACATCTCCTAGATAAATACAGCGATCCGAAGCCAAGTTGATATACTAGCAGTCCAAACCTCTGAGGAAAGTCAGTCGCACATATCCCAAAAAGCCTTGCGGATGGGTCGTCATGATCAAAGTAGGCGCTAGTCAAAGTCAGGCCAAAAACCAAGGAACTCGTGTACTTCCCCCTCTTCACCGACGTCTTCAGAGAAACATACAGATAAATAGAATAGTAGAAATACAGAAAAGAGGTGAGACATCCTACATTCAGTACTAATTATAGCAGTGAAGAAATAGAACGACGTAGGACGCCAACATAACATTACAGAAATAATAGACAGTATCAAGAGATAAATATTAAACAGCTCAATAAGTTCAGCCAGTTATAACATCAATAACATAACAATCCCATTCATCATATGAATGAAATGCCAAATAATATATTGACTCACTATGCACATGCATATGAAATCAAAATCCTACTCCATAGAGCTAGACACAAACATCAGAGAAAAAGATCATGAGACATGTCTGTAACTCGGCTGTCGCGGCCAAAGTGCTATAAATTATCAATTTATCAATGTGCACATCAAGGCATTGTACAAGACATTCATCAATAGATCACAATATAGGACAGTGTCTCGGTTCGGATCGTCGGTGCATTTGCATCGGTAGATCCCATGGCCAAGAAGAGCTACCAACTGACCATTGTGGAACACCTGTAGCCCGACGCCCCCAAGGTCAACAGTATGACCTACACTAGTCTACTCGCACCTGCACAGAGGTGTGTTTCAATCTCCTAGGCAATATGGCCTTAACAACAGTCCATCAGACTTTCACAATGCATGATGACTCAATGCATATACCATCTATATTCAATAATAATATACTCTCCATAACATGCCATAATATGGCTAAGATAAGGATCAACATAGTTTGGTCCCAGTCATGGACCCACAATAAATATTATTAAGTCCTCAAATAAGACATTACACTTTTAGGGTTCATTATAGAATTATGCCTTAACCTTCTACATTCTTCTCAATACATTTCTCTTAAGATAATTTAATTTGAGTTATTAAACATCTTACTTACACTCATGTCCTTCCTTTTTATTTTGATTTATTCTAAGTTTTAGGATAAGATCTCATTCTTGATTCTTTTCATTTTATGAATCCCTAATTACTTCCTAATCATCCAATTAATTAAGTTTCACTTTAATTTAGCATTTCTTATGAAATTCTTTTCTAAAGGAATTCTCTTGATTATTAAGTTCCTTACTTTAAGTTTATTCATACTCACTTAGAAAATTATTCTAAGGTTCTCCAAGTCTTACACACTTTTATTCTTTAATTAGGTCTGAAGATTCACTTTTAGGTTATCAAATTAATCTCTCTACATCACATTGTTATCTACTTAGAACTTGATTAATTAAAATCCAATGTTACATAAAATTACAAGATTGAGCCCTACAATGGCCCTAGAGGCCGTGGGCCTCCTAAGGGTAGAAACCCTAAATTTTCCTTTACTTCATTACATTTAATCACTTGATTAGTTATGTTACCAACTTGATACAAAATTTTAATCGTGAACACCCTATATCAAGGGTGTGGCCGTGTGCCTCATGGAGGGAAGCAAGGAACTTTTGCTTCCATTCCAATTCTCCAATCCATCCAAACCAATCCAAGATCATCAATGTACATTTATATTCAACCAAATAGATTAAACAAAGTACAATCAACACATACCCATAAAAATCATACATCAAAGAGAGTAACCCTAACTAGGGTTTCTCACAACCAACACAAAAATCAAGTCTCCCACTACCAATAGTGGTTGAAGTGGACAATCTCCCTCTTACCTAAAGGGAAAACAAGAAAAGAACTCCCTTGAAGTTCCTTGATGAATTTCGGCCAAGCTCACCAAAAACCCTAAAAATCACAACTTAACAAATCAACACCAAGGCTTGAAAAGAATGGATCAATGGTCATGGTAATGTCCATGAAAACGAAAATGAAGAAGAGAATATGAGAGATCAAGAATATTACCTAAAAGTCTCTACTTTGAAGCTTGAAGGAGATGGTGAAGATGGAAGCTTTTCAAGTAGATTCAAACTAGAAAGGTATTTAGAATGTGACGAAGATTAAGGAAATATGGTTGTTAGAAATTTTCTAATCTTTGGAGGGCATGGAAGGGTGTGGTCGTGTGGTGTGGTAGAGAGAATGCGGAGAAACTTGAGAGAAAAAGAGAGAAGGAAAATGTAGAGAGAGAAGTTGATAGTAAGAAAAATGATTTCAAAAATTAGAATTGAAAGTAATAAAGTGTAAAACAAATTTTTGGCTCCAAAAAGGCCTTCATGGCCATGTAGAAGAGACAGAGAGTGAAGGAGTTTGGCTTCTCAAACAAGCCAATAGGAAATTTCTAGGAAGCTTCCTCCAAAACTTCTTTAAGAAGCCAAAATTTACCTATTGAAAAGTCAACGATGATGTCATCAAGATGATGTCACTTAAAGTAAACACTCTAGAAAAGATGATTAACACTCTACTAGAGCTATTATCCAGTGAACAAAAGTTACATTTAATAAAAATAGTATTTATTGTTCATCGAATAACTTCACGGTACAGCGATTTTATCTATTAGATAAAATTTCAAAAAACATAAACCTCGTAAACTGTACCCGACCTCAGGTTTACTAAGATCCCCCGTCGATGTTTCCATAGTTCAAAGTTTACCAGTCTCAATGAAAATATTTCATTTTCTCGGCTCTGCTTATTGCGTACGCAAAATGAGAAATATATTAAAATATTTGATATTTCTGAAAAAATCCACAAAAATTCTTAAAAATCATAAATATTAGAAAATGACTATTTATATTGAAATGAATAATTTTTGGGGTGTTACATGTTCCATATTTGATAAAAAAGAACTGAACATGAGACAACAGAGATGGATGGAGTTTTTGAAAGACTACGACTTTGAGTTAAAGTATCATCCGGTTAAGGCCAATGTGATAGCTAATGCACTAAGTAGGAAGTCCCTACACGTGTCTCAAATGATGATCCAAGATAATGAACTTCTTGAGAGTTTTAGAGACATAAGTCTTTCAGTAACTTTGTTACCACATAGTCTCAGTGTGAGTCGAGTGGACATAGTGAGTAACTTGAGGACTCAGATCTTAGAAGCTCAAAAGGAAGATGAGACTCTTAGAGATTTAAGTGAGTAGATCTTTTTAGGGAATCTTAGATAATTCGATATGGCGGATGATGGGATGATTAAGTTTAGAGATAGACTTTGCATTCCCAGTGAATCTAAAATCAAGGAAATGATCCTTGACGAAGCTCACAGTAGTCAGTACACTAACCATTCTGGGGCCACTAAGATGTACCAAGACTTGAAGAAGATGTTTTGGTGGTCTGGAATGAAGAGGGACATAGCCGAGTTTGTGTTTAGGTGCCTAACTTGTCAGAAGGTCAAGATAGAATAATAGAAACCCTCTAGACCTCTTTAATCTTTGGGAATCCCAAAGTGGAAATGGGATAACATTACAATGGATTTTGTGAAGGGCTGTTAGTGTATGCCCTAGAGGCCGAAACTTTTTCTGTATTTATATACATTATATTATGCTTGTTTTAATATATGAGGCATTTCATTTATTGTGTTCTTTTTTATAGACATAATAAAGTCCTTAGAATAGTAAGTTTGATGCCATAGGACATCAAGTGGATGACTTGATCGTAAGATCCTTTTGGTTACAACACTATTCTTAAATGTCCTTAGTCAAGTATTATTGTTAATTAGGATAACAATAATACATTGAGACTAGTATGTGCATAGACCGATGACCACATCTCACGGGTCATGGATATGAGATATCAAGTCTTCACATGGGTACACATTAGAGTAATGATGTACTGGACTGACCCACCATGAGAACGCTACATGGATCATTACGTGAGTGTCATAAGCGATTCTCATAGTGACAATGGTGTCTATGGTCCTTTGACCTGAAATCACTACGATTCCTACATGAGGAGTTGTGTGTTTTAATACCATCAAACGTCATCTGTAACAAGGTGATTATAAAGTTGGTTATTGGACATACCGCAAATCATGCAGAGGGATGTGAGTGACCTAGATAGGATTTGTCACTCCTACATTATAGGAGCGATATCTTCGGGCCCCTTGATTGAGTGAGACTGCAAAATGCATGGCCATGCTCAAATGAGTCAATCTCAGATATTGATTTCATTTGTTGTTACAAAGTCTACTCGAGTATCAGAAAATGAATGATTGGACTATACAAGGGTGACGCATTCCATGCCTTGTGTTCAATCTAGATATCTTGACAAAGGGACTAAACAACACGGAAACATTGGTCACAGAAAGGTTATGTCAAATCACTGACATTCTTATTACTTGGGTAGCAGCAATGTGTTGCTAGATACCACTCACTGCTTGTAATATTAAAATGAGATTTTAATATTACTGCCAATGTAATAAGAACCTGCAGGGTCACACACATAGAGCAGACTAAAATTGGAGCAATAGATCCAAGTTGGACTCAGATTCAAATATGGGCTAGACTCATAACAGATGGGTCTAGGGTTGCACAGCTTACCTTACTACTGCTCACACTAACTTAAGGCAGTCACTATTATAAATATTACTGTTAAGGGGCTGCTAAGATACATAATTCAGAACCCTAGCCGCACCTACAGAAAAGTGAGTGAGTGAGCGACAGGTTTCTTCTCTTCTCTTTACAGCTAGCACTATGTGAGAGACGTGAGGCTCCTCTTTGCAGACATTGGATTTTCGTGAGTTTGTTCGTGTGGATACCACCGAGACATCGTTTCCATTACAGTGTTAGTGATTCACGTCCTTCCTTTTGATCACGCTTCAAGGGGTAAATAATTTTTAAAAAAAACTCGGATTATGGCTTTTCACATGGATCCTCGCTAGGAATCGCTGTTTTTCACTACGTGATGTAACCGTAATTCCCAACAGTGGTATCAGAGCGTCTTGCGAAACCATGATTCGGTTTTCTATTTTGGTTTACATGAGATTACATGTTTTTTGTTCTTGTTTTTGACAAAAGATATGATTTTTAATATGTTATTTTCGAAAACTGTATGAAACCTTTTGTGAAAACATATTCTATTTCTTATGTTGTATGCAAAACCGTGATGTTGTTTTCAAAAACCCATGAAGATGTTCATATGTTTTGTGAAAGTCATTTTGTTTAAAGATGTATGTTTTTGCGAAGCTTTCTGGTATGTATGTGATATGTATAGCGTTAAGGAATCCTTATTCTTAATGCACGGCGCAAGGGTTTGGGAAACCTTGTTCTTGGTTTGTAGCAGCAGGGGTTATGAAATCCTTGTCTTTGCATAAGAGGCGCGGTGCAAGGGGTTTTGGAAACCCTATTCTTGTTTTGCGGCAGCAGCATCAAGTGTTGATGTCAAGTCATCAAGGAGGCGCCAGAGGTTCAAGTGTAGAACGACGGCACAAGGGTTCCCCACGGCACATGAAGTGTTCATATTGTTCGGGCTTAGGGTTTCGTGCTGCACAAGGGTTCAAGGGAGGCGCAAGAGATTCAACTCTTGTTTATGGTCCAAATTTTCAGTTCGGGGCGCTGCCCCCGTGCTACCTCTGCGTAGTATGTTATTCGAAAGCACAATATTTTCTATCCTTTTATGACTCACAAAAAATAATTATGTATTATTGTTATAAGTTTATATATTCTTTGTGTTGCATGGTGCATGGTTATGGCCTTAGTCCTCTTTTTATGCTATTTTGGTTTTTATAAATATGACCTGCGTGTCGTGCCTTTCTCTCTACATTCTGATTGTATATTCTCTTCTCACCTAACTCCCCTCGAATGTAAAAGAGGTTTCTATATAATGTAATTATAATGTGGAGGCAAGAAGATGACATTAAGTGAGGACGTTGATGGGAGACGCTTGGTGAAGCTGACTTAATTAATGTTCCTCAATTAGGGGGCCATAACCATGTCACTTTTATTATATGCTTTTTATGTATGAGATGCATGAATGATGTTTATAGTATGATAAACAGTTTAATAAATGGTGAGATCTAGTAATAATAATAATAAAAATTCTCTCAAAGCAAATATTAAGTCATTATGTGATGCCTTCCAATGTGTGGCACTCGTCAAGACTAGTATCGATCAAGTGCAGGTCTGCCAAAGCAGGATGCCTTTATCTATATTAGTAAGACGCGATGGGATAAAGGTAATATCCAACTGCCAACCATTGGGTCTGACTTAACTAGGCCATTTCAATAGGATTGAAGGCTTAGAGGCATGAAGTTGGGCTTTGGTCCATTAGATGGACTTGAATAAGTGTTATTCACCCAACTATCCAAGAGTTACATGTGATGTAATTGGAAAGTGTTTCCTACCTAAATAACTGAATTTTGGGTGATCAGCCAAAGCTGACTCAAAACTAGGTGAAATATGGATCTTGGCCTACTAGGAAATCTTACGATGGGATTTTTCGAGTCAATGCTGAGGGTCATTGACTTGAATAAAATAGTGGGAGGCATATTTAATTAAAAGACCTCATTAAATATGTTTATGGCATGATACTTATATTTTGCATATTTCTGTTAATAGATTACCATGGTAACAAACACATCGAGTACTTTATAATTGTGATCCATCCTTGAGAAGGATAAGTTGTCTGGAACGAATTTTCTAGACTGGTACAGGAATTTGAGGATTGTCCTCAAGCAAGAGAAAAAGCTGTATGCCCCTAGAACTTAAAGAAATGCTTATAAGAAGCATCAAGATGATGCCTTGGACATCGGATGTCTAATGCTGGCCACCATGAACTCTGAGCTCCAAAAGCAACATGAGAACATGGATGCATATGACATGATCGTACACCTTAAGAAGCTCTATCAAGAGCAGGCCAGGCATAAGAGATTTGAGGTCTCTAAAGCACTATTTCAGTGCAAGCTGGTAGAAGGAAGCCCTGTTGGTGCTCATGTACTCAAGATGATTGGGTACATTGAAAACCTAGAGAGACTTGGTTTTCCTTTGGGCTAAGAGTTGGCCATTGACTTAGTCTTGCAATCGTTGCCAGAAAGTTTTAGTCAATTTGTCATGAACTACAATATGAATGAGATTGACAAATCACTACCAGAGCTGCTAGGCATGTTGAGAATTGCTGAGCAAAAACATTAACAAAGGCAAAGGGAAGGCCATAATGATGGTCCAAAAGAATAAGGGCAAGAAACAGCAGAAAAAGCCCAAGGACAACAGCAAGGGCAAGGGTAAGGATAAGTCCAAGCCCAACACTTCTGGCTTGAAACCAGTGGATGAAGTGGCTAAGGAAGGTACATGATTCCATTGCGGTCAGACCGGACATTGGAAGAGGAACTGTGCCAAGTTCCTGGAGGAGCTCAAAAAGAAGAAGGGAAGTGAGACTTTCACTTCAGGTATTTTTGTTATTGAAGTCAACTTATCTACTTCTGCATCATGGGTATTAGATACTAGATGTGGATCTCACATTTGAGTAAATGTGCAGGTTCTAAAGTGTAGTAGACCATTGACGAAGGACGAAGTTGACCTACGAGTGGGAAATGGAGCAAAGGTTACTGCATTAGCTGTAGGGACTTATGTATTATCTTTGCCCACTGGACTTGTAATAGAGTTAGAAAACTGCTATTTTGTGCCTGCTATTAGCAGGAATATCATTTCTGTTTCTTGTTTGGACAAGAAAGGTTTTTCTTTTATTAGAAAGGACAAGTGTTGTTCCATTTATATGAATGATATTTTTTACGGTAGTGCACAATTGAGTAATGGACTTTATGTCCTTGATCTCGAAACGCCTGTCTATAACATAAATACAAAGAGGGTTAAATTAAATAATCTGAACCCAACTTTTCTCTGGCATTGTCGTTTGGGCCACATAAATGAGAACGCATCTCCAAACTCTATAAAGATGGATTCTTGGACTTGTTTGATTTCGAATCATATGAGACATGTGAATCTTGTTTATTGGGGAAGATGACAAAGGCCTCATTCACTAGACAAGGTGAAAGGGCTAGTGATCTTTTAGGCCTTATACGTAGTGATGTATATGGGCCACTAAACACATTCGCTAGGGGCGGTTTTCAATACTTCATTACATTTACTAATGATTTCAGTAGATATGGATTTGTATATCTTATGAAGCACAAATCAGAATCCTTTGAAAAGTTCAAAGAGTTCAAGAATGAAGTATAAAACCAACTTGGCAAGAGTATTAAAATCCTTCGATCAGGTCGAGGAGGAGAATATTTAAGCCAATAGTTTGATGATCATCTGAAAGAGTGTGGGATAATATCTCAACTCACTCCACCAGGAACACCACAATGGAATGGTGTCTCTGAAAGGAGGAACCAGACCTTGTTGGACATGGTCCGATCCATGATGAGTTATGCAGACCTTCCAGGCTCCTTCTGGGGACATGCTCTGTTAACAGCAGCTTTCACACTTAACCGTGTTCCATCTAAGATGGTTCAAAAGACACCAAATGAGATATGGACTGGAAGACGGCCCAGTATGTCTTTCTTGAAGATTTGGGGCTGCGAAACTTATGTGAAACGTCAAGTTTCTGATAAGCTTGGACCTAAATCAAATAAATGCTTCTTTGTGGGGTATCCAAAGGAAACCAAGGGATACTTTTTCTATAATCCTACCGAAGGCAAAATGTTTGTCGCACGAACTGCTGTATTTCTAGAAAAGGAGTTTATCTCCAAAGGAATCAGTGGGAGGAAAGTAGAACTTGAAGAAGTTCAAGTTTCACAAAGCAGCAATGAACCAATGGTGGAAATAGACCAGCCTCCACAAAATGTTGTAGAACAGCAACCTGCTCTAGTAGCACAAGACCTGCGTAGGTCTAGCAGGATACGCCATCAACCAGAGAGATATGGATTTCTCATGACCCAACAAGGTGACGTATTGCTCATGGATCAAGATGAGCCTGTGACCTACCAGGAAGCCATTATTGACCCAGAATCTGAGAAATGGCTTTAGGCCATAAGATCTAAAATGGATTCCATGTATGCCAACCAGGTATGGACCTTAGTTGACCCACCTGAAGGGGTAAAACCCATTGGGTGCAAATGGGTTTTCAAGAAGAAAACTGACATAGATGGTAATATGCATACCTTTAAGGTGCGATTGGTGGTTAAAGGTTTCAAACAAATTCAAAGTGTAGACTATGATGAGACTTTTTCCCCAATTGCGATGCTTAAATCTGTTCGGATCTTGCTTGTTGTTGCAGCATACCATGATTATGAAATCTGGCAAATGGATGTCAAAATTGCTTTCCTTAATGGATATCTTCTCGAGGATGTGTACATAACACAACCTGAGGGTTTTGCCACTCCAGAGGATGCTGGAAAGGTGTGCAAGTTACAACGATCTATTTATGGATTGAAGCAAGCTTCCAGAAGCTGGAATCTTCATTTTGATGATACAATAAAATAGTTTGGTTTCATCAAGAATGAAGAAGAATATCGTGTCTACAAGAAGGTTAGTGGGAGCACTATTGTCTTTCTGGTATTGTATGTAGATGACATACTACTTATCAGAAATGACATCCCTACCCTACAATCCGTAAAAACTTGGTTAGGGAACTGCTTCTCTATGAAGGACTTGGGCGAAGCCACCTATGTATTAGGTATCAGGATCAATAAAGATAGATCACTAAGACTACTTGGCCTAAGTCAGAGTACATACATAGACAAAGTGTTAAGACGATTTAACATGCATGAATCCAAGAAAGGACTCTTGCCTATGTCACATAGTGTAAGCCTATCTAAGGCTCAATCCCCTTCCAACCAGGATGAGAGGGATCACATGAGCAAGATTCCATATGCATCTGCAATTGGATCTATCATGTATGCCATGCTATGTACTCGACTAGACATCTCGTATGCTTTGAGCATGACGAGCAGGTACTAGTCTGATCCCAGTGAAAGTCACTGGACTGCTATCAAGAACATCCTTAAGTACTTAAGAAGGATTAAGGATTCGTTCTTGGTGTATGGAGGCGAGGAAGAGCTACTTGTAAAAAGTTACACTGATGCTAGCTTCCAAACTGATAAGGACGACTCCATATCGTAATCAGGTTATGTTTTTTTGCCTAAATGGTGGGGCTGTGAGCTGGAAGAGTTCAAAGCAGGAGACAGTCACCGATTCTACCATAGAGGCTGAGTATATTGCTGCCTCCAATGCAGCAAAGGAGGCCGTTTGGATCAGAAAGTTCATTACTGAACTTGGCATGATTCCTAGCATTGTGGACCCAATGGACCTCTACTGAGATAATAATAGAGCCATTGCACAAGCTAAGGAGCCTAGATCTCACCAGCGATCCAAATATATACTTAGGCGCTTCCATCTCATTCGAGAGATCATCGATAGAGGAGATGTGAAGATATGCAGAGTACTAATAGATGATAACATTGTTGATTCACTGACGAAGCCTCTTGCACAATAGAAGCATGAAGGTCACACTAAGTCTTTAGGCATTAGACATATGCCTGATTGGCTTTAGTGCAAGTGGGAGATTGTTGGTGTATGCCCTAGAGGCCGATACTTTTTATGTATTTACATACATTATATTATGCTTATTTTAATATATGAGACATTTCATTTATTGTGTTCTTTTTTGATAAACATAATAAAGTCCTTAGAATAGTAAGTTTGATGCCATAGGACATCAAGTGGATGACTTGATCGTGAGATCCTTTTGGTTACAATACTATTCTTAAATGTCCCTAGTCAAGTATTATTGTTAATTAGGACAACAATAATACATTGAGACTAGTATGTGCATAGACTGATGACCACATCTCATGGGTCATGGATATGAGATATCAAGTCTTCACATGGGTACACATTAGAGTAATGATGTACTGGACTGACCCACCATGAGAACCCTACATGGATCATTACGTGAGTGTCATAAGCGATTCGCATAGTGACAATGGTGTCTGTGGTCCTTTGATCTGAAATCACTACGATTCCTACATGAGGAGTTGTGTGTTTTAATACCATCAAATGTCATCTGTGACAAGGTGATTATAAAGTTGGTTATTAGACATACCGCAAATCATGCAGAGGGATGTGAGTGACCTAGATGAGATTTGTCACTCCTACATAATAGAAGCGATATCTTCGGGCCCCCTGATTGAGTGAGACTGCGAAATGTATGGCCATGGTCAAATGAGTCAATATGAGATATTAATTTCATTTGTTGTTACAAAGTTTACTCGAGTATCAGGAAACGAATGATTGGACTATACAAGGGTGACGCATTCCATGCCTTGTGTTCAATCTAGATATCTTGACAAAGGGACTAAACGACACGAAAACATTGGTCACGGAAAGGTTATGTCAAATCACTGACATTCTTATTACTTGGGTAGCAGTGATGTGTTGCTAGATACCGCTCACTGCTTGTAATATTAAAATGAGATTTTAATATTACTGCCAACGTAATAAGAACCTACAGGGTCACACACATAGAGCAGACTAAAATTAGAGCAATGGATCCAAGTTGAACTCGGATTCAAATATAGGCCAGACTCATTACAGAGCGGTCTAGGGTTGCACAGCTTACCTTGCTACTACTCACACTCACTTAAGGCAGTCACTATTATAAATAGTACTGCTAAGGGGCTGCTAAGATATACAATTCAGAACCCTAGCCACACCTACAGAAAAGTGAGTGAGCGAGCGATAGGTTTCTTCTCTTCTCTTCGCAGCTAGCACTGTGTGAGAGACGTGAGGCTCCTCTTTGCAGACGTTGGACATTCGTGAGTCTGTTCGTGTGGATTCCACAGAGACATCATTTCTATTATGGTGTTGATGATTCACGTTCTTCCTTTTGGTCAAGCTTCAAGAGGTAAATAATTTAAAAAAAAACTTAGATTATGATTTTTTGCATGGATCCTCGGTGGAAATCCTTGTTTTCCGCTGTGTGATGTAACCGCAATTCCCAACAAGGGCTACCTAGGACTCAAGTAGTATTTGATGTGATTTGGGTTATAGTGGATAGACCAACCAAGTCTTTCCATTTTATACCTATTAGAGCTAACTATTCCATGGACAAACTAACCCAGTTATATCTTCAGGAGATAGTTAAAGTGCATGGTATTCCCCTTACTATAGTTTTTGATAGAGACCATAAATTCACATCTTGATTTTGGGGAGCCTTGCAAAAAGCTTTCGGGACAAAGCTTAGTTTGAGTATAGCATATCATCCACAGACAGATGGTCAATCGGAAAGGAATATCCAAGCCCTCGAGGATATACTTAGAGCTTGTGTGCTAAAGTAGAATGGTAGTTGGGATAAGTTCTTACCCTTCGTGGAGTTCACCTATAACAACAGTTATCATACCAGCATAGGCATGGCACCGTATGAATCGCTTTATGGTAGAAAGTGTAGGTTGCCTTTGTGTTGGTATGAGGTTCGAGAGAGAACCATCCTAGGACCTAAGTTAGTACAACAAACGACAGATAAGATTAAAATGATCAAGGATAGGTTGGTTATGGCTCAAAGTAGGTAGAAGAGCTATAATTATAGGAGGAGAAAACCTCTAGAGTTCAATGAGGAAGATTATGTTTTCTTAAGAGTCACTCGTACAACAGGGATTAGTAGAGCATTGAGAGCACGAAAGTTAAATCCTCGTTCCATTGGTCCCTACCAAATCCTAAAAAGAATTGGACATGTAGCCTACCAAATTGTCCTTCCTCCCAGTTTTTCTAATCTTTACAACGTCTTCTATATGTCAGAACTTAGGACGTACAATCCAGATCCTTCACATGTCATAAGAAATGAATCTGTGCAGTTAAATGATGATTTGTCTCATACTATGCAACTAGCAAGGATCGTGGACAGAGGGGTCAAAGAGCTAAGAGGTAAGTGGATTCCTCTGGTGAAAGTGCTTTGGGATGGTGCTGGCTTTGAGGGGGCAACTTAAGAGTTGGAATCCCACATGCAACAAGACTACCCGCAGTTGTTTTTATGAGGTAAGCAATTTTAGGAAAAAAAATTTAAAAAAGAGGGGAGAAATGTAGCATCCTCTAAAACATGTTAGACTTGTCAATAGTTATAGAGGTAGCTTAATAATTGCTTAGCATGCCTGTTTAATTTTGCGATAATCTAAGTTAGTTTACACACTTTGTTGCAACCCGAAAAGTGAAAAGTAGCTTAAAATAACCCACATATTAGCATAAATGGCTTAGCTAATGGAATAAAATGTGGATAGTTTGTTTCTGTGTCACAAATGTGTAGATTGTGATATGGTTAAAATTTGAGAATAATCAGAGTTAGTTTGATATTTTTAAGCATATTGGTTGTGCATTTAATGCTGGATTGACTAGCAGCAGATATGAAAAAAATGGTAGTGGTAAAAGAAGATTTTTAATGAATCTTAATATTTATTTTAAACTTGTTGGAAGTTAGAAAACTGGATTTGGAGAAATCTAAGTGTTTTTAGTAGATATGGTTGATATAGTGTGATATCAAGAGCCTTAAGCTTTCTCACATTTTGCCTCTTTTGTTGACTTTGCATGTGATATATTTATCTTATATTTAAAGACTTCTTTTCTCTCAATATCTCATTCTCTCAACTATGCAACAACAACCCATGGAGAAAACCAAAGAGAATAAGAGGAAGAAGAGAAGAGGAAGAGAAAAGCTAAAGGGAAGGCTAAGGTTTGAGATCATCCAAGACTTAGAGCTCCATGTCAGCTGCTAGAGGTAGGGGATTTAAATCATTTTAGCTTCTTTTCTTCATTTTCAGATGCATATATACTGCATAATAGGTCAATTTGGGTTTTAGAGGTGTTTGAAGTGTTTTTCTTGTTTGAATGTGTTTCAAAGGTTGTTTATGACTTGTTCATGGTATAAGTTTGAGTTAGAAACTTAGAAATCCTCATTTGAACCTTTGATGCACAAAGTAGGAAAATAGGTTTGGATGAGTGATTTTGTTCTAGAATTCAAAGTTAGTGGTTTGAGTTGGTGGTTTATGATTCTTATGTGTTAGTGAACTAGTTAGGGACTTAAAATCACCTAGAAACTGGTTTGGAGTGGCTAAATCATGTTAGATGCTCCAATGTAACAGTGCCCGACCCTATTTTCTGTAGAATTTTGTAGAAAATCACTCACGCCGTGGCGTGACTGAGAACCACATCGAGGCATGAGTGCACCCGAGAACAGTGCACCGCGGTGTGAATGAACCACACCGAGGCTTAAGTGACCAGAGAGCTTGGAGCCGCGACGTGACAAATACTGTGACGAGGCGTGAGTTCCAAGATTTTCAAGAGTTGTGTTCTTGGTGTTTTGGAATTCCCTAAGTGTTGGGATCACCCTTATATACTTTTCTAAGTGTGTTGAGGCACTAATAGAGGTATGTCTTGGAGAGAATAACCACCTAGCATATATGAGGAAGTGAAAACCTTAGGCATCCTTGAGATGTAGAATGCCATAGGGGGTACCAAGGACCTTGTTCAACATGAGGTTGACTTTGAAATCACTTGTGAAGTGATGATGTAAGGTTCTAGTTATAAGAGTGCTAGTGACACGGTTCTTGCTACTTTGTTGGATAAGTGAGGTGAAGATTCACATGTACTAGTATTGCTTTTTCACTAGATTGTGAGGATCTTGTGATTGTTTCAAATGTGCTTTTGAAATACGCTCGCATATTTGGTTTTCAAACTTATTATTTGTTATTTTCTATGTATTGTAACCTTAGATGGTGTGCACAACCATATGGCCTGAGAATAAGGTGTCAGATAAAAATTCTCCTAGCATTTAAGTTTATTATGGTCAGGGTTACCGACATGGGGGTGGTAGTGGTACTCATACGTTTGTGAGGGGAAGGTATTCACCTATTACCAAGTAGTGTATGGGCTCTCAGGCCTATCTTACTTAGTATATACAAAGGAATATGGTTCCTAGGAATAAGCAAGTAACGTGTTTTCAAAAACTAAAATCTGCATTAGTATTGGATAATCACATTATTAGTACTTTGTGTGAGCATAACCATACATCATAACATAAAGCATTGCATTTGTTGATAACTGTATAGGTGGTTGTCTTGCTTACTTTATGATATCTTAAGATTGTATGGGTGATTGTACGATATCGTTGATTGTTGTATATTCTATTACATAGATAGTATGTATGTATTCAAGTAGTGTTGGGCAGTGGCTCATTTAACTATTGTAAATGAAATCTGTGGTTTTAGTTGTCTATTTGATGTGAATGAATAATTGTTGGTTTTGGTATACTCATACTGAGGATTCTGTGAATTCTCACTCCTTTGTGTTTTCATGTAAATCCAGGTCAAGACCTTCCAAAGGGAAAAGGCAAGAAGAAGAAGCAAAAGAATTAGTCTTAGATATTTTTTTGCTTTATGTATTAGCTTGTATTTATTTACTTTGCTTTTAGTTTGTAAAAGTTTATATATTATAGTGTGACTTTTTAGCTAGTGATGTATATATATAACCTTTTTCATTTCCTCGTCGCTCTCTATAATGACTACACAAGTTGTTATTGATTTTTGTTTTATGCATTTTTAGGAGGTGACATACTTGATACGCTTTGTCATGAAATATTCCAGTTATTTTATGATAATTGTATTAGGGTGGACACTTGAAAACTTAGTTTGTGAAGATTAAAGTGTATTTAATAGATATAAAAGTTTTAGTCTTAATATTTGGTCATACTTTGACCAATCCACCGCCGACTTTTTGTGTCTAGATTTATCTACCATTTTCTCACTTTCTCTTCACATTTCTTTCGGCAAAAATAGAAGCAACAGGGCACAACATACAATAGAAGCACCGTGAGAAAGAAAAGGGAAAAGAGAAGAGAAACAAGAAGAAAAAACAAGAGGAAAAGTAAAGAAGTTCAAGGGCTTAAGATTAGGAGTAAGGTAGGGGTTCTTTACCATTATCGTGTTCTTCTTTTCATACTATTTTTGTGTCACAAATCTGGTCATTGGAGCTCATGGCCTAACCAGAGAAAAATAGCATGTGTTTTGAGCATTTTTGTGCTTCTATTTCACCTTGTTCTAGTTCTATTTCTTGTATAAAATCTAGAACAAAAGCTTGTGAATTTGATTGGTATTTGGATATCTTATGACCCATGGTCAAGTTGGGAAATGAGAGTAATTGTATTCTTTTAAATTGTTCATCTCTTTTTTATTGATGTTTGTGTTGAATTGTGATATGGTATTAACGAGAAACTAGTTAGACTTTGAGGCTAAATGTCACGGCTAAGTATGTTCTATTTTTGGAGCAGAATTGTGATGCTTCTATGTCTTAATTTGTGGCTTGAATTGTGCTAGAAAATCATGGCAAAGTTTTGCCCTTTTGTGGTTGAATTATAATTGCTTTTGTGCTTGAAATGGAGCCTTATATGATGATTCATAGTAAGGGCAAAATGCTGCCCTATTTTTTACTTATATGTGGATATTTGTAATGTGTGAAATTATAGCTTGAATGATGTTAAATGGAGTTGAATTTTCACAACAAAATGATGCCCATTGGTGGCTAAAGTTTTGATGTGTTTATGCATGAAAATTGTGACTTAATTGGTGAAGGAAGGTCACAACAGAGAGCTTCCTTGTGTGACTACATATTTGATTTTTCTTGTACATGAAATTGTGATTCAGATAATGGATATTGGTTATAGCAGAAAGCTTCCCTCTGAAATTAGGATTTTAATGTTGATGTGCTTGAAATTATGTTTGGAAAAGCAAGGTTGGATGTTACCATGTTAAACCTTAATTTGAGTGTATTTTTGTAATGCATTCAAGCTAGGTTTTTGATTGAAAATGTGACTTTAAGGATGGTAACAATAATCAAATTTTCCATAATGAGGACTTTGTTGATTTATTGAGTGGCGCTTTGTATTTAATATGGCCAAAAACTGAAATAGGAAATGATCCCCATCATTAGATAGAATGGAAGTGCAAGGACGGACATTCCCTCCCTTCTAGAGTAATTGAAGTTGAGGATGGACTTTCCCTTAATCTTTACTCAAATTCTTCCTAGTTGATGGAGGTGATCCTAGTTTGTGGATAGTGTGAGGATGGACATTCCCTCTCTACTCATAACTCTAAGTTGAGGATAGACATTCCCTCACTAGAGGTGGCCAGGTTACTCATGTCTCGGAGTAGTTCTATGTGACTAGCAAATGGTCATAAATAGGTTGAAATGCACTAACTTAAAAGCAGACTATTGCCAAGTAATTTAAATAATCATTAAGAAGAAACTTGGATTTATTTGTTTAAATTATGATGCTTGTTTAAAAATGTGTTTATGAAAATATTTGTGGATGCAAATTGTGACATTTGTTAACAAATGTTTTTAGAAATTATTAATAACTGGATTTCTATTTCGAGAAGAAGAAGGACTAGTTTTGGCTTTTGCCGCCTTCCTACATTATAAAATAAGTTTTAAAAATTATTTTTCCTCGAAACAACTAGAAGTATTATGATGTCACTGATTTTAATAGTATTACTAAGAATTCTTTGAATTCTCACCCCATTTTCTGTTTATGTTTTCTATAATATTTCAAGGGTCAAAATCTTCAGCAAGGAGGCAAAAGCAAGAGACATAGAATAGTTTTATTGTTTTTTTGTATTATGTATTTTATTAATTAGTACTTTATAACAACTTATGTAAATTATTGATATTGTAATTTTACATTGTATATTAACCTTTTTAGCATATGATTGTTATATTATTCCACGACTGGCTCATATTTTTTGCATATTATTTAAATACAGTTTAAAGTTATTTTGTTAATCTAAAGTGAAGTGCTTAATTTTATTTGCTAATACTTAATTCTGGATATGTTATTAGTAAAATTATTAAGGACGTTACATGAAGTCCTATGCAACCCACATTTGAAAACAAGTACAACTAAACTTCAAAGAAACAAAATTGCACAAACATACTTCATCAACTTCCTTCTATTTTCTATGTATTCACCTTTTCCTGAACCTAGAGACTGTGTTGTCTCCTTGCCTTGCAAGATGTAAACTCTCCCCAGAGTTGTAGGTCTAGTATCTAACTTTGCCTCTTTCTTCTAAGGACAATCCTAGCATAGTGTCCTGACTTGTCACAAACAAAACATGTTATCTGGTTAGTTGTGCAAGCTTTATCTCCATGGTATTTACCACACTTAGCACATCTTTGCTCACGATCATCGGTCTAAATTTTCTTTCCTTTATCTTGTTGATCCCTAGATTGTGAAGCACTCCTCTCGGACTTATCATCCATCTTTTTCCGTTTATAATAATTGTGTGATCTAGGCCTCCTGTTGTGGTCACAAACTAATAGGCTCTATAACTCTACATTTGTTGACAAGGGTGGGGAAATCACGGATCTCAAAAGGTTTAACTATCCTCTTCATATCTTATCAATCCTAATACTGGTGTCCTAGAGTACGTAACATAAAACCTGAATAAACAATATTAGCTATGCTACTTCTAACTTAACATCAAACTAACCCATAACATTTGAACAATAATTATGAAGAGCCAAAAACTAAAAAGTTCATACATATATACATCATAGCCTCAGAAGGGCAAAGTGTTATACATATAACTTTTTGTAAAACTCAAAGCAAATATAAATAAATATGCAAGCTTTGTCTACTAAAGCATAAAAACTACACTAGTCTTCATACTTCTTCTTTTCGTTGGAAGAGCTTTCACTTGGATTTATATGGCAACACACTGGGTGAGAAACCATAATTCTCAGTAATAGTATTCCAATACTAGCAGTTGTAATAAACACAAAGAATAAACAACCTATAAAGCAAAGAAACATGTTCGCAACAGATATATAAGTCTCTACTCACTCACTACCAACTCAATCGATTCCAAATTTAAACTCTAATGAACAATAAATAGTAAAAATGGGGTTTTGTTTATTAAAACTAAGAACAGAAATTGAATCTAAAGCAACAGCAGTAAATACGATTTGATTTACCAATTTAAAGACATTGGTTAAGAGATGAAATCCACCACTAGATTTATTTGATAATGCTAGCCTACATATCCTTTATATCAACATGGTCAATTATGTTCTTATGTGATTGTGAGATTAATTCTCTATTTTCCTTAAGTTTTGGTTAATTTAGCAACAGCTCAAATTAAGCCCTAATCATTAGTTAATTATAAAGCAACCGCTCTTACATCTTCCTAATGATTGCAATAAGAATTAGAAAACTAATCACACCAAGGTCCAATCACACACCAGGATTAAATTACTTAGATCATATGTTTCACTAGTCCTACCATCGTAACCACGTATAACAATCCTAGTTTTACTACTTTCGAGGATAGCAAAGAGTATAAAAACCTTTATCCTGTATTAAGAATAGAAACATATGAATAAGAATATAATTGTATTCAATATAAAGGAATATGAAGGATTCACATAATCAAAACTAGGGTTTCATATTCCCTTAACCAAATAAGAACTTAGCCTCACATGCTGAATTCAAATTCAAAAGAAAAATAAAAGAAACTCATCATCAAGAACACAAGTGCAGAAGAAAAATGAATATCAAACTGGTTTCCAATGATCATGATTGGTTGATCTCCCATAATTCGAACCAGAATCTTCAATCTTCGATCCAACCTTTCTCTCCAGTTCCTTGCCATTATAGTCTAGAGATGTCTTTTTTGGAACCCTATACAGCCTTATATAAACCTTTGGATACCTAATTATTCATTAAGATTCGAAATCGATTTCCTGATTCGTAGACACTGGCCATGTTATATGACATGACCCACCATGTGTTTGAGTCTGCCAGTTGAAATGCCACATAATTTGGAGTCAGAGAAGGACACGACCCCCTTGGTGTCTAGTGACACGGGTCGTGTCACTTAGTTCCTTTATGTTCACCCTGATTCTTCATATATAATCTTCTCTCTTTGCTTTTAGAGGGTGATATTGATATCCTTAACTCCTTAGCTTTCTCCTCAAGTGAATACTAAGCTTGGTTTGAATCCAATGGACTGAGGCACTCAAAGATCTCTGAAAAACACAACACAATTATGAGTGCTTATAAACATACTTAAGCAAAGTTTCACAATAAGACTTCGATTAGGCTTCACATCTAGAAACTCAACTAAAAGTTAACAATTAAGTATATACGAAGTCCAATTAGATCAAAGACAAGGTATTCAAGATATAGAAATAATCGACAGATCAAATATCCCCATACTTAGTCTTTTGCACTCCTGGGCAAAAATATATAATCAAGCACATGTGTCTCAATAGGCAATGAAAGTGCAGAATAATGAGTAAAGACCTACACCTCTTAGTCTTTCTAAGAAATCTAAGCAATTAGGAATTTCCTCCCTTGACAATCCAAATCAGCAAGTAAAGTCAATCAAATATCAGGGCTAAATTAACAGGACAAGTCCTCACTGGTATAGTACTCTTCCACTCGAGTGTCTTGAGCTTGTGTTTACTCTCAACCTACTCATGAAAACATATCCTACCATAAGCTTGGCAAGCCTCTACTTCTCTACCACTTAAGCCACATGCACACAAAAATCAAAAGGTCTTTATTTAGGTTGTAATGGGGTCAGGGTCAAGGTAAGATACATCAAGGATAAACAAAGTTAAACCATAGGAAATAGAAGAGCAAAGGGGAATATATTCAATTAGTTCAATAAAAATTTCCCAGCATTCTTTAACTTCTTTTTATATCTTTTACTTTTCCTCTCCTTTCTGCATACAACAATCAACTTATCCTTTTTCTCTTCATTTCTTTTTTTTTTTTTCATATATACCTTGCATCACATTGTAAAATACCCCTACACTTATTCAAAACCAATTCTCAACACAATCATTAAGCTTTTCTACTCCCTAAGGTAGGGTAGCATAATGGTTTTTTGCCTTTAGGTTTGTATTGAGCTTTAAAGAAAGAAAAATTCAATTAGGCTCAAAAGGGGTGAACAACAAATAAAAATGTAAGGATGGCTATTTTTCCAGCAGCTATTAGAGAGAAATGCCTTTTTCATTTCAAAATATGCAGTGGTCTTTTGCAGCTTAAAAGAGAGTCAAACCATGTTCTGAAGAACACATAATCATGAGTGGAACCATACAACAAAGAACCAAGATGGCCTAAAATTAGCCATTCACATCAAGGCCCAAAATCTCACTTAGGTTTCAACTTATCACTTTTGAATTAACCCTTCAATTTTTCAAAACCATACTCAACAAATTTGAATTCAAGAAAATCCACTCCTTCATGCTTAAAAACATATCAAATTAGATAAAAAAAAATTTGGATCCTTTACTCACCATTCAAATCACTTTAAAAACCCATTGGAACAATATTCACCAGATATGCAATTATGAACATGACCCCCCATACTTAAACCAGACATTGTCCCTAATGTCAACGCATACACACAAATAAATCAGAGAAAATTAGCAGTGCATAGCAAAAACGGTAAGAAATCAGATCCTTAACCATTAATCAAAATCCGTAGTTCAAATAAGGATCCAATACAATGCCAAAATATCTATATAAAATTAAATCAGAATCCCAAAATAACAAGGGCCCAAAATACAAGGGGAATACATCAAGATGGGGAAGGGGGGGAGATTGGGACCTTTGGTCTTATGGCAATTGTTGGTACATTGATCCGCAAGCGCACGGGTCGACAAGTAATACAAAGGAGAGTTAGAGTATCGTGTCCCAAGGGATTGATTAATTAGAAGAATGTTAAACTTAATCAAATTCACAAATTTTTATCCAAGCAAACGAATTGTGAGAATGGGTTGCAATTGAAATAACAATTTAAAGAAACAAAATAAGAAAACACCAAACACTAATTCCACAAGAGAAGATGAGAATGATTAAAGCCTAGGGGTCCCTATTCACTTGCTACTTCAATGAATAAATGCAATCAACAAGTACCAATCAATGAAAGATATTTGTTAGCTGATAACCTTCAATAGATAAGAGCCTATGTCTAGGACAATTACCCATGTAAAACCTAGTTAATCCACTATGTGTCCATGTGAGTTAACATAAGAATCACTCATTGAGACCAATTATCAAACACTTGCTATGCATGACTAATGGGTATGTGTGCATCCCATTAGCTAATCAACACACTCAATGCAATAGAATGTAATTGAACATACATCAACCATACCATATCCATATTCACAACTCCCTATCTCTAGTTCAATCGGAATACTAAAATCATGCAATTGATGGCCAATCAACAACAAGCATTAAGCATAGATATGGATGAACAAAATCAAATTCATTGAGAGGGTACCCAATTAATCACATATTAATCAAATCCATAGCAAGATCCTAGAGAGCCCCTAGATTAGGGTTTAGTTACACATCATGAAAGAGAAGAAAACACATGAAATCAAATGATCCATCAAGTTACAAATCAAGAGGTAAAGGGAAAGAATAGACAAAAATGGAGAGATTCCAAGCTTGATCCTCTTCCTTGATCTTGATTCTCCCTTGAGTCACCTTCAACCCAAATGGGTTCCTCCTCTTCTCACTTGCTCTCTGAAATTCATGGTTGAGTGTCCCAAAATAGAATATCCTCTCCTCCCCCAAAAATCAGAATATGAGGGTAAAATTTTCGTGCCAGGGTTTCCCCCACGCCTAGGCGTGGATTTAACACGCCTAGGCGTGGTTATGTATCACGTGCCCTTCTTCTGCTTGTCACGCCTAGGCGTGACTTTACCACGCCTAGACGTGGTGGTCTCTGCCTGAAATTTCTAATAAACTGCGAGGAACACGCCTAGGCGTGGATTTGGCTCGCCTAGGCGTGGTTTAGCTGCCCTTGCTTCCTTTTTGCATCTTTCTCCATTTTGAACTCTTCTATGCTTCCATATCCTTTCCAAGGTCTTTCCTTCTTGAATCTCTGCAACAAAAACAATGCTTTAACTCATCAAGCCATGATCAATCTCAATTTCTTATTACAAGCATTAACAATTAAATTATCAAACGATTGAGATACAAAGCTTAAAGAATCAAGATCATGCATGAATTTGGATCATTGGGTAATGTAAATTTAAGGAAAACATACTCCTATACATTCAAAGCCATGTGAAATAACTTCATTTTTCGAAGTTATCACACCCCCAAAACCTAAAGTTTTGCTAGTCCTCGAGCAAACTAAACCAAGCAAGTAAAGGAAACAAAGTCCAATCCCATGGTCAAGAAATATTAGACAAATTGAATTAGGGCACATCCAGCTTCCAATTATCATTCATACCCTCAGAAATCACATTTCAATCCTTACAACAAGGTCCACACATGCAAGAAATTCTCAACTGTCATGCTTACCCTTTAATGCCATCTTTTGTGCATGAAAGATTTCCCAAGCTCATGAATTTAAAACCCTTTCCTAATCATGAAGAGCAAGGTGGATGAATTTATAAAATGCACATGCACTCTCACAAGAATGTCCTTCATCCCTTTCTCCACTAATGTAGGCAACACATGATCAAGAATCATGAGGGTCTTTTAGGCTTGTAATGTGAGGCTAAGGGTAATGGTTAAAAAAGAAGGGGAAGGAATTAAATTCAAATATCAAACACATAATCACACATTCCCATTGAATCAAGCCAAGCATGCAAGATGTACAAAAAGGATCCAATATATATAAAAAAAAATCAACTCTCTTTATTCCATTTTTCTTTTTTTTTTATTTCCTTTGCAAAAAGGGGCTGCATTTTGTGCAACTCACGCATTTTTCTTTCTTTTCTTTTTATACTTTTTTTTTTTTTTGGATAGAGTTTGTTCCAAAAAGATCCTGATTTTCTATTACCATGCACAAATATTGATTTGGCTCAACTCAACAAAAATGTCAGATCATGCATTCAACAAGGGATATGTAATCAAGGATAAAATGATTTTTCTCATGCAGGGATAACAGGGTGGACAATTGAAGTTTAAAGAAGGAAAAATTAGGCAGCACATACACACACACACTAGGCTTCAAAGGGGGTACTAGGAAACTCATTCAGTTAAGGTTGGCTTGAAAGGCCCAATCGCTTCAAAGAACTGCCTTAGTCATTTCCTTGAAAACACATCACCTAGGATTTTGCCTTGAATGGGAATCAGACAAGCTTCTAAGATGCAAAATGATTATACACATGCCTTTTATAAATTTTTCTCCAAACATGCATTTCATTTATATTCCAAGATTTATCACACATGCAACTGGGAAATCCACTCATACACTAATATAACAAAAGTGTAAGCACAAAATTTGAAATTTTTACATGTGATTTCCCAAGTAATGAGGCATATCTGTGATCCACACAATCATTGGATAATCAAATCAAAATTCCAGCATGCATAAGTTCAACTTGCCTCTCAACATACTCATCAATTAAAAGCATAATTCAGGGCACCCATTAATCCTAATCAATCAAGCACACTCACATCCACAAATTTGGAAAAACAAAGCAAGACCAAAGGAATGAGAAAGTAATCCATATATATAAACAAAAACTGATTCAGCAATTAACGAGAGAAAGTACTAAATCTCCCCCCGAACCCAAGTCATGCGGTGTCCCACCGCATACAAAATAAGGAATGTATCCAATAAGTACGAGACGATTGCCTTTGAAAGTCAAGACGAGAAAAACAAAGTAGAAAATAGCATGAAAGTAATAGGCCCTGGCGCCTCAAATCAAGTCATCCTCATCCAACAGGTCATCGCCCTCTGCGCCCATCTCCGGATCATCAGCAGGTGGGGGAGGCGGCTGAGGAGGTGAAGCTGGAACTGGTGGAGCTGCAAAAGGTGGAAAAGCTGGAAAATCATCCATCGGGCGCCCCTGACCCAAGGCCATCCAATGAATGCCCTGGTAAAGTGAAGCCAGCATCTCTGCTGCGTAGTCAGCATCTCTGCTTTGCCGATCCAGGCGCTGCTCAATGGAGTGTGCCCGGTGGCATCAAAAACTGGAACAGGGTGTGGAGCAGGAGCGGTGTAGGTGCAGGAGCAGGCTCAGGATCTGGAACTGGGGGCTGGACCGGGGCTCGCCTGCGCTTCTCCTGGGCAGTCATAATAGTCTGCACTGCCCGTTCTGTCATGGGTGTCTTCAGCTTCACACGGACTTCAGTGTCCTTCCAAGGCACCTTCGCATGCGCACACAGCTGACAGATGAGGAATGGAAAGAACAAGGATTTGAGCTTTTCGGTGATGCACAGCCGGATTTGATCATAAAGGATCTGAGCGGTGTCAACCTGAAGAAGATTATAAATTGCATAAAGCATGTAGGCACGCTCAGGATAAATTTCCGACCTGTGCTCAGTAGGGAGCAAACAGGAACACACAAAGTGGTTCCACGGGCGCAGCTCACGGCGCAAACTCTCCTGCTTGAGAAAGCGGATGGAATTATCAGTGTTCCTCTGGATTTGAACCGGAAAAGTAGAGTCACAAATACTGTCCATCACAGTGCTAAAAGGGGTGCCCCCTTGCTCCTCAGGTAATTGCAACTCTCTGTATGAACAGACTAGTGGAGGGGGGCCAAGGTCCATGACTTGCCGGATGCGCTCCACTGAGTAGTCAACTGTCCGTTTTCTAACTCTAACAGTTGTAGAAGATCTTGGTTCAGCATGGGCGTTGGCATAGAACTCTTTCACCACTGCAGCCACTGGTTCTTCAATGGGATGTTCAGCAAAAGTTTGCCAATGAAAAGCAGCTGTGGCGCGAGAGATGGTTGGATAACGCACCACATTTAACTCATGGAACCCCCTTTCCGGTATGATATTGATCTTTCTCAAGTGCTTCCAAAAGTGGTCAAAGGCCTGCTGAGAAATGAAAAAGGCAGGGTCATATGCTGGAATCGCTTCATTGTCATCAGGGTTACTTGGCCCAGCTTGAACAGTTTTTCTCTGACGCTTTGACATGGTGAATGATGACCTGAAAAGAAGAGGGGCTGGTTATTATCATTTGAACAAAGACTGAGAATAATTGTAATGAAATCAGTCACTTCCAAGAAGATAGCATGCAATGCAATCAAGCAACTCAAGTCAATAACCAACCAAAAATGCAAGCAGAATAAAAAATAATGCAACATACCACAGCATGCAACAGGGTCCTACTCAGTAATAAGCAGTGATGGATCATATCCCAATCAGTTCAAATATAAGCATGCAATTACAGCAGGGTCCAACATAGTATTGCCAATCAAATACTAATGGGAACACATTAAACAGCATAGTAAACAGGTCCAACCAGTTATGTTCCAATCAATCAGAAATAAGCAAGTGACAATGCAAACAAGTCTCAGCTTAGCCAGTGCACAACTTAGAATCAAACCACATCAATCACCCAAAAAAAAAAAATGACAACAGATACGAAGAACAACCACAGGGTGACTCAAACTGAAGGAACACCTCACATATGTCAACAGGCAGAGGATTAGCACAAATAGACATGTAACATCGTCATTGTTCAGCAGAAATAACCAAGCCACAAGCCCAATGGAAATAAAAAATATTGTAAAACTAAAGGTAAACAATAACTAGCAATTAATGAGCAATCAACAAATATAAAAAGAAATCAGATTGCAAAACACACAAACAGAACACATGAAAACCAAAAGACAAAAGGAAGAGGAGGAAATGGAGAAGCAATCTAACCTTGAAGGAGGGGGAAATGAACAAGGTACCCAAAATTAGCAAGAAACCCCAATCAAGCACACAAACAAGCAGCAAGAAGGTGTATTGGCCGTATGGTGGGTACGGTGGAAATGTGGTGTGTTGGTGAAGTGTTTGTACGGTGGAGAGGAAAAAAGAAAGAAGGAGGAAAAGGGGTTACGGTGGTGGTGGAAATGTGGGTTGTGTGGAGAAGAAAAGAGGAGGAAGAGGGAAGAGGGGTTTGGTGGTTACAGTGGAGTTATGGTGGAGGTACGGTGGAGAAGAAAGAAAAGAAGAGAGAAAAGATGAGGAAGGGGGGCTACGGTGATGTGGGTATTGTGGAGAAGAAGATTGGAGGAATGAAGGCTAGGGTTAGAGGTGAGGAGATTGGAGGGGGGGGGAATTAGGAATTTAGGAGCTAAATGGGGGGCTGCGTTTTGTGCAGCAGGAGGCTCATCACGCCTAGGCGTGACATTACCACGCTTAGGCGTGAAATTTTTTTTTTTTGGCAGAAACTTGCGCCTAGGCGTGTAAAAACCACGCCTAGGCGTGATGCTCGCAGGTTAAAACTTCTGAAAACACAGAGAGGACCACGCCTAGGCGTGATAAATCCACGCCTAGGCGTGGAACTCTCTGGAAAAGTTTCTAATAGTAGCTGAGAGGGACACGCTTAGGCGTATAAAACCCACGCCTAGGCGTGGGTTACTGGAACAAAATACTAAATAAAAACACCAGAAAACCCCACAACCAAGCATCAAACACACCCTCCTTATTCTCAAACACCTAAGAAAAAGCATAGGACTAATATGAACAACCAAAGCCTCCAAATGAAAATCAAACACAACAAAACAATAAAACAAAATCAAATAAAACTACAAAATAAAAGAAAAAGCATGCAAAATATTGTCCTAAGTGAAGGAAGAGATAGGATTAGGAAATTGGATTGCCTCCCAACAAGCGCCTTATTTATAGTCCTGGCTGGACTTTATTTTCCAGTTTTATTTGCACGTGCTTATGGGAGGAGGATCTTCCTCCTTTTCTTTAAAGTAAGCATGGTATGCATGAAATGGCAAAGGTTTTAACTCCATGATTAGAGCCTCCTTAATGGGTGATTTGCATGAGTAAACCATCTTGCTTGCGTGCCGCTGCTGCAGTTGAACTTCTTCCCTATCATCCGCAGAGATCTCATGACTTGCACCAGGAGCACAGATTAAATCTCTTGCCTCGGATGTCTTCCCTTCAGCTACTGTCACCGCAGAACATTCTTCTTGATCTTGAGGGCTCTTGGTATCTTTGAAAATAGTGAAGGTAACTTGTCTATCTTGAACTCTCATCGTAAGTTCTCCTTTCTCCACATCAATAAGGGTTCTTCCAGTTGCAAGGAAGGGTCGGCCTAAAATCAAAGGGACTTTACTATCTTCCTCCATATCAAGTATGACGAAATTTGCAGGGAAGAAAAAGTGGTCCACTTTAACTAGCACATCTTCAAGAACCCCCTTCGGGTAAATGAGGGTTCTGTCTGCCAACTGTAAGGTAATTGAAGTAGGTGCAGCTTCCCCCAAACCTAGTCTTTTGTAAATAGAGTAAGGCATGAGATTAATGCTAGCTCCCAAATCACATAATGCCTTACCACAAAATTTCTCACCGATTGTGCAAGGGATGGTGAAACTCCCTGGATCCTTGAGCTTCGGAGGTAGTTTGTTTTGCAATATGGCACTGCACTCCTCTGTGAGAGCTACTGTCTCATAATCCCCGAGTCTTCTCTTCTTAGACAAAATGTCTTTCATGAACTTCACATAACTAGGCATTTGTTCCAAAGCCTCAGCAAACGGTATGTTTATGTGAAGTTTCTTGAAAATATCCAAAAACTTTTGGAATTGAGCATCAAGCTTTTGTTTAGCTAGCCGGTTGGGGAAAGATGGAGGTAGTGTATAAGGCTTGTCCTCCTTCTTCTTGTCTTCAACCTTCCTCTCTGCTAGCTCTTCATTCTTCTCCACCCTTTGGCTCACAACTTCTTCATCTTGAGCTACCTCCACTTCTTTTTCAAGTAGCTTGGTCTTCACATTTCCTTCAATTTCTTTCCCACTCCTCAGTGTTATAGCCTTGCAATGCTCCTTGGTAGAACCTCCGGGATTGTTGATGGTGTCACTAGGAAAACTCCCTTGAGGCCTACTACTTAAGGCTTGGGCAAGTTGGCCAACTTGGGTCTCAAGATTTCTCAAGGAGGCCGCTTGACCTTGCATCAAAGCATCATGCGAAGCAAGCCTTGAGTCGGTCTTAGTCATGTACTCTTGCTGGCTAGTCATAAACTGAGCAAACATCTTCTCCAAATTGGATGTTGAAGTCGATGTTGAGGTTTGGGCTTGAAGGGGGCTCTGTTGTTGAAAACCCGGAGGAGCATGGGGAGCTTCCCTATTCTGATACGAAGAAGAGGAAGGACCTTGAACTTGACCACCCCATGAGAGATTGGGATGGTTCTTCCAACTAGGATTATAAGAATTGCCCAAAACATTGTTGTGAATTGGCTGACGGAATTGATTTGCATATTGCACACTTTCCAGGCTAGTCATGCAATTAGCGCTGAATGAAGGTCCCCACAGTGATCACAAATTTCAGTGAGTTACTAACTCCACTTGCTACGAATTAACTCCCATGGTGTCCAGACTTCTTAGAAAGAGCTGCCACTTGAGTGTAAGAGATGTAAGAGCATCAACTTCATGAATACATGCTGCTGATCTCTTGGGAGTCACTCTCTCAGCTGGCCACTGATAGTTGTTATTAGCCATTTCCTCCAAAAGGTTGTAGGCTGCATCCACAGTTTTGCTCATGAGAGCCCCTCCAGCTGCTGCATCAATTATGGATCTAATGGAGGTTGTCAAGCTATTGTAAAAAGTATGAACCAACATCCATTTTGCTATACCATGATGGGGGCACTTCCTTAGCAACTCCTTGAATCGCTCCCAAGCCTCATACAAGGTTTCTCCTTTGAATTGTCTGAAGGACAAGATGTCATTCCTATACTTCATTGCTTTCATGGGAGGAAAGAATCGATCCAAGAACTTCTGAGCCAGCTCTTCCCAAGTAATGATGGAATGTTCAGGTAATGATTGAAGCCATGCCTTGGCCCTATCTCTTAAGGAAAAAGAGAAAAGCCTCAATCGAGCCGCATCATCAGTTATCCCTTGATGCTTGAAGGTATCACAAATCTCCAGAAAATTGGCTAAATGAGCATTAGGATCTTCATGGGGAAGATCCGCAAATTACAAATTATTCTGCACCATCTGGATAATAGCAGGCTTGATCTCAAAAGTCTGAGCCTGAACAGCTGGCCTTCTAATGCTAAATCGAATGTCTCTAGCATTTGGAGTGGCATACTCTCTCAAGAGTCTTTCAGCATTCGCTTCTTCCGCCATCTCCGATTCACTATCCAATTCAAGTGCCTTCCCTTGTACTAGTCGTTCTCTTAGCAATCTACGAAAGGTCCTTTCGATCTCAGGGTCGTAAGGAAATCGAGATACACTTTGAGTCCTTCGCATACAAGAGCTAAGTACCTGAAAATCAAAACAAAACAACAAAGAAAACTTGAAATAAGAATTGTGAATAATTGTAAGAAATAACACAAAATCTAAACTCAATCTCCGGCAACGGCGCCAAAAACTTGTTGGTACATTGATCCGCAAGCGCACGGGTCGACAAGTAATACAAAGGAGAGTTAGAGTATCGTGTCCCAAGGGATTGATTAATTAGAAGAATGTTAAACTTAATCAAAATTCACAAATTTTTATCCAAGCAAACGAATTGTGAGAATGGGTTGCAATTGAAATAACAATTTAAAGAAACAAAATAAGAAAACACCAAACACTAATTCCACAAGAGAAGATGAGAATGATTAAAGCCTAGGGGTCCCTATTCACTTGCTACTTCAATGAATAAATGCAATCAACAAGTACCAATCAATGAAAGATATTTGTTAGCTGATAACCTTCAATAGATAAGAGCCTATGTCTAGGACAATTACCCATGTAAAACCTAGTTAATCCACTATGTGTCCATGTGAGTTAACATAAGAATCACTCATTGAGACCAATTATCAAACACTTGCTATGCATGACTAATGGGTATGTGTGCATCCCATTAGCTAATCAACACACTCAATGCAATAGAATGTAATTGAACATACATCAACCATACCATATCCATATTCACAACTCCCTATCTCTAGTTCAATTGGAATACTAAAATCATGCAATTGATGGCCAATCAACAACAAGCATTAAGCATAGATATGGATGAACAAAATCAAATTCATTGAGAGGGTACCCAATTAATCACATATTAATCAAATCCATAGCAAGATCCTAGAGAGCCCCTAGATTAGGGTTTAGTTACACATCATGAAAGATAAGAAAACACATGAAATCAAATGATCCATCAAGTTACAAATCAAGAGGTAAAGGGAAAGAATAGACAAAAATGGAGAGATTCCAAGCTTGATCCTCTTCCTTGATCTTGATTCTCCCTTGAGTCACCTTCAACCCAAATGGGTTCCTCCTCTTCTCACTTGCTCTCTGAAATTCATGGTTGAGTGTCCCAAAACAGAATATCCTCTCCTCCCCCAAAAATCAGAATATGAGGGTAAAATTTTCGTGCCAGGGTTTCCCCCACGCCTAGGCGTTGATTTAACACGCCTAGGCGTGGTTATGTATCACGTGCCCTTCTTCTGCTTGTCACGCCTAGGCGTGACTTTACCACGCCTAGACATGGTGGTCTCTGCCTGAAATTTCTAATAAACTGCGAGGAACACGCCTAGGCGTGGATTTGGCTCGCCTAGGCGTGGTTTAGCTGCCCTTGCTTCCTTTTTGCATCTTTCTCCATTTTGAACTTTTCTATGCTTCCATATCCTTTCCAAGGTCTTTCCTTCTTGAATCTCTGCAACAAAAACAATGCTTTAACTCATCAAGCCATGATCAATCTCAATTTCTTATTACAAGCATTAACAATTAAATTATCAAACGATTGAGATACAAAGCTTAAAGAATCAAGATCATGCATGAATTTGGACCATTGGGTAATGTAAATTTAAGGAAAGCATACTCCTATACATTCAAAGCCATGTGAAATAACTTCATTTTCTGAAGTTATCAGCAATGAAATTGGTGAAAGAGGATGGTTATGGTGAAAGGGGACGTGAATGGTGGTAGTAATAGAAGTGGGGTTGCGAAGGGGAGTAGGGAAGAATTGTGAGGTAAAATTGGGAAAAGAAACCCTAAATGTGGGTTTTACCTTCTGGTGCATCAGCACGGGCCATTTTATATGACACGAGCCCCCCAGTGTACTTCTCTGTAAGAGACAGGGTTGCTGGCATGAAGACACGGGTCGTGTCATTTGACACAACCCACCAAGTGTTGGTCTTTGGAAGGGACATGCCCCCATTTTCCACAAAAACACGGGCCGTGTCACTTGACATGTCCTACCCCGTGTTCCTCTTTGTAAAAGACAGAGGTTTCTATCATGGGGACATGGGTCGTGTTTGATGACACGCCCCCCTGTAATGCTCGGTGAGCACTAAGGGCTGCAGATGGTTGAGGACATGGGGTGTGTTCTGAAACACACCCTCCCCCATGTTTTCCACTAACTTAGTAACCTAGAAAACCACACTAACACCCCACAGAATGACTAACTTTCAAAGTCTCTCATCCACCTAAATTCTTATAAAAGCTCCATACATTCATCAAACAATTAAATAATGCATTCAAGCACAAATCTAGTTTTCCAAAACACAAAGATTTCTAAAGATTCATGGACAATTATTCAAGAAACTCATCTAGAAAATAATAAAGAAACATAAAATAAAAAAGGATAAAGAAAACAAATCTAATTTTTTTTATGATGGGTTACCTCCTATTTAGCGCTTGGTTTATTGTCCTCAGCCCGACATTGTGACACTCCTTAGTGTTCTTCATAATGTGGATGGAGAAGGGTCATCTCTTCCACTTCTTCTTTTTCTATAAACTCATGGTAAGGCTTAAGGCAATGTCCATTAACTTTGAATGTTTTTCCAAATGCCTCATTCACGATCTCTAATCTCTGAAATGTCCCTGGTGTATTGCAAAGTCCAAAAGACATTATCTTGCTATCAGAAATAGGGTAGATCCCCCCCACACTTAGGAGCTTCAGTATCTCCTTCTTCACGAATTCCATCATAGGAGGATTCAATCTCCTCTGGGGATCTCTTACTAGTTTAGCCTCATCTTCCATTAAGATTTTGTGCATGCAAATGGAGGTGCTAATACCCTTAATGTCTGCTATAGTCCAACCAATGGCCGTCTTGTGCTCCTTCAAAATAGCCACCAACTTCTCCTCTTGTTCTTGGGTGAGGGACTTATTAATTATCACTGGAAGTGTGTCCTTCTCTCCCAAGAATATACATTTGAGATGATCAGGTAATTCTTTCAGTTCCAAGTCTGGTGCCTGCACAACAAAAGATTTAGGTGCATCATTAGTAATTGGTAGCTCAATATAAGCAACCTCATATCCTTCTAAAGTGGAAGAGAGCTCATGCAAGGATGCTACTATATCATGAATATCTTCACTCCATGACTTTCTTTCATCATCCCTCTTCTCTTCCTGTGAATCTAAGCTATGAGTCAATACTATATCAAAAGCATCAGAATGATTAGATTCAAAAATTACAGAAATTAAAGAATCAAAAGTATCAAAGGAGTTAATCAAACAGGCAGAGTGCACATCACTCAAGTATCTCGTAGTCTCAAAAATGTTGAATCGGATCATTTCCCCATCAAATTCCATGGTTAATGTCCCTGAGTGAACATCAATCTTTGTCCTTGCAATCTTCAAGAATGGTCTCCCCAACAAAATAGGAGCAGAGTTGGAGGATTTATCCTCCTCCATGTACAGTACATAGAAGTCTGCCAGAAATACTAATTCATTCACCTGCACTAACACTTCCTCAACAACACCCTTTGGGTATGCATTAGATCTATCAGCTAATTAAATAGTAACACCAGTTGGCTCTAAAGGACCTAGACATAAAGATGCATAAATGGAATAAGGCATGACATTTATGGATGCATCTAAATCTAGCATTGCCCTCTCCAACCTTGTGTTACCTATAGTGCATAGTATGGTGAATGTGCTAGGATCCTTACACTTCATTGGGAGTTTCTTTTTAATTACTGCTAAAACATTCGCTCCCACGTGGACCCTCTCATTACCTTTTAACTTTTTTTTGTTAGTGCATAATTCCTTTAAGAACTTGGCATACCTAGGCACTTACTTAATGCATCTAACAAAGGAATATTCACCTCCACTCTCCTAAAGGTCTCTAAGATCTCTTTATCTACTTCATCTTTCTTATTCTTTACCAACCTACTAGGAAAAGGGGCCTTAATAACATACTTAGGAAGTGGTTCAGGAGTACTTACCTTAGGGGCCTTAGAGTTTTGCCACTCCTCATTTACCTCCTTGGGCTATTGATCTTTCTCTTTAGTGACTTATGGAGAGGATATAGATTCATTTAACACCTTCCCACTTTGCAAAGTGATAGCACTAGCATTTTCCCTCGTATTCATTTCCAGTTGTGAAGGAAGTCTCCCAGAAAGTTGGCTCTAAACCTTGTTGAGGTCTGTCGCTAACTGCCTTACTTGGTTCTGTATGTTATTGATAGTGGCCCTTGTTTCTTGTTGGAAGCTTTGCATAGTAGCCTTTTACTCCTGCTGAAATTGAAAGTTACTAGTGGCTAATTGCCTTATTAACTCCTCTAATGAAGGCTCAGGTTGCCTAGGAGCTTGAGCTTGTTGTTGTCTCTGAGGGAAATGAGCTTGCCTCTATTGAAATCCTAGAGGTCCATAGGCTGGAGGTTGATTCTGGGGCTACTTTCCATAGCTTAAATTAGGATGATCCCTCCATCTTGGATTATATGCATTAGAGTAGGGGTTGTAGTTTGTGGAAGGTCCAGAATATCCCCCTGCTGCCTTTACCTCCTCGCTTGTGTCCTCTTATAGAGTGGGACACATATCAATGGGATGTCTAGGAGAACAACAGATCCCACAAGCTTTTACCAGCGCTTTCCCATTATCCAATAATCGGTGAACCATGGTCGTCAATTGGGCCACTTGTTGCTACAAACTGGCTAATTCTACCTCTTTAACTACTCTCACTCCAGTGTCATTCCTGGTAAAGAATTGTTGAATGTTTGCAACCATCCTTGATATCAAGTTCCTAGCTTCTTGAGGAGTCTTACTAACCAAAGCTCCTCCACTAGCAGCATCAATCATGTTACGGTCCATCACTAGCAAACCTTCATAAAAATATTGAATCAAAAATAGCTCACTGATTTGATGTTGAGGGCAGCTAGCACAAATTTTTTTAAACCTCTCCCAATAGTCATGAAGTGACTCCCTATGCCTTTGTTGGATGCTGCAAATTTCTTTTCTGATGGTTATGGCCTTTGAGGTAAGGAAGTATCTATCCAAGAAAGCTCGAGCTATATTCTGCCATGAATTGATGGATCCTGGTGGCAAATAGTATAGCCACTCCTTTGCAGAATCTTTCATTGAGAATGGAAAAGCTCTCAGCTTGACTTGTTCTACTGGAATTCTCGTTGGCTTCATGCAAGAACAAACCACATGGATCTCCTTCAAATGCTTGTTGGGATCCTCCCCGGCTAACCCATTAAAAGATGACAGAAGATGCATTAGCCGGATTTCAACTCAAATGTCGCTTCTTTTTCTGGAATTTCAATGCACAGAGGTTGTTGGTCCAAGTCTGGAGCACCCAACGTCCTTAGCATAGACTCTGCCATCACCACTTCTTCAGATGTCTCTTCAAATGTTTCAAAACTTGATAGATCTATATGGTGGGCAGCTTCAATGTCAATAGGTGTGAATTGAAAATTAGATGAATGGAAGGGAAACTGAGAATGTGAGCTGATGCGATCAAAGTAGCGCCCCAAATTTCTCAATTTCGCGTCGAATCCTTCGGTGGACATAAACACCTACGAGAAGTCAGAAAGAAACAATTAAAATATAAAAAAAATAAAAACAAAAATAGAGTGAAAAATAGGAAACAAATAAATAGTGCCACTAGAAAATTAGCTCCCAGCAACGGCGCCAAAATTTGGTGTTCTACAGATTGTGATTAAAAACAGTTATTAAGTTCCACCAAAAATATAAAAACTTTACAACCAGTTATAGTTAGTAAGGGTCGATTCACAAAGAACCAATTCAATTGACACTATCAATCGATTCCAAATTTAAACTCTAATGAACAATAAACAGTAAAAAAGGGGTTTTGTTTATTAAAACTAAGAACATAAATTGAATCTAAAGCAACAACAGTAAATATGATTTGATTTACCAATTTAAAGACATTGGTTAAGAGATGGAATCCACCACTAGATTTATATGATAATGCTAACCTACATATCTTTTATATCAACATGGTCAAATATATTCTTATGTGATTGTGAGATTAATTCTCTATTTTCCTTAAGTTTTGGTTAATTTACCGATCACTCAAATTAAGCCCTAATCATTAGTTAATTGTAAAGCAACTGCTCTTACATCTTCCTAATGATTGCATTAAGAATTAGAAAAGCAATCACACCAAGGTCCAATCACACACCGAAATTAAATTACTTAGCTTATATGTTTCACTAGTCCTACCATCACAGCCACGCATAGCAATCCTAGTTTTACTACTTTCAAAGATAGTAAAGAGTATAAAAACCTTTATACTGAATTAAGAACAGAAACATATGAATAAGAATATAACTGTATTGAATATAAAGGAATATGAAGGGTTCACATAATCAAAACTAGGGTTTTATCTTCCCTTAACCAAATAAGAACTAAGCCACACATGGTGAATTCAAATTCAAAAGAAAAACTAAAGAAAGTCATCATCAAGAATACAAGTGCAGAAGAAAAATTGAATATCAAACTGGTTTCTAATGATCATGATTGGTTGATCTCTGATAATTCGATCCAAAATCTTCAATCTTTGATTTAACCTTTCTCTCCCAATTCCTTGGCAGCTTGCAGTCTAGAGATTTTCTTTTTGGAACCCTAAATAGCCTTATAAACCTTTGGATACCTAATTCTTCATTAAGATTCGAAACTGATTTCCTGATTCGCAGACACTGGCCGTGTCATATGACACGGCCCACACCATGTCTAAGTCTGCCAGTTGAAATGCCACATAATTTGGATTCAGAGAAGGACACGCCCCCTAGTGTCTGGTGACATGGGCCGGGTCACTTAGTTCTTTCATTGTCACCCTGATTCTTCATATATAATCTTCTCCTTTTACTTCCAGAGGGTGATATTGATCTCCTTAACTCCTTAGCTCTCTTCTCAAGTGAATACTGAGCTTGGTTTGAATCCAATGGACTGAGACACTCAAAGATCTCTAAAAAGCACAATGCAATTATGAGTGCTTATAAACATACTTAAGCAAAGTTTCATAATAAGACTTCGATTAGGCTTCATATCTAGAAACTCGGCTAAAATTTAACAATTAAGCATATACGAAGTCCAATTAGATCAAAGACAAGGTATTCAAGATAGAGAAATAATCAACAGATTGCCAACATAAACCATATTCCACAGATAAAACAATCGCCCATACAATTGTCACCGAAAGGTAAATGCAACGTTTATATTATGATGTATGATTATGGTCATGAAAATGAATGTCATAGTGTAAATACAATATCATGAAACTTGGCTATTTCCAGGAACTCGGTTCCTTGTATATCTCTAGGTAGGGAGGGAATCTGTTACCTCCTTAACCTACCTTGTAATGAATGGACTAGTCCACTACACCACACTTGTAACCCTAACCAGAATAGCCCTCACTATGAGAATCTAGGACTAGTCCTTATTCTCTAACCAAGTGATTGTGCACATCACATTAGGTTACAAATACTTAGGAATAACAAGTGTGTGTGAAGAATGTGGAGTTATGTCTAACACTTACATAAACACCACAATAACTCTATACAAAGTCTATCCTTGCATTACTAGCTCTATCTCAACTCTATGAGAGCAATTCATAGACTACGACACTCCACTATTGCCAAACAAACTTAGTATACTTGTATCTAGTATCCCACCTCCTCATCACTCCACAAGTGATATCTAATGCAACATTATGTTACCCAAGGAACTAGACACCTACCTATGGCAATCCATAGCTAATGGATGCACAAGGCCTCCTTACTTTCCCTTGTTGCTAGATAGTCTTTCTCTCTAATAAATACCCCTATTAGTGTCTCAACATTCTTAAAAAGGAATAAATGTAACATCCTCCTAGCCTAGTAGTTCTAATCAGGGTTATAGAAGCTCAGTAATACTGGTTATCTATTAATTCAAGTAATTTTCTAAACCAGTTTGAGCATAATCCTATAACACTGAATACAAGAAAATAACTACAATTTCAGCATAAACAATTGATATGATGGAAATTAAAACATTTCCTTTAACCTAATAAAATTGATCGGGGTTATAGTAGCTCAATAAAATGGGTGGAAGATATTTGATGATTTTGATAATGATTTAGATTGATCTGGGCATAAATCTATAATACTGAAGTTGATAAATAGTTCAGAAATTAGTTTAAATAGTTGAGAAAATTAGAAATAAATAAGGAAAATTTATGTCAAAGCTAAGAATACTAAGAATGGATATCTAGAAGTTTCTTGATTCAATTCCAAAAGTGTAATTTTAGCCAGGAAGGAATACTAAAGCTTAAGAGATTGATATAGTAGTATAAGAAAAATGGTGGAATGGTAATATAGAAAATATGAGGAAATCTGAGAATTTTCTACGATACCTATGAAGGTTAGAAAAATTCACTTCAGGGAGATTAAAGTGTTTGTAACAGATAAATCGTTACCAGTTGAATTTTATTTTGAAACTCAACCCACGTCTCCCCCACTGTTCCCTTCTGCTACCACTTCACCAAACATAAGATATTTTTGGTTTTTCCCTCACTCTCTCCACTCATTCATACTACCCCTCTCTCATTCTCTCATTTTCACGTTTCCACCTCTCACTCTCACTCACTCTCTATTCTTTTCAGTTTCACACTCAACAAAGGGGAAAAGAAAGACAAAAGAGAAATAAAGAAAGAAAATAGAGGAAAAGCTAGTGGGAGCAAGAAACAAGAAGGAAGATCAAGAAAAGAAATATCAAGAAACAAAGAGAAGAATAAGATGAAAGGGATATGGAAGGCAAGGTAGGGGTTTTTTTCTTAAACTTTGATTACTAAAACTAGATTCATTATGGTTTTGAAAGAAAACTTGTTTGAATGATGGATTTTAAACCATGATCTTCATAAGATATGATCTTGAGACTAAGTTTATTCTTAAACTTGAAAAGATGAAGATTGAGTTTTGTAAAAGATGTAAACTTGTAGATTGAGGATTACCCATGCTTGCCATATTATTCTATGACGTTTTGGTTCCATGCTTGGTGAGTTTTGATTTGGTTTTTATATGATAATGGGTTAATTTTGGGGTTCCCTCTCCTAAAGCTCTATTTTCACGTCTGAAAATGCCCAATAATTGATTATGGGCAAGCCATAACCGGTTATTGGCTCATGGCAGAACCTCTTTATATGTGAATAACTGGTTAAGAACTTGGCCTAACCAATTATTATAACATAACAGAGAGCTATGTTATGCAATAATCAGTTAGAGCCAAGGCCTAACCAGTTATTGTTTAAAATTGAAATTTGAAAAGAGGTCCATAACCGGTTACTCAACGAGGATAATCGGTTATAGGACATAAACTCTGACTTGACTAGCCTAAGATAACCAGTTAGAAACTTGTCCTAACCTATTTTCTTGCCTAGAAACATAAATCTAAGATTGATGCAAAAGCAAGGGACCTCAAAAACACTTGATCTCAAGCATGAATGGCTAAGATATGCTTAATCAATGATATGAATGATAACATGATGAGTTATTATATTGCATATGTGATGAAATGTGAGGCCTTATTCCATGATTTAAGGTGAATATCATGAGATACACTTGATTTGATGAATAAGTATGATACTAAGATTTGATAAGATGATATGATGATCTTGATGCATAATTGATTTGATATTTATGCAAGACATTGTGATATGAGAATGAAGATTAAAATAATGATTGATTTCATGAGCTACCCATTATCTAGGATATCGTTGGTCTTAAGGAGAGACTTGGAAATGGTGGTTGAGGAAGGATATTTCCTTACCATTTGAGCTATTGAGGTTGAAGATGGATAATTCCTTCCCTCTTTACCTGAGTTCTCCCTGAATGGAATGTAGTTGAGGATGGATAATTCTTTCTCTACTTAAGGCATTCCTAGATTAGAGATAGTGTGAGGAAGGAAGGTACCCTCCCTATCAAAGTAGTTGAGGACGAATAATTCCCTCGCTACTCACAACTCTCGAATAAGGATGAACAATTCCCTCAAAAGTTGTGCTCGCTCTCTACCCACAACTCTGCATATGGACGGATAATTCCCTCATTTGTTGTGGACTGATTTGGGTTACTGTGACTTTAGAGTAGTCTGTGTAGTAAGATCTATGAATGGGTTGTAGTATACTAACCTGAAAGCAGGCTACTACCAAGTGATTGATATTGTGAGGATGAACATTCCCTCCATACCATTTGATGAAAGATGAAAAATGACTATTCATGATTGACAAATGATGATAATTGATAAATGATCATATGAGATGGCCTATTTTATAAGCCTATCATGATTGGATTTTTTATGGATATTGAGATTAGAATGATATTTGATGATTTGAGATTTGATAAAATGATCTACGATTTGATGACTTGAGTATTGATGATATGAATCATGATTTGATTTTATGAGATTTGATGAAATGAACTATGATTTGAGACTTTGATAAGATTTGATGACTAATTTAATCATTCAAATGATTTTGATAAAACGATAAAATGAACCTCTGTTTTGGGAAGAGGAATGACTCAATTTGGCTTTGGCCACCTTTTTACTGACTATATATTAATGATTTGAACTGATTTTTCCCCGAAACATCTAGAAAGATTATGATGGCACATTTTTTTATAACTACTACTGAGAATTTCTCAATTCTCACCCCCTACTATGATTTTCTATGATGATTCCAGGAAGGACTTAGGAAGCCAAGCAACATGGAGATTTGGCGGGAAGAGTTAGTTTAGTTCTTTGTTTAGATATTTGTATTTAGATATGTAACACCCTAATATAATTATCGTAAAATAAATGGAATATTTCAAGAAAAAATGTATCAAGTATGTCACTTTTTATCATGCATAAAACATAAATCCATAATAACCTGTATAGTCATTATAGAGAGCCACGAAGATGAAAAAGATCATATATATACATCATTGTCTAACAAGCCAAACTATAATACATAAGCTTTTACAAACTATTCAGCAAAGTAAATAAATACAAGCTAATACAAAAAGAAACAAAATGCTAAACTAAGCCTTCTACTTCTTGTAATACCCTTAGTAACATGTTAGTCCTGTATATGGTTACATAAGGTAGCATATAACTTGCTTAACATGCTTGCAAAATTTTGTGACAATCTGAGTTTGTTTAGGCACTTACTTGCAACTCAGAGTGTGAAAAGTAGCTTAAAATAACTTAGATAGTAGCATAAATTACTAAGTTAAAGGAAATAAACATAGAGAATTTGTTTTTTAGTCACAAATAAGTGAAAGAAGGTGCAGTTAAAGTTTCAAGATAATCAAAGTTAGTTTGATAGTTTTAAGCATACTGGTTATGTGCTTTAATATCGGATTGACTAGTAGTAGATATGAAAAATCATGAAGATGGTGAAACAAAAATTTAGATTTATCCTAGTATTTATTCAAAAGTTTTTGGAAGCTAGAGAACTTGAATTAGTATAATTTGGGTGTCCTTAGCAGGTATAAGTTTCAGCACAGAAACTTAAGTTGGTTTTCTTTTCCTATTTCTCTCCTAATCTCTCAGCTGAGACAAAAACAGAGAAAGAAACGAAGGAAGAGAAAAGAAAAAGGGAGAGAAAAGAAGAAGAAGAAGAAGGAGAAGGAGAAGAGGAAGATCAAGATCAAAGCTCAAGCTTGAAGATGATCATCCATACAAGAGGTAAAGGGTTTCTATTCATCTTCTCCTTTTTTTGTTCATCTTGAATGACATGGGGTTTATGAATGAAAATAGGGCTTTGGATAGCCAAATCTAGATTCTTGGCTTGGTTATTGGTTCCAAGGACTAGGTTAGGATAGTTATAGCTTAGTGAATCAATAGGTTGTATAAGTGTTCCAACAATTTTAGGGGCCTATATTGGTGCTAGAAATCATAAGGAAACTGATCTGGAATGATTGGAAGTGAGAAAGGAACCTTTGGAACAATGCTCGGTTCTGCAGAACCTAGATTCTGCTATGCACGCCACGACGTGAGGACACCGTGCCACGTTATGAGGTTGAATTTTTTGAGTGCGTCGCGGTGTACCAACGTTGTGCTGCGGCGCGTAAGGCTCAGTTTTTTAGTTTTCAGCAGAAAGAGAGTTAGGTGCTGTGACGTGCCTAGTCTTGTGCCACGGCGTGAGGACCAAAAATGCCAAAAAATGTCATTTTTGATATTTTGAAGTTCTTGGCTAAATGGAATCATTTTTATATGTTTCCTAAAGTGTGTTAAGATACAAGTAGGGATAATTCAAGAGGGATATTATCACCTAGCAAGCATGAGAAAGCTTAGGCCTTTGATCATCCAAGAATAATGGATTGACATATGTTATGTTATATGTATGAATCTTAGAGCAACCAAGACAAGTGGTTTGCCCTTGGTAAGGATGTAGCACCTTTGGCAACTTAGTGTTGCATTAGATGTCACTCAAAATGTGATGAGATGATGCGTTGGGCATAAGTATACTAGGATGGATGAATAGTATTCACTCTAGTAAGGATGAGGAATATATGAACCTTAGGAGATCCAAGAGTAGTGGATTACCTTGGGAATGTACCTAGACCCTTAAGAAACCAAAAGTTGCAAGTGAGAACCACTCTTGAATTAGATTTACTTGAGTGGAGACAAGGTTGTGTATTTAGTTCCTAAGAGAGAATGTTTATGTACTAAGTCCCTAGTTAAGCGAGACCTTGTGCATTGTAGAATACACAAAAGGATGAATGGTGACTTGTCAATTTGTTACATTCATTAAGTATACAAAGTTCTAGAGAAATGATCATTTATTTCTTTAAGCAAGGTTGAATGAGGCATTAGCTAAGATAAACTCTTTCATTATATTAAGTTGAGTCTATAGGAAAGTTATGAGAACCTTTGAGCATTCTAGAGTAATGGTTTACCTTATGTAGGTATCTAGCACCTTAGGGCACCTTATGTGGTGTTTATATCACTTAAGATGTAATGAGTGATGATGTGGTGTATTAGATGCAAATGAACTAGGATGGATTAGTAGTATTTGCCGAAGAATGTGACTTTATATGACAAAAGGTCATTTGGCCAGAAGGAAAGGAAACAGAGGTTCCTAAGGGGACAAGTTATTCCTGACCAAGTGCTAGGGTTACGTGTAGTATGAGGTTACAGATTCTCCTCTCTAGAAAGGGTAAACATAAGAAGCCAAAATTCCTACTAGAATATGCTTGGGTCTTAAACAAAATATGTATATAAGTATGTATGTATGTCTATGGAAATGGTCTAGTAATATTGATCTTAGTGAGTATCCTTTGATACAGTGCACAATCATGGAGGCTAAAGGAGATAGATGGAGTGTTCAAAAGACTCTTTTAAATAAGGACTTAACCTTGATATCTTAACAGTGCCAAGGCCAAGGGAGATAAGTGGGAAGTCCAAAAGGTTCTTTTGAACAAGGACTCAACCCGAACTTCTCGATAGCGCTAAGATATGTGTAATGTGAGGATGAGTTTTTCCTTTATTTATCGCAGGATAATATACTGAACTAGTTCCTAGTAAACTTCTTAGTTTTCAAAATAAAACTCTGCAGGTATTTCAAAAACAAAACCCTGCATAAGCATTTCACACATATAATCTTAGGACATTCTTAGGCATACTCACATCACATATCATCAGCATTGCATTTATAGATAGTTGTGTGGGCATTATCTATTGCTGTTGGTATTCACAATTGTGTGGAAAGTTGTCTTTATCTAATGGTTTGTAGTCTATCAGTTTAGACCACACTACATGGTAGTGTGCAGTTATGAGAAAAGTGGAGGAAACTCCTATGTTAGTTGTTATTGCTTGTTCTTACAATGTTATGACTAGCTGGTATTGGAATTGCTTTTACTGAAAATTATAATTCTCATCGCAGTTCTTCTTCCATGTCAATCCAAGTGCAGACCCTACTAAAGGAAGGAAGACGAAGCAAGAAGACTAGTATAGTTTATATGCTTTAATAGACAAAGCTTATGTATAAGTTTATATTTGCTTTGTATGTTTAAAAGAGTTATGTATTACAATATGCCCTTTATGGCTAGTGTTATATATACATGTTTGAGGTTTAAGTTTTCCACAATCTCTCAAGGCTTTCTATAATTACTCAGTTGTGATTATGGATTTATGTTAGTATATATCATGTAGAAACGATGTTTCTAGTGCTGTATATCTTTGTGTATCTATGATATACCTAGATATATGTATTAGGACGTTACACTTCTTCTTTTTCTTGTCCATTTTCTCTTTTGGAGGGTCTTCACCTGGATTTACAAGGAACACATAGGGGTGAGAACTCACAAAATTCTCAGTATTAGCAAACCTATGCCAGCAGTTATTTATTTTGCAACAAATAAACAAACTAAAAACATACATACACTCTACGTAACAAAATATCTGAAAATCAATAATATCAAAGAATCGCCCATACAACCCTAAGATACCATCGATCAAGCAACCAAGCAATCAACTAAGACAATTGCCCATACAATTGTCAACCATGCAATGTCTTATATTCTAATATGAGATATGCTCACACAAAGACCCAACAATATGATTATACAATGCTAATGCAGATTTTAGTTTTTGAAAACACAAGTTACTTATTTCCCAAGAACCTCTATTCATTGTATATACTAAGTAGGATAAGCCTTAAAAGCTTAAACCCCACTTGGTAATAGGTAGATGTCTTTCCCTCACCAATGTAAGAGTACTATTTCCACTCCCATACCGGTAACCCTGACCATCGCAAGATAGATACTAGGAGAATTTAGATCCAACACCTCATTCTCAAGTCATATGGTTGTGCATAGCATCTAAGGTTACAATACATAGGAAACTAACAAGTATCAAGTTTGAAAACCAAATATCCAAGTGTAAGTTCAATTCACAATTGAAACAAACACAAGATCTTCATAATCTAGTGTAAAAGGCAAAACTAGGATATGTAATTCCTAGCCTTACTTATCCAACAAAGTAGCAAGAACCATGTTACGAGCACTTTCATACCTAGAACCTCACATCATCACTTCACAAGTGATTTTCAAGACAACCTCATGTTGTGCAAAGTCCTAGATACAACCCTAAGGCATTCTAAACTCAAAGAGGCCTAAGGTTTCACAACTCCTTATATATACTAAATGGTCAACCTCTCCAAGAATGGCCCTCATTAGTGCCTCATCACACTTAGGAAAGCATATATAAGTGATTCCATCACTTAGGAGATTCCAAAACATCAAAAAACACAACGTTGGAAAATCCTGGAGCCCGCGACACTACACAGCCTTGGCATGCCACGGCGCCTTGCTCTCGAGTTTTAGCAATGATGCACCTCACGCCTCGGTGTGGCATTCTCATGTCGCGGCGCACGTATCAGAAAATGATTTTTGTAAAATTTTGTAGAAATCATGTACTATTCCATTGGAACAAGTCACGGGTTTTGGCCACTCCAATCCAATTTCTAGATGATTTAAGGTCCCGAATAAGTTCACTAACACATAAGAATCATTAATCACCAACAAAAACCTCTAAATTGGATCCAAGCATAAAATCACTCATCCATGACCTAACTTTCTCACTTTTAGCATCAAAGGTTCAAATGACAAGTTTTAAATTTCTAACTCAAACTCATTCTATGAACAAGTCATAAACAATCAAGGAAACTCATTCAAGCAAGAAAAATAATTCAAATAGCTCTAAATTCCAAAATGACCTATTATGTATCTCATATGCATAAATAGTGAAAATGGAAGAAAATAGGTCACAAGAACACAAAACCCCCTACCTTGTGAAGCAAAAATGAAGATGATGCCTAGTGGATCACAAGTCTGCCTTTCCTTCTTGATTTCCTCTTCTTTCCTTCCTCCTTTGCTCCTTGCTCTTCTTTCTCTGTTGCTTCTATTTTCATCCAAGAGAGAGAGTGAGAAACAAGTGAAAAATGAAGAAATATCCAGGGAAATCAATATAAAGCAATAGAACGTAAGAGGCTTGGTCACTTAAGTGATCAAGTGATACTCCCGATCTGCTAAGAACACTTAGATCTCTCCAAATCCAATTTTCTTATAGCCAACAAGTTTAAAATAAATCATAGGATTCATCAAAAATCTTGTTGCACCAAAACCATCATTTTCCATATCCGTGACTAGTCATTCCAGCATTTAAACACACAACCAGTGTGCTTAAAAATGTCAAACTAACTCTGATTATTTTTAAACTTTAATCATATCACAGATTACATATTTGTGACTTCGAAATAAATTATTCACTTCTATTTCCAATAGCTGAACCATTTATACTAATATTTAGGTCATTTTAAGCTACTTTTCACCCTTTCGGGTTACAGAAGTGCCTAAACTAACTCAGATTGTCACAGAAATTAAGAGGCTTGTTAAGCAAGTATTAAGCTACCTCTGTAACTATTTACAAGTCTACAAGGGATCCATTAACACTACAACTCTTAAACCACTTTAATTTCACTCAATTATGCAACTTTGTGAATCAAAAATCAACCTTAACCTAAACCCCTAAATTTGGCCTAAAAGGGAATTATGGTATCCAAGTGATGAAAAATTCATCGTAATACATCCACAAACTAGCTTTTACTCAACCTAGCTATTCTCATCAAGATTCAACTCAAGAATCACAAAACCACTCTTCAAACCCCCATTCCCTCATCAAGTCCCTCAAGAACCAAAATGAAGGAAATGAAAACAAGCAGTCCAAACAAAGTTTCCCCCTACCTCAAGGTCTTGAAGATGGCCAAGGATGAGTCCAAGCTCTCCAATCCTTGTTTGCCTCTTGGTTTCTCTCTTATTCTCTTCCTCTTTCTCCTTCTTCTTTTCTTCCTCTCTTTTCTCTTTTCTTTCTTCTATTTTCTGCTTCTCCCCTTCTTTGCCGTGGGATATTTAACAAGGGAAGTCAAATTTGGCTTCTCTTGAATAAGTACTAAAACCCCCAATCTACTAATAACACATAGATTTCATCAAATCCAATTTCCTAACTTCAAACAAGTTTAAAATAAATCCAGAGAATCATAAAAAAACTTGTTTCACTATTTCTATATTTTTCTATATCTACTGGTAGTCAATCTGACATTAAAACACAACCAATATGCTTAAAAATGCCAAACTAACTCTGATTAACCTCAAACTTTAATCACACTTTCTTCCATACTTTTGTGACTTAGAAATAAACTCTCCACATTTTTTCCACTAACTAAGAAATTTAAGCTAGTTTCGAGGCTAATAACAGCTATATTTCATACATATTGTTACAACAAAGTGACTAAACGTGCTCAGACGGTCACAAAATTACATAGGCATGACAAACTAGTATTAGGATACCTCCATAATCATATACAAGTCTATCATGTTTTTAATGGTGCTACACACCCCTACCCCATCTTTGAAGCATCACAATATACCTTAAAGTTTTCCAAAGGATCTGGAATTACCAACACTGGTGTAGTAGTTAACCTCAATTTTAGCTCTCGGAAACTGTCCTCACAATCCTGAGCCCACTCAAAAGTACTACATTTCCTAGCTTCTTATCTCAGTCACAGTGGTGGGTCTCTCCCACTGTAACACTATATCCACTTTGCAAGGGTCCACAAAAATCCCACCTTGAGATATCACATGTGCCAAAAACTGTACTTGTGAAAGCCAGAACTCACATTTAGATAGCTTGACAAACAACCTATTCTCCTTAAAGGTCTCCAACACTATCCTCAGATGCTATTCATGCTCCTCCACTGTCTTAGAATATATTAGAATATCATCAATAAGCACCATAACAAACTGATCCAAGTAGGGTCTAAAGATCCTGTTCATGTAATCCATGAACACTGCTGGTGCATTCGTCAACCCAAAGAACATCATAAGGTACTCATAATGTCCATACCTAGTTTGAAAAGTGGTCTTAGGGATATCCTCTTCCCTAACCCGTATCTGATGATATCCAGACCTAAGATCAATCTTTGAGAAATTTGCAACTCGTCTCAGTTGATCCATAAGATCATCTATCCTAGGCAATGGATACTTATTTTTTATAGTCACCTTATTCAGTTATCTATAATCCACACAAAGCCATGCCATCCTTTTTCTTCACCAGTAACACAGGTGCTCCTCACGGAGAAAAACTTCGCCTAATGAATTGTTTGTCCAACAAATCCTTGATTTGCTTATTGAGATCTGCTAACTCTTATGGTGCCATTCTATAGGGTGCTATAGAGATAGTTCCCGTCCCAGGCACTAAGTCTATAGTAAACTTTATTTTTCGCTCAGGTGGCAGCTCCACTATATCACTAAGGAAAACTTCAGGATATTCACCTACCATGGATATTTCATCTAGGCTTTGCTCAACCTCAGCACTTAGTGAAAACAAGAAAACATATCCTAGAGCTCCCTCTCTGGAAATAGGTTTGCCCCAATGATTTAATATGTTAAGTTTTGATAATGACAAATACAAGACAAAAAGAATGATGCTTATGCTTTACAGTTGTGCTTAATAAATGACAAATGCATCACAAAAGAATGTTGATCATGTTACATAGATGTGCTTAATGACATATATTGTATCATGCATGCTTATGTATTTTATCTAGTTATATTTCACTTAATAATCATGCAATGAGATATATGTAACATTCTTCATATAATATATCCAATAATGCTTTATATGAGTCTTAATGAATTAATATTGGATTTGATTCTACTTAAATGAAAATGTGCAAAATATTCCTTGTTGCATCCTACATAGAGCATATCTAGTAGTAATTAATAAATATCTTATTTGAATGTATCTATAAAAGTCTTATACGCATGTTAGACTAACTAGAGTTATATATTTATGAATCATGCATATAAAGATATTGAGTTATGATTTTAGACTAACTATGTTTGTTTAAGTGAGCAATACTTTATAGGATAGTCAAAGTACCAAGAACGAGCATTGCAATAAGAAAGTAAAAAGATCACAACTATGCTCAACTTAAGAAGGATGAGAATGAAAGGTGTTCTAAGCATTTGCAAGATTTGAAGAGAAGAAATTTTTGAAAGCTTGGTTTACATCAAGAATTAATGGTAGCAAAAGATCAAGTCCAACATCTTCAAGAATAGCTTATAGGACTTAGATCTTGTGTAAATGTAAATAAGAATCACATTAAGCTCAAATAAGTTTTAAATATCTTTACAAGTGTTTCTAAAATGCTTAAATTCCCAACAAAATATTTTTGGAAAGCTAGCCTTGGTGGTATTTCAAATATGTGAAAATTAGTCAAGTTTGTGTTTTTTAAAACTGACATTTAGCTACTCTTTTGATTATAACTTTCAAACTAATTTAAGTTTTGTTATGAAACTTACTGCATATGAAAATAAACTCAAAGATCTTTCCGATGAGTGGTCATTTGTTTTAAATGGAAGAGAAATGAAGAAGTTATGACTATTTAAAATTAGTTTTCAAAAATAGTCAAGTTTGAGTTTTGCAAAACTGACCTTTAGTTACTAATTTGATCATATCTTTCAAAATACTTTGAGTTTTGTTCTGAAACTTCTTTCATATGAAAATAGACTCAAATATCTTTCTAATAGTGGTCATTCGCTTTAATCAAATAAGAAATGAAGAATTTATGACTTTTTAAAGTCAGATTTCAAAACCAGAAATACTGTAATCGATTACACAAGTTATGTAATCGATTACAACGTTGACAGAAGCCATGTAATTGATTACAGGAAGTGTGTAATCAATTACAAAGTGCCCAGAAAGCTTGTAATCGATTACACCAAGCTTATAATCGATTACGAAGTGCCCAGAAATGTTTCTAATAGCTATAAACGGCTAGTCATAAAAAATCATTTCTAAACATTACCAATGGCTATTTTATCACTTGGGCTCTATATATAAGTGTTGTATGAAGCATATACACCTCTTGAACACTTGATTTGATCCTTGAATTACCAAAATCATATTTTGAGCTCTTTATTACAAAATCCTTCTATTCTTTTGCTCTTCAATTTGTATTATTCACTCTTGAGAGAGTTTTCTATCATCTATACTTTGTTCTTTAAGTTGTATATCTACTCTTGTGAGAATTTCTATTCTTTCTCTTCACTTTAAAATCATTGTAAGAGGGTGAGGTATCCCTCAAGAGAGAAAAGGGTGAGGTATCCCTTGTAGTGAGACTCAAACACAAAGGGTGAGGTATCCCAAAGGTGTTGTGAGTGCTCTTGATTGTAAAGGCCATCAAGCACCTGTGAAGCTTGAAGAGTTGGAGGCTCTAGCACAAGGGTGAGGTGTCCCAAGGTATGAGGAGTTCTATTATTTGTACAAAGGTTTTCGTAGCACCCATAAAGTTTAGGAGATAGTGAAGAAAATCTCAAGTTAAGCTTGGGGACTGGATGTAGGCCACAAGTGGTTGGTGGCTGAACCAGGATAAATTCTTAAGTTTGATTCTTTCTTCCCTACACTCTTTAAATTTAGTATTTGGTAAAATATATTTATCTATTGCATATATTGATGTTTTGATTCTTACAACTTGATATCTAGCTTATTCACTTGATTCATCACATATCCCAAGTTGTATTTGAGTAATCCCTAATAGTTGTGCCTTTGTTAGACTTTTTTCACTGCATGTGTTAATTGAAAATATTAAAATGTATAATTTCTAAAAGTTGCATTAAAAGTTATAATCACTTAATTCACCCCCCCTCTTGGGTGATGGTTGCCATGACTAACAAGTGGTATCAGAGCTTCGTGCTCTCGTAAAAGCTTAACTGCTTAGAGTTAAAGATCCTTGTTCATTTAGCAACTATTAAAAGGTTTTCAAAATGGAAGGTTTTGAAATTGATAAACCACCATTCTTTGATGGTGTGAATTTCATTTATTGGAAAGTTAGAATGAAAATTTATATGAATCTATTGATATTAATTTATAGGATATTGTGCTTGATGGATTTACATATAAACCAAAACCAAGTTGGAATGCTTATGACAAGAAATGCTTTTCTTTTAACATTAGAGCTATGCAAATTTTAAGAAGTGGTTTAAATGATGATGCTTATGCTAAAATTAAGAGTTGCTCTAGTGCTAAAGATATATAGGATGCTATTGATTCTATCTATCTTGCTAATGATGATCTTGTACATAAAGTTATATATAGAAAGCAAGAAGAGCAAAATCCATTGAAGGAATCTTGTCATGAAAAATGTCCTCAAGAAGATGTTCTTGAATCTTGGATGACAACAATGAGGAAGATAGTGATTCCCTTAAAAAGGATGTTGAGGTAAATAATGCTAAACCATATTATCGTCCTTCTTATGATGAGCTAAAATGTGCATATGATGAATTATATGATGACTTGTTGTTCTTTGAAAAGAAAAACTTATCTTGTTTGGAAAACATTTCTTCCATTGAAAATGAAATTGAGATTTTGAAAAATAAATATACTTTTCTTGATGAGCAAATGTCTTTGAAATGTGAAACCTCAACTTCTTGTGAAAAATGCATTGATTTAGAAAATCAAGTTGAGGACTTATATTTCAAATTTGCCAAAGCTAATGATTCTAATTACTTACCTTCCATGGTTGTTAATAAGCATGAAATTGATGCTATTCCACATGAAAATTCAAGCAAGGCTTATGGCAAAAATAGTTTAGAATGTAATAACAACCAAAGCCTCAAGTTTTTCAAAAATGATGTTCAAAGGACCGAGTCATCATTAAATTCACTTGTTTGCAACTTTTGTGGTCATCTAGGACATATTTCTCATTTATGCAATTATAGAAGAAATTCTTATATGAGAAATAATATGAAATGGGTTCCTAAAGATCCTAAATGCCCTAGTACTAACATTGAAGAACCCAAGATGAAGTGGGTACCAAAATGTCCTCCTAGTGTTTCAATTATGCAGAAAACTTCTCAAAAGGATGGACAAATTGGTCAAGTGAAAAAGGAATCATCAAGGAGAATGCTTCCAAAGCCCATTGGTAGAAGTTTTGATCAAAGAAGGAAGATGACTTCAACCAAAGCTTCTCAAGTACAAAATGTGAAACTTGCAAAGGTCAAAACACCAAAAGAGAAGCAATGGGTAAAGAAAAGAGTTCTCTTGATTACCAAGGCCAAGGTATCAAATGTTTTTACCTCTTATGCATATTCACTTAAAAAGATAATGAATATGAGGTATATTCCTTGTAGGCCCTAGGTAAATGATAGAATCATGTGCACTTGATAAAATATGAATATTTTATTTAGCACATGATTATATTAATTCTTGTTATACCATAGCTCATTAATTTGTTTATATCTTGGTACATGAGATTCTACAATACCTAGGTATGCTTGCTATGATTTGAATTGTCTATATATCATGAAAGTAAACTTGCTTTTGGTTATATGCTTAATGGTAATTGATTATTTAATTTGTTGTGCTCAATTTACATACTATGAAAAAAATTAATTTTTTATGAGAGCATAATGGATTAATAATTAATGACTAACCTCTATGGATCCAAAATTGGTGAATACCAAAGAAATTACTTTGAATTGTGTTGTAGGGTGACCATTAGCTCAAGCATGCAAATGAAGTGAAATACAACCATACTACTTGAGATTAAGAAAACTTAAAATGGTCCAAGTTCTCCAAAAGTGGTGAAAAACATAAAAAGAAAGACATGGAGAACCACAACATTCTCAACGGGCCTTGAGGCATAGAAGTTGGAGTCGCCTACAAAAACTCAAAGAGTACACTTTTGGTGATATCAATATTTTATCCTTACTTATGCTTTAATTTGAATATCATGTAATATTTGGATAAGTAGATATTTATTTTATGCCTTAACATGCCTTAAATTGTGTTTTTCTAGCATTATATTTTAAAAGTGTCTTTACATATGCTAACATACTAGATATGCACACACCTTGCTTAGAATGACATGTTATGGTAATATCTTTAGTCCTGAGCTTGTGATCAATTCTCTTTGTTTAAATATTGAAATTCACATGCTCATGAGTAGTTTTAATCATTTCTCTTTGATGCCTACTTGTCTTGTATACTCACTTGGAGATTGGAAAGTAAAATGTTATATGTCTTCCTGTTTGATAAGTTTAAATCTTGAAAACAAGATGTAAATGGTTTCAAAAGTTATAATTCCATGGTTTTTCAATTCTTTCATTACAATAAGGGATTTTTTTTTGTTCTTGATTGACAAGTGTGCATATTAGAATTCCTTACTTGATATTACATGCCTTACATGATCATTGTTTGTCCCAAAATGCTTATATAAGTTTTGATGTTGATCATGTATTTCTTGATAAACTTGAATCATACCTTAAAATTCTTAAATCATATTTGTGGATTAAAGTGCATATGTGCTTCATGCATTCTTGTTAGAACTAATATTGCATGGTTGATAATGTGATACATGTTTTTCATTATATATCAACCTAAATTATGCTTGTAAATGAGCTTAAATGTTAAGCATATATGGACAAAGAGAAGAGTTGGATGAAAAGAGATATGAGGAGACTTTCTTTAAGAGCAACAGAATAGAATACTCAATGGAAGAAAGCCCAAACTCAAAGGTCCAATAAATGAAGAACATTCTAAAGAAATATCACTCTCTCAATAAGTATCTCTATCCCTAAGCTATTGTAGTATTCTATGTGCTATGGATTATATGATACTTGTTGATAATTTGATCTTAAATGATTAGATGCTTTTTTTTACATGAGAAGTATGCTTAGCATTGACAAAGTTACTAATTGGATATTAACTTTCTAATTTTGTCATTGCATATAGGGTGAATGATGTTAGTTCTATACATGCTTTGATCCCTATAGCATATTTCATCATGATGAATGTTTGATATCTATGATTCTCTTTATCTATGGTTTTTTAGTGGTATAACACCTAAGAGAATCATGCTCTTGTTATGAAAAGAGTTTATGGCTTGACTAAAAAGTTTTTTTAAAAGCAAAATCTCTTATCAAATTTGAAAGAAGCTTTTCAAATTTTATATCCTTGAGAATCTTTTGAACTTGTCTTAAGAACTTGAAAGTATTTTCACCTCATATTTGTCTTGAAAAATTGGAAATCATTTGATTTGTTCTATAAATGTAGTATTCTCTTCTTTTACTTTGAAAAGTGTTATTAAATCTTGAGAGAATGCTTAAGTTTCTAAATAGATCTTTTGAAATGTTCTATAGAGCTCTTCTTGATACTTCAAAAGATAAGCCTTGTTCTTCAAAAGTGTTTTATCTTTTCAAGGCTCTTGTTCAACGAGAAAGAGAGGAGATGTACTTTTATATGTTCTTTTAACTTGGGTTTGATCATTCTCAAGGAATATGTAATTTTAATATAAAACCTCTCTACCCTTTTAAAATGCTTTTGAAAATATAATGTGCTCTTGTAAAATTCTTTTTGAAATGGGGAGAAGTTTTAAAATAGTTTTTGATTAATGGATTAAGAATATAACCTTTTATGGTAATGTGCTTACATGGTCTTGATATGTATATTTTCCTTTATCTATCTTGTGCTTTAATAAGGGGGAGCTTATCTTACTTACCTTACATATCTTTCTTTCATGTCCTTGCTGACTAAAAATATATGCACGACTATGTTAAACTATTATGTTTTATATTTTGACAATATGCATATTTTGTGGGGGAGTCTAATTCTTAAATTGTTGTTTATATCCCTTGACTTACATCATTGTTTGACATGAAGTGCTTTATTGTTAATACTATCAACATGTCAGCAAAAATCATCTCTTATTGTCTTTCCCTCTATCAATGAAAGAAGATAAACTTTCTTAAATTTTATATCTTTCGATTCTTTCATTGAGAAGATCCTACCCTTCTTGACAACATGAGTTTCATCTATAGGGGGAGAAAATATTATATTTCCTTCCTAAGCCTTTTTGTTGATGTCAAATAGGGGGAGTAAAAATTGGAAAGAAAAATATGTTCTTGTGCTTATTGCTTGATATGCTTACATGAATATTTATTCTTCTATATTGTTCAATATATTTTTCTTTGGTGATTTGTCATCAACAAAAAAGGGGAGATTGTGGAAATAGGTTTGCCCTAATAATTTAATATGTTAAGTTTTGATGATGACAAATACAAGACAAAAAGAATGATGCTTATGCTTTATAGTTGTGCTTAATAAATGACAAATGCATCACAAAAGAATGTTGATCATGTTACATAGATGTGCTTAATGAGATATATTGTATCATGCATGATTATGTATTTTATTTAGTTATATTTCACTTAATAATCATTCAATGAGATATATGTAACAATCTTCATATAATATATCCAATAATGCTTTATATGAGTCTTAATGAATTAATATTGGATTTGATTCTGCTTAAATGAAAATGTGCAAAATATTCTTTGTTGTATCCTACATAGAGCATATCTAGTAGTAATTAATAAATATCTTATTTGGATGTGTTTATAAAAGTCTTATATGCATGTTAGACTAATAGGAGTTATATATTTATGAATCATGCATATAAAGATATTGAGTTATAATTTTGGACTAACTATGTTTCTTTAAGTGAGCAATACTTTGTAGGATAGTCCAAGTACCAAGAACGAGCATTGCAATAAGAAAGTAAAAAGATCATAACTATGCTCAACTTAAGAAGGATGATAATGAAAAGGTATTCCAAGCATTTGCAAGATTTGAAGAGAAGAAATTTTTGGAGGTTTGGTTTATATCAAGAATTAATGGTAGCAAAAGATCAAGTCCAACATCTTCAAGAATAGCTTATAGGACTTAGATCTTGTGTAAAGGTAAATGAGAATCACACTAAGCTCAAATAAGTTTTAAACATCTTTACAAGTGTTTCTAAAATGCTTAAATGTCCAACAAAATGTTTTTGGAAAGCTAGCCTTAGTGGTATTTCAAATATGTGAAAATTAGTCAAGTTTGTGTTTTACAAAATTGATATTTAGTTACTCTTTTGATCATAACTTTCAAACTACTTCGAGTTTTATTGTGAAACTTATTGCATATGAAAATAGACTCAAAGATCTTTCCGATGAGTGGTCATTTGTTTTAAATGCATAAGAAATGAAGAAGTTATGACTATTTAAAGTTAGTTTTCAAAAATAGTCAAGTTTGAGTTTTGCAAAACTAACCTTTAGTTACTAATTTGATCATATCTTTCAAAATACTTTGATTTTTGTTCTGAAATTCTTTCATATGAAAATACACTCAAATATCTTTCGAATGTGTGGTCATTCGCTTTAATTGGATAAGAAATGAAGAAGTTATGACATTTTAAAGTGAGTTTTCAAAACCACAAATGCTGTAATCGATTACATAAGTCATGTAATCGATTACAACATTGACAGAAGCCGTGTAATCGATTACAGGAAGTATGTAATCAATTACAAAGTGCCCAGAAAGTTTGTAATCGATTACACCAAGCTTATAATCAATTACCAAGTGCCCAGAAACGTTCCCAACAACTATAAACGGCTAGTTTTCATAAAAAATCATTTCTAAACACTACCAATGGCTATTTTATCACTTGGGCTCTATATATAAGTGTTGTATGAAGCATATACACCTCTTGAACACTTGATTTGATCCTTAAATCATCAAAATCATATTTTGAGCTCTTTATTACAAAATTCTTCTATTCCTTTGCTCTTCAATTTGTATTATTCATTCTTGAGAGAGTTTTCTATCATCCATACTTTGCTCTTCAATTTGTATTATCCACTCTTGAGAGAGTTTTCTATCATTCATACTTTATTTTTCAAGTTGTATATCTACTCTTGTGAGAGTTTCTATTTTTTCTCTTTACTTTGAAATCATTATAAGAGGGTGAGGTATCCCTCAAGAGAGAAAAGGGTGAGGTATCCCTTGTAGTGAGACTCAAACACAAAGGGTGAGGTATCCCAAAGGTGTTGTGAGTGCTCTTGATTGTAAAGGCCATCAAGCACCTGTGAAGCTTGAAGAGTTAGAGGCTCTAGCACAAGGGTGAGGTGTCCCAAGGTATGAGGAGTTCTATTATTTGTACAAAGGTTTTCGTAGCACCTGTAAAGTCTAGGAGATAGTGAAGAAAATCTCAAGTTAAGCTTGGGGACTGGATGTAGGCCACAAGTGGTTGGTGGCTAAACCAGGATAAATTCTTGAGTTTGATTTTTTCTTCCCTACACTCTTTAAATTTAGTATTTGGTGAAATATATTTATCTATTGTATATCTTGATGTTTTTATTCTTACAACTTGATATCTAGCTTATTCACTTGATTCATCACATATCCCAAGTTGTATTTGAATAATCCTTAATAGTTGTGCCTTTGTTAGACTTTTTTCGCTGCATGTGTTAATTGAAAATATTAAAATGCATAATTTCTCAAAGTTGCATTAAAAGTTGTAATCACCCAATTCACCCCCCTTCTTGAGTGATGGTTGCCATGGCTAACACCCTCCTCCAAACAGAGATTAACTTGATTCGCATTAAGATACACAGACTTAGATGGAATGACTCTGGTAGGTATATCTGACAAGAAAACCAGGGATTTATCTGAACAATTCAACACTACATGGTTAGCGGAAAACCAATCCATGTCAAGGATGACATCAATATCTACAAAAGGCAAACATATAAGGCTTACACAAAAAATCCTATCTTCCACCTTTACACAACAATCAAGAGACACTCTAGATGTTGTAAATACTCTACCAATGGGAGTAGATATAGATAAGTCATATGAAAGTTCAAACACAGGTAAATTTAACACATCCACATAATCATTAGAAACAAAGGAAGGGGATGCTCCCGAATCATACAACACAGTTAAAAGATGATTGTGAATTATACATTTACCTTTGATAAGATCAAAAGACTGAGTCACTTCTTTGTGATTGACTATGCGACATTGAAGATTAATTTTGATGATAACAAACATGAAGATGATGGGAAGACTAAGTCCAAGAACTTCAAGAATAGCTTTAGGACTTAGAGTCTTTTTATAAGAAACCTTCTGGATATCTCATTGATTTTGGAAGAAAAGATAAAAATGTTTTCTTAATAAACCTTCTTTTTAAAATGGCTTTTCAAAATAGTTAAAAGGTTTTTGGGAAATTTGGAAGCAAATTATCAAGTTTCAAAAATGTCTTAAAAATGGTTTTGAACAGCTTTATTTGAATAAAGCTTTCTTTATTCGAATAAACTATCCCATTCGATCTATTTTCACAAAAAGCTTATTCGAATAATAGTGGAGTTATTCGAATAACAGGTTTTAACTGGTCACGCCTTTTGTTTTCAAATTGTGCTATTTGAATAGCACATAAGCTATTCGAATAGAGGCGTTGCTCTACATAGCTTTCAAAAAGGATTATTCAAATAACAAGGATGTTATTCGAATAATCATGTTTCTTAGAAAACTCTATTTGAAAGAGTTATTCGAATAACGTGTTGCAGATTTAGTTTCCCCGTGGGTTATTGGAATGTGTTAATCGAATAACACAAAGGTTATTCGAATAAACACGGGTTCCAGATTTAGAAACTAATGTTTTTTCTTATTTATTACGAGAATTCAAAACCCATAATGGCTATTTTCTCTCGAGCTCTATAAATAGTGACCTTGGGTAATCTTTGAACATACCCAATAATCTGAAAGAATTTTCTCTTGCTTTAATCCGTGAATTTTTTTTTTACATACCTTTTGTGCTCTTTCTTGCCAAAACTTTAAGATTTCTTTAAAGAGCTTCATAGAGCTTCAAGTTGTGATATTTACTCTTTTGAGAGTTTCTCTTCTTCTGTATTCTGATTTATTGTAAAGAGGGTGTGTAACACCCCCTTCTGGGAGGCATTACATTAAGACTGACTCCTTTAAAATTCTTTACTCAAGTTATAAAAGTTAATAGTAAAAGATAAGAGTTTCAAAAGCTTCTTTTTGTGGATAATATAAACTGGTCAAATTTTAGGAACACAAAACATAAGAACCATAAAATAGACTTTTCATAAAACGAAGTTTGTTACATCCATAATTACATTACATCATGTTTCAAAACATAAAACTTAAGTACTCCAAAATAATCATACTACACATATAACTACCAAATGAAAATTGAGCCTTGTCCAAGTCCAAAAACCAGAAGAACGGGCTCTTGCATCTGATCTTCATCCAAATCCCCTTCGGGATCCCCAATAGACAAAGCCCCTAATCGGGGCATGTCACTATGGACGGGAGTCCGAGTAGTCAACTCTACATAGTCCTCACTAGAGGAAGCTCCCTAATTATCCTAAAGCTCCCTAAGGGGCACGTAGAATTCCAAGTGAACAACTGCATCCATAGTAAACATAGCCGCCTCATGCCGGGTCCTACTCCAAAGTAAAGTGACATCTCCGTCATACCGAATGTGCCCCGTATCTCACTGAACACTCCATGCTCCGATGCCCCCGTGGAACTACAGCCTAGTGAAACCTCGCGGATCTTGCCTCACCATCATCACAGTCTTTTCCATCACAAGTATAGAAATAGAAATAGACAGAATAATACAATAGAAGAGGTGAGATCCCCTACATCAATACTATCATGGCAGTAAGAAACACAATGAAAGACAGTAGTGCCTTTCATATACAACAACATCAAGTAATAGCATATATAATCATGTCAATACAGGAATATTCATAGAATAACAAACATAATCATGTTATCAATTGATAAGTAAATCAGCAATGTACATCAAGACATATATATGTATGGATCTTGTCACAATAACATATATGCTGACTATACATATGCATGATGTGTATGCTGACCATCCTTATACAAAATGCAACTAGTTCCTACTCCATGGAGTTAAGGTTCAGATATGAGCGTTTCAGAAGATCTGTCCCCCCTCAAAAGACAGTCTACGCCAGATCACGAAAAAAATAGTGCTTGTCGGGTCCTCAACATGCATTGCAATAGTTTTCCACAGCCAGGGGTATACAATGTGACAGTGGTCACTAGGTGGATCACCTCGCCTTGATGCCCCCTAAAATCCATCCGAGATCACACTTATCCAAATTCTCGCTCACTTCTAGGCATCAGAAGCCGACAGTCTAATGCTCAAGTGCATGCTCAAAGAAATCAAAACACCGTTGTACTGTTCCCAACAGTATTAAGGCAACCGCCCATACGATTGTCTAATACCATTAGAATCAATGATATTATATAGCCGTGCATTCAACTACATAATACCAATGATCCACTCGGGTCCAGCACTTTGGCCCAAAAGCCCAAGGCTAAAACCATAATCCACTTAGGTCCAGTACGTCAGCCCAAGGTATAATGTCAAATTCATAATCCACTTGGGTCCAGTATGTCGGCCCAAGGCCCATTGTCAAATTCATAATGCACTTAGGTCTAATACGTCAGCCCAAGGCACAATGCTAATGCATGCTATCACAAAGGATTTCAGTCGTGCAAAATTCAAAAATCATTACTATCAAGTCACGTGGAGCATTTTCACAAATTTCTCTAGTATATAAAAACATTAGGTCTTCTTTAGTCTTTAATTATCATGCTCTCAAGAATGGAGATAGAAATTAATCCAAATCACTAGCTGCTTCTAACTAAGTTCTTCGAATAACCTATCCTCATATTATTTATGAAAACCTAAAAAGAAGCCACAATGTCCTTACCTCACCATTCCTTTCCTTTTCATCTAAGTCTTTCAAATTTTCTCTAGTTCTTTCTCAAGCTTGGTTTTCCTCTCAAGACCGAAAATCACTCTATTGCTAAGTGATAAAATTTATTCTTTTCTATCCTTATCTTATAAATTCCTAATTAAATTCGTCGGTTATCATATCATCTAGATCCACCACTAATAAGTCACTTTCCATTATCCCCATTGTCTCCAAAATTGTTTCCATTGGTACATTCAAAAGTTATTACTCTTCAAATCGTGACATTATAATTATCTTCAATCTTACTCATAAATCACAAAACCCTAATCTGTCTTCCATATCACCTAAACAATATTTCCTAATATTCTTTCTAAAACTTCCATTATTCAACTTCTAAATAAAATATTTTCCATCGTAATTACTCTTCCAACTTATTATCAAATATTTTAGGTGTCTAATTCACTTTCACTTCTAAATATCAAGTATCATGGCCAAAATCAATTTCTTTTCAATGATAAAAAGTTTGTTTCTTCTCTTATTCAACTTATAACCTTATAGATCGTGTCTTTATCACCTAATCACCGAAGTCCTTGATAACCAAATATTTTTCTCATGGATATCTCTTCTTGGGCGAAGGTGGCCGTGAGCGTCACGGGTTAAAGGAAACCAAATAAATCATTCTTTCTCAACACAATCATAGCATGCCAGTTACTTTGATCGTCACAATCAATTAAATTCATGCTCACTATCAAAATCACACAATATCCATTAAGTCATCAAAATCATCTTTGCATACAACAACATCATATAATCATACCAAATTAAATGAAACATAAATCAAAATCACACAATTGAGTGGATGAGTCCTCACATGGACTCTCAACTCCCAACACAACCATTCGTTCCTCACCACCATAGTGTGGTCGATGAGGTTAATCTCCCTCTTACCTTCGGTATAGCCTTCTAGCTCCTTGTAAGTCCTCTTGAAAAAGTTTCTCCTTCCAAGAAGATCCTTAAAAAAAATAACACACAAACATCAACATTTAGGGTTTTGGAGATAGGATGATTTTGAAAGAACACACAACAACAAAATGTCTTAGTATGGGGTTTTAATTCAAGAGATGTGGATGGATGAAATTAAGGAAGATTAAGAGAGTGGGTTGAGGGTGTGGCCATGAGGCTTTCCAAGAGAAAAAGAAGGGAGTTTTATACTTTGTTTTCTTGATTCTTAGTTGAAAAATGGAAATGAACAAGGTGATAGCATAAAAATCAACTCTTTGATCCTTTAAAGTAGTCTTGGCCGTGAGCCTTGGGAGAAAAAGGTGGAATAAAATATTTGATAGATAGTCATTCACAAACAAACAAGGAAAGCATAGGAAAGATGAAAACTTTAACTTAGAAGCTTTCAAATCTTAGATTGTAGAACCACTTGAAACAAGCCAAAATCTTCATCCAAATGGTCTTAGAAGGAAGTGTAGATTCAAGAATGTAGATGAGTGAAATCAAAGAAAATGAGATAGGGATTTTGGTGAGGGAGGTCATGAGGTCTAGAGGAAAATGAGAGGGGAGAAAATAGAAATTAAGAATCTCACCCTAAGATCTTCAAGCTAGGGTTTGAAAGAAAATGATGAAGATGAGAGAATTTTATGGTGATAACATTATAGAAAATCATCTATAAAGTGTGTAGGTCCTAGAAATGTGATTGAATGTGGAAAACAAAATGGAAGAGGAAGATGAAGGGTGGTAGCCGTGAAGTGAAGGAGAGAAAATGGAAGATGAAAATGGGATATGATTGCCGTAAGGTTAAGAGAAAATAGAAGAGAGAAAATGATGAGAGAGAATGAGATAGAAGCTTTAGGGTAGAGAGAGAAAGTGATAGAAAGTTTTGGGAAAAGAAAAGATGATCACTTTTGGTGGAGATGTGAAAGGTGATGGCTTGTTAAAAGATGACATCTTGTCATCTTTTTTCCTCCCCAAAAACCGTGTACACCTAGGAGAAAGGAGCAAAACTTCTTTTACAAGTTTCTCCCAAAGCTTATTTGAGAAGCTTCACACGTTTCTCCAAAAAGGTCAAATCATGTTGTCATGTAGTGATATGATGATGTCACTTAGATGATATCATAAAAGTGACCAGATAGAAATAATCTACTAAATTTTTACTACAAGCTATTATCCAGTAGATAAAAATTACAGTTAACAATGTCGATATCTATTGTCTAATGGACAATAGGGCGCACCTAAATTTTATCCGTCAGATAAAATCTCAAAAAATAAAACTTCGTAAACTGTGTCCTGCCCTAGGCTTAGTAAGATCCCCCATCACTGTTTCTCCAAGGTTTTCTGGCCTCGGGGAAAATGTTTTATTTTCCCGGCTCCATTCGATGTACATGCAAATTGAGGAATATATTAAAATAATCAAACAATTCAAATAATTCAAATAATTCTAGAAAAATTCACAAAAATCACAAATATTATAAAATGAGTATTTATCGTGAATAAGTAATTTTTGAGGTATTACAACTCCCTCTTTCTAAAAAGAAATTTCATCCTCGAAATTTGTTTTATATTAGAACACATGCGGATATTGTTCCTTGTAGAATGTTTCTAGATCTTTAACGCAATCACAACAGCTAACTTCGAGTTTTTTGTAGAGTAACTCTTTTTCATGTGCTCTCAATTGTCTTGAAGCAAATGCTACTACTCTTTCTATTCCAAACGAGCATACATTCTAAACTCCAACGTGAAGCATCGCGAGACGTCTTGAAAGGTTCGTTGGAATTCGGCAGAATCAACACTGGCGAAATAATCGAGTGCCTCTGCAATCCTTGAAAATTTTCCTACATGCATCAGTTCATGCAAAAACTTGACTCTTTCACGTGAGCTAGATGAGAGGTCCTGCCATCTTAGAGAATCTTGCGGTGAATATCCGATACTAGCAGCTAATCCCACACAGTGGTGAATATCTAATACAGTCTTTGATCTTTCCCATTGAAGAACTACTCCAACTTTCGACGGATTCACAACAATTCCTTCCTTTAAGATCACGTGACCCAAAAGTTGAACTGCCTCTAGCCGGAATTCACACTTGGACAACTTCACGCATAACTTCTTTTTCTTCTTCAGAATTTGAAGAATCACACTGAGATGTTCAGCATGTTCCTCCAGAATTTAAGAATAGATCAGAATGTCGTCAAAAAAGACAAAGATAAATTTGTCTCAATAGGGAAGAAAGATCCTATTCATGTAGTCGATGAATACTACCAAAGCGTTCGTTACACGGAACGACATTACTAAATACTTGTAGTGCTCATAACGCGTCAGAAAGGCTGTCTTGGAAGCATCTTCTACTTTCAAATGAACTTGATAATAACTAGGATGCAATTGATCTTTGGAGAAAATAGCGGCCGCCTTCAGTTAATCCATCAAACCACCTAACCTCGAACTTAATAGGAAGTGTCTCACAAGGCAAGTTCTTATCTAATTGTACTGCATTCAGCATTATGACATGGTTTGAATCAGGAACATATTTTCTCAATCGAAATATAGGGGAACATTATGAAGGTTAGAAAGAAAAAGGTAATGAAACCATTTGGTATACTACCCTACCCATCCGACGAAGAATATGATATGGCCCAATAAAATTTTGGAATGAGCTTCATGGATTCAAATCCAGAAATTTCTGTCTCAAGAGACACTAAAGTTTTACTGGAAGAGAATAACAAGATATGGTTAGAAAATAACCAATCATTTTCCTGAGATCAAGTCTATTTATGAAAAAGGTAAATAATCAAATTAGCAGAAAGGTTTCAAATTTCTAACAATAACAAGATAGTTTAAACAACTTGTGTAATAACAACAGGCTTAGAAATGAGAATAGCAATACTCAAGTTAGAAGGAAATAAATACACAGGCAATCCCAAATTCGGCTTGCACAGCCATAGGTAACAAAAGAATGGGTCGCCACTGAGTCAAACAGTACAATTTAAGCCTTACTTCCTATGGTACAATCTCACTTGGGTAGATCTTCAGATTGGAAGGCTTCTGCTCCACTCAACATACCAATTTCTCCTCCGGCTTGAGCCCTTGTCGCATGCTTATTTCTAACAGAAGGCTTCGTCTCTTGAGAAGTATAATTCCTAAACACATGTCTTGGTTTTTCGCACTTCAAACAAACTTTTCCCTTGATCGTACAATTCCTAGTTGCATGATGCAATATCCCGAAAATTACTTAATTCATGATAAGTATTCATTTTATAATATTTATGATTTTTGGGAATTTTTTTGAATTTTTTTGAATTTTTTGATTATTTTAATATTTTTCTCGATTTGTTTGCACGCTGAGCGAGGTTGGAAAAATGAAATATTTTCCCTGAGGCCGAAAAAATTTGAACTATAGAAACGTTAATGGGAGATCTTACTAAACCCGAGGCTGGACACAGTTTACGGGATTTTTGTTTTTCAAGATTTTATCTGATAAATAAAATCACAGTATATTTTATTATCTGTGGGACAATAAAATATTATTTCTGCTGACTGTAATATTTGTCTACTGAATAATAGCTCTAGCAGATTATTTCTATCTTATCACTTTTATAATAGTATTTAAGTGACATCATCACCCTTCACTTTATCGAGAAGCGTGTAAAGCTTCTCAAGGAAGCTTTCTACTAAGCTTCTCAAGGAAGCTTCACTCCCCTCTCTCCTAACATGTGAATCCCACGACCATGTGGGGGAAAAAGTGACCAAATTTGTTATCATCTTTTCACTTCTCATTTACCATTTGAAAAACTATCACTTTCTCTCTCATATTTCATTTCTCTCTTTCTCTCTCACGTTCTCTTATCTCTCTCACACCCTCTCCTCTCTTTTCTCCTCCACTCACACGGCCATAAACCACCATTGGAGGCCACCCACAATTTCTTGCTTAACTAACCTTGTTTCTTACATCCTCTCATCATTCTAAGATTCTTCTCTTTGGGAGTCATCTCCTAAATCTTCCTTTTTCATCTTCCACCATTGAAGCCCAAAGCTTGAAGCCTTTGAGGTAATGTTCTTGATCTTCATCTTCTCTTTTTATTTTTGTGGTCCTTGGCCACCATTGTGATCAAGGACTCCCTTTTTAAGCTTTGATTTTGGATTTCTTGGGTTTCACCATCTTAGGATTTTTCTTGGAGGTGTTGGACGAATTTCAAGAGGCATCAAGGAGCTTGTTCTCTTGTTTTCTCTTGAGGTAAGAGGGAGATAATCCTCTTCACCCAATCTTGGTGGTGAGGAAATGTCTTTGGTGTTAATGGTGAGGAATCCATTATGGGTTTCTCACTTTGTTTGTGATTTTTGATAATGATTTGATTTGGATGTGTTGTATGATTTTCTATGCTTGTCATTATAAATCTTGATGGATTTGTATCTGTCTAAATGCTTAAATATGTATATGGATTGGTACCTACTTGATTTGGAAGCTTGGAGAAGCTCATTTTCATGGATTCTGGTGTAGATTCACGGGCTGTGTGGATTCACACGGCCCAGGCCGTGTTCCATACTAGAAGCATAGTTCAACACAGTACAGAATATCACATGGCCTAGGTCGTGCAATATTGCACGACCGTGTAATCGAGCAGCGCAAAAAGGGATTTTTTTCTAGAGGCGTACACGGCCTAGGCTGTGTAATTTGACACGGTCGTGTACTTCAGGCTGTGTACTTTGGCACGGTCGTGTACTTTGGGTAATGAAGAATGGTTGGGTTTTCTAGTCCTTTGGAGGCTCACGACCTCATTGGGCACTCATTAGGAGACTTTTCAACAAGCTAGAACTTAGTTAATGAAATGAATATACACTTAATTAGGAACTCATAATGTGGAAAGGATAAAGAACACAACCTTGTCAATTAACTTAGAGTGAGATTTGGATAAAGAAAGAACATGAGTGTGAGGAGGGTTGTGAGGAACTCAAAGTAAATATTCTAAGAGAGTTAATTCAAGAACATAATGAAATTGAAGTATAACTTTCGTAGCAACTTGAATAATATGTATTCACCTTGGAGGTTTTAATATTGACTTGAGGTGGGTCCGTAATTGGGATCGAAGATTTTTGGATGAATGATTGGACTCTATATGGCATGTGAATTTGGATAAGTTATTCTATCATTATGAATCTATATATGTATATATATATGTATGCATTGAATCCATATGCATTGAGGCATAATTGATATAGTCTGACATGATGAGTATGATTGAAGCATGCATTGACATTGTGATTATGGAACCGAAGTACCAGACCAAGAAACATCAGGTAAACGATTTAGTCAGATGTGGTTTGCTTTTATAACCAGAAACATTAGGTAGACGATTTAGTTAGAAAGGACTGGTTATTAGAGAAAACCCAAATATCGGTGGTACTATGTAGTCATATGGACAATCATATAATATCATTGATGCAAATGGTATTGAAACAATTATATAGACGGTTGCTTTAATACCATTGGGAATGGTACAACGGAGGGTTGAATCCCCTTGAATATGCATTTGTGCATTATACAATTATAGCGTTTTATGCCTAGGAGTGAATGAGAACTTATAGGATAGTGGGGTCTTGAATAGACCTAGGGGGACGTCAGGGCGCGGTGTTTCACTTGTTATCATGTTATCACTTTGTATACACCTAGCCATGAACATTGTTGCAATGCACTGGCAGCCCGACAAGGCACTATTGCTTTTCATGGCCCGACTTAGACTGCCTATTGAGGGGGGATAGATCTTCTAGGGCATTCATCTCTAAAAACTAAGTCTAGCTCCATGGAGTAGGAAATGAGTACATTGTATATGAAAATGGTCAGCATACGCATTGTGCATATGCATGGTCAGTTCACATATTGTCATGGCATGGTCAACATACATATTGTGGAGATATAAATATTTGTTATATATCTATAGTGAATACCTATTGCTATAGTGCTGTTGATATTTATAATATTATGGAATATGCTTTCTGATGATATCTATGGAACTGATAGCTTGAATATACTTGCAATATCTGTATGTATAGAATGACTTTGTCATTCGTATTATTTTCCTTTGCTGCCATGTTAGTAATGATGTAGGATATCTCACCTCTTGCTTGCACTATTCTTGTTCTATGTGATTTTTAGTTAAAGACTGTGAAGGGGACACGGTTGAATTGGCTAGTTTTGGTTGGGTTGACTTTCTAATTCCTGTGATGGTGTGGAGATGAGATTTCCTTGGTTACGTGCGGGTGCAGCTTCATAGGGGCATTGATGCCTGGAGGGTTAACCTAGACACCAAATGTTTCTTTGTGTATAGGGGTAGTGACTCTGTCCACAGGTAGTACCTATCCCGGGGTTACTACTTACCCTATAGTGCTTTGGTACATGTCTTTTGTTATTTGAGTATGTAAGTGCTACATTTTTATGTTAATAGTACCTTGTGTTCATTATATATATATATTTAATGTTTTATACTCAGTGATTGTATTTTGAGAGCTATATAATAAACATATTCGTTCGTGGCTCATATTTTCTTTATATGAACAATGATTAAATTTGGAAAATTGTTATTTGAGTTGTAGCACGCCAAAATTTTAGTGACCATGGTATAATGATGATTGTGCCATAGTTAGTAAATCGAGAGGTGTTACACATGACTTTTTGAACACTTCTTACATGTCTGTGAAAGTTGGGTCTACTACTACTAGCACTACCTCCATACAGTTGCTATTGTTGTTGACTTCCTGGTGGTCGTGAATACAATTTCTGCAGGAATCACTTGACCTTTCGACTTCTTCTTTTTCAGAATCAATATGGTCCAACGTTATGGGGTTCCATGTCCTGAGACTGATTCAACTCTAACAAAATCTGAGCTTCGACTATCAATTCCTGTTGTTAAGCGGCCTTCTGCTTTTGTTGTACTATCATGCCAGCCAGTCCTTGCATTGCTTCCACAGTCGCAGCCATCCCTTCATTATCGCGCTCCACATTCCTACGCGTACATCTACCGCTACCCATTACCTTTTCTTCAAAAATAGATAAGTCAAAACACAATAAAAACAAGGAGTAACCATTTCAAACAATATTGTCTCCCTTCGAAAATCGAGCAACACATCTCTATGTTTAGTTTCAGAGAAACACATAGCACAAACAAGGCAAACTTACATATAAACCCAAAAGATTTGAACTTAGACTTCACTCAAACTAGAGGTACCACTCCAAAAGGAGTAGTTACAAAAATTTTGCATGAGTTTAGTCATCCAACTGGACTCTTACTAGAAGAACCCTTATTCTCCTAGTTCGACTAGTTGAAGTCATAGTTTCCTGTCCACACAAAACATTACATATTGAGTTGGCTAGTCCTCAATATCATGTAATCGTGTAACAGTAGCTGCTAACATCCAACCTAAAGCAAATTATGCAATCTTCTTTTAACATCTCAAACAAGAGATAAGGAAATACACTATACATACACGCAGGAATTTCTACCTGCCTAAGCACAGTCAGTCCATACCCCGGGTCAACAGGATGAACTGCTCTGATACCACCTATTGTAACACCCCCTTCCGAGAGGCATTACATTTAAGATTGATTCCTTTAAAATTCTTTACTCAAGTTATAAAAGTTAATAGTATAAGATATGAGTTTCAAAAGCTTCTTTTTGTGGATAACATAAACTAGTCAAATTTTAAGAACACAAAACATAAGAACCATAAAATAGACTTTTCATAAAATAAAGTTTGTTACATCCATAATTACATTACATCATGTTCCAAAACATAAAACTTAAGTACTCCAAAATAATCATACCTATACATATAGCTACCAAATGAAAATTGAGCCTTGTCCAAGTCCAAACACCTGAAGAATGGGCTCTTGCATCTGATCTTCATCCATATCCCCTTCGGGATCCCCAATAGACAAAGCCCCCAGTCGGGCATGTCACTACGGACGAGAGTCTGAGCAATCGACTCCATAGAGTCCTCCCTAGAAGAAGCTCCCCAATTATCCCAAAGCTCCCCAAAGGGCATGTAGAATTGCAAGTGAATAACTGCATCCATAGTAAATGTAGCCACCTCATGTCGGGTCCTACTCCAAAGCAAAGTGACATCGCCGTCATACCGAATGCACCTCGTATCCCACTGAACACTCCACGCTCTGATGCCCCCATGGAACTGCAGCTAGTGAAACCTTGCGAATCTTGTCTTGCCTCCATCACAAGTACAGAAATAGAAACAGACAGAATAATACAATAGAAGAGGTGAGATCCCTTACATCAATACCATCGTGGTAGCAAGAAACACAACGAAAGACAATAGTGCCTTTCATACACAACAACATCAAGTAATAGTAGATATAATCATGTCAATACAGGAATATTCATAGAATAACAAACATAATCATGTTATCAATTGATAAGTAAATCAGCAATGTACATCAACACGTATATATGTATGGATCATGTCACAATAACGGATATACTGACTATGCATATGCATGATGTGTATGTTGACCATCCTTATACATAATGCAACCAGTTCCTACTCCATGGAGTTAAGGTTCAGAGATGAGCGTTCCAGAAGATCTGTCCCCCCTCAAAAGATAGTCTATGTCGGATCACGAAAATGATAGTGCTTGTTGGGTCATCGTCATGCATTGTAACAGTTTTCCACAGCCAGAGGTATACAATCTGATAGTGGTCACTAGGTGGATCACCTCGCCTTAACGTCCCCTGAGATCCATCGGGATCACATATCCAAATTCTCGCTCACTCCTAGGCATCACAAGCTGACAATCTAATGCTCAAGTGCATGCTCAAAGAAATCAAACCACCGTTGTACCGTTCCCAACAGTATTAAGGCAACTGCCTATACGATTGTCCAATACCGTTAGTATCAATGATATTATATAGCTGCCCATACAACTACATAATACCAATGACCCACTCGAGTCTAGCACTTCGGCGCAAAAGCACAAGGCTAAAGCCATAATCCACTTGGGTCTAGTACATCGGCCCAAGGCACAATGTCAAATTCATAATCCACTTGGGTCCAGTACATCGGCCCAAGGCACAAGGTCAAATTCATAATGCACTTGGGTCTAATACGTTGGCCCAAGGCACAATGCTAATGCATGCTATCACAAATGATTTTAGTCGTGCAAAATTCAAGAATCATTACTATCAAGTCACGTGGAGCATTTTCACAAATTTCGTTAGTATATAGAAACATTAGATCTTCTTTAGTCTTTAATTATCATGCTCTCAAGAATAGAGATAGAAATTAATCCAAATCACTAGTTGCTTCTAACTAAGTTCCTCGAATAACCTATCTTTATATTATTTATGAAAACCTAGAAAGAAGCCATAATGTCCTTACCTCACCATTCCTTTCCTTTTCATCTAAGTCTTTCACATTTTCTCTAATTCTTTCTCAAGCTTGTTTTTCCTCTCAAGACCGAAAATCACTCTTTTTCTAAATGATAAAATTTATTCTTTTTCATCCTTATCTTATAAATTCCTAATTAAATTCCTCGATTATCATATCATCTAGATCCACCACTAATAAGTCACTTTCCATTATCCCCATTGTCTCTAAAATTGTTTCCGTTGGTACATTAAAAAGTTATTACCCCTCAAATCGTGACATTATAATTATCTTCAATCTTACTCATAAATCCCTAAACCCTAATCTGTATTCCAAATCACCTTAACAATATTTCCTATCGTTCTTTCTAAAACTTCCATTATTCAACTTCTAAATAAAATTCTTTCCATCGTAATTACTCTTCCACCTTATTATCAAATATTTTAGGTCTCCAATTCACCTTTACTTCTAATCATCAAGTATCATGGCCAAAATCAATTTCTTTTCAATGGTAAAAATTTTGTTTCTTCTCTCATTCAACTTATAACTTTATAGATCATGTCTTTATCACCTAATCACCGAAGTCCTTGACAACCAAATATTTTTCTCATGGATATCTCTTCTTGGGCCAAGGTGGCCATGAGCCTCAAGGGTCAAAGAAAACTAAATAAATCATTCTTTCTCAACACAATCATAGCATGCCACTTACTTTAATCGTCATAATCAATTAAATTCATGCTCACTTTCAAAATCACACAATATCCATTAAGTCATCAAAATCATCTTTGCATACAACAACATCATATAATCATACTAAATCAAACAAAACATAAATCAAAATCACACAATAGAGTGGATGAATCCTCACATGGACTCTCCACTCCCAACATAAACATTCGTTCCTCACCACCATAGTGTGGTCGATGAAGTTAATCTCCCTCTTACCTTAGGTGTAGCCTTCTTCTGGAAATAAGTTTGCCCCAAATGGTTTAATATGTTAAGTTTTGATAATGACAAATACAAGATAAAAAGAACACTTTGCTTATGTTCTTTGTTACATCCCATATAGAGCATATCCATTACTAATTAATAAATATCTTATTTGGATGTGTCTATGAAAGTCTTATATGTATGTTAAACTAACCAGAGTTATACATTTATGAATCATGCATATGAAGATATTGAATTATAAATTTGGACTAATTATGCTTGTTTAAGTAAGTAATACTTTGTAAGATAGTCTAAGTACCAAGAGTGAGCATTGCAACAAGAAAGCAAAAGATCTCAATTAATCTCAACAGAAGGAGAATGTGAATGCCTATTTCGTGAAGGTATTGATAACATCAAAGTCATGTTAAAGACTAAGTCCAGAGAAATATTAAATGATATAGCTTATAAGACTTAAGGTCTTTATGTAAGAAGCCTTATGGATATCTCAAATATGTTTTTCAAATCTTTAAAAATAGTTTTCACATGCTAAAATACCCAACAAATAAGTTTTGAAAAGTTATTTATGTTGGTAGTCCAAATTTATAAAAAATAACCAAGTTTGAGTTTTGCAAAATTGACCTTTCATTACTCTTTTGATCATATCTTCCAAATAATTTGATTTTTGTTCTGAAATATTTCATTTGAAAATAGACTCAAAGATCTTTCCAATGAGTGGTCATTTGCTTTAAACGGATGAGAAATGAAGAAGTTATGACCATTTAAAATCAATTTTCGAAACCAGAGTGGATGAGAAAGGATGTGTTATTCGAATAACACACCCTAGAAAACATTCCAGAATGTGTTTTTAATTTGAATAACAAATGTGTTATTCAAATAGCACAACACAGAAAACATTCCAGAACATGTTTTTGAAGGTTTATTCGAATAACAAATCTATTATTCAAATAGAGGCGTTAAGGAACGTAACTTTTGCAAGGATTTATTCGAATAACACATAGGTTATTCGAATAAACACGAGTAGAAACACACAACAACTATTTTCTATGCTTTTAATGTGATATTAAATGATACCCAATGGCTCCTTTTCTTAGAACTCTATAAATACATGTTTTGGGTCATCTTTTAACAACACCCAACTATCTGAAACAATTCTTTCTTGGTTTAATTTGTGATTCATATCTTACTAAATTTTTGTGCTTTTTTTTGTAAAAATTTAAGATATCCTTAGAGAGTTTCATAAAGTTTCAAATTGTATCATTTACTCTTATGAGAGTTTCTTTTTTCTATACACTCTGATTTGTTGCAAAGAGGGTGAGGCATCCCTTAAAGAAATTGTAAGGGTGAGGTATCCCTGATTGTCGAGGCTCAAGCACAAAGGGTGAGGTATCCCAAGGTGTGATGAGTGCTCTATTGTGTAAAGGTTTCAAGCACCTATTCAAGCTTAAAGTGATAGTAAAAAATCTCAGGTGATTTACTTGAAGACTGGACGTAGGTCACAAGTGGTTGGTGGCTGAACCAGGATAAATTCTGTGTTTGGTATTTTAAACTCAAACTCCTTTATATTTATGTTTTAATTTCATTTATTTACTTTCTATGTGGGTTGTTCATTTACAAGTGCATTTTTTTATCTTCTCTATTCATTCATTTTAATTGATAAATAGCTTTAAAGAAAATTATTTTCAAGTGTTTGATAAAAGTTTTCAAATAGTTTCTATCTTCTTTGCATTTATGTTTTAATTATATATGTTTGAGTTGAATTTGATATTTAGTTTATTTGTTTAATTTATCTCATAACCCAAATTATTTTTAAGTAATCTACAGTAGTTATACTTATTCCACTGCATGTGTTGATTGAATTTATTAAAATGCATAATTTCTTAATGTTGTTTTAAAAACTTGTAATCACCCAATTCACCCCCCTCTTGGGTGATGGTTGCCATGACTAATACTTCTAGCTCCTTGTAAGTCCTCTTGAAAAAGCTTCTCCTTCCAAGAAGATCCTTAAAACAAAACAACACATAAACATCAACATTTAGGGTTTTAGAGATAGGATGATTTTGAAAGAATCCACAACAACAAAATGTCTTAGTATGATGTTTTAATTCAAGAGATGTGGATAGATGAAATTAAGGAAGATTAAGAGAGTGGGTTGAGGGTGTAGCCGTGAGGCTTTCCAAGAGAAAAAAAAGGGAGTTTTATACTTTGTTTTCTTGATTCTTGGTAGAAAAATGGAAATGAACTAGGTAATAGCATAAAAATCAACTCTTTGATCCTTCAAAGTAGTCTTGGCCATGAGCCATGGGAGAAAAAGGTGGAATAAAATAGTTGATAGATAGTCATTCACAAACAAACAAGGAAAGCTTAGGAAAGATGAAAACTTTACCTTAGAAGCTTTCAAATCTTAGATTGTAGAACCATTTGAACAAGGCAAAATCTTCATCCAAATGGTCTTAGAAGGAAGTGTAGATTCAAGAATATAGATGAGTGAAATCAAAGAAAATGAGAGAGGGGTTTTGGTGAGGGTGGCCGTGAGGTATAGAGGAAAATGAGAGGAAAGAAAATAGAAATCAAGAATCTCACCCTAAGATCTTCAAGTTAGGGTTTGAAAGAAAATGATAAAGATGAGAGAATTTGATGGTGATCACATCATAGAAAATCATCTATAAAGTGTGTAGGTCCTAGAAATGTGATTGAATGTAGAAAACAAAATGGAAGAGGAAGATGAAGGGTGGTAGCCGTGAGGTGAAGGATAGAAAATGGAAGATGAAAATAGGATGTGATTGCTGTAAGGTTGAGAGAAAATGGAAGAGAGAAAATGATGAGAGAGAATGTGATAGAAAGTTTTGGGAAAAGAAAAGATGATGACTTTTGGTGGAGATATGAAGGGTGATGGCTTGTGTAAAGATGACATATTGTCATCTTTTTTCCTCCCCAAAAATCATGTACACCTAAGAGAAAGGAGCAAAACTTCTTTTGCAAGTTTCTCCTAAAGTTTCTTTGAGAAGCTTCGCACGTTTCCCCAAAAAAATCAAATCATGTTGTCATGTAGTGATGTGACGATGTCACTTAGATGATATTATAAAAGTGACTAGATAGAAATAATCTACTAGATTTTTACTGCAAGCTATTACCTAGTGGATAAAAGTTATAGTTAACAATGCCAGTATCTATTGTCCAATGGACAATAAGGCACACCCAAATTTTATCCGTCAGATAAAATCTCAAAAAATGAAAAATTCGTAAACTGTGTCCAGTTTCGGGTTTATTAAGATCCCCTGTCACCGTTTCCACAGTCTAAGATTTTTTGGCCTTGGGGAAAATGTTTTATTTTCCCAGCTCCGTTCGACGTGCACACAAATTGTGGAATATATTAAAATAATCAAACAATTCAAATAATTCTAAAAAAATTCACAAAAATCACAAATATTATAAAATGAGTATTTGTAACACCCTAACTTTTGGGATAATTACAATATAGTCCCGATTTGTACTGTTTTGTGAATTCTGTGAACAGTAAATTTAATTTGACTATTCCGTGAGTGTACTTGAATGTTGTATGTGATTTGCTCCGACCTAAGAAAATAAAAATTTTCTGGCCGGATAAATCTTATTTTAATTAATTGGAGCTGGGGGATCTTACTAAACCCAATTCTGATTGATATATAAATTAATAGCGTAATTTTTCGGATTTAAGTGTGTAATAAAATAATTTTATATTTTTATAATATTATTTTATATTACAATACCTCTTGTCTCAAAAACAAGAAAAAATGCTTTGGTTTGACCACGATCTTTAAAAGTCTTTGTGGGACCCGTGTAGGAAAAACAATCAAGCTGTCTGATCATACAATTTCTAACCAATGAGAGCAAGTCAACAAAGGTAGGCTTGACTTTCTAAACCAATAGGAATTGGACACCTAAGGGAGCATGTGTTTTCATTTGGACCGTTGGATGAAGACTTAATGATGAAGCCTTTAATCTAAGCCATTGATCTAATCAATGGTGAGATTAGAATGATAGGTTTTTGATCAAGTGATATCTACCCTAGATCTAATCAATGGTTAGGAATTAAAGATGAACCAAGGGTTAGGATTTAGTCAACAATTGTAGGCTTGAAAATGGTTAGTAACCTAATTAAGCTTAATTAAACTAATCTAATTACTTAATTAGCATACTAAGTGAACTAGCTTAGTTATGAATTAATTATAATCTAACTACTAATTAGATATATTAATATTAATTAAAGGTTATAATATATGTTAATATATACTAAATTAATTAGTTATATTAGTAGTATGTTAATTAAGAATGGTTAGGATAATTAACCTAACTAATTGCCTAATTAACTAACATATAATTAGGTGTAATTGGAGGACAATTAAGACATTATGGAGGGGAGAGTGAGCACGGTTTTTGGGCAGCAATGAGGCTTAGTGGGCTTGGTTCTACAAGGTTCAAGAAGGATCCAACATGACTAGGCCATGTGCTAGCTAGTGTGAACACATTTGTGATATTTTTACCAAGCAAATTCACTCACTCAAGCTCACCTAAAGGCCACTCACGGCTGCTGCACTCTTCATTTACTCTTCACTTTAGTTTTTCATCTTTATCACATTTTGGCTATTCACTTCTCTCTCTAAAATATCAAAAGCTCAAGCAAACATTTCTCTTCCATTTTCTCTCTCTATTTCGGCCAGCCCTCATCCAACCACACCAAGGCCTTCATAATTTTAGATCATCACATTTCTTGAACCCAAATACCATTCTAAGCATCTTTCATTCACAAACTTTTCCCAAATTCCTACTCTAACTTGCTCAAAATCTCACTTCTTGCTTACTTCCTTAAGGGTAAGTTTGATTTCTATGGTTCAAAATTTAAATTCTGATTTTTCTAACCATGTTTGTTCCATGGTTTTCCTATTTTGTACCTTGTATGTGTATTTGCTAATTATTTGAGAATTTTAGGAATTTTATTGGTGGTCACATGAAATTTGGAGGAAAGGAAGGAATCTTACCGATTGTTTTGTCTACAAGAGGTAAGAGGGAGATTTAATCTCATCAACCCTAAGTGGTGATGAGAAAATGGATTGTGTTTGTGTGTAGAATCCATAAGGATTCGGTTGTATGGTTTATTTGTGATTTTATTGTTTTTGATTGTTTAAAATGCTTTAATAATTGTGATTTTAATTTGCTATGCATGATTATAGTTTTTATTATTTTTGCTATGCATGATTATGGCTTAAAATATATTGTATGTGTTTTATATGTGATTACATAATTGTATGTAATTATAATTGTGTATTTATTTAAGTAGGATGTGAATAACATGTACGAAATGCATGAGTGTTCCAAAGAACACACTATGAGGCTCACGGCCTTACATCCAAAAAGAGAACCAAAATGTTCTCAGCAATTTTCTAAATAACTGATTCAAGGAATTTAAGTAAAATAATCAAAGTTAAAAATGGTTTAGGTTAATTGTGGCCAAAATGCCATTTAGTGTATAATCAAATGCCATTTTACTTTGATTTGGCCAACATGCCATTTTATTTACTAAGATAGGTTAGATAATTATTTTATAACATAAATCGATTCCAAAGAATCATTGAGAAAATCAAAGGAATTAATTGCTTTCTAGAATTTTAACTTAGCGAAATTTAGTTTAAGTAAGAAATTAATCATACACTTGAAAAGTACTAACGTAGAGCTCATACTATAAATTTTGAAGCGCGTTAGTAAATTTTAAAGTGAAATTATAGGGTAAAAATAAAATAAACTATATTTAGAGGAAAACGTTAAAAATACCTTATACTTGATTTTATAGGCAAAATGTCAAAATTTATTAAAATCAAACGCATAAAATGAAAAGATTCCATACTATATTTAGAACACAAGGAAAATACATTACGTATTTTAAAAGTACTAGATATAGTTTTACACATATTAAAAATAACAATTTTAAGCTATTCGGTTAAGAAAATGAATTAAAAATCCTACGCGATTGAGAAAATGATTCAAAAACAATTTTACGATGTTTAAAAACGTCAAAATATCTTTATGCGATTTAAAAACGTTTGTGAAAACGTCGAGATTGTGAAAATGCGATAAAAATCCTACGCGATTGAACAATACTGTAAGTTTTGCTGTCGGGCCAAAGTGGTGGACCCACATGTTATAGTGTAGTACCTTGTCAGTGGGACGTACTATACTTTGTTTTTTGGTGACTAGGGGTATTTTGGTAATTTCTCGTAAAATATGGTAAAATTTGGATAATAGGGGTATTTCGTAATTTTAGCTCATGTTTAGGTGTTGTGCCAATTTAGGTTATAATTGGTGATTGATTGACGAGGCGAATTACACCGTATTTGGTGTGATAAGCGTAGTGTGGTTCATTTATGAACTTGGAGGCATTAAGTGTGCGGAGAATTCCACATGCGACAAATGGGTTGCTCCTCTGGGCCGTGGTAACAGGCAACACACTAATGATCTTGACAAGCACTATTCTTAGTCAAGATCTTGAGGGGACTATTAAGTACTATGCCCGTGGTACACGATGTTTGACTCGTGTAATCGCTACACGATGTTTTGGACTCACATGGGCTATAGACACGACGTGTTGACAAAGTGCAATAGCTTGGTCAGGCCCATAAAGTATTATTAGTTTCTATTCGGATCATTCTCTCGATATCCGTGTTTAGCTCCATGGAGTAGGAACGAGTCAAGTGTGTGTATCATTCATCATCTCGCATTTTAATGTTCATGCATTATCTCGCATATTACTTGTTTATTATAATCAGTGATAAATTATATGATTTATTGCTTTAATATATTATGCATGATATTGTGTTATGTATTATTGTTGTATATTGCTTAATATATGTACTTGTTGATAATTGTTTGTACTTGTCGTTTTCTTTATTGCCATGCGGGTAATGGTGTAGATTGTCTCACCTCTCTATATGTTTTCTCGATATTACTTGTGTTACTTCCGTAAAGAGTTTGAGGTAGAGGAGGATCACCTCTTGAGGTACAAGACTGACGAGCAACAACAAAGGGCGATTTATACGAGGAGGAGGAACCAAGATCATACCGATCGTCAAGACGATCTTGAGGTCATGGCACCGCCAGATTCTTCGGGTTCGTGCGACGGAGTTCCATGGAGGTTCCGAGGCATGGCGTATGCATGCCGACCGAGGACAAGATAGCGTATGTGGGACGATTGATCGTGTCCCTATGTAGGGAGTATGACGGGAGGTCATATTCACTACTATGCTTTATCTTCATTTAGAGTTACCTTTAACCATTAGGCGCTATTGGCGGGGGAGTTTTTCACGCGCCTAGTGAGTTGAGTAAGCGAGTCGACAAATGGACTCGTGTCCGAAGTGGCTTTGGGAGATCTCATAGATGCACACTTTTCGATGGTTATTCTGGGAGGTGACGGATGGTGATTCATCTGGAGGGTTTGTTATCTACCGGGATGCACTTGGGCAAGATATGTTTTAGCTTTGTGTCAAATCTTTACTTGTTTTATTAAATACATGTAGTTGTAAATTATGTTTGTACTAAAAGAGAATCATATGTATATTATGGTGAGTTTATGTTTGTTATATCTTGTGTTTCGTGTTACTTTATTTAATGTTATAATTATAAAAAGAAAAAAAATATTCCGCAAATTTTATATAAGTATCAAATGTTTTATAACTTGGGTAAGAGTTTTATTTTATTTTATTTCATTACATTCATAAATGTGGCATCCCCACAAGGGTGTTACATTAGTTGGTATCGAGCCCAAGTTAGAGTCTTTTGGGGTTGTGGTTAGGTCTGTTTTTGCTTGTGTTGTGTGAATCTGTGATTTGTTTCCGAAGGTTACATCCGACATTGTTTTGTCTTGTTGAAGAAAGAAGATGTCCGAGGAAGAGGAAGGCGTGCAAACGTGGCACCTAATGTGGATCCAATGGTTGTTTATTGCTTGAGGCTATTCAAAGAAATGGCGCAGATGATTGCTCAACAAAATCAGCAAAATCAAAGAGCGACTCAACATCAAGATATGATCTGGCCGATGCTTTGAATTTGTCCGAGTTCGACGCAACAATCCGCCACGCTTTAGAGGCGAGTTCGACTCGAAAAGGCAAGTCTTTGGATTCAAGACTTGGAACGAATATTCGAAGGAATGGGGTGCGCAGAAAATAAGAAGGTAACATATGTCAGTATATATGTTGAGAGGAGATGCTTGAGCATTGGTGGAGAAATACGCGCCAAGTGTTGCGAAATAAGGAGCCGAGATCACCTGGGAGGTGTTTTGTGAAGTATTTCTCGAGAAGTACTTTCCAAGATCGCTTTCGACATGCCAAGGAAATGGAATTTCTTGGTCTGCGTCAAGGAGTATGACTGTTGGAGAGTATGTTGCAAAATTCGAGAGTTTGTCACAATTCTCGAGGTATTTCCAGAACCAAACAGATGAGGTATGGAGGTGCCAGAAGTTTGAGGATGGGTTAAGAATGGAGTTGAGACGTGCAGTGCTACCGATGAGAATGAAGGAGTTTCCTGTGTTGATAGACACTTGTCGAAGACTCGAGGCATTGGAGCCGTCCCGAGATCAAAGGAATCGTAATTTTGGGCCGACTAGGTTCCAAAGAGGAAGTAGTAGCAGTGGTGGTAGGTTTCACAGGAAGCCTTATGCGAGACCGTCTGGGAGTCAACCTCAACGTCCATCTGTTGGGGGAAGTTTTGGTGGAAATCAAGCTAATCAGAATGTGGCATTTACGCCGACCTGTTTCAAATGTGGCAAGAAAGGCCATCTATCTACAGATTGTCCGATAAGAGGAACGATCTGTTTTAAATGCAAAAAGCCTGGACATATTTCAAGGGATTGTACGCACTCGAGAGGAAGCCTGCAAAGTGAGGAATGTCCGTGCTACTCACCAAGATCCGGAGGGCGAGTTTATACAATGACCGAATCCGAAGCTTCTCGGCCCGAGGATCTTATACAAGGAGAAGGTGTCATTGAAGGTAATCACCGACTTTGCTATATGATTCGGGTGCAACACACTCATTTATTGCATATGATTGTGTGGAACGTTTGAAACCGCCCCCTGTGTCTTCTCTCGAGTTTTCAATTGGTTGTTTCTACACCGACCGCCAAGCCTCGTTGTTACATCCAAGATATGCATGAATTGTCCTATTGTCATAAAGGATCGTAAGTTTTCGATCAACTTGATTTGTTTACTTCTTGTTGAGATAGACATAATATTAGGAATGGATTGGTTATCTTCTAACCATATCCTTATAGACTCGTGCGAGTAAGGCCATAGTTTTTCCTAAGGAAGAAAGTTCTGGATTCTTGACCGTCAGTAAAGGTCAAGTCATTGTTGAGGGATGGAGCTCAAGGGTTTATGTTGTCTTTTCTTCTTTGGAAGTCAAGTTTGAGAAGGATGTGAGCACTATTCCCGTCGTCAATGAGTTTCCGCAGATTTTTCCCGATGATGTACCTGGTTTGCCACCGAGAAGGGAGATCGAATTCTCTATCGACTTAGTACCGGAGCCTGGTCCCTATTTCGATTGCACCTTACCGAATGTCACCCGTAGAGTTGGCGAGTTGAAGAAGCAATTGGAGGAACTGTTGGAGAAGCAACAGTGCGACCTAGTGTTTCACCATGGGGAGCACCAAGTGTTACTAGTCAAAAAGAAGGATGGAACTTCGCGTCTTTGTGTAGATTATCGACAAACAAGGTGACTATAAAGAATAAGTATCCACTACCAAGGATTGATGACTTGATGGATCAATTGAAGGGAGCCGCTGTATTCTCTAAGATAGATCTGCGATCGTTTATCATCGATTCGTGTCAAGGCCGATGATGTACCCAAAACAGCTTTCCGAACTCGTTATGGACATTATGAGTATCAAGTAATGCCGTTCGGAGTGACGAATGCTCTGCGATATTCATGGACTATATGAATAGGATTTTTCGTCCATACTTAGACAGATTTGTCGTTGTCTTCATCGATGACATTCTCGATCTATTCTCAAAGTCGAGAAGAGCATGCTTGAACATCTCAGTATAGTTCTCCGATTTTGAAGGAGAAGAAGCTATTTGCGAAGTTGTCAAAGTGCGAGTTTTGGTTGGATGAAGTTCAATTTTTAGGTCACGTAATTTCCAAGAAAGGTATTGCGGTAGACCCATCGAAGGTGGAGACTGCTTTTACAAAGGGGGAAAGGCCTAAGACCGTGACGAGGTTCAAGTTTTGTTGGATTAGCCGATATTACGAAGATTTATTGAAGGTTTTTCCAAGATAGCTGGACCACTTACACAACTCACGAGGAAGAGTCAAGCTTTCGATTGACGAGGAACGTGAAGCGAGTTTTCAAGAATCGAAGAAAAGATTAACGATCGCACCGGTGTTAATTTTGCCGATCCTAACAAATCTTTTGAGGTGTATTGTGATGCATCTTATCGTGGGTTAGGATGTGTGTTGATGCAAAATCGAATGTGGTAGCTTATGCTTCAAGACAATTAAAGGTTCATGAGAGGAACTACCCAACGCATGATTTGGAGCTAGTCGCGTAGTTTTTGCGTTGAAAGTGTGGAGGCATTTTCTCAGATGGAGCTATATTCAATGTCTTTAGTGATCACAAGAGCTTAAAATACTTGTTTGATCGAGAGAGAATTGAATATGAGACAGAGGCGATGGTTGGAATTTTTGAAGGACTATGATTTTCACTTTAATACCATCCAGAAAAGCGAATGTGGTGGTGATGCCTTAAGCGAAAAGGTAGTAAGTGTTTCTACTATGATGATTAAAGAGGAGGAGTTGATGAAGCAATTCAGAGATCTATGGTTATCAATAGAATTGGTACCGGAAAGATTCGTTTAAGTAGAGTTGTGGTCTTGAATGACTTGTTGGAGATAATAAAGGAGAAACAAGATGTAGATGCATTTTTACGTAACGAGAAAGAATTGTTGAAGCAAGGTCATAAAGCAACGGTGGAGGAAGGATCCGATGGAATCATGAGGTTCCAAGGAAGAGTTTGTATACCCGATGATCCCGAACTCAAGAGAGCGATTTTGGATGAAGCTCATACAAGTAATTTGAGTATGCATCCGGGATGACGAAGATGTATCAAGACTTGAAGCGACTGTTTTGGTGGCCAAGAATGAAGAGAGATGTAGCCGAACGTGTGGAGTCTTGTCTTGTCTGTCGAAGGCAAAGGTGGAACACCAAAGACCTCGCGGTATGTTACAACCTTTAACTATTCCAGTGGAAGTGGGATAGTATCTCGATGGATTTCGTTATCGGATTTCCGAAGACGAGGAAAGGTTATGATTCGATATGGGTTATAGTTGATAGGCTTACGAAATCGCGCATTTCTTGCCAATCAATATTAAGTATCCATTGGAACGCTTAACCCGTATATATATCGACGAAATTGTTAGACTTCATGGTGTGCCCGCAAGTATAGTATCCGATAGAGATCCGAGGTTTACATCAAGACTCGCAAAGTTTGCAAGAAGCTATGGGGACTAAATTGCGATTGAGTTCTCGCATACCATCCGCAGACCGATGGTCGACAGAGAAACGATTCGGTTGTTGGAAGATCTCATTTGCGTGCTTGTGTGTTAGAACAAAGAAGGAAGTTGGGATGAATTTCTGTCTTTGATAGAATTCACCTACAACAACAGCTTTTCATTCGAGCATAGGAATGGCGCCCTATGAAGCACTTTATGGACGACGATGCCGAACACCTTTGTGTTGGTATCGATGGAGAGAGTATGACTATTGGTCCCGATCTTGTGCACGGACTACGTAAAAGGTGAAAATGATACAAGAAAAGATGCGAATGACTCGTAGTCCGACGGAAGAGCTATGCCGATAAACGTAGACGACCCTTGGAATTTGAGGAAGGCGATCACGTATTCTTGCGAGTTACGCCTACGACGGTGTCTCAAGAGTTCTTAAATCAAGAAAGCTTACACCTAAGTTTATAGGACCTTATCGATTATTCGTCGGATTGGTCCCGTAGCATATCAAATAGCTTTACCGACTTTTCTATCCAATCTCCATAATGTATTTCATGTGTCTCGCTGAGGAAATACATTCCCGATCCAACTCACGTGATACAACCCGATGAGGTACAAAAAAGATAATTTGACGTACGAGACACTTCCTGTTAGAATTGAGGACGAGAGTGAAAGCGAAACAAATTTTCGAGGGAAGATGATTGAATTGGTGAAAGTAGTGTGGAATGATGTAACAGAGATGCTACATGGGAATTAGAGGATAGGATGAAGGAGCAATACCTCAATTGTTTGATGTATGATGAATTTCGGGACGAAATTTTATTAGTAGGGAGAGTTGTAACACCCTAACTTTTGGGATAATTACAATATAGTCCCGATTTGTACTTGTTTTGTGAATTCGTGAACAAGAAATTTAATTTGACTATTCCGTGAGTGTACTTGAATGTTGTATGTGATTTGCTCCGACCTAAGAAAATAAAAATTTTCTCGGCTCTGGATAAATCTTATTTTAATTAATTGAGCCGGGGATCTTACTAAACCCAATTGATTGATATATAAATTAATAGCGTAATTTTTCTGATTTAATCGTGTAATAAAATAATTTTATATTTTTATAATATTATTTTATATTACAAGATCTCTGTCTCAAAAACAAGAAAAATCATGCTTTGGTTTGACCACGATCTTTAAAAGTACTTGTGGGACCCGCTGTAGGAAAAACAACCAACTCAGTCTTGATCAGTACAATTTCTAACCAATGAGAGCAAGTCAACAAAGGTAGGCTTGACTTTCTAAACCAATAGGAATTGGACACCTAAGGGAGCATGTGTTTTCATTTGGACCGTTGGATGAAGACTTAATGATGAAGCCTTTAATCTAAGCCATTGATCTAATCAATGGTGAGATTAGAATGATAGGTTTTTGATCAAGTGATATCTACCCTAGATCTAATCAATGGTTAGGAATTAAAGATGAACCAAGGGTTAGGATTTAGTCAACAATTGTAGGCTTGAAAATGGTTAGTAACCTAATTAAGCTTAATTAAACTAATCTAATTACTTAATTAGCATACTAAGTGAACTAGCTTAGTTATGAATTAATTATAATCTAACTACTAATTAGATATATTAATATTAATTAAAGGTTATAATATATGTTAATATATACTAAATTAATTAGTTATATTAGTAGTATGTTAATTAAGAATGGTTAGGATAATTAACCTAACTAATTGCCTAATTAACTAACATATAATTAGGTGTAATTGGAGGACAATTAAGACATTATGGAGGGGAGAGTGAGCACGGTTTTTGGGCAGCAAGGAGGCTTAGTGGGCTTGGTTCTACAAGGTTCAAGAAGGATCCAACATGACTAGGCCATGTGCTAGCTAGTGTGAACACATTTGTGATATTTTTACCAAGCAAATTCACTCACTCAAGCTCACCTAAAGGCCACTCACGGCTGCTGCACTCTTCATTTACTCTTCACTTTAGTTTTTCATCTTTATCACATTTTGGCTATTCACTTCTCTCTCTAAAATATCAAAAGCTCAAGCAAACATTTCTCTTCCATTTTCTCTCTCTTTTCGCCAGCCCTCATCCAACCACACCAAGGCCTTCATAATTTTAGATCATCACATTTCTTGAACCCAAATACCATTCTAAGCATCTTTCATTCACAAACTTTTCCCAAATTCCTACTCTAACTTGCTCAAAATCTCACTTCTTGCTTACTTCCTTAAGGGTAAGTTTGATTTCTATGGTTCAAAATTTAAATTCTGATTTTTCTAACCATGTTTGTTCCATGGTTTTCCTATTTTGTACCTTGTATGTGTATTTGCTAATTATTTGAGAATTTTAGGAATTTTATTGGTGGTCACACGAAATTTGGAGGAAAGGAAGGAATCTTACCGATTGTTTTGTCTACAAGAGGTAAGAGGGAGATTTAATCTCATCAACCCTAAGTGGTGATGAGAAAATGGATTGTGTTTGTGTGTAGAATCCATAAGGATTCGGTTGTATGGTTTATTTGTGATTTTATTGTTTTTGATTGTTTAAAATGCTTTAATAATTGTGATTTTAATTTGCTATGCATGATTATAGTTTTTATTATTTTTGCTATGCATGATTATGGCTTAAAATATATTGTATGTGTTTTATATGTGATTACATAATTGTATGTAATTATAATTGTGTATTTATTTAAGTAGGATGTGAATAACATGTACGAATGCATGAGTGTTCCAAAGAACACACTATGAGGCTCACTACTTACATCCAAAAAGAGAACCAAAATGTTCTCAAAGCAATTTTCTAAATAACTGATTCAAGGAATTTAAGTAAAATAATCAAAGTTAAAAATGGTTTAGGTTAATTGTGGCCAAAATGCCATTTAGTGTATAATCAAATGCCATTTTACTTTGATTTGGCCAACATGCCATTTTATTTACTAAGATAGGTTAGATAATTATTTTATAACATAAATCGATTCCAAAGAATCATTGAGAAAATCAAAGGAATTAATTCTTCTAGAATTTTAACTTAGCGTAAATTTAGTTTAAGTAAGAAATTAATCATACACTTGAAAAGTACTAACGTAGAGCTCATACTATAAATTTTGAAGCGCGTTAGTAAATTTTAAAGTGAAATTATAGGGTAAAAATAAAATAAACTATATTTAGAGGAAAACGTTAAAAATACCTTATACTTTGATTTTATAGGCAAAATGTCATTAAATTTATTAAAATCAAACGCATAAAATGAAAAGATTCCATACTATATTTAGAACACAAGGAAAATACATTACGTATTTTAAAAGTACTAGATATAGTTTTACACATATTAAAAATAACAATTTTAAGCTATTCGGTTAAGAAAATGAATTAAAAATCCTACGCGATTGAGAAAATGATTCAAAAACAATTTTACGATGTTTAAAAACGTCAAAATATCTTTATGCGATTTAAAAACGTTTGTGGAAAACGTCGAGATTGTGAAAATGCGATAAAAATCCTACGCGATTGAACAATACATCAGAAGTTTTGTCGTCGGGCCAAAGTGGTGGACCCGGACATGTTATAGTGTAGTACTTGTCAAAGTGGGACGTACTATACTTTGTTTTTTGGTGACTAGGGGTATTTTGGTAATTTCTCGTAAAATATGGTAAAATTTGGATAATAGGGGTATTTCGTAATTTTAGCTCATGTTTAGGTGTTGTGCCAATTTAGGTTATAATTGGTGATTGATTGACGAGGCGAATTACACCGTATTTGGTGTGATAAGCGTAGTGTGGTTCATTTATGAACTTGGAGGCATTAGTGTGCGGAGAATTCCACATGCGACAAATGGGTTGCTCCTCCGGGCCGTGGTAATCTGCAACACACTAATGATCTTGACAAGCACTATTCTTAGTCAAGATCTTGAGGGGACTATTAAGTACTATGCCCGTGGTACACGATGTTTGACCGTGTACTTGCTACACGATGTTTTGGATCATCATGGGCTATAGACACGACGTGTTGACAAAGTGCAATAGCTTGGTTGGGCAGCCCATAAAGTATTATTAGTTTCTATTCGGATCATTCTCTCGGATATCCGTGTTTAGCTCCATGGAGTAGGAACGAGTCAGTGTGTGTATCATTCATTATCTCGCATTTTAATGTTCATGCATTATCTGCATATTACTGTTTATTATAATCTGTGATAAATTATATGGTTTATTGCTTTAATATATTATGCATGATATTGTGTTATGTATTATTGTTGTATATTGCTTAATATATGTCTTGTTGTGATAATTGTTTGTACTTGTCGCTTTTCTTTATTGCCATGCGGGTAATGGTGTAGATTGTCTCACCTCTCTATATGTTTTCTCGATATTACTTGTGTTACTTCCGTAAAGAGTTTGAGGTAGAGGAGGATCACCTCTTGAGGTACAAGACTGCACGAGCAACAACAAAGCGATTTATACGAGGAGGAGGAACCAAGAGATCATACCGATCGTCAAGACGATCTTGAGGTCATGGCACCGCCAGATTCTTCGGGTTCGTGCGACCGGAGTTCCATGGAGGTTCCGAGGCATGGCGTATGCATGCCGACCGAGGACGAGCGTATGTGGGACGATTGATCGTGTCCCTATGTAGGGAGTATGACGGGAGGTCATATTCACTACTATGCTTTATCTTCATTTAGAGTTACCTTTAACCATTAGGCGCTATTGGCGGGGGAGTTTTTCACGCGCCTAGTGAGTTGAGTAGCGAGTGACCCGACGCTCGGACTCGTGTCCGAAGTGCTTCGGGAGATCTCATAGATGCACACTTTTCGATGGTTATTCGGAGGTGACGGATGGTGATTCATCTGGAGGGTTTGTTATCTACTTGGGATGCACTTGGGCAAGTATATGTTTTAGCTTTGTGTCAAATCTTTACTGTTTTATTAAATACATGTAGTTGTAAATTATGTTTGTACTAAAAGAGAATCATATGTATATTATGGTGAGTTTATGTTTGTTATATCTTGTGTTTCGTGTTACTTTATTTAATGTTATAATTATAAAAAGAAAAAAAAAATATTCCGCAAATTTTATATAAGTATCAAATGTTTTATAACTTGGGTAAGAGTTTTATTTTATTTTATTTCATTACATTCATAAATGTGGCATCCCCACAAGGGTGTTACAGTATTTATTATGAACAAGCAATTTTCGGGGTGTTACAGGGTGAGGTATCCGTGAAAGTTGAGGCTTTAGCATAAGGGTAAAGTTTTCCTATGTGTGAAAGTGCTCTTGTTTGTAACGATAGTAAGCATTGGTTCAAGCTTGCATTGATAGTGAAAAATCTCAGATAGTTTTTCAAGGACTGGACGTAGGCGACAAGTGGTTGGTGGTCGAACTAGGATAAATATTGTGCTTGCTCTTCTCATCTTTATTTTCTTTATTTTCCTACAATTTATTTGTTATTATCATTAGCTCATTTTCTATTCTTAAAGTTTCTACTTATCTTCTATTCTTTATTCACCTCTTTTAAGAAATAGCTTCAATGAAATTTGTTTTATAAACATTTGCAAAAAGTTTTTACATACTCAATTCACTCCCCCAGCTTTTAAGTACTGGAAGCCACTTGGTAATAAGTGGTATTAGAGCTAGACTCTTGTATAAAGAGCTTAACAGCTTCAAGAGAACATGGTTTCTTCAAATGATTTTTTAGAAGGATCTTCCATAAACTGTCCACTTTTTTTCAATGGGGATGGTTATGCATATTGGAAGGAAAGAATGAAAATTTTTATTGAAGCTATTGATCTAGATGTGTGGGATGCTGTTGAAAATGGCACTTCTATTCCCACGTGTGAGGTCGATGATGTAAAGATTGAAACACCAATGAATAAATGGTCTGATGAGGATAAGAAGAAAGTGCAACATAATTTAAGAGTCAAAAACATCATTGCTACTGCTTTGGGGTTTGATGAATTTTTTAGAATTTAAAACTACAAAACTGCCAAACAAATGTGGGATACTTTACAAGTTACCCATGAGGGTACTAGTGAAGTAAAGAGGTTGAGAATCAATTCTCTTACTTGTGAGTATAAGTTATTTAGATTGAACCAAGGAAAAAGCATTCAAGAAATGCAAAAGAGGTTCACCCACATTGTAAATCATCTTGCATCACTAGGAAAGAGTTTTTCTAACGACGATCTTATTGACAAAGTTCTGAGATGTCTGAGCAGGATTTGGCAACCCAAGGTAACAGCTATATCAGAATCAAGAGATTTGTCAACAATGACCCTAGCTACCCTTTTTGGGAAACTTTATGAGCACGAATTGGAGCTAAACAAGCTAAGTCAAAGTGAAGAGCATGATAAGAAGAAAAAGGAAATAGCACTCAAAGCCACCTCCTCGATAATTGATGATGAAGATGGAGAAGGCATAGAGAACCTTGAGCTAAATGAAGAAAATATTAGCCTTCTGGTAAAAAGATTTGGGAAATTTCTCAAGAAAAAGGAAACTCAAAGAATACCGTCTTTCCATCCAAAGAAAACCCATCACAAAAGGGAAGGAAGATCTTTAACTCCAACTTGCTACGAGTGTGGAAAACCGAGACACATGAAGATGGAGGCCCAATTTACCAAAAGAAAATAGAGAAATTTGAGAAGAAACCCTTCATAAAAAGAAAAGGAAGAAAAGAGTACATAGCATGGAATGACAACAACATGGACTCAACTAATAGCTCAGATAGCGAGGAAGCCCATCTATGTCTTATGGCCAAAGGAGAAGAAGAACAAGAAAGCGACACAGAGGTAATTCCTAATATTGACTTATCCCCTTCTTATGATGAATTACAAGAAGCTTTTGAAGAGTTGCATGATGAATCACTAAGGCTCACTAAATTAGTCTTTTCATCTAAGAAAGTAATTTCTTCTTTAGAAAATCAAATTCTTATTTTAAATCAAGAAATTGGAGAACTAAAAATTGAAAATGAGACATTAGAATTAATTGATGCTTGCACAACTTATTCCTCACATGCTTCATCTTGTTTATCATGTCAAGTCCTTGAAAAGGAAATTAAATATTTAAAGAACACACTTTCTAAATTCACGTTTGGAAGAGATAATTTAAACATTTTGTTAGGAAAACAAAGAGCTGTTTTTCAAAAAGTTGGAATAGGTTACAACCCCAAAAATTAGCATAAATTTTATAAAAACTTATTTTTTCATTCAAGTACTTTAAGTAGTCCTTTTATTAAATGTTTTTATTGTAGGAAGAAAGGATACATTACATTAATATGTAACAGATGGAAAAATATCAACACAAAAAATGGAACCAACATGATTTGGGTTCCTAAGGATAAAATACCCAGAACTAACACACAAGGACCTAAGAAAATTTGGGTACTAAAGTTAAAATTTAAATATGCGTTGTAGGTATGCTTGAAGGCTAGGAGCTCAAATTGGTACCTCAATAGTGGATGCTCCAAGCACATGATCGGAGACTACTCCAAATTCTCATTCCTTGTTCCTAATACTCATGGACACGTAACATATAGAGATAACAATAATGGAAAAATTCTTGGAGTCGGCAAAGTTAGTAAAAGTCCTAATTCTTCTATTCATAATGTATTGCTTGTTGAAGGACTTAAACACAATCTGCTTAGTATTAGTCAATTATGTGATAAAGGAAATAAAGTAATTTTTTATTTAAATTGTTGCATAATTAAAGGTAAAAATGATAAGCATGTTAAGTTCGTTAGTTATAGAGTTAACAATATTTATATGATTAGCCTTGATGACATATCTTCAAATGATGCGAAATGCTTTTTAAGTAAGGATGATGATTCATGGTTATGGTATAGGAGAATTGCACACATTCACATGGATCACTTAAAAAGGTTAGTCTCTAAAGAGGTAGTAGTTGGACTACCCAAGTTCAATTTTATAAAAGATAATTTATGTGATACATGTCAAAAGGGAAAACAAGTAAATGTTTATTTTAAAAGAAAAAAATATAGTTTCAACTTCTAGACCTTTACAACTTTTGCACATGGATCTTTTTGGACCATCTAGAATTATGAGCTTTGGTGGGAATTAATATGCATTAGTGATTGTGGATGATTTTTCTAGGGTCACATGTACTTTATTCCTTTCCCATAAAAATGATGCATTTCTAGCTTTTAAAAGATTTGCCAAAGTTATCCAAAATGAAAAAAAAAAAAATTCTATTACTTCCATAAGGAGTGACCATGGATGTGAATTTGAAAATCATGATTTTGAAACTTTTTTTGATGAACATGGCATTGAGCATAACTTTTCTGCCCCTAGAACTCCACAATAAAATGGAGTTGTAGAAAGAAAAAATTGATCTTTAGAAGAAATGGCAAGAACTATGCTCAATGAGGCCATACTTCCTAAGTATTTCTGGGTGGATGCAGTAAACACCGCTTGTTATGTAATGAATAGAGCCCTAATAAGGTCAATTTTAAAGAAAATCCCATATGAGTTATACAAAGAAAGAAAGTCAAATGTTTCACATTTTTATATTTTTGGATGTAAATGTTTTGTTTTAAATAATGTAAAGGATAACTTGGAAAAGTTTGATGCTAAGTTTGATGAAGGTATTTTTCTTGGGTATTCTGATCCTAGCAAGGTGTTTAGAATTTATAATAAAAGAATTATGACTATTGAAGAGTCTATTCATGTTGCCTTTGACGAAACTAATCCAAATGGACCGAGAAAGGACTTTGTTCATGATGTTGTAAAAATCTTTGCGTAAACACATTTGGACAACAAGGAAAAAGAAGCCAAAGAGGAAAGTCAAGAGGACACCCCAATACAAGAGGACTTACAAGTCATGGACCTTCCCAAAGAATGGCAGACTTCAAGATATCATCCTCTTGATTAAATTCTAGGTGATGTATCTAAAGATGTAAGTACTCAAAACTTTCTTAGAAATGTATGTAATCACATGGCTTTCGTTTCCCAAATTGAACCTAAAGACATAAATGAAGCCTTTAATGATGAACATTGGATCTTGGCCATGCAAGAAAAGCTAAACCAATTTGAAAGAAATCAAGTTTGGGAATTGGTTCCAAGGCCCAATGATCATCCAATTATTGGAACCAAATGGGTCTTTAGGAACAAAATTGATGAAGCTGACTTAATAACAAGAAATAAAGCTAGGTTAGTTGCAAAAGGATACAACCAAGAAGAAGGAATAGACTATGAAGAAACCTATGCACCTGTAACTAGATTAGAAGCTATTAGAATGTTACTTGCATATGCTTGCATCATGGATTTTAAGTTATACCAAATGGATGTTAAAAGTGCTTTTTTAAATGGTTTTATTAAAGAAGAAGTATATGTTGAACAACCTTCGGGTTTTGAAAATTATGAACTCCCAACTATATTTTTTAAACTGAAAAAAGGCCTTGTATGGCTTAAAACAAGCTCCTAGAACTTGGTATGAAAGGTTGAGTAAGTTTCTTTTAGAAAATAATTTTTCGAGAGGAAAAGTTGATACAACCCTTTTTATTAAAAATAAAAAGCATGATATTCTCCTTGTACAAGTTTATGTGGATGACATTATTTTTGGCGCTACTAATGAATCCTTTTGTAAGGAATTTTCTAAGACAATGCAGAATGAGTTGAAATGTCGATGATAGGAGAGCTTAATTTTTTCTTTGGGCTTCAAATCAAACAAATAAAAGAATAGACTTTCATAAGTCAAACCAAATACTGCAAGGAGCTGCTCAAAAAATTCAGAATAGATAATACCAAGCATATGGCTACGCCAATGGGCACTTCCTACTATTTGGACAAAGATGAAGAAGGTAAATCTGTAGAAATTATGAAATACAGAGATATGATTGGACCCCTTCTTTATCTTACTACAAGTAGGCTAGATATAATGTTTAGTATATGCATGTGTGCTAGATATCAAGTTAATCCCAAAGAATCACACCTATGTGCTGTTAAAAGAATCATGAAATATCTAGTAGGCACTTCATAAATGGGTTTGTGGTACCCTAAGGGTGCCTCATGTAGCCTAATTGGCTATTCCGATTCTGATTTTGCGGGATGCAAAATGGATAGGAAAAGTACTTGTGGGACATACCACTTGCTTGGAAGTTCTTTAGTTTCTTGGCACAACAAGAAGCAAAATAGTGTGCCATTGTCTACTACTGAGGCTAAATATATTGCAGCCGGGAGTTATTGTGCTCAAATCATTTAGATGAAACAACAACTTCTAGACTATGGTCTTCAGCTTGATCACATTCCTATAAAATATGACAATACTAGTGCAATAAATCTATCTAAAAATCTCATTTTACACTCTAGAACAAAGCACATAGAAATAAGGCATCACTTTATTAGAGATCATGTACAAAAAGGAGACTGCATACTTGAATTTATTGAATTATCTAAACAACTTGCAGATATTTTCACTAAACCCTTACCAAAAGAAGCATTCTTTTATATTAGAGGAGAATTAGGAATAATTGATCAATCACACATATAAATGAATGCTTCTATTTATTGGCTTATTATTCTTGAATCGTTATTGACTTGAGCATTGGAGGTATCCCAAAACTTGTTTTGTAGGTATCTCATCTTTAGGCATGTTTCGTTCTCTCAAATTGTATCCCTGTATGTGCTTATAATTGTTTTTTGATAGTTTTATTATAAATCTATAGTTATTCAAATAAACAAAGTCAGCAGTTCAAAAATTTGTGTTGTATATCTATGTTATTCGAATAAAATTCAATTTATTTGAATAACCTGAAACCAGCAACTGTAGACTCTGTGCTTTGTGTCTAAACTATTCGAATAATATTTAATTTATTCGAATAACCTGAGGTCAGCAACTGTATATTATATTTCTTTGTGTCTGTCTTATTCGAATAAGAGACTCCTTATTCGAATAACGCTTTAACATAATCCTCTATCCTTTATCTAGTTATTCGAATAACTAAAGAGCTATTCAAATAAACCTTGGCAAAAAACCAAGCTTGCATACTGGATTATTCGAATAACTATATAGTTATTTGAATAATAGCTAACAGAAGGCCATGTCCTTTGGTTTTCCATGAAAGGTTATTCGAATAAAACCTATGCTATTCGAATAAACTCGGGGCCTCTATATATTTTACAGTGCGTTTCACTTTTTCTTTTCCATCTCTATTTCTTCCCTCCCTCTTCTCTCTGTACGTGCTGAACCCAAATCTCTAACATCCCACTCCGCCAGCTTTCCACCATTATTGTTCTCTATCTCCACCACTGTCCTCTATACCTCCACCATCTCTAAAACCCATAATTCACCATCACTATCAACACCTTTCCAGCATTGGCCTCTTCCTCTTCCCATGCAAAGTGTCCCCGCATGAAGATTGCTCCTTGCACTAACCCATTGGACCTATGAAGACTTTCCTCCAATAGAGAGGAATTGAGTCGCTTCATCACTCACTTTCGGAAGCGCAATCTTATGCAACCAAAATACCTAGATTTGAATTTCTTCTAGAGATAAGAAGGCTTTGACTTCCTTAATCTGTTAAACAATCAGGGTGTGCTTCGTCTCTGCTCCCACAAAGTTGACCTTTACCCTAATTTGGTAAAGATGTTTTACTGCAACCTAAAGATTGAAGGGTAAGACCTTCTCTCAGAAGTATGTGATCAACACATTGTCATCACCCTTCAAGATTAGGTTGTGCTATTTGAACTACAGTTTATAGGAACGCATGTTGAAGAAGATGGTAGCCCATTCATTCAGGAGTATAACAAAATTCAATCCATTAAGGATCTGTTGAAACTTGGTCTACCATTTCCTGATAAAAGTGTCAAAGGAGGCATGCTAAAAAGCCAAGATAGGCTCTTACATTACGCTTATGCACATATCTTGGCTCCTCGAGGTGGAAATTATGCCTACCTGAGTGAAGACGACATCTTTATGTTGTGGGTTCTGAAAAAAGGTCACCAAATCAACTGGCCAATCTTCATCATGAAGCATATGATGAGGGCAAAAGGGCAAGGAGAAGTCTGACTTACCTTATGGCTTGATCATCACTACCCTTTTTGGGAAATATCCTCAGATTCTAGAAACTGAGAGGGCCACCAATTTATCTCACCATAGTGTTTTTGGGTCCTACACTCTACACAAAATGAAGATGATCAGGTCTGCTAAAGGATGGGTATACCTGGATGAAATGGAAGATGAAGAGCAAGAAGACTTTGTTACTATTGCTGCTGCTCTTACTGCTCCTGCTAGTTTAGTTACAAATGAGCAAATCATGGCAACCCTGCTGGACCACAAAGCCTACATGGAGAACACATTCTCTATTCTGTTTCAAAGAATAGAAGGTGTTGAGCATGAACAGGCAGCCCTCCGAGCCTTGCTAACTGACAGAGCACTTGACTCCCCTTCTTTGCCACCAGATGCTTCTTTTTAGGATCCTTAGTTCTTAAGATCTTTGTTTCAGTCTTTTTTTGGCCTCCTGTTTTTCCTTATTATCCTGTAATTAGACATTTTTTTTAATAAGACGGATTGCTTACTCTGAATTTTTTTTGTCTTACATTACTTGTTCCTTTTACTGTTGTTTGAAATTGGATAATTATCTCTTTACTGCATTCACTGCCTTGATCCATTTATGACTTTTACTTGGATTGTTATCATATGCTTCAGCTTTACCTTTCCCCATTTTTTTTCTCATGACAAAAGGGGGAGATAAATTTGAGTTTATTTGAGAAAAGATAGGTAAAACTTAAAATTGGATTCTAAACTTAAAGGGGAGCTACGCACATCTCTGATATAGATCACCTCTTACAAAAAAAAGGGGGAGTAAGTTATCTCAAAACAATTTTATGAATTCTAATTTATCTGCATTAACTCCTTTCTCTGTGTTAGTTTGTCATCATCAAAAAGGGGGAGAATGTGATTGACTATGCGACATTGAAGATTTATTTTGATGATAACAAACATGAAGATGATGGGAAGGCCAAGTCCAAGATCTTCAAGAATAACTTTAGGACTTAGAGTCTTTTTGTACGAAGCCTTCTGGATATCTTATTGATTTTGGAAGAAAAGATAAAAATGATTTCTTAATACACCTTCTTTTTAAAATGGCTTTTGAAAATAGTTAAAAGGTTTTTGGGAAATTTGGAAGTAAATTATCAAGTTTCGAAAATGTCTTAAAAATGGTTTTGATCAGCTTTATTCAAATAAAGCTTTCTTTATTTGAATAAACTATTTCATTTGATCTATTTTCACAAAAAGCTTATTTGAATAATAGTGGAGTTATTCGAATAACAGGTTTTAACTGGTCATACCTTTTGTTTTCAAATTATGCTATTCGAATAACATAAGCTATTTGAATAGAGGCATTGTTGTGCGTAACTTTCAAAAAGGATTAATCAAATAACAAGGATGTTATTCGAATAACCATGTTTCTCAGAAAACTCTATTTGAAAGAGTTATTCGAATAATCATTGGGTTATTCAAATAATGTGTTGCAGAACTAGTTTCCCTGTGGGTTATTGAAATGTGTTATTCAAATAACACAAAAGTTATTTGAATAAACACGGGTTCCAGATTTAGAAAGTAATGTCTTTTTTCTCATTTATTATGAGAATTCAAAACCCACAATGGCTATTTTCTGCCGACCTCTGTAAATAGTGACCTTGGGTCATCTGTGAACATACCTAATAATCTAAAAGAATTTTCTCTTGCTTTAATCCGTGAATTTCTTTTTTCCATACTTTCTATGCTCTTTTTCGCCATAACTTTGAGATATCCTTAAAGAGCTTCATAGAGCTTCAAGTTGTGATATTTACTCTTTTGAGAGTTTCTCTTCTTCTGTATTCTAATTTATTGTAAAGAACGTGAGGTATCCCTCAAAGGTTTGTAAGGGTGAGGTATCCTTGAAAGTTGAAGCCTTAGCACAAGGGTAAAGTTTCCCTACGTGTGAAAAGTGCTATTGTTTGTAACGGTAGCAAGCACCGGTTCAAACTGGTATTGATAGTGAAAAATCTTGGATAGTTTTTCGAGGACTGGACATAGACCACAAGTGGTTGGTGGTCAAACTAGGATAAATATTGTGTCTGCTTTTCTCATCTTTATTTCCTTTATTTTCCTATAATTTATTTGTTATTATCATTAGCTCATTTTCTATTCTTAAAGTTTCTACTTATCTTCTATTCTTTATTCACCTCTTTTAAGAAATAGCTTCAATGAAATTTATTTTATAAGCATATGTGAAATGTTTTTAAATATTCAATTCACGCCCCTTTGAGTACTGGAAGCCACTTGGTAACACTTTTCACCACCTAAAGTATAAACTTTCCCTCTGGCTAGTGCCTTCTGGGTAGGCGCAACTTCCTTCTTCGATGGACACTCCTTAGCAAAATGCCCAAGCTATCCACAAACAAAGCATACCGAGCAAGGCCGGTCTCTGTGCTGTTTCCCACACTTGGAACACTTCTGTCCCAAAAACTCCTTCTGAACCTGCTTACCCTTCTCTTGAGGAAAGCTAGATTTAGAAGCTCCCTTCTTGAACTTTTTCATCTCCTCGCGTCCTCTTCTGAAAGTCTTAGGCTCCGCTGAAGGTTTCCCAACACGTCCTGCTATGATCCGACATTTATTTATCAAAGCTGCAAAGTCCCGAATCTTAAACATTTGGATAGCTTTCTAAATGTCTTCTCTCAATCATTTCTCAAACTTAACACACTTCCATTACTCTTCGGGGTTAAGCCTGATCAAGACGAGAACTTCGACAATTCATTGAAATTGGCCACATACTAGCTAATAGACATATCTCCCTATTCCAACTTAAGAAATTCCATGTCCTTTGCATTCTAAAGATTTTGTGGAAAGAAGTTTCTCACAAATGAATTCTTAAAGATCTCCCACAAAACAAGAGTTCTTGACACCTCAAAAGCTCTCTTGATATCCACCCACCAATCCTCCACTTCACCTTCCAGCATATACGAAGCAAAAAACACCTTTTTGCTTGTCTAAGCAAGCCATAATAGAGAAAATCTTTTGTATTTCTTTGAGCCAACCCTCAGCTCTGACTGGGTTATACTCCCTCTTGAAGGAAGACGGATTAGATTTCCTGAACTTGGAAAGGTCTTGGAAAGTATGATTTCGCCTAACTACCTCTTGGTTTGGTTGCCCTTGGTGGTATGGTGATGGTGTAGGTTATTGATATTGAGTTGTACTCATTCATTCAAACATCCTGGTAGTCGCAGCTGCTTGCTCTCTAATAGCTTCTGTTGTTGCGGCTGTTTGCTCTCGCATAGCATTAGTAGTAGCAACTGTCTGCTCCCTCATTGCTTCAGCTATGGACGTAAAAGCTCCAACCATGTCAGGGCCTTCATTACCAAAGTTCCTATTCCCACAAGTTCACCTTGGAGATGTCATAGTTTCCTGTACACACAAAATAATACATATTGAGGTAGCTAATCCCAGTATCATGTAGCTGTGCAACTGAAGCTAAAAATAATCATACTAAAGGCAAGTCATATAATTCAAACAAATATCTTGCACAAGAGACAAGGAACTGCATAACACAAAGAGAAACTCCTAAACATACCTAAGCATAGTCAGCCCACACCCTAGCTCAACAGGACGAACTACTCTGATACCATAATGTAACACCGTAATACAATTATCGTAAAATAAATGAAATATAACATGCATAAAACATAAATCTATAATAACCTGTATAGTCATTATAGAGAGCTACGAAGATGAAAATATCATATATATACATCACTAGATAACAAGCCAAACTATAATACATAAGCTTTTACAAACTATTCAGCAAAGTAAATAAATACAAGCTGATGCAAAAAGAAACAAAATAGTTCAACTAAGCCTTCTGCTTCTTCTTTTTCTTGCCCTTTTTTCACTTTTAGAGGGTCTTCACCTAGATTTACAAGGAACACATAGGGGTGAGAACTCACAAAATTCTCAATATCAGCATACCTATACCAGCAGTTTTTTATTTAGAAACAAATAAACAAACTAAAACATACATACACTCTAAGTAACAAAATATCCAAAAATAAATAATATCAAAGAATTGCCCATACAATCCTAAGATACCATCAATCAAGCAACCAAGCAATCAACCGAGACAATTGCCCATACAATTATCAACCATGCAATGTCTTATGTTTTGATATCAGATATGCTCACACAAAGACTGAACAATGCGATTATGCAATACTAATACAAATTTTAGTTTCTGAAAAAATAAGTTACTTACTTATTTCCCAAGAACCTCCATTCCTTGTATATACTATACTAAGCAGGATAAGCCTAAAAGCTTAAACCCCACTTGGTAATAGGTTGAAGCCTTCCCCTCACCAATGTAAGAGTACTACCTCCACCCCGATACTAGTAACCCTGACCATCACAGCATAAATACTAGGAGAATTTAGATCCAACACGTCATTCTCAAGTCATATCATTGTGCACACTATCTAAGGTTACAGTACATAGGAAACTAGCAAGTATCAAGTTTGAAAACCAAATATCCAAGATTAAGTTCAATTCACAATTGAAACAAACACAAGATCCTCATAATCTAGTGTAAAAGGCAAAACTAGTACATGTAATTCCTAGCCTTACTTATCCAACAAAGTAGCAAGAACCATGTTACTAGCACTTTCATTCCTAGAACCTCACATCATCACTATACAAGTGATTTCCAAGACAACCTCATGTTGTGTAAGGTCCTAGATACAACCCTAAGGCATTCTAAACTCAAAGAGGCCTAAGGTTTCACAACTCCTCATATATGCTAAGTGGTCATTCTCTCCAAGAATTGCCCTTATTAGTGCTTAATCACACTTAGGAAAGCATATATAAGTGATTCCATCACTTAGGAGATTCCAAAACATCAAAAAAATACAATGTTGAAAAATCTTGGAGCCCACGCCGTGGCACAACCTTGGCACATCATGGCGCCTTGCTCTCAGGTTTTAGTAGTGATGCACCTCATGCCTCGGTGTGGCATTCTCATGTCGCAGCACACGTATCAAAAATAGCCTCACACTGTGGTGCGCATAACCGAAAATGGTTTCAGCAGAAATCGTGTACTATTCCATTAGAACAAGTCACGAATTTTGGCCATTCCAATCCAATTTCTATGTGATTTAAGGTCCCAAACAAGTTCACTAACACATGGGAATCATTAATCACCAACAAAAACCTCGAAATTGAATCCAAGCACAAAACCACTCATCCATGACCTAACTTTCTCAATTTTAGCATCAAAGGTTCAAATGACAAGTTATAAGTTTATAACTCAAACTCATTCCTTGAACAAGTCATAAACAACCAAGGAAACTCATTCAAGTAAGAAAAACAATTCTAAATTCCAAAATGAAGTATTCTGCATCTCATATGCATAAATGGTTAAAATGGAAGAAAAGAGGTCACAAGAACACAAAAACCTCTACCTTGTGAAGCTAAGATGGAGATAATGGCTAGTGGATCACAAGCCTGCCTTTCCTTCTTGATTTCCTCTTCTTTCCTTCCTCCTTTGGTCCTTACTCTTCTTTCTCTGTTGCTTCTATTTTCAGCTGGGAGAGAGAGTGAGAAACAAGTGAGAAATGAGAAATATCCAAGGAAATCAATATAAAGCAATAGAACGTGAGAGGCTTGGTCACTTAAGTGACCAAGTGATACTCTCGATCTGCTGAGAACACTTAGGTATCTCCAAATCTAATTTTCTTACAGCCAACAAGTTTAAAATAAATCATAGGATTCATCAAAAATCTTGTTGTACCAAAACCATCATTTTCCATATTTGTGACTAGTCATTCCGGCATTTAAACACACAACCAGTATGCCTAAAAATACCAAACTAACTCTGATTATTCTCAAACTTTAACCATATCACAGAATACACATTTGTGATTTAGAAATAAATTATCCACTTTTATTTCCATTAGATGAACCATTTTTGCTAATATCTTGGTCATTTTAAGCTACTTTTCACCTTTTGGGTTACAGCAAAGTGCCTAAACTAACTCAAATTATCACAAAAATTAACAAGCATGTTAAGCAAGTATTAAGCTACCTCTGCAACTATTTACAAGTCTAACATGTTTTACAGAGATCTACATTTTGTATAAATTTCTTTCATATTATATGTATGTTACGCTTCTGCGAAAGACTCATATTTTGACATCTACTAAAATTGTTTATTTGAAAAATTATTGATATTATAAGTAATATACCAAATTCAAATTACTGATGCGTAAACCAGATATATCATTAGTACTAGTATTTGGGATGTTACATTAAGGTATTAGAGTAGTTCATCTTGTTAAGTCGAGGTATGGACTAGCTATGCTAATGTTATGTGTTTTCTTATCTTGATACTAAGATGTATTGATAAGGATTGCATGAGAGCCTTATGTGTGTATGTTATGGTTACGGCTACACAGTTACATGAACATTGAGTCTGATCAACTCAATTTAGAATGTACTGTGTGTATGAGAGACCATGGCATCATTCAGGTGTACGCGAAGATATAGAGAGTCTATTGGTAATGGCATAACAGATATGATGGAGATGTTTAGAAAAGTGACAGCTTCCATGAGATAGAAAAGAGAGATGGTCGTAGCTATGAGGGAACAGATGACTGTCATGAACAGAGTTTTGGAATGGATGAGTAATAACCCACATCCGCAACCAGAGAATGAAACAATGATCGTCAGAAATCAGGATTTCCATAACCTTCGAAATTCAAGAAGACCAACCCTCCATCATTCCAAGGAAAGTAGAATCCATCCAAGGCTGAGGAATGGTTGAGAGAGTTGCAGAAGATCTTTGAGGTGATGAGATACACGAATGACCAAAAGGTGTCCTTGCTTCCTTCGCATGGAAGGGCGAAGCTGAGTGTTTGAGAAATGATGCTAGAAGAATAGAAGAAGTAATCGAGATAGAGATAATCTGGGAGATATTTAAGATGACTTTCTTGGACTAACATTTCCAAGGAATCTGCAAGTAGAGAAAGAGTTAGAATTTTTTTAAAGCTGTAACAAAGACACATGACAGTGGGGCAGGATGTGGCAAGATTTGAAGAATTGTCAAAGTTCCTTTCTTACTTCTGGTACAATCTAGATGAGAACTGGAAGTAAGGACGAAGTGTGAAGGATGGTGAGACCCCTTGAAATCTGAGACTTCCGCAGTAATAAGTAAATGAGGAATAATAGAGTCAAATAGTTTGAGACCTGCATAATCAAAGTTATAATAGGAGCAAAATCTTCAAGGCTTTTGAAAAAGGAAGAAGACAGATGATGACTTCTAGAAGAAATTTTCAAAGTTCGAGAACCAACAAGGAAAAGGAAAACGGTTCAAGATAGAAGACAAAGGACTACAATGTCCCAAATGTGAGTGAGCAACCAGAGCTATTCCAAGATGGAGGAAATGTTTTACCACCTAAGAAAGAGATTAAGTGTGCTATAGACCTAGTGCCAAGAATAAAGCCTACCTATATAGCACCCTATAGGACATTCCCCATAGAACTCTCTTAGCTTAAGAAACAGATAGAAAAGTTGTTGAATGAAGAGTCCATTTGACTTAGTGTCTCACCTTGAGGAGCTCTTGTGCTCTTAATGAAGAAGAAAAATGATAGTATGAGTTTATATGTGGATTATAGACAATACTCACTGCCCAGGATAGATGGTTTGATGGACCAACTGCAAGGAGTTGTAGAGTTTTCAAAGATTGACTTGAGATCTGGATACCATCAAATCAAGATCAGAAAAGAAGATATTCTTGATACTGCCTTTAGAACCAACAATGGACATTGTGAATATCTTGTAATGTCCTTTAGTATGATAAATGTACCTACCATTCTTATAGATTATATGAACATGATTCTTAGACTATACATTGACAAAATTGTTGTTGTCTTTATAGATGACATTTAGATTGTAACATCCTCATTTTAGTATGTTAGACTTGTATAAAGTTACAGAGGTATCTTAATACTTATTTAATATGTCTGCTAAAATTTATGATATTTTGAGTTAATTTATGCACTTTGTCGTAACACAGAATGTGCAAAATGACTATTTTAACTCTGCAAAATAGCATAAATTGATTGGTTAAAGGAAATAAATATGAAAATTTTATTTTTAAGTCACAAATGTGTAAAAGAGAATGTAGTTAAATTTTGAGGATAAACGGAGTCAGTTCGGTATTTTTAAGGACACTGAGTGAATGTTTAAATACTGGATTGATGAGTCACATGTATGGAAAATTAAGGAAATGGTGAAATAAGGATTAATATGAATCTTAGGATTTATTTTCATGCTTTTGGAGTTTAGGAAACTTAATTTAGTAAAATCAAAGTATTCTTAACAGATACGAAGTTTAGCAAAATGACCAAACTACCCCTAGTTTAATGCTTATCTTTAAGTAGAGTTTCCACTCTTTTTTCTCTCATTCTTACGGCACTCTTTAGCAGAAACAAAGAAAATAGAACTGAAAGAAACAAGAGAGAGAATGAAGAAGGAAAGGTACAAAAGAAAAGGGGCAAATAGAAGAGCTTGACTTCATCATCTTCAAGTGAGGTAGGGGGATTTTTACTCTACATCTTCATCTTTATTTCTCTTTTTCTATCACTACAATAATTTTGGCTTCTGACAATGAAGTTTCTAGCAAGGCTTAAAAATCGTTGGCTAAAGTGATATAGGCATCGTTTTTTTGTAAATTATTTTTAGTTATAGCTTTAGGCCACAGTTTTTAGGCAACGTTTAAAAAACGATGCCATAACAAGTATAGGCAACACTTTATAGCCGTTCTCCAAATTTGAACATATTTAGGCAACACTTTTGACACAACATTTAATAAATGTTTCCTTAAAGGGAATAGGCAATTGTTTTTAATGGTTGCCATTATATTACTTTTCAGAATCAAGAAAAACGTTGCTTAAATAATTTTTATATTAATATTTTTTTGAAACTAAATTTTAATCAGAAAGGCGCAAAGTATGAAAAATTTTGGCACTACGCGGGTAACTACTCAAACCCTCTCACATATCACTACGCCTCTTTGCACAATCACTTCCTCGGTTTAACCAAAGCATACCCCAATCACCTTCCTTGCTCCGCCACTAACTCCACCTTGTTCCAGTGCTCACCACCCTCTCCCTGCTAGAGGCACTCAGACGATGCACCAACCCCAATCGAAACCAACCCCAATAGAGACCAATGTCGGCCTCAAGCTCAGACCCATCGCTGCCACCACTCGCTTCATAAGCACGCCCAGAATCACCCCTCGCAGTGGATGCGTCGTGTGCGAGGCTCAATGTAACACCCTAATTTCATTTCTTTCTTGCTTTTCGGTTATTGTGGTTTTTGTGAATTCTTGTTTTTTTTTATGAATTATTTGACTTATTTTGATTATTTTAATATTATTTTCAAAAAAATTTGGAATGTTGAAGCAGGGCTGGGGGATCTTACTAAACCCGAAACCGGAGACAATTTTTGAAGTTTTCTTTGTCTAATATTTTATCTAGCAAAATAAAATTTGGGTACATTCTATTGTCCATTGGACAATAGATACTGGTTTTGTTAACTATAACTTTTGTCCATTAGATAATAGCTTTTAGAAAAGATCTAGTAGTGGTTCTACATATAAGACTAGTCACCTTTTCTAGAGGTTTCTCTTTATGACATCAACCTTGGGACCCACACCTTTATGTCTTATCAAATATAGACCAATAAGAAGAAAGCTTCCTAAGTAAGCTTGGAAGGAAGCTTCTCAAACAAGCTTGGAGGCAAACTTCCTAAGCAAGCTTTGAGTGAAACTTCTTGGAGAAGTCTTGCCCTTTTACCTTTTTTGCCCTTGATGGCCCACGGCCAAGAAGCTTCTTGGAGAAGCTTTGAGTGACCATTTTGAGTTTATTATTTCATTATTCACTTATCATCTTTCACAAAAAATCTAAAAACACAAAACTCTCTCACTTTCTCTCTCTAAACCCACGGCCAAGCCCCCAAAACCTATCACCCAATCTTCCATAATTCAAGTTAATCTCAGATCTTGAATCTATACATCATTCTAAGACATTTTTTATGGAGATCATTTTTTAGTTCATCCATCTTCAAGTATTTCTTCAAGTTTTTCTTCAAATCTCAAGTTCAAGAGTTTTAAGGTAAAGTTCTTGAATCTTCTTTCTTGTTTCATTTTTAAAGATGTAAGACCATACTTTGATCTATGGTCATCTTATTCAAGCCTTAGATGTTAATTCTTGTGTGTTTGCTTTGATTTTAAGAACCTCTGGGTGGTGAAAGTTTGCTACACAAGGGCATACAAGAAGCTTAAGGAGCATCAATCTAAGGTAAGAGAGAGATTAACCTCATCAACCACTTATGGTGGTGAGGAACGAATTCATTTGTGGGTGACAAATCCATGAGAGGATTTATTCACCATGATTGTATGATTTTTTGGTTTGTGGTTATATACTTTAAGTGATTTTATTGCTTTGATATTATGCATGAACTTGTTATAGTATGATTGTGATGCTTAAAATTATGTTGTATGCTATAAATTGTGCTAGAAAGGAAAAGTATTTTGGTCCCAATGACCATAGAGGCTCACAGACTTCATGCCTTTCAAAGGGGAATTCAATGCAAAAATGATTTATTAAGTGTTAACCTAGAGGATTTAGTGATGAGAAATTTAATTAAGAGTTTACAAAATAAAAATGGGAATGAACAAATTTTATTATCAATTAAAAATGATAATATTACATAGACTAGCGTAGGGACTAACGTCACTGACGTTTTGAGGTTTCAAGTATTAAGTTGTCAGTTTTTAAAATTCAAGGACTAATGTGACCGGTGCATGCAATTTTTCAAGGACTAAAGTGAGGGTTTACTTGTTTTATATATATATATATATATATATATATATATATATATATATATATATTATATATATATATGTATATTTACTTATGTATGTTTACTTATGCAGGTTATAATGTGATGTTTACACTATTTTTATAATCAAATTAACTATCTACCTCGGGAAGGGAAAGGACTGAGTTTTGACTTATTCCACCTTTCCACATATATATTTTTGTATAACTTGTTTTTCCCCAAAGCAGCTAGATTTATTGTGATATCACATTTCTAAAATGTACTACTGAGAATTTCTAATTCTCACCCTAGTTTCTATTTCCATGATAAATCCAGCGAAGGACCAAAGCATGCGTAAGGCAAGGCAATGAAGACTTAATAAAGTTATTCATGTATATATATTGGTTTTGTACTTAAATTTATGGTTCTGTAGATAACCCTTCACGGCTAGTTGTATAGAAGTATGTAATCTCAAACACATCATATGGTTGTATAGTAAAGAGCAAGTTTCCAAATTATGTAAAATGTCTTGTTCTCTTTACTTTTATGTTAAAGGCTCTATATATCTATTTGTAGAAAGTGGATATACAGGTTGTGTTTATGTTTAAGTTTAGAAGTGACATGCTTAATTCTATTTACTTGAGTATATTAACAGTATACTACAGTATATAAAATTAGGGTGTTACATTTTGGTATCAGAGTAGTTCATCCTGTCGAGCCAGGGATTGGACTGACTATGCTTTTGGGCATGTTTAGATGTTTTTGTTTGTGTTGTACATTCTTTTATCTCAATGTGAGATATATGAATAGAATTGCATGATAGTCATAGGATAGGATGTTAATAATTACTTGCACACTATTACATGATATTGATACTGGCCAACTAAATATATAATGTTTTGTGTGAACAGGAAATTATAACACCTCCTAGGCAAACACGGGAGAATAGGAAAACTTCTAGAGAGGGTAATAATGATATTTTTAAGATAGTTAGACTGTTGATGAAGGAGATGAGGGAATAAAGTGCTGCCACTAGAAAAGCAGACAGAAACTACTAATAGGATGATGAGGGAGCAGACTGAGGTTATTAAAAGAATGATGAAGAGGATGGAAGCCAATCCACCTAAAAAATTAGTTTCTCTTATACCATTAGTATAACCAGTACTTGAAGCATTAGTTTAGAATCATAATTCCCATGATTTCCTAGAGCTTAGAGAAGCGAATCTATAACTGAGCAGAAAAGGATACCATCTAGTGGAAGTTAAGGAGCAGTTGAGCAAAAAGGAGAACGAATCAGCGAATTTGCTAAAAAGGAAAAGGTAAGATGTTGTAGTTAGTAAAAGTGCCTCTTGGTCATAGATTCTATAAAGTAAAGAAAAGCAAACTTAAGTTGAAACGTGGGGCCAAAAGTGCGCGAAAAGTAGAGAATAATATGGAAATAAGCCATGTTTGGTAGATCAGTTGATGTGTTACATATGTAGTGAACCAAGACATTTTATGAGGGGCTGTTCGCAAAGAAAGAGAGGTAGAGGTTTGATGAACAGATAACAAGAAGTTGTTTGAGGCATCTGACACTTAGAGGATTTGGAGGGTGTTTAGGAATTCTTTTCTAGATATATGCTTCCCTAAGAAACCTACAGAATGTCAAGGAGAAGAGGTTTCTAAAAATTGAGTTAGATGACAGGTTAGTTAGTCGGTATGTGGTTAAGTTTAATTCAGAGAAGGCTTAAAAATGTGTTAATTCGAAGAGGGATTGAGAGATAGAAAAGTAAGAGATAGAAATAGAAAAGAGAAAGCTAACCGAAAGTAGAAAAAAGAAGTAAGTACTAAGTGTAAAATAAGTAATAGAATCAAAGTATTCTTGATACTTGAAGTAAAATCATGAATAAGTGAAGTGGAGTTATGTTTTCTAAATCTATATATGTATATAGGTATATAGAAATGTTTATCAAAGTTTGTTGTTGAGTTTCTAATTCTTTGGATACTTGTAGAATTAAGAGAAATTGGTATAGAGGTGATAGAGTAAGAAAGTAGTTATTTTGAAGTTTTCATCTTGTCTTTCTGCAGTATTCTTTTCAAAATGACCAAGTGTTGATTCAAATGGAGTAGAATAGAATGTTATAGGTTTATGGCATTAGCTACTCAAATTTGCAAGTTCTAAAGGATAAATCAGAATATACCAAGTAAGTAAATTTTGAATGGCATAGTCCTCAAGGCTAATCGAATATATTAGCAACTCTATTCGATCAGCACAATTCAGAAAGACATGCTAGTGTTAATCAGGTAGACTAAGTGTGCTACTCGATTTTGGGTGGTTTAGATGTTAATTGAAATATAAGGTTAGTTTTGAACAGCAGTTCAGAATAACATGCTTTTGAAATTGATCAAATTACACAGGGTAGTGTTTTAATACCATTTCAAGAGAGTTGTTGAAGGTACTGATAACTAACCTAAGTGGAATAAAATTCGCAAGGTTTTATTAAGAGGAAAGAGAAGGGATATTAGGTACAAGAAGGATATTTCTTTAACCTAATTATCCTCGAGAAGAAGGTAAAAGTAAGTAAGTATAGGCAGGATCAAAGAGATCAAAAGATAATAGATGTGGAAGATAACATGGTAGATGTGGGAGATAACATGTTATACATGTGGTCATCTAAGACACGGTGTTCATAGAAATAGGAAGCGGTGCCTCACCCCAAATCTCAAGTTAGAAGAAAAGTTTACACTCTAAGTGGTAAGGAAGCAGTTCAATCTTCCGATTTTGTATGAGGTGAATGTATAAAGATGAACCTTTAGTTATATCATATGATTCAAAGGTATCTCATTCCTTGATTTCATAGGAATATGTGAAGGAATTAGATTTACCTATGTTTGAGTTTTCCTATGTTTTATCTGTGTCTACACCAACAGGAAAGATAGTTACAACTTTTGTTATCAGTTTGGATTGTTGTGTAAGTATAGAATATATGATTTTTTTTATGAATCTTATCTGTTTATCTCTTCTTGACATGGACGTCAGTTTAGACATGGCTTTGGTTGTCATTGAACCATGTTTGTTTTGATTTGTTCAAATGAACAAAAAGTGTCTTTCGCTTCCCTTATGTTCAAAGGGAAAGCGGGGAATTGGTGAAGAAGTTCAAGAAGATTAATGGAAGCTGCAGGTACTTAGCTGATATGGTAAGTATTCAAAGAGACCTTTTTGCACTCAGTGATTCATAATATGAAAAAGAGCAAAATCAGATGGAAAATGTGGAATCTGAATGCCCTAAGTGTGGAATAAGACAATATGGCAATAGACTCCGCTTAGTATATTTTGTATGTGGTCAACTAAGGCACTTTTCCAGAAGGTGTCCACAGAAATATAAAGTAAAACCTGACCATTGGTCGCAAGCTACGAGAATGGTGTACACTCTAAGAAGATAAGAGAAGGTTCTTTTGACCCTTTACAAGGTAACCCTTATTAGGATAAAAGAATGTAAACCTCTAAGTTTTGGTTAGAGATTAGGAAGGAAAAGATGGATACAACTGAGGATAGCTGTTAGAGGTCTCCAAATTTTTAGTATGGAAAGCTAAATTTTGGGGACAAAATTTTAAAAAGGATGGGAGAAATGTAACATCCTCATTTTAGCATGTTTGACTTGTAAAAGGCTACAGATGTACCTTAATACTTGTTTAACATGTTCGCTAAAATTTGTGATGTTTTGAGTTAATTTAGGTACTTTGGCGTAACACAGAATGTGCAAAATAGCTATGTTAACTCAGGAAAATAACATAAATTGCCAGGTTAAGGGAAATAAATATGAAAAAATTATTTCTAAGTCACAAATATAAAAAATTAAGGAATTGGTGAAATAAGGATTAATATGAATCTTAGGATTTATTTTCATGTTTTTAGAGGTTAGGAAACTTGATTTAGTGAAATCAAAGTGTTCTTAACATATACAAAGTTCAGCAAAATAACCAAACTGCCCCTAGTTTAATGCTTATCTTTAAAGAGAGTTTCCACTCTCTTTTCTCTCATTCTCATGACACTCTTTAGCAGAAACAAAGAAAACCAAACCAAAGAAAACAAAAGAGAGAACGAATAGGGAAATGGAGAAAATAAAAGGGGAAAAGAGGAAGAAGAAAGGAGAAGAGCTTGATTTCATCATTTTCAAGTGAGGTAGGGGGATTTTTTCTCTACATCTTCATCTTTATTTTTCTTTTTCTATTGTGTTCGTTTGAGCATGGAGAGATAATGGATTGAGTGTGATTAGTAGTTTCTATGCTTGATTCTTTTTTTTTTACCTTATTGTTGGTTTTGTTCAAAGGAATGCTCAAGAAATCATTTGTGTGAATGGTTTAAAAATGGGGTTTTTATGGGAGCATGATGTTTCTTAAGTGTGGAATCTATTTTTAATTATTAAAATGGTGATTTAAGACCTATTCTATGTAAGTTTATGAGTTATGAACCTAGAGAAGTCCATAGGAACCATTGAGGAATAATTTGAGAAAAAACATTTTAGGTTAAAGGAGGATGCTTTAATCTATGCTTGCACGAGCCAAAATAGATGTATAAAGTTTATGACATGACTAAAGATCATAGTTGAGGTTGGAGAACATCTAGGAATGGATTTGGAAGCATTAGAAATTGGTTGGAAAATCAATTATGCAGAAACAATTTCTGCCCCATAGACTAGTAGAATAAGGTAAGCACTTTGATAGCTTGTTATGTTTGTTGCATAACTTGAGCTACAAACATCAAAATGACTTGCTTCTTATTGCATTTGAAAGCTAAGACATGGGAATTCATGTATTAAAAATCTTAGAATTTTAGGCTAACTCAAGTGGTATCAGTTTCTATTTAAATTCAAGACAGATTCTGTAGAAACAATAATCTTGCAACCAGTAACTTCCTGCTCCGAGGTCATAAATTATGATACCAGTGGTATTTGAAAGCTAATATATAAGGTTATAAGAGGTAAAAGTTTCCAAAGTTTTAAACTCTTCATTCGTTCCCAGTTTCATTTTAAAGACCAGTCAGTTTCGAGTAAAACAATGAGTGCCCTGTTTTAGCTTCTACATAATGTGGCATAACTTTTTCCATACTTAACCAAATGAAGTGAGGTTTACTTCATTTGAAAGATCAGAGATAAGGCTATTTTCCTATAAAAGTTCAGAATTTTTTCAATTAGAATATGCATTTGGTGCACTCATGAAAAATAGCTTTTTTAAGCAAAAATTGAGGTATTTTTGTGATGGTTTGAACCCTATGAATACTAGTAACTCTTTTAATAGTTAAGGGAGCGTAGTAAGAGCATGGTTGCTCTATTAAGAGTTAAACTTAAACTAAATGCTCCTTTATTAAGTATTGAAATGAAATGAATACGTGATATTTGATATATGAATGTGATGAATTGAATTACTTATGATATGAATCATTACTTTATATGTAATGAATGATATATATGAATGATGTTGAGGAGCATATTGTCATATGCATGTTAATGAATAATGTTGACAAGAATAGTATTGAAAGGCATAAAAATGAAAGGATTGAATAATTTTATATATAATGAACGGTTTGAATGAAAAGCTTGATGACTAAGGTTATGCCTCTTTATTATGCAAAGAAAAGCAATGTTATGTGAAAAGTGAATGAAGGAAAGGTTTTAAAATAATCTTGCATGTTTTGTTTTCAAACTTGTTGCTTGCTATTTATATGTATAAATGGCCCTATAGCTTGAGCGAAAGGGCTCTTAGTGCCAAGGCTATGGGTATTAAGGGTTAATCCCACTATTATGGGAGAAGATAACCACTTGAACCCAGTATGGTATTAAGGGTTAATCCTAATATTATGAGAGAAGATAACCACGTATACCAGGTAGTGTAAGGAGGATAAAGAACAAAATGGCATCCTACCCCTTCCTACCAAAGATATACAGAGAACAAAAAGGTTTCCTGGAACAAAGGTTTTCTTGGAAATGTGCAAGTACCGTGTGTTTTCTTAAAATAAAATGTTTCTACCAAACTTGCACAAGCATATGTTAGGACATTCTTTAGGCATAAGCATATAGCATAATGCATTGCATAAAATGACAATTGTATGGGCATTCATCTTATTTTTTTTGAAGAGATGAGGACTGAGGACAAGGGTCTTGTTACCCCTAGAATGATGAGATGTGTTATATATATATATATATATATATATATATATATATATATATTGCTTTATGAGCAAGTATGTTTACTTTTGCTAGTTATAATGTGATGTTTACACTATTTTTATAATTAAATGAATTGTCTGCCTCGGGAAGGGAAAGAATTGAGTTTTGGCTTATGCCACCTTTCCACATATATATTTATGTATAACTTTGTTTTTCCCTAAAGCATCTGGATTTATTGTGAAGTCACGTTTTTAAAATGTGCTATTGAGAATTTCTAATTCTCACCCCAATTTCTATTTCCATGGTAAATCTAGCAAAGGACCAAAGCATGCATAAGCCAAGGCGATGAAGACTTAATAAAGTTATTCATGTATATATATATTGGTTTTGTACTTAAATTTATGGTTCACGACTAGTTGTATAGAAGTATGTAATCTCAAACACATCATGTGGTTGTATAGTAAAGACAAGTTTCCAGATTATGTAAAATGTCTTATTCTCTTTACTTTTATGTTAAAGGCTCTATATATCTATTTGTTGATAGTGGATATATAGGTTGTGTTTACATTTAAGTTTAGAAGTGACATGCTTAATTTTATTTACTTGAGTATATTGACAGTATACTACAGTATATAGAATTAGGGTGTTACACTCATTTATTTAAAGATAACTGAGGAACATAAAGAGCATATAAGGGTAATTCTAGAAATCTTGAAAGAAAGAAATGTTTACCAAGTTATCAAAATGCGAGTTTTGGGATGAATGAGGTGCAAATTTAGGACACGTGATATTTGGAAATGGAATATTTGTCGATCTTGGTAAGATAGAAGTAGTGATATGATGGGAGAGACCTATCACCATAACTGAAGTAAAGAGCTTCTTGAGTATTGCAGGAATTGATAAAGGGGTTTTCCTAGATAGTGTTGCCTTAACTAGGTTGACTAGGAAAGGTAGCACTTATGAGCACAGAGATACGAGAACCGCTTCCAACAGTAGAAAGAAAAGTTGACCATCACACCTGTGCTAGTAACTCCAGACCCACAAGGAAACTTTGAGATTTTCTATGATGCTTTGAAAAATGGGTTAGACTGTGTGTTGATGTGAAATGGACGAGTAGTTGCTTAAGCCTCTAGGAATCTAAGACCCCATAAAGGGACCTACATAACTGATGCGGGATTAAAGGTTGTAAACCCAAGTGCAGGTCATCTCAAGTAATAAATTTCTCGGGAGTCTAAGGTCGATCCACAGGAATTGATGAAGAAAAATTTATTTGACGTAAGGAAAATATTTTGTTACAACAATAAAGGCGATAAAAACTTAGTCACAAATAAAAAGGAATTGCTTGGACTAAGAGATCCACACTTGGTAAATAAATTAAGGACAAGATTAATTCTTTTATAACTCAATTAGAATCCACACATAACAGAGGTTCCAATCAAAAAATACAACGTTCAAAGTTCATTAAAAATTATATACGTAATTATATTATGATTCATTTAATCATCTATTAACACCACCACTCATAAATGGGATCAAGCATTCACTGTGTTAATATTTTGTCTATAATAAATCAAGATCTCCACTTTATAAGGAGAGTTTCTAATACCACCACTTGTAAATGGGTTAAAGCATTCATTGTGTCAGTCTCTTGTCTACAACAAATCAAGAACTCTGCTTTACAAGGAGGGTTTTTAAATTAATTGGAAATAAAATACAATACGTATAATGACTACTTAAAAATATATCATTTAAGTACAAGAGAGAAATTAATTTAACCTTAACTTATTACCAAGAGCTTCACCCTTTCACTTAAGCAAAATAAAACTTAGTTACTTATAGATAAGAAGAAAAAAGGAGAGAAGAAGAAGAAGAAGAAGAACATGACTTCAATTTAGAATAAAAGAAAATTACTACAAGAAAACCTAGTAACAAACTAGCATCATTTTGGTACCTAACACCTAACACCTTCAATGATCTGCTAAGGCCCCCTTTTATAGAAGATTAGAGATACAAAATGATAAGGGGGCTGAGTCATTAGTGAGTGGATGAGTCAAAAATGAGTGGAAAATGCCAAATGACTTTTGGTGAGTGAAAAATTATGGAGATTCCTTGTCTCCGAAATCATTTAGCTCTGAAGTCATTGAATGCGTCAGAATGAGGAAATATGATCTTCATCAAAGTTGTAGGCTTAGATCTTAGATTTCAAATGGCTTTAGTTGGAGTCTAATATCATTTCTATAACTCCAAATACGTTCAAATTACTGCACACTGCTCAGGCCCAGTCACAGCTTCTATGTTCTGACTTGTAAGCCCAATATCACCCATTAGACCTCATATTTTGGAAACATGTTCAACATAAAAGTTGTAGATATTGGTCTCAACTATTTAGCATAAAAATGTCAGCCCATTTTGCAACCTCTAGCCTGAAATATGTCATGAATAGTACACATAGATCAAGCTGTTAGGAATAGCACTCTAGTTCTTGCTTCAACCCCAATTTGAGTTATCTACTCGTGTGATTGGGCCTTTGAGGTCTTCATAAAAGTTATAGAGATCTCTCTTATCTTTAAAATGCCACTAGATTCACCTCATTTGGCCATATACATCCCATGATATAGCTCAAATACAGAAATAATATAAGACGTAAATTATGCTAAAAAATTCAATTAAGTCCAATTTGAGTCCAAACTTACAAAACATAATTAAACTCAATCAATTAAGTACATGGAGAGTATAAATAACTAAAAATGAAGGCTTATTAATGTATCAAATATGTGATTATCAAATTCTACCATACTTAGCTTTTTGCACTCCTAGGCAAAACACAAGAAACAAAAACTTAGGAACAAAGAAAAATGACACAGACTCAAAAACTAAAAATTCTAAAGGATTAAATGAATCAAGAAGAGCAACTAGACATTCATGGGATCAAAACATTCATAAGGTAACATTTCTTCGCATCTTAAACTAACAGGCAAGGAAACTTTAGTTGAAAAGAATGAATCAAGAATGATAGATCTTCATAAGATTTGCTCTCAATCCCTCAAGTGTTTAAAAGGTAGGTATTTTACTCAATTCAACCCATGAAAATTACACTCCCATAAGCTTGCTTATCTTCTACTTCTCCACTACTCAGAACACATGCACACACAAATCATGAGGACTTTATTCAAGATTGTAATAGGATCAAGGTAAAGGAGAATATAATATGGATATGACAAGTTAAATACCAAAGAGAATAAAAGAGCATGAAAGTTGAGTTCAATTAACAAGCATGAAAGTTTATCCCAACTCCACCTAATACAAATTCCCTTTACATATTTTTTCCCTTTCCTTTATTGCCTTGTTGACCCTCTTTTTCTTTTTACATTTTTTTAATTTTACAAAAAGAACATCATGTATACATTTTTTTTAACCATTCTGCACTCATACCCCCACACTTGTTCAAGAACTCATCGAATGACAAAGCTAATGTTCTCTTATTCCCTAAGGTCAGGTAAGAACATGGTTTTTCATTTAAGGTACATAATGAGTTTGAAACAAAGAATGGTCAAATAAGCTCAAAGGGGTTAAGCAAAGAGAAATAGGTCATTTCCAATGCTTTACGATGGCAGGAATCAGAGAATTTTCAAGAAGTCATAAGAGTGCTTGATATCATATTAAGACAATATGCTGCTAAGCAAGACTGGCTATTTGATTAAAGTAGCTATTTCAAGAAAAATGTCTCAATCATATTTATGTATGCATATGAAAATATAGTCTAAAAAAGAATCAAAACAAGTTCTAGAGTAGTAATTCCATGAGTGAAATTCACATAAGAAAGAAGAGAATGGTACAAATGTTTAATTCATTCATTAATAGGCTCAAAATCTCACAAGGCATAATTCTATCATTCTCAGTCCACCATTTCAACATCCATAACCAAGCATGTGATTTTTAAGAAAGAAGACAATTAACTTAATCATGCAAATTTCCTTGAATTTAAATTATTACTTCCACACAAACTAGTTTTCTACCTCAACTAAGATGCATCTCAAGAGTAAAATTTACTCCTTACTCTGCCATCCTTAACTGGTTTAGTAAATTATTGACAAACATATAAACACAACAAACATATTAATAAACATACTTCCTAATTTTTTTTTGCCTTTTTTTTAAATTAACATAATAAATTTTTTTTTATCCAACTATCCTTCCCCCCAACCAGATCACAACATTGTCCTCAATGTCAAAACATAGATAGGTAAAGGATAGAAGATAATACTTGTTATTGTAATTACTGAAAAGAGAAACCTTACACAAATTAAAACAAAAACAAAGTACGATAAATAAAACCAAAGATAAAGGAAGTTAAAGATGAAGTGCCAGATCACACTCTTGTTCCTTGCTGCCTCCCTTGTTGCTGCCTCCCTTGTTGCTGCCTTCTGACCAATCTATCTGAGTTATTACTGGTTCAGGTTCATAAACAAAAGCTTGTAATTTATTAATTATTTCATCAACAGTAGAAGTAGATATAAGGAGTTGTCTTATCGAAAGTGTGATAAAGCTCTGCTCCACAGCATGGTCAACAAAAGATAACAAAAGATCAAAGAAATTATTAACATTCAACAAACCTATGAGTTTTTGGTGGATGTTCAGATGAGCTCAAGAGATAATTTGAAAATTTTCTTCCAAAGTACCAAAACCACCTGGTAAGGCTATGAATGCATTAGAGTTTGCAAGCATTGTCCTCATTCGTTCATCCATAGATGATACTTGAAGCTCCTCCCCAATTGTTTTTCCAGTGATATTCTGTCGAGCTAAAGGTCTAGGAATGATACCTAAAACTTGACTGCCTCTTAAATGTACAACAAGTGATATAGCCTTCATTAACCCAATACTACCTCCCCCATATACTAAATGAATTTTCCTCGTAGCAAGTGTTCGACCAAGAGTGATTGCTGCATCTACATACTCTAAACCCTTCCCATAAGTTGACCCACAAAATACACAGATATTGGTAAGTCTACGAACAGAAGAAGAAGAAGCTCCCTCTATTTTACACCCACACTCCCTTTGAATGATTTTGAGTTAAAGAAAAGTGAAGGAAATGTAGTGTTCAAATAGGGAAGAGAATAGAAAAAGTAATGATAGCACCTATATGGGTAGGTTGGCTGTTGTCAGAAAAGTTTGAAATTAAGAAACAAAATTATTATTATTTTTTTTTGTTTTTTTTATTTTTTTATTTATTTTTTATTTTTCACTTCAAGAAAACCATCAAGGTAAAGAAGCCTAGAAACCCCTGAAGGATCCTGTCCAAAGGATCATCTATCCAAAACCAAAATTCAACAAAATCATACAAAGATAAAATAATAATAACAAATGATTACATACCTTTATGTACAGGTTTCATGGCAGATCTTTATACTGCGCGTCATGAGTGCAGTAATACCAAGACGGTTCAGCTAATCTTGGTATTCTTCTCCCTCCCGCTTATTTGAAGAAAAGAGAATAAAGAAACCATTGTGGGTTTCCATCCTGGGTCTAGAACCTGGAGAGCTCACACTTAGGTTCGTAACATCAACAAAGATGCTAAAATCTGAAACCCGCAATATCCAAGATCTAGAACGCTCCATCCCAGGGCGCTGAGAGCCCCTCTAATAAAAGAGAGGATCAAGCTCAGATGCCTCATACGTTTTGGCAGTCGCGGGTTACTTCTCACTAATAACCAAAGTGGAACGCTTCTACCTGTCCATCAACTCCATAGTGCCTAGATAGTGAACATTGGGTTTTGGAGTATGGCTCTCTACAGAGCATGACACATGAACCTTATTTATGGACCGACGTGCGATGGTCCACCCTAGTCAATGACAGGGCTACCATTGGCAGGGGCTCCTAATCTAATTAAAGACCAAGTATAACAGAAGTTTCGCCCTTTTTTATTCTTTTTTATTCTTTTTATTCTTCTTTTTTTTATTCTTTTTTCTTTTGTCTTTTTTTTTTTTTTTTGAAAATGTACAAGATAATATATACATGTTGTTATGATTGTGGCTCACATATTCCTCTAGTTTTACGTCTAGAAACGGCTTAAACGCCTTCTATGAGTCGAGGATAAGCTTCCCATCCAATTTTCTTATAAATTGGCAAACAGTGTCTTTTTGAATTAGAATCCCAAGACTATAACGCTCTTGCTCATCCTTGAAGAGATTCCACAAACTAAGAAGTTCACGCTACACAACTCCACAAGAATGCATCTCAAGAGTCAATAAGATATTATCTAATGACTCCTTACTCAGTCCATTCTTAATGAAGAATATTTTATCTTCTCTGTTTACGGAAACCATCCCCAAAGAGCGATATCGCGTGTTACAATTCCGTCGTGCATACTTGTAACAAATTTGCATTCTTTTTGCTCTTCTCCTTTTTTAAAATAAGCTTTTACCGAGACCAGGCATGTATGGGACAAATGAATTTGAAGATTCACCAGCTAAACGAACCTTTGCTTCGATTATCCAGCGTATATCTTCTGGGATGCCCTTGTATATTAACAGTCTCAGTCTTTCACATCTAGCTTTGTAGATTTTGGTTAGAGCATTTTTAAGAACAGAAGGGAAATGTTTTTTTATATTTGAGAGAATGAAATCCATTTTGAAGGAGAAGGAATCAGTTATTATGGGAAACTGAAAGACAAATCGACTTGAGAGTCACGGAGTACTGTTATCCGCCATTTAACCGGGAACTGCAAAAAGAAAGAAACAAACTTAAAATAAATTCTACTCATAACAAGGATTAGAAAGAAATTGACAATGTTAGTAAACTAAGGCATGAAATTGACAGAAAATAAAAATTCATCAAGAAAAGAATCATTGATAGGTATGCTATCAAAAGATGAGCCTGTTGTAAGTCTGGACAAATGATCCGCAACAACATTTTTGGCTCATTTCTTGTCTTTTATTGTGATGTTGAATTCTTGAAGCAACAAGATCCACCGTATCAACCTAGGTTTGGCATCCTGCTTAGACATTAAATATCTAACAGCAGCATGAACAGTAAAAACAATAGTGGAAGAACCAATTAAATAAGCTCAAAATTTGTCCAATGCAAAAATTATAGCAAGTAGTTCTTTTTCAATTGTGGTGTAATTCATTTGTGCACTATTCAAAGTTCGGCTTGCGTAATAAATTACATGAGGCTTACCTTCCTTTCTTTGTCTTAAAACAGCACCGACAGCAAAATCACTAGCATCACACATCAACTCAAAAGGCAAAGACCAGTCAGGAGATTGCATGATAGGAGCAGAAATCAAAAGATCGATTAATTTTTCAAAAGATTTCTGACAATCTTGGGTCCAATCAAATGGTACATCTTTTGTTAGAAGATTACATAAAGGTCTAGATATGGCACTAAAGTCTTTTACGAATCTTCTGTAAAATCCTGCATGTCCTAAAAAGGAACGAACTTCTCTGACTGTTTTTGGGGAAGGCAAATGAGCAATTAATTCAACTTTAGCCTTATCAACTTCAATTCCCTTAGAAGATATCACATGACCTAACACTATTCTTGAGGTAACCATGTAATGACATTTTTCCCAATTTAACACAAATAATTTTTCTTCGCATTTTTTAAGAACTTTTTCCAAATTATCAAGACAATTTTCAAAAGAATTTCCAAAAACTGTCAGATCATCCATGAAAACCTCTAAATAATGCTCAATCATGTCACTGAAAATATTTAACATGCATCTTTGAAAAGTTGTTGGAGCATTACAAAGACCAAAAGGTATTCTTCTATATGCAAAAGTGCCAAAGGGGCACGTAAAAGTGATTTTTTCTTGATCCTCTAATGCAATTGGTATTTGATTATACCTTGAATAACCATCAATAAAATAATAGTAGGGATGTCCTGTTACTCTTTCCAGAATCTGATCAAGAAATGGCAAAGGGAAATGATCTTTCCTAGTGGCTGCATTCAATTTTCTGAAATCAATACACATACGCCAACTAGATGAGACTCGGGTAGGTATTAATTCTCCTTTTTTATTTTCAACCACTATTATTCCAGATTTCTTAGGCACAACTTATGTAGGGCTTACCCATTGACTATCAAAGATAGGATAGATAATTCAAACATCAAGTAATTTAAGAACTTTAGCTCTAACTACCTCTTTCATGTGTGGATTTAATCTTCTTTGAGGTTGTTGAGATGTTTTAGCATTATCCTCTAAATGTATTCTATGTGTACAAATTAATGGATTAATGCATTTTATGTCCTTTAATGTCCATCCAATTGCACTTTTATGCCTTTTAAGTACTTCTATCAACATACCTTCTTGTTCTTTGGTCAGGGATGAGGAAATTACCACTGGAAAGCTTTGTTCTTCTCCCAAAAATATGTACTTCAACCCAGCAGGTAATGGCTTCAGTTCTAGTATGGGTACTTCTTCATGGGTATCATCATTCATGGATTTTAGCTCTTCGAATCTTGGCTTCCTTCCTTTGTATTCCATTTCCTGTGTACAGTCAAGCAAAGAGCATATTTCAGAAACATCATCATCTAATTGTGTAGCTGAATTAAATGAATTAATTAAACAGATTTCTAATGGGTCAGAAGAACTCCTGGTTTGAAAATGATCATCTATAATGGCCTCAATCCTTTCAACTTCTTCCTTTTCATCATAAACTTCATGTGGTTGCTTGCACATGTTGAAAACATTAAGCTCGAGTATCATATTTCCAAAAGTTAGCTTCACCACTCCATTTCTGTAATTTATCAAAGCATTAGATGTTGCTAAAAATGGGTGACCTAGAATAACAGGAACTGACTTAGAACTATCAACCAAAGGTTCAGTTTCTAAGACAATAAAATCCACAGGATATATGAATTTATCAACTTGTACCAACACATCTTCCACTATTCCTTTTGGGATTTTAATTGATCTATCAGCAAGTAGAAGAGTTACAGAAGTTGGTTTTAACTCACCAAGTTTGAGTTGCTGATAAACTGAATATGGAAACAAATTAACACTAGCACCAAGATCAAGTAAAGCACGTTCAATTTTATGTTCACCAATAATGCATGAAACTGTAGGACAACCAGGGTCTTTATATTTCAACGCACTATTGTTTTGAATAATGGAGCTTACCTGTTCAGTCAAAAAGGCATTCTTTTCACATTATGTTTCCTTTTAATAGTGCACAAATCCTTCAAAAATTTGGCATAACAAGGAATCTGTTTGATAGCATCTAACAAAGGAATATTGACCTTCACTTGTTTAAGGATTTCAAAAATGACACTTTTATGGTTCACTTTACTTGAATTGTTCAATGCTTGAGGAAATGGGGGTGAAGGCGAGGGTTTGGTCTCTTTTTGGCTAGGTGGTTTATCAACTCCTTCCTCATCTTTGGGACTTGACTCATCATTTTTCTCACAAGGTTTAGGAATTTGTTTTTCAATAACCTTTCCACTCCTAAGAGTTATCAATGAGTTGACTTGATCTATTTTTTGACTTTCTGAACTACCCTCATTTAGGTTGTACTGACCCTTGGGATTTGGTTGAGGTTAAGGGGGAAATTTTTCTTTCTCATGAATGGCAAGTGCAGAAGAAAGTTTAGCAAGAGTGTCTTTTATGTCAATCATGACTTGAGTGTTTTGGTTATTAATGGCCTCTTGTTTTTCCATGAATGCATGCAATGTTCCTTCAAGGTTTTTTCTATATGGTGGGATATAGGGTGCATATCCTTGAGGATTTTGAGAATCTTGTTGTGCCTGAGGAGGTGGTTGTTGCATGAATTGTGCCTGATTGTTGGTCCTCCAACTGAAGTTCGGGTGATTTCTCCATCCCGGATTGTATGTATCTGAAAAAGAAGAAGTGAATGGCTTTTTAAAATTGATCATTGCATTTACTTGCTCATGCACAACTTCTTTAAAAATAGGAATTTTGGACATTCATTTATTGAGTGTCCCAATTCATCACAAATGCTACAAATTTCTTCATTTTGCACAGATTTGATTTCTTTTACTTTCCCGAATTCTATGGCTTCAATCTTTCTAGCCAAACTAGCAAATCTTGCATTTAGATCTTCTTCTTGACTAAGGTGATATTTTCCTTTACTAGCATTTGCAAGGTTAGATCTGATTGAATTTTCAGAAGGATTAGTACCATGTCAAGATTGAGAATTTTCATCCAAATAGTCTAAATAGTCTAAAGTTTCATCAGGTTCTTTATCAAGAAACTCATCATTGCACATTATTTTCATAAATTGTTTAGTTTCAGGTGTTAACCCTTCATAAAAGAAGCTTATAGTACGCCATTTTTCAAAATCAAGATGTGGGCAAGAATTCAACAAATATTTAAAACGTTCCCAACTTTGAAAATATGCTTCATTTGAATTTTGAGAAAAATTTTGAATTTGTCTTTTCAAAGCATTGGTTTTATGTGTTGGAAAAAATTTCTTTAAAAACTCACCTTGCATTTCTTACCATGTGCCAATTGATCTTGGTTTCAAAGTGTTAAACCAAGATTTTGCTTTATCTTTTAAAGAAAAAGGAAACAATTTAAGTTTAACAACCTCTTCAGTGCAAGTTTGATCATGAAAAGCAGTACATACTTCCTTAAATTCTTTTAGATGTAAATATGGGCTTTCAGATTCTAAACCATGGAAATTAGGAAGTAAAGAAATCATACCTAGCTTGAATATAAAATTGTTAGCATTGAGTGGAAAGATAAAACATGATGGACTAGAATTTCGAGATGGTTGCAAATACTCACGCATGGTTCGCAACAGTTGATTTTCATGTTCATCATGCACACTTTCATTTTCAGCCATTGTATTTGATGTGTGTAATTGTGATTCAGACAAATCAATATGCAAAGTATTAGGATTAACTTTCACCAAACGACCAGAATTTAAATCACGATACTAATTAAGCATAAACAAGTAACTTAAAGTATAAAATAAAATGTACAAGCTAGCAGTATAAACCGTCCATTAAATATTAACAAAGGTGTGGTATAAACCAACCACCAAATAAGTTAATAAGCAGAAAAATTAAAAAGTTAGTATACGGATAAATTAAAATGTTAGAAGCAGGTAAAGTAAAAAGTTAGATAGCTGATAAAGTAAGAAGTTAGATAGTTAGTAAGAGAGTTAGTAAGTTAGTAAACAAAAAAAATAAATGATAGAAAATAAATAACAAAAAAAATAAATGACAAAAAATAAAATGCAGAAAATAAAGTCGAAAAAGTAAATTTAAAATATGAAAATCAGAGAATCGGCAAAGCTGATTTTTTGCTCCAGCGAGAAAGAAAAGAAGAAGAAAGATTATTTCATTAATGATTAAAGATTACAGAGAGATTAGGGAGAGTTTTCCCCACTAAGTTAGTATGTTAATAAGTACAAAGGAAAAAAAATTAAAAGAGTAGAATATATATATACAAAATATTTACACCATAAATTTGTTCTTCAAATCAAGTCCCGGCCAATGGCGCCAAAAACTTGATGCGGGATTAAAGGTTGCAAACCCAAGTGCAGGTTATCTCAAGTAATAAATTTCTTGGGAGTCCGAGGTCGATCCACAGGGAGTTGATGAAGAAAATTTTATTTGACGTAAGGAAAATATTTTGTTACAACAATAATGGTGATAAAAACTTAGTCACAAATAAAAAGGAATTGCTTGGGTTAGGAGATCCACTATTGGTAAATAAATTAAGGATAAGATTAATTCTTTTATAACTCAATTAGAATCCACACATAATGGAGGTTCCAAATGAAAAATACAACGTTCAAAGTTCATTAAAAATTATATACATAATTATATTATGATTCCTTTAATCATCTATTAACACCACCACTCATAAATGGGATCAAGCATTCACTGTGCCAATATTTTGTCTACAATAAATCAAGATCTCCACTTTATAATGAGAGTTTCTAACACCACCACTTGTAAATGGGTTAAAGCATTCATTGTGTCAATCTCTTGTCTACAACAAATCAAGAACTCCACTTTACAAGGAGGGTTTTTAAATTAAGTAGAAATAAAATACAATACGTATAATGACCACTTGAAAATATATCATTTAAGTACAAGAGAGAAATTAATCTAACCTTAACTTATTACCAAGAGCTTCACCCTTTCACCCAAGCAAAATGAAACTTAGTTACTCATAGAGGAGGAGAAGAAGAAGAAGAAGAAGAAGAAGAAGAAGAAGAAGAAGAAGAAGAAGAAGAAGAAGAAGAAGAAGAAGAAGAAGAAGAAGACTTCAATTTAGAATAAAGGAAAATTACTACAAGAAAACCTAGTAACAAACTAGCATCATTTTGGTACTTAACACCTTTAATGATCTGCCAAGGCCCCTTTTTATAGAGGATTAGAGATACAAAATGACAAGGGGGCTGAGTCATTAGTGAGTGGATGAGTGGAAAATGCCAAATGACATTTGGTGAGTGAAAAATTATAGAGATTCCTTGTCTCTGAAATCATTTAGCTCTAAAGTCATTGAATGCGTCATAATGAGCAAATATGATCTTCATCAAAGTTATAGGCCTAGATCTTAGATTTCAAATGGCTTTAGTTTGAGTCTAATATCATTTCTATAACTCCAAATACGTTCAAATTACTGCACACTGCTCAGGCCCAGTCACAGCTCCTCTGTTCTGATTTGCAAGCCCAATATCACCCATTAGACCTCAGATTTTGGAAAAATATTCAACATGAAAGTTGTAGATATATGTCTCAAATATTCAGCATAAAAATTTTAGCCCATTTGAAAACCTCTAGCCCGAAGTATGTCATGAACAGTACACATAGATGAAGCTATCAGGAATGGCACTCTAGTTCTTGCTTTAACCCCAATTTCAGTTATCTACTCGTATGATTAGGCCTTTGAGGTCTTCATGAAAGTTATAGAGTTATCTCTTATCTTTAAAATGACACTAGATTCACCTCATTTGGCCATCTACATCCCAAGATATAGCCCAAATACAGAAACAATGTAAGACGTAAATTATGCTAAAAAATTCAATTAAGTCCAATTTGAGTCCAAACTTACAAAACATAATCAAACTCAATCAATTAAGTATATGGAGAGTGTAAATAACTAAAAATGAAGGCTTATTAATGTATCAAATATATGATCATCAATAACCTATGCTTTGGAACTAGCTGCACTGTATGTGTTTTAAAGATGTGGGGATTCTATCTGTATAGGGTCAAGTTTGAGTTTTTTAGTGATCACAAAAGTTTAAAATAATTGATAATCAAAAAGAGTTGAATATGAGGAAATAGAGGTGGATGGAATTTCGCAAAGATTATGATTTTGTGTTAAAGTACCATCTGGGTAAGGCCAGTGTTATAGCTGATGCACTTAGTTGAAAAATTTCCTGCATGTGTCTCGAATGATGGTATAAGAGATGGAACTCCTCGAGCACTTCAGAAATTTGAGTCTGGTGATGACTGTGTTATCACATGGTCTTTATTTGAAAAGATTAGATATTTGGAACGATTTGAGGGCTGAAATTAGAGAAGTTGAAGAGGAAGATGAAGCTTTAAAGCTAATAGATGAACATATCCAATCAAGAAAGAAAAAGAAATTTTTAAAGGGCTCAAGAGGAAACACTTATGTTTTGAAATAGATTATGTGTTTGACAAGATGAAATCAAAGAGAAGATTTTTGAAGAAGCCCATAAAAGTAGAAATGCCATCCATCCCAGAGCCACAAAGATGTATTAAGACCTTAAAGGAGATGCTTTGATAGCCAAACATGAAAAGAGATATAACAGAATATGTGTCCAAAGACCCTTCCAGACTTCTACAACCCCTGGAGATTTCTAAATGGAAATGAGAAAGCATAACACTAGATTTTGTGATGAGATTGCCGAAGACTCAGTCAAGCAATCATGTTATTGGGTTATAGTGGACAAACTGACAGAGTCTGCCCACTTTTAGCCATAAAGGCTAACTGGTTATTAGATAGAAAAGCCTAGATATATCTTCAAGAAATAGTCAGATTACATGGAATCCCCTCTAGTATGATATCTAATAAAGATTTTGGATTTGCCTCTAGATTTTGGGGAGCCTTGCAAAAAGAACTTGATACAACAGACCACTAAACAGATTAATAATGATCAAGAATATGATGATAACTACCCAAAGTAGGCAGAAGGATTATGTGAATCAGAGAAGAAGACCCTTGAGGTTTAATGAAGGAGAATAAGTGTTCGTTAGAGTCACTCCAACTATGGAGATTGGTAAAGCCCTAAAGACCAAAAAGTTGAATCTTCGATTCTTTGGTTATTTCCAGGTCATAAGAAGAATCAAAGTAATAGCCTATAAGATAGCTTTACCACCCTATCTATCTAACTTTTACAATGTTTTCCATGTTTCTCCACCTTGAGAGTATACTCCCGATCCTTCAAATATAATAGAGAATGAATTCGTATAGTTAAAAGATGATTTAACCTATACAATTAGACCTGTAAGGATCGTGGATGGAGCGATAGAAGAACTTAGAGGGAATCAAATTCCATTAGTGATGGTATTACTCAGGATGTCATATGGGAGCTGGGTATAATAGTGGTGCAGAGTTATTCAGAGTATTTTGAATGAGGTAAGCCAAATTTTGAGGACAAAATTTATAAAAAATGGGGGAGAATTGTAACATTCCCTCTAACCCAATAAACTTGATCGGGGTTGTAGTAGCTCAATAAAATGGGTGGAAGATATTTGATGACTTTGATAATGATTTGGATTGATTTGAACATAAATCTATAACACTGAAGTTGATAAATAGTTCAGAAATTAGTTTAAATAGATCAAAAAATTAGAAATAAATAAGGAAAATTTATTTCTAAGCTAAGAATACTAAGAATGGATATCTAGAAGTCTCTTGATTCAATTCTAGAAGTGTAATTTTAGCCAGGAAGGAATATTGAAGCTTAAGAGATTGATATAGTAGTATAAGAAAAATGGTGGAATGGAAATATACAAAATATGAGAAAATCCTAGAATTTTCTATGATACCTATGAAGGCTAGAAAATTCACTTCAAAAAGATTAAAGTGTTCATAACAGATAAATGGTTATCAATTGAATTTTATTTTGAAACTCAACCCACATCTCCCCCATTGTTCCCTCCTGCTACCACTTCACCTAACATAAGATATTTTTGCTTTTTCCCTCACTCTCTCCACCCATTCACGCTACCCCTCTCTCATTCCCTCATTTTCACGTTTCCACCTCTTACTCTCACTAACTCTCTATTCCCTCTCGATTTCAAGCCTAACAAAGGGGAAAAAGAAAGACAAAAGAGAAACAAAGAAAGAAAAGAAGGGAAAAGCTAGTGGGAGCATGAAACAAAAAAGAAGAAGGAAGATCAAGAAAAGAAATATTAGGAAACAAAGAAGAGCAACAAGATGAATAGGCTAAGGAAGGCAAGGTAGGGGGTGTTTTCTTAAACTTTGATTACTAAAACTAGATTCCTTATGGTTTTGAAAGAAAATATGTTTGAATGATGGATTTTAGACCATGATCTTCACAAGATATGATTTTGAGACTAAGTTTATTCTTAAACTTGAAAAGATGAAGATTTTGAGTTTTGTAAAAAATGTAAACTTGTGGATTGAGGATTACCCATGCTTGCTGTATTATTCTATGATGTTTTGGTTCCATGCTTAATGAGTTTTGATTTCGTTTTGATATGAGAATGGGTTGGTTTTGGGTTTCCCTCTCCTGAAGCTCTATTTTCACGTCTGAAAATGCCCTAATAACCGATTATGGGTAAGCCATAACTAGTTATTGGCTCATGGCAGAGCCTCTTTATACATGAATAACCGATTAAGAACTTGGCCTCACTGATTATTGTAAGATAATAGAGAGTTATGTTCTGTAATAACCGGTTAGAGCCAAGGCCTAACCAGTTATTGTTTAAAAAAAACGTGAAAAGAGGTCAATAACTAGTTACTCAAAGAGGATAACCAATTATAGGACATAAAATCTGACATGACTTGCCTAAGATAACTGATCAGAACCTTGTCCTAACCTATTATCTTGCCTAGAAACATAAATCTAAGATTAATGCAAGAGCAAGGGACCTCAAAATCACTTGATCTCAAGCATGAATGGCTAAGATATGCTTGACCTATGATATGAATGATAACATGATGAGTTATTATATTGCATATGAGATGAAATGTGAGGCCTTGTGCCATGATTTGAGGTGAATATCATAAGATACACTTGATTTGATGAATAAGCATGATAACAAGATTTGAGAAGATGATATGATGATCTTGATGCATAATTGATTTAATATTTATGCAAGACATTGTGATATGAGAATGAAGATTGAAATAATGATTGATTTCATGAGTAACCCATTATCTAGGATATCCTTGGTCCTAGGGAGAGTCTTGGAAATGGTGGTTGAGGAAGGATATTTCCTTACTACCTGGGCTATTGAGGTTAAAGATAGATAATTCCTTCCTTCTTTACTTGACCTCTCCCCAGATGGAATGTAGTTGAGGATGGATAATTCCCTCTCTACTTGATGTATTCCTGGATTAGAGATGTTGTGAGAAATGAAGATACCCTCCCTATCTAAGTAGTTGAGGGGATTGTGTGAAGAAGGAAGATACCTTCCCTTTTGAAGTAGTTGAAGATGGATAATTTCCTCGTTACTCATAACCATGGAATAAGGATGGACAATTCCCTCTCTACCCACAACTCTACATGAGGACGGATAATTCCCTTATTTGTTGTGAACTGATTTAGGTTACTCTGACCTCGGAGTAGTCTATGTAGTAAGAGTTATGAATGGGTTGTAGTGCACTAACTCGAAAGCAGGCTACTGCCAAGTGATTGGTATTGTGAGGATGGATATTCCCTCCATACCATTTGATGAAAGATGAATAATGAATATTTATGATTGACAAATGATGATGACTGATAAATGATCATATGAGATGGCCTATTTTATAAGCCTATCATGATTGGATTTTTTATGGATATTGAGATTATGTTGACATTTGATGATTTGAGATTTGATAAAATGATCTATGATTTTATGACTTGAGTATTGATGATATGAATCATGGTTTAATTTCATGAGATTTGATGAAATAAACTACGATTTGAGACTTTGATCAGATTTGATGACTGATTTAATCATTCAAATGATTTTGATAAAAAGATAAAATGAACCTCTATTTCGGGAAGATGAAGGACTCGATTTGGCTTTGGCCACCTTCCTACTGACTATATATTAATGATTTCAATTGATTTTTCTTTGAAACAGCTGGAATGATTATGATGACACGTTTTCTTATAACTACTACTGAGAATTTCTCAATTCTCACCCCCTACTTCTATGATTTTCCATGATGATTCCAGCAAGGACTTAGGCAGCCAAGCAAGATGGAGATTTGGCAGGACGAGTTAGTTTAGTTCTTTGTTTAGATATTTGTATTTAGATACAGCGAATTTTGGGCCACGAGGCAATATATGTATATAAAGTACAGAGATGTACATTTTGTATAAATTCTTGTCATATTATATGTATGTTATGCTTCCGTGAAAGGCTCATATTTTGATATCTACTAAAATTGTTTATTTGAAAAATTATTGATATTCATAAGTAATATACCAAATTCTGATTACTGATGCGTAAACCAAATATGTCATTGGTACTAGTATTTGGGATGTTACAAAAATAAATAGGGAAATTTATTTTCTAGTTATAGATGATGGATAAGAGTTGTAGTAAAATTTGGAGAATCAACTGAGTTAATATGGTATTTTTAAGTATACTGATAAGAAATAAATGGTACAATTAAGTATCTTAGAAAATTATGAAATTTCATGGAGATGATAAGTAATATATGAAGAATAATTTGATATAAAATACCAATTAAGATAAGTATCAATAAGCATATTTACTTAGTCCCTCGGTTTAATTTAACTTACGACTTAGTAATGAAGCTTAATTGATAAATAGCAGTATATGGAAATTTATGAAAAAATAGATCCAAGAACTAAGTTGAGTTCTAAAATTTTCCATAACACTTGTTGTAACACCCTAGATAAACATGTTAGACTTTTAAATGGTTACAGAGGTAGCCTAATACTTGTTTAACATGTCTGTTGAATTTTGTGGCTTTCTGAGCATGTTTAGTCACTTTGCTGTAACACTATGTGTGAGAAATAGCTATTATTAGCTTCAAAAATGGCTTAAACTACTCAATTAATAGAAATAAAATATGGAGAATTTATTTCTAGGTCACAAATATGTGAACTATGCTATAGTTAAAATTTGAGAACAATCAGAGTCAGTTTGGTATTTTTAAGCACACTGGTTGTGTGTTTTAATGCTGGATTGACTAGTCACAAATATGAAAAAATATGATATTGGTGAAACAAGGTTAGAAGTGAGAAAGCTTGATTTGAAAAAATCTAAGTGTTCTTAGTATATATAAGTTATAAGGCAAAATATCTAATTTTCCAAGACTTTCACAGCTAAAACCAGCCACTTTCCTTGACCTTTTTATATGATATTTGTTTCTCATTTCTCACTTTCTCTCTTCTTTTCATGGCTGAAACACAAGAGCAACAAAGGAGGAAGTACAAAGTGTAGAAAGGGAAAACAAGGACCAAAAGAGGAAGAGGAAATCCAAGATCAAAGGTCAAAGTTTGGATCTCCATCGTTGCTGCACCAAAAGGTAGGGTTTTTGAGTTCAAAATGGCCTTTCCTTCTCATCTCCTTTTTTTTATGCTTGGTTAAGGTATAATGGGTCATAAATGAGATTTTGAGGTGCTTTGAGTGATTTTATTGCTTGGATGTTTTTTAAAGGTTGTTTATGACTTGTTTATGGTATGAGTTTGGGTTAGAAACTTAGAACTCTTCATTTGGACCTTTAATGCACAAAGTGAGAAAATGGGTGTTTTGGATGATTGATTGGTTCATGAATCCAAATTTGATGAAATGAGTTAGTGATTAATGTTTCCTTTGTGTTAGTGAACTTTTAAGGGACTTGAAATCACCTAGAAATTTGGAGTGATTGAAATTCGAGGTTTGCACCAATAGAATAGTGCAGCCATTTGCAAAATTCTGTAGATTTGCTACTGGGCAACCAGTGCCTAGGCACTGGGAGTTGGGCGCCCAAGCACCAACAGCCAGCGCTCAAGCACCCATCATCCAAAGAGTTTCACCTGGTGCAGTTGTCTTAGCGCCTAAGCGCTAGGTTTTGAGCACCCAAGCGCTGAGACAGGGTAGAAACAAAATTTAGCATGTGTTACTAATTGAATTCTCTTCTTGATAGGATCATTTATGCAAGTCTTTTAGAGTGTAATGAGACACTTTTGTGGATATTTCTTTGAGAGAATTATCAACTTGCATATATGAAAAATTTGGAAATTTTAGACATTCAAAGTGTGATAGAATGCCTATGTTAGTGTTTAGAATCTTGATCAACATGAGGTTGATTTTGAAATCACTTGTGAAGAGACTGTGTGAGGTACTAGATATTGTTTTAGCTAGTGACATGAACTTGCTACTTTGTGGGATAAGTTGGCTTAGAATTCCATGGTTGTTAGCTTTGGGTTCACTAAGTTAGTGAGTGTAACACCCCTCGAAGGGCATCACATTTCAGACCAATTCATTTTAATCCTTTACCCAAGTTATAATATATTTCATATTATTTTAATACGGGTTTCAAAATTACTTTTTTGCAAATAACATAAACTTACTGAATTTTAGAAACTCAAGACATAAAACTGAATAATATACTTTACATATAAACAAAGTTTACTACAACCATACATACATTATACTTACATACCCAAAACATAAAATGTCTAACATAACCAACCTAGACTGGCCCAAATTCACAACATCTAAAGAAAAGAGTCCTCCTCAGAAGACAAATTCCCTATCTGGGAATGTCTCAACGGATAGAAATCCAAGCAAAAGATATCTCGGGAGTATAGTGAAGATCATTCCATAACTCCCTGACAGGTAAAACAAACACTACATATGCAACAGTAAAAGAAGAAGTAGTGACTCCATGACGAGTCCTACTTACAGATAGAGTAATGTCACCACAATACTCTATATGCTCTGTGTCCCAATGGACACGCCAAGCATTAGCACCTTCAAGAAACTGTAGTCTAAAAAAACCTAGTCAATCCCTCCTTGTCACCATCGCAGTCTTCACAAACGTAATCATAAAACAGAAATAGACAGAACAATACAATAAAGATGTGAGATTCCCTACATTAATACCATCATGGCAGCAAAGAATAATAATGACAATAATGTCATTCATACAAAGCAATATCACAGAATAACAGATATAATCATGTTATCAACCAATAGATAATTTAATAATATAGATATCACACATATGCATACTAATCGTAACACAAAATAAGTATACAGACCATGCTTATACACAATGAATTAACCCCTTTTAAGCACAATGCACCCATTTCCTACTCCATGGAGCTAAATACAATTTCAGAGAGAATAATCCAGAAGATATGTCTGTACATCGGCCGCCTCAGACCAAGTGCTATAATTTCTCAATGTGTACATCAGGTATTATACGAGACATTCTACGCCAGATCGAAAATAGGAATAGTGTTGTGTCGAGATCGTCGGTACGTTTGCATCGATCATCACGGCACAGTAGCGCTTTCTATCTGACCATATGTGGAATTCTGCGTCCTAACGCCTCCAAGATCCATTATAGACCATCACTATGCAATTTGCACCCGCACAAGGTTTAATTCAACTCCTAGGCAACAATAGCCTTAACAGACACCGTTTGGCAAATAATGCATGACCAATGACTTAATACACAATATAGGCCACTATTAGCCATAAACACATAGTGATATATCCAGGTCCATTATATTGGCCCGACAGCAAAACTTGTTGTTCCTCTCAATCGCTTAGCGTTTTTATCACGTTTTCACAATTGTGGAAAATTTCTATTACGCTTTCAAATCGCGTAATAGTTTTTCAACGTTTTCTTAATCACGTAGAGGTTTTAAAACATTTTGTTAATCGCGTAGCTAAAAATCATCATTTTTAAATCGCATAAGAGTTTTTTTTACATATTTTCAATTGCGTAAAATATTTTCTTAATATTCTAAGCTCATATTAAAACTTTTCTCATTTAATATCAAAATTGGACTTTAATTCCATTCTTTCCTTAATAAATCACCTTTAAATAATATTTCTAACATTTTAATACTAAACCTCCTCCAAATAATATTTCCTAACATTTTCCACAAAAACTTATATCATCTAAATTAATTCAGGATGCCTCAAAATCTTTGTTCTTTACTTTTAATAAAAATTTCTTAAATAAAATATTTTAAACTCCAAACTATCATTAAAAATTATTGTCTTGCTAAAAATCCTCTAAATAATATTTTCTAATATCCTTTCCAAAACCTACATTTATTTTAATTTAATAAACCATTTTCCATCTTCGATATTAAAAATATTATTTTAAGTAAAATACTTTAAGTTTCAAACTTAATTCTCAATCCTATTTCCCAATACTATGGCTGAAAATCACTCTTTTGCTTAATGATAAAATTTATTCATTTCCATTCTTATCTTATAAATCCTTAAATAAATTTCTTAACATTAAAACACTAAATTCACAATTTATAAATCATTTTCATCTTCCCAACTAAAGCTCTTTTAAATAAAATACTTCAAATCTTCAAATTACTCTTCAGTCCTAAATTCCTTCTAGCAGCCGAAATTCACTTCTTAATTAGTGATAAAAATATTTTCATTTCCTTTTTAATTTTGTAATTCTTTAATCAAATTAATTACCACTAATCCTCTAGGTTGTCATTTAATAAAACATTTTGCAATGGATTCCCCTTTTGAGGGCTTAAAGGCCATGAGCCTCAAATGGCTATTGGAGCCAAAAATTGTTTCCTCTCATTTACCAATTATAGCATACAATACAACATAAAGCATCAAAATTCTACTTAAACAAGTTCATGCATAATATCAAAGCAATAAAATCACATAAGCAAAATACATACAAACTGTGTTTGGATGCATACTTTTGAAGACTTGTTTTGATGATAACAAACGGGAAGAATAAATGAAGATGATAAATAGACTAAGTCCAAATTTATATTTGATTAGCATTAGGACTTAGGATCTATTGTACGGAGCCCACATTAATATCTCTTTGTTTTTTGACAGAAAAGAGAAAACTTGGTTCTAAACTTAGTGTCTTTGAAAACATCTTTTTAAAACCCTTTTTGAACTGAGTTATTCGAATAGAGCTTTACCTATACGAATAAACATCCTCACGTGGTTTGATTTCTAAAAGGTGTTATTCAAATAACTACCCTGTTATTCGAATAACTACGATTTTTCAGAACACTGTTTTGTAAGTGGCTATTCGAATAATCCTTCCCTTATTCGAATAAATGAAGTTTTTTAGAACTATGCTTTTAAGTGAGTTATTCGAATAACTCATACATTATTCGAATAAAACCATTTTATTTGAACTTCTTTTAAATACTTTATTCGAATAGATAAGCCTTTATTCGAATAACCATTCGTTTTCACAACTCTGGTTTTAACAGAGTTATTCGAATAACAGGTTAGTTATTCGAATAACCTATTTCAGATGAGTTTTCAGAAACAGTGTTATTTGAATAAACCTTTGCTCTATTTGAATAAACATGAAGCTTTTGTTTACGTAAATGGAAACAGACAAGTTTTTCAATCTGTGTTAATTGCTATTAATTATACCCAACGGCTAATTCATCTGGTTTCCCCTATAAATAGCAAGTCTGGGTCACGTTTTTCAGGACCAATAACTCTGAACTATTTTCTGATTACTCTGATTTGTGAAAACTATTTTCTACGCTCTTCTTGTTTAAAAACTTTGAGATATTTCTGTGAGAGCTCCATTAGCACTTCAATTTGTATTACTTACTCTGAGTGAGAGTTTCTCTTCATCTCTATTTTCTGATATTCTGTATCGAGGGTGAGGTATCCCTTAAGGTTTGTATAAGGGTGAGGTATCCCTGCAGGCTGAGACTTTAGCACAAGGGTAGAGTGTCCCTGTGTGTGAAAAGTGCTCTATTTTGTAACGGTAGCAATCACCTATTGAAGCTTGTGTACTTAGTGAAAAATCTCGGCTTTCGAGGACTGGACGTAGACCACAAGTGGGTTAGTGGTCGAACCAGGATAAATACTGTGCTTGCTTCTCTTTTCCCTAATCTCCCTTTTTTTATGCAATTTAATTTACTGCACATTTATTTTTTTGCTATTCTTTATTGTTTCTTTTCTTCTACTCATCCCTTCTGTGCATTTATTTATTAAGCTTTTGATATTCGTATTAATTGAAAAGAGGTTTTGCGAAAAAGTTTTATACTCAATTCACCCCCCTCTTGAGTACTGGAAGCCACTTAGTAACACAAACCACACAAACACATACACATATGGTGAATAAATCCTTACATAGATTCATCACTATCATACAATTTCATTCCTCACCACCATAATTAGTTAAGGAGGTTAATCTCCCTCTGACCTTGTATGTAGCTTCCTAACCGTATATGATCCTTTGTGTCAAACTTCCTCTACCAAGTAGTCTCTTGAAATCCAAACAAATACATAAAAATTAACATTTAAAGCTTGATTAAGGTAACCATAGATCAAATATGGTCTTAGAATTTCAAGAATCAAATAAGAAGTCAAAAATCATAAACTTCACCTTAGAACCCTAGAACTTGAATCCAAGAATCAAGCTTGAAGATGATGGAATTAGATCTTGATCACAACATGAAAGTTGCTTAGAATGATGTTTAGGATTAAGTGATGTGGTTGGCTTGAATTATGAGAGATTGGAGAGTGGTTTTGGGTGAGGAGACCATGAGATAGAGGAGAGAAAATGAGAGAAAATGGTGTTAGCTTTTGAGAAAAAAGATGATAGCTTATGAAAATATGATAGAGAATCATGTTTTGGTCTCCTTTGAATGCCTCTTGGCCGTGAGATTCATGGAGATTGAGAGAGACATTTTGATTTACTACAAGCCATCACAACCATTGGTTAAATTAAAGGTGGATATCCTAAGCTTCTTCATTAAGTTTGCTCACACCACCATTGATTAGATCAAGGGTGGATATGCAAAGCTTCCTCACTAAGCTTGCCCTCACCACCATTGATTATATCAATGGTGGATATGCAAAGCTTCTCCTCCAAGCTTGTTTTCTATTTGTCAATCATAAAAGTCATAGCCTCTTTAGTTGACTAATCTCAAGATATTTTTCAAAAGATATTTTTCAAAGATATTTTTCAAAAGATATTTTTCAAAATTTTTTTTCAGAAACTATTACCCAATGGATAATAGCTACTGCTAGTTATTGTCCAATGAATAATAACATTACACAATAAATAAAAGCATTACCCAATGGATAATAGAAAACTCAGATACAGAGAATTTCCATCAACTGTTCCCGGTTTTCGGGTTTAGTGAGTTCTCCCAACCCCGCATTAACAGTTCAAAACTTTTTGATCCAGAAAAAAATTTTATTTTTTCGGACCTGCCTCAAACACACATATAGTCTAAAATATTATTAAAATAATCAAAATTTCAGAAAAATCCACAAAAATTCACATAAATCATAAAAATTATAAAACTCATATATATTTAGAAAAAATGAAATTCGGGCATACAGTTCAAAATAATATTAAAATAATTTAAAAATTCTCAAAAATTCACAAAAAACTCACAAATATTATAAAACTCATAAATATCAAGAAAAACAAAAAATTGGGGTGTTACAACTCTCCCCCTCTTATAAAAATTTCATCCTCGAAATTTCTCCTACATTTTTAAAACAAATGTGGATATTACTCCTTCATTTGTCAGAATAGCTCTTCTGTCGAGTCTCAGATATCCACATCTTTTCCTGAATCATTTTTACTTTCTCCGTCGTTTGTTGTATAAGCTTAGGTCCTAAAGTGAAAATTTCCCCATCTTGATACTAACACAAAAGTGTTTTGCATCGTCGTCCATGCAATGTCTCGTAGGGTACCATCCCTATGCTTGAGTAGTAACTATTATTGTAGGTGAATTTTTATCAAAGATAAGAATTCATCCTAACCTCCTAATTGTTCTAACATACAAACCCTTAACAAATCTTCCAGCGACTAAATTATACTCTCCGATTGGCCATCATAGCAGATACACTAAACACTTTTCTACTCCAGGCATCTGCCATGACATTTGCCTTTCTAGAAAGATACAAAAGTTGAAAATCGTAATCTTTCAAGAATTCTAACTATCGTCTCTGCCTCATATTCAACTCATTCTGATCAAACAGGTACTTTAGGCTCATGTGATCACTATAGGCATTGTAAGTTGCTCCATAAAGAAAATGTCTCCAGATCTTCAATGCAAAAATGGCTACCGCAAATTCCAAATCACGAGTAGGATAATTCTTCTCATGTACTTTCAACTGCCTTGAAGCATATGCCACAACCTTTCTATTTTGCATCAACACACAACCTAAACCCAAAAGTTGAACTTCCTTTAACTAGAATTCGCACTTGGACAGCTTATCGTATAACTTCTTCTCCTTCAGAATCTGAAGAACCACATTGAGATGTTCAGCATGTTCCTCCGGACTTCGAGAATAAATAAGAATGTCATCAATGAGAACAACGACAAATCTATCTAAATAGGGATGAAATATCCTATTCATGTAATTCATGAGTATTACAGGAGCATTCGTTACCCCAAACGACATTACTAAATACTCGTAGTGCCCATAACGCGTCTGAAAAATTGTTCTTTGAATATCTTCTACTTTCACGTGAATCTGATGATAACTAGAACGCAAATCGATCTTGGAGAAAACAGCACCTCCCTTCATTTAGTCTTTTAGTTCCTATGTTGTATCTCCCGTCACATCATTCCAGATTATCTTCACCAAGGCAATTTCTCTGAGTTGTTTCACTCACTTATCCTTAATCTTAATAAGAAATGTCTTATAGATCAAGTTCTCTTTTTAATCGTATTGTATCTGGTACTATGACATGGATTGAATCAGAAATATATTTTCTCAATTGAAATATATGGAAGACACTATGAAGTTTAGAAAGAAAAGTGATAAGACTATTTGGTAGATTACCGGACCTTTCCCAACAAAGAATTTGATATAGTCCAATAAATTTAGGAGTGAACTTTCTGGATTCAAATCCAAAAATTTCAGTCTCAAGGAATACTAAAGTTTTATTGAAACAATATAACAAGATATGATTAGAAAGTAACCAATCCATCCCTAAGATTTTATCTATTTGTAAAAGAAGTAGACAAATCAAATCAACAAAAAAGTTTCGATCTAGAATAATAATAAGATAGTTTTAAATAGGCTTGAGTAGTAATAGCAAGTTTAGCAGTAGGAGTAGCAATATTCCAGTCAAAAGGAAATAAAAATATAGATAAACCCAAATGGTTTACACAGTCACAGGCAATAAAAGAATGGATTGCCTTCTGAGTTATACAGTATAGTTAAAGGATTTCTCGCTATGGCACAATCTCGCTTGATAAGATCTTCAGATTGGGAGGCTTCTACTCCACTCAACGTATAGACTCTTCCTCCTGCTTGAGGTCTTGTCACACGTACATTACTCATGAAAGGTTCCGTCTTCGGTTGTGTGCAGTCTCTAGAAAAGTATATGGGCTTCCCGCATCTAAAATAGATAAATCCTTTGATTGTACATTCCTTTGTCAAGTGAGCCTTTCCACACTTCCAACATTTTGATGCCGATGCTACAGTCTGACCAAATCTATTGCCACTAGTACTTCCTTTATTTGTTCATTGTTGTTGCTGATTCCCGGATGATCATAAGTACAATTTTGCTGGGATCGATTGACCTTACATATTCTCCCCTTTTAGAACCTAGTTGGTCTAAAGTTATGGAATCTTGTACTCTGAGATTGATTCAACTCTAACAGATTTTGAGCCTTGGCTATTGCTTCCTGCAGCTGAACAACCCTTTGATTTTGTTGTACAATTACGTCAGCCATCTTTTGCATTGCCATCGCAGCTACAACCATATAATCATTATCACATCTCTCATCCACCTTCGTTCGTTTACCATGAGCCCGATATGTATGACTACCAAGAACCATTTCCTTTCTTCAACGTCAAACTAACCACAATACAACGAAAACTAAATATAACTATTTCAAACAAGGTTGTCTCTTTTTGGAAACCAAACAATATATCTTTGTGTTTGGTGTCAGAGAAACACACAGCACAAACAAAACAAACCTAGCCACAAACCCAAAAGACTCTAAACTTGGGCTCTGATACCAACTAATGTAACACCCCCTAAAGGGCATCACATTTCAGACCAATTCCTTTTAATTCTTTACCCAAGTTATAAAATATTTCATATTATTTTAATACGGGTTTCAAAATTACTTTTTCGCAGATAACATAAACTTACTGAATTTTAGAAACTCAAGACATAAAACTGAATAATATACTTTACATATAAACAAAGTTTACTACAACCATACGTACATTATACTTACATACCCAAAACATAAAACGTCTAACATAACTAACCTAGACTGGCCCAAATTCACAACATCTAAAGAAAAGAGACCTCCTCAGAAGACAAATTCCCTAGCTGGGAATGTCTTGACGGATAGAAATCTGAGCAAAAGATATCTCAGAGTCCTCCCTAGGAGTATAGTGAAGATCATTTCACAACTCCCTGATAGGTAAAACAAACTCTACATATGCAACAGTAAAAGAAGAAGTAGTGACTCTATGGCGAGTCCTACTTACAGATAGAGTAATGTCACCACAATACTCTATATGCTTTGTGTCCCAATGGACACGCCAAGCATTAGCGCTTTCAAGAAACTGTAGTCTAAAGAAACCTACCTGATCCCTCCTTGTCGCCATCACAGTCTTCACAAATGTAATCATAAAATAGAAACAGACAGAATAATACAATAAAGAGGTGAGATCCCCTACATCAATATCATCATGGTAGCAAAGAATAATAATGACAATAATGTCATTCATGCAAAGCAATATCACAGAATAACAGATATAATCATGTTATCAACCAACAAATAATTTAACAATATAGATATCACACATATGCATACTGATCATAACACAAAATAAGTATACAGACCATGCTTATGCATAATGAATTAACCCCTTTTATGCACAATGCACTCATTTCCTACTCCATGAAGCTAAATACAATTTCAGAGAGAATAATCTAGAAGATATATCTGTACATTGGCCGCCTCAGACCAAGTGCTATAATTTCTCAATGTGTACATCAGGCATTATACGAGACATTCTACGCCAGATCGGGAATAGGAATAATGTTGTGTCGAGATCGTTGGTATGTTTGCATCGGTCACTATGGCACAGTAGCACTTCCTATTTGACCATATGTGGAATTCCGCTTCCCGACGCCTCTAAGATCCATTATAGACCATCACTACGCAATTTGCACCCACACAAGGTGTAATTCAACTCTTAGGCAACAATAGCGTTAACAGACACCGTCTGACAAATAATGCATGACCAATGACTTGATACACAATATAGGCCACTATTGGCCATAAACACATAATGATATATCCGGATCTATTATATTGGCCCGACAGCAAAACTTATTGTTCCTCTCAATCGCATAGCATTTTTATCACATTTTCACAATCGCGGAAAACTTTTGTTACGTTTTGAAATTGCGTAATAATTTTTCAATGTTTTCTCAATCGCATAAAGGTTTTAAAATGTTTTCTTAATCACGTAGCTAAAAATCATATTTTTAAAATCGTGTAAGAATTTTTCTACGTATTTTGAATTGCATAAAATATTTTCTTAATATTATAAGCTCAAATTAAAACTTTTCTCATTTAATATCAAAATTGGACATTAGTTTCATTATTTCCTTAATAAATCACCTTTAAATAATATTTCTAACATTTTTATACTAAACCTCCTCCAAAAAATATTTCCTAACGTTTTCCACAAAAAACTTATATCATCTAAATTAATTCAGGATGCCTCAAAATCTTTGTTCTTTACTTTTAATAAAAATTTCTTAAATAAAATATTTTAAATTCCAAACTATCATTAAAAATTATTGTCTTGCTAAAAATCCTCTAAATAATATTTTCCAATATCCTTTCCAAAACCTACATTTATTTTAATTTAATAAAACATTTTCCATCTTCCATATTAAAAATTTTCTCTTAAATAAAATACTTTAAGTTTCAAACTTAATTCTCAATCCTATTTCCCAATACTATGGCTGAAAATCACTGTTTTGCTTAATGATAAAATTTATTCATTTCCATTCTTATCTTATAAATCCTTAATTAAATTTCTTAACATTAAAACACTAAATTCGTAATTTATAAATCATTTTCATCTTCCCAACTAAAGCTCTATTAAATATAATACTTCAAATCTCCAAATTACTCTTTAGTCCTAAATTCCTTCTAGTAGCTGAAATTCACTTCTTAATTAGTGAAAAAAATATTTTCATTTCTTCTTTAATTTTTCAATTCTTTAATCAAATTAATTACCACTAATCATATAGCTTATCATTTAATAAAATATTTTGCAATGGATTCCCCTTTTGAGGGCTTAGAGGCCGTGAGCCTCAAATGGCCATTGGTGCCAAAAATTGTTTCCTCTCAATTACAAATTATAGCATACATTACAACATAAAGTATCAAAATTCTACTTAAACAAGTTCATGCATAATATCAAAGAAAAAAAATCACATAAGCAAAATAAATACAAATCACGCAAACACACACACATATGGTGAATAAATCCTCACATGGATTCATCACCATCATAAAATTTCATTCCTCACCACCATAATTGGTTGATGATGTTAATCTCCCTCTTACCTTGTATGTAGCTTCCTAAGCTCCTTATATGATCCTTTGTGTCAAATTTCCTCCATCAAGTAGTCTCTTGAAATCCAAACAAACAAATAAAAATTAACATTTAAAGCTTGATTAAGGTAACCATAGATCAAATATGGTCTTAGAATTTCAAGAATCAAATAAGAAATAAAAAACCATGAACTTCTCCTTAGAACCCTAGAACTTTAATCCAAGAATCAAGCTTGAAGATGATGGAATTAGGTCTTGATCACAACATGAAAGTTGCTTAGATTGATGTTTAGGATTAAGTGATGTAGTTGGCTTGAATTATGAGAGATTAGAGAGTGGTTTTGGGTGAGGAGGCCATGAGTTAAAGGAGAGAAAATGAGAGAAAATGGTGTTAGCTTTTGAGAGAAAAGATGATTGCTTATGAAAATATGATAGAGAATTGTGTTTTGGTCTCATTTGAATGCCTCTTGGCCGTGAGATTCATGGAGATTGAGAGAGATTTTTTGATTTGCTACAAGCCATCACAATCATTGGTTAAATCAAAGGTGAATATCCTAAGCTTTTTCATTAAGTTTGCTCTCAGCACCATTGATTAGATCATGGGTGGATATGCAAAGCTTCCTCACTAAGCTTGCCATCACCACCATTGATTAGATCAAAGGTGGATATGCAAAGCTTCTCCTCTAAGCTTGTTTTCTGCTGGTCCATCATAAAAGTCATAGCCTCTTTAGTTGAGTAATCTCAAGATATTTTCCAAAAAATATTTTTCGAATATATTTTTCAAAAGATATTTTTAGAAACTATTATCCAATGGATAATAACTACTGCTAGTTATTGTCTAATGGATAATAACATTACACAATAAACAAAAGCATTACCTAATGGATAATAACATTATCCAATGGATAATAGAAAACTCAAAGGTAGAGAATTTTCGTCAACTGTTCCCGGTTTTGGGTTTAGTGAGTTATCCCGGCCCTGCATTAACAGTCCAAAACTTTCTGGTCCAAGAAAATTTTTATTTTTTCGGGCCCGCTTCAAACACACATACAGTCTAAAATAATATTAAAATAATCAAAATTTCATAAAAATTCATAAAAATTCAAAAAAAAAAATCATAAAAATTATAAAACTCATATATATTTTAAAAAATAAAATTCGGGCATATAGTTCAAAATAATATTTAAATAATTAAAATAATTTAAAAATTTCCAAATTTTCTCAAAAACTCACAAATAATATAAAACTCATAAATATCAGGAAAAATGAAAAATTAGGGTGTTACATTGAATGGAGCCGAAACCTCCTAATCTGAAAATCTAATCAAGGGAGATTGTGCTATAAGAAGTAAGCCTTTAACTGTACTGTTTGATTCAGAGCCCATTCTTTTATTGCCTATAATTGTGTGAGTGATTTGGGTTTGTCTGTGTTTTCATTTCCTTTTGACTTGAATATTGCTATTCCCATCACTAAACCTGTTATTGTCACACAAGTCTGCTTAAAATGTCCTATTACTGTTAGAGATCAGAACCTTTCTGTTAATTTGAGTTGTTTACCTCTTTCATAAATAGACATGACCTCAGGAATGGATTAGTTATCTTCTAACCATATCTTGTTATATTGTTCCAATAAAACTTTGGTGTTCCTTGAGATTGAGATATTTGGATTTGAATACACAAAACTCACTCCTAAATTCATTGGACCACATCAAATTCTTCGTCAGATAGGTCCGGTAACCTACCAAATAGCTTTACCACCTTTTCTTTCTAACCTTCATAATGTCTTTCATATATCTCAATTGCGAAGATATATTCCTAATACAAACCATGTCATAGCGTCAGATACAGTACAATTAAAAGAGAACTTAACCTATGAGACATTTCCTGTTGAGATTAAGGATAGGCGAGTCAAACAACTCAGAAGGAAAGAAATTGACTTAGTGAAGGTAATCTGGAATGATGCGACTGGAGATGAAACATAGGAACTAGAAGACAAAATGAAAGAGCAATATCTGCATTTGTTCCAAGGTAAGATAATTTCGGGGACGAAATTCTTTTTAGAGGGCGAGTATTGTAACACCCCGATTTTTCTTTCTTTCTCTGTTATATATGCTTTTCTAATTTTTGTGATTTTTGTGAATTATTTGAATTATTTTGATTATTTTATTATTATTTTGGGCTTTTGTGTGTTTGAAGGCGGGCCCCAAAAAATAAAAATCTTTCGGGGTCAGAAAATTTTGGATTATTAATGCGGGGCCGGGGGAGCTTACTAAACCTAAAACTGGAAACAATTTTCAAAAATTTTCTTTATTTGAGTTTTTATTTCATTCTATTACCCATTGGATAATGCGATTATCCATTGGATGTTATTATTCATTGGACAATAAATAGTAGTAGTTTTTGTCCATTGGTTAATAACCACCAAAAAATATCTTGTAGGTGCTTAGTCATGAGCCTAGTCATGAGTCTAGATCCTTCTTTCCTATGACTCATTCAATGATTCACCTACATAACTCATCACATGACACCATTTGTGACTCACCCTATGACTCACCATCGTGACTCATTGTGATGCACCAATTGATGGCAAGCTTGGAGGAGAAGTGTTAATCTCCACCCTTGATGTGATCCACGATTTTGAGAAGCTTAAGTGATCAATTTGATTACTCCTTCCTCTACGTCTATCTTGTTTAGCTTTCAAGAAAACAAATATCAAAGAGCTATCATAAAACACTCTCTCATTTTCTCTTCCTTTGAGTCCCACTGCCATAGTGTTTGGAGAGCCAAAGTTGGTTTTGATATCTCATTATTCACCTATCATCTTTTCATGCAAACCAAGAACCAAAAACTCTCTCATTTTTCTCTCCAAAGCCCACGACCATACCACCTAAAACAAACATCCAATCTTCCATAATTCAAGATAATCTTATATCTTGAATCTATGCACAATCCTAAGACACTTTGGTGTTATGATTAAGAGCTAGTTCATTCATCTTCAAGCTTATTTTTCAAGCTTAAGTTCAAGAGGTTATAGGTAAAGTACTTGAATCTTCATTTCTTATTTTTTTTTAGAGTTCTAAGATCATACTTTGATCTATGGTCATCTTAATCAAGCCTTAGATGTTAATTTTTGGTATGTTTGCTTTGATTCTAAGAACAACTTGGTGGTGGAAGCTTGCTACAAAAAGACATACAAGAAGCTTAGGGAGCATTGTCTAAGGTAAGAGGGAGATTAACATCATCAACCAATTATGGTGGTGAGGAATGCAATATTTGTGTTTGTGAGTGAAAAATCCATGTGAGGATTTATTCACTTGATTGTGTGATTATTGGTTATGCTTGTTTGATTATGTATAATTATATGATGTTGATTGTATGCATGAAATTACCATGGTTGCTTATTGATTATATGTGATTTTATTGCTTTGATATTATGGATGAACTTGATATAGTAGAATTGTGATGACTAGAGTATGTTGTATGCTATAAATTGTGCTAGAAAGGAAAAGAATTTTGGTCCTAATGACCATAGAGGCTCACGACCTTCATGCCCTCCAAAGGGGAATCCAATGCAAAAATAGTTTATTAAATGCTAACCTAGAGGATTTAGTGATAAGAAATTTAAATAAGAGTTTACAAAATAAAAATGGAAATGAACAAATTTTATTATTATTTAAAAAGGTGATTTTCAGCCATGGTATTTGATAATAAGGTGGAGAAGTAATTTGGAGACTTAAAGTATTTTATTTAAGATGATTTTTAATAAGTTAAATGGAAAAGGATTATATTTAAAATTACGATAATGCAAAATTTGGAGTACATATTAGAAAATATTACTTAGAAGAATTTTTGTGAGAAAGGTTGGAAAAAGAATATGAACAAAGTTTTTATCATTTGAAAAGAATTGATTTTTGGCCAAGAATCGAAATGGGTTGGAAAGATGGTTTGAAATTCAAGGTATTATCTTTAAGAGAATTTTTAGCCAAGGAAATAGAAAAATATTTTAGAGAGGTTTGATCAAATCAAAATAAATGTAGTTTTTATGAACAACGTTTGAAAATATTACTTAAAGGAGATTTGATAAGAAAACGTTTGAATCAAGGTTTAATTTTATATTAAACATGGAAAGTTTCAAAATTAAGTTTAAAATGTCAATAAATGCGATAAAATCAAGTTTCAACTTTTGTTGCCTACGCGATTCAAAAATATTGATTTTTGAACTGCACGATGGAGAAAATGTTTGAAAATTCTTACACAATTGAAAAATAGTGTAAAAATGTTATGTGATTTAAAAAATGTAACAAAAGTGTTACGCGATTATGAAAATGCGATAAAAGTGCTACGCGATTGAGTAGAACGGCAAGTTTGTTGTCGGGCTGAAATACTGGACCCAGAAATATTAACATATGGTTGTAGCTGGTAATGGCTTGTGATATGCATTGAGTCATTGATCATACATTATTTTTCAGTCGGTGTCTATAGAGGCTTTTATTGCCTAGGAGATTGAATTACACCTTAGTACGGGTGTGAATTATGTAGTGAAGGTCTATAAATGATCTTGGGGGTGTCGGGGTGTGGTAATTCCACAGGTGGCCAGTTGAATAGCGCTACTGTGCTGTGTTTTTCGATGCAAACACATCGACAATCTCGATGAGACACTATTCCTATTCCCGATCTGGCGTCGAATGTCTTGTACAAGCCATAATGTGTACACTGAGAAAAATTATAGCACTTGAATTGAGGCGAATAACGTACAGACATATCTTCTGGATCATTCTCTCTGACATTGGTTTTAGCTCCATGGAGTAGGAAATGGGTAAGTATACATATTGCGCATGTGCATAGTCAGTATACATATTATTGTGGTATGGTTAGTATTCATGTTATTGTGATATACATTGTTGAATTATCTATTAATTGATAACATGATTATACCTATTATTTTTGTATTATTTCTACATTGAATGGCAGTGTTGTTATTATAGTTTCCTTGCTGCCATGCTAATATTGATGTAGGGGATCTCACCTTTTTATTGTATTGTTCTATTTGTTCTGTTCTATATTTATGTTTTGAGAAGACTGTGATGGCAGAACAACGAGATTTTCAGGGTTTTGTTAGATTACAGTTTCATGGGGACATCAAAGCGTGGCACGTCCATTGGGACATGGGATGCATTCAGTATGTTGGAGATGTTACTTTGTTTTGGAGTAGGACCCAACATGGGGTTGCTACATTTTCTATTGATGTTGCTGCTTACTTGGAGTTTTATATGCTTATCAGTGAGTTATGGGGTGATCTCCATAATACTCTAAGGGAAGATTCCGAGGTGTCGACCGCTCGGACTCCTGTCCGTAGTAACATGCCCCGACTGGGGAATTTATCCATTAGGGATTCCAAAGAGGATCCGAAGGAGGATCGGGTGCAGAACCCTACTCTTCAAGTTTTTGGACTTGGGCTAGGTTCAGTTTTGATATGGTAATTATACATATTATTTGGAGTACGTAAGCTTTATGTATTTAAGTTGTTACTAATCTATGTTATGTACATGAAATGTATATTATTCAGTTTTTATTTCTTGTGTTTTAATGTTCTGTTAATTTTGTGTGACCAGAGAAAAAAGAATTTTTCAACTCGTGTACTATTTAAATAAATTAATTATAACTTGGGTTTTAGTTTTAGAATATTTTATTCCAAAATTTAATACCCGAAAAAGGGTGTTACAGTGTTCTATTTGAATAGGCCAAGGGACAATTTGAAAAGAATATTACAGATTGTTCCAAAATTTTGATGTGTCAGCTATTCAAATTTGCATGATTTTAATGATAAACTGGGTAAACTAAGTGAGCAATTTGAATGGCATGATTTTAAGGCTAATCGAATAGACTAGGAGAGCTATTCGATCTTCTTAATTTAGAAAGGCATATTACTGTGCTAATCGAGTAGACAAAGTATGTTGTTCGATTGGTATGATTTTAATATTAATCAAAATATTATGATAGCTATTTGTACACTAGTTTAGAGTGATATATTTTCAATGTTGATCGAATAGACTAAGAGAGCTATTCGGATAGACCATTTCAGAATGGGAAGTTTGAGGCTAATCGAATAGACTAAGAGAGCTATTCGATTGGCATGACTTTGAGGCTAATTGAATATACTATGAGAGTTATTCGACTAGTATGTTTTCGATTATGATCGAAAAAGGCAAAGTGATGTTTTTGATGTTATTTGAAAAGGCTAGAGAGAGCTACTCGAATAATAGAAAAAAATGTCATGACATTTGCATAACATATCATGAAATAAGGGAATAAGAAAAATCCCTTGTCAAGTCAAAGGAGCAAGAAAAGCCTTTTGTCGAAAGATAAAGTATTCGGTATAGGAGTAAGAAAAACACTTTGCCAAGAGTAAAGGAGCGAGAAAAGCACTTTACTAAGGTCAAAGTAGGAAGAAAAGCCCTTTGTCGAAGGACAGGACATTCCATAAGCATCAACATAATACATTTCATAAACATTAACATTTATTATTCCATAAGCATCAACATAATACATTTCATAAATATTAACATTTATCATTTCATGAGCATCCACACATAATTTCATTCAAATTGTTAACTTATGTATTTATCATGGAATTGTACTTTGAATGATTCTATCTTATGTTATACTATTGAGAATTTTTGAATTCTCACCCCTTTGTTTGTTTCCATGATTATTATAGATCGAAATTGAAATCCTTCCAAGGAAAGGGAGTGAAACTGGTATTTTAGAGTAGAATGTTTATTTTTGACCTATGTATGTTGTATATATGCCATGAAGGCTTAGTTTGTATTGATACTTAATATCTCAGTAAAGGATCAAAATTTCCAAATGTGTATTTATGTTGAATATTTCGAATACTTTCTTTCGATTACTTTCTTTTCAAGGCTCTATTTTTGACTCTATATATTTCGACATATATAGTTAAAAGTTTTTATGATGTTTAAAGGATAAAAGTATCATGCTTAATTCAGTTTATATATATATATTTCAAATATACTGTAGCAAATCAAACTAAGACATTACTAGTATCACATGAGATAATCTTATCATATTCACTCTAGTTGAGTGCACTTGTAAGAAAACTTTGCCTTTGAGTTCATCTAAACTTTGTTTCTTTTAGTTTCTGTCCATTGTTTCTCTTAGTGTAGGAACAAATTTTCCATTTTCTAGGGAACGAGTAGGAGTGAAAGGGCCATTTTCTATAACATACCATATAGATCAAAGTGAGTAAACTCTATGAAAAGTTTCATTTTGTCTCTCCAATAATGATAATCTTCTCTAGTGAAGGCAAGAGGACGGTTGATGGATTGTCTTTCAGCAATGTAGAGATTTTGATTTGCCATCTTCCCTTTAGGACTTTTCCTCTTCGCTTATTAAGGTACTCAACGCAGAGGCTAAACTCTAATACTAATTAAAAGTGGCAAGAGCATGAGTAATAGGGTTGAATCGTGCCTCTAATTTCTTAAGGAATCCTGAAAACTTTTGCAACTTCTCAAGTTTTACAACTTGGATATATCAGAGTATGGGTCAAAAGTTTATATGAATAGAAAAGTAACTTGACTGAAAGGAAATTGATTTAAACCTTAAACACTAAAATATGGTCGTAACATGTTTTGAATGGGTTTTAGTTACCTGAATAAGGTTGTTGAAGGTGGTTTCCTCCATAGCACGATGGTAGCGACAGTGGTGCAAGGGTTGGGTACTTGAAAAAGACACTCCAACGCTCAAGTTAGATCGTGCACAAGGTGGATTGAGTGTTTGCGAGTAGATGCATACCTTTGTTACCTTATGTAGTATTTATAGGAGAGTCATGATAGATAAAAATCACATTTAAATCTATATTAATAAATAATAAATGTTGTTAATATCGATAAAAATTTATTAGGATAATTATCTCTTATAACTATATCCTTTATTTATATGGGATTCGTAGAGAGATTTGCTATTCTTAAATAAGTATATTTATTAATCCAAAGGAGCTCAACGTTAGTTGGGACCTGTCCTTAACGGGCCGAGTTGGTCCTAGTCTGCTAACCTGGAACCTAGTCCAGAATAGTTGCCCCCTGTAATGCCCCAAAACTATTACTACTAGTATATTCAGATTTATACAAAAGTAAGTAGGTTTAGGCATGTCACTACTATACTAACATTATTCTGTAATACTCAACAAACTATATAAATATGAGCCTTATGAAGAAAAGTAATATATGTACACATAAATGGAAAGTCTATTCCATGCAAACTAGTACATCAGTGTACAAATAATACAAACTAAGCCTTATCAGGCATAAGTACATATAAAACATTTATAAAAGCACTATATATCTATAGGCACAAAGCAATGGTCAAAACTAGTAAATAATTCTATGCTATATCAACATATGCCCTTCTACTGTTTGGAATGATCCTGCTCTGGAATTATCATGGAAATAAGAGATACAAAGGGGTGAGAATTCTAAAGTCCTAAGTAAATATACATATAACATGTCATCATAATAATTCTAGTTGCTTCAGGGAAATTAAACTATATTCATAAATCATATAGAAAGGTGGCTAAAGCCAAAAAGGTTTCCTTTCTCTTCCCAAGGTAGAAATTCCATTTTTATCATTGAATAATAATTCACAATCAACCATTATATCTAAATCCAGTATTTCACCAATAGATCATAGATTACATTATCAATATATTAAACATGAGTCATAACTAATAACTCTATCACTAGAATGCTCACATTCTTTCATAATGCAAACATTCATTATCAAACCTACGATCTATATAAATAATATTTTCACAATGTTATGATAGTATTCAATCATGTGTAAATCTCTTTCTAGTGCTCATATATCATCATCTTTCTAGGCATATTCCTAGGAACTCAGTTCCTTATATCATTTGGTAGGGAGGGAATGTTACCTCCTCATACTACGAGTAACCTTGGCCACATCTGATGAGGAAACAAAAGAGAAGTCTCATACTAGGAATTTAGGATCACCTTCCCCATCTTGGTTCATCTCCTAAAATTCATATATAATAAGAAAACTAATGAGAAATCTCATACTAAGAATTTAGGATCACCTTCCTATCAAGGTTTATCTCTTGAAATTCACAGGCCAAAAGATTGTGCACATCTTACTAAGGTTACAATACATTAGGAATAGCAAGTATGGATCACCTTTATTCAATGATTTATCAAATGTCTTTTAGTTTGAGCATATTCATAACAATTCAATTCTAACTCAACTTCAACAATTCAAAGGAGTAAATCACCATTCAATATCTAATACTAGCTCAACTTTACTTTTATAAAGGAGCAAAGCATTTTCTAGTACACCTCATAAGCAAAGTGTAACATCCTCCGTAACCTATTAGTTTTAGTTTGAGGTTATAGATTTATATTAATATTAATATGAGTTAGTTGGCTATTTTTGTATGATATAGAGGACTAAAATGTCTTTCAAAGGTATAGATTTTCTAAAGAATTACCCTAAAGTCAAACAAACTTGTTCTGGACCATAATCTGGGTTCATAACCCATAGGTCAACCTAGAACGCAGTACTTCAGAATCTGACATCAACACCCTTAGCAAGAGTACACTTATCATGAGACCCCAGTGATATATGTCAGACCCTAACACTAGATGGTAACAACTTTACTGCGAGATCTACGCAATGGATAAATCTTTATGATATTTGTTATTGTTAATCATGATCTTAGGAATAATAGCATTATAACTACCATACCAGTATTCTGATAATATAAGGATCCTCTACAACTAAATAAGGAACATATCTCTTCCTACTACTATTACTGGAACGTATCTCTCCATTATGAGAACGTATCTATCCAACCTCTATAAATAGCAGGCTATGTAACCTTAAACAGGTATCAGTAAATTATCACTCATACCATAACCCTACTTGTGCACAACTTGACTTAAGTGTTGGAGTCCCTTTGCAGGTACCAACCCCCCGTCTCAACACACTCTGCTGCTGCTGTGCAAGGAGGAAACCACTGTGACATACCTATCTCAAGTACCCCTCTAAATCCACTTCAAAACATTGGCGCTGTCTGTAGGAAATGTTAAACTTCTATTCCCACTCAACCATGGTGAACACGAGACAAATTTCGAGAAGAGATGTTGCGCAAACCTCTTCTAACCAAAGGCAAGGACTAGCGGCACAACTTCCTCCCATCCTATTCTACCACCTGCTAGTGGGGCCTCCATTGTGAGAAACCAGCACTTAACGCAGAACATCCATACGATGGGCATGAAACTCCACTTTTTAATGAAAACCCCCACCTATCGCATAAGTTTTTTGTGAGAGATAGACATGGAATCTCCATGTAAGGAGATAACCCTAACGTTCAGGGACACAGAATCCTAGTGCAGTAGTGTCGGGGAACCCCAAACAATGAAGCTGATGATCGTGCATCTCACCCAGAATGAATGAATCAATCCTATGTATCCAAACACTAGTTCTAGGATATGTTACAATAGCATATGACGATGCTAGACAAATAATTTCGCAGACTGGGGAATATATGGTAGGATGTTCATGAAGAACATCCTGGACAACAACGACAGACCGAAAGATGGAATGATGGCAATGACCAGAGGGAAGTACGTACCGATGCCACAATGTCCAACGTTGTCAATAACAACCCAGACCATACCATTCAAGAACAACTCTTTTGTGATCAACATTTAGAGTATCAAGTCCCAAGAAACTTCAAATTCCCAACAAATGTGGAGTTTTATGATGGGACCATGGACCCCTAAAAACATGTAAATGCTTACAAACAATCTATGTGTTTCCACGGGGGACCCGTGGAGTTGCTATGTCGTGCCTTCCCCCTTCCCTAAAGAAAGGAGCCCTCAGGTGGTTTGTGATCCTACCATGAGGGTTCATCACTGATTGGTAAGATCTCAAACACTGTTTCTTGCTTCAATATACTACTAGTAAGGAACAACCCAGGTCCATTGAATCTCTGTCAAAGATTCACCAAAAGCATGACAAATCTCTCCATGACTACGTTAGAAGATTTATGGCGGCATGCACTAACGTAGAAAACTTTGATGATAGAATGGCCCTCCATTATGCCAGAGGTGGTCTTCAAGTCGGTTATGAGTTTTTTGCATCTCTAGTAAAGAAGAAGCCAAAGAACTTGCAAGAATTTCAAAAGTGATCTAAAAAATATGTGATCCTTGAGGAAGCAACGGAGGACCAGAGGAGATGGGACAAAGGTGAGTCCTCTCACCAAAAATCTAACAATAATTCCTCACGGTCCTGGCATTCCAAGGGTAGTCCACCCCGAGGGAAGTACTCTGATTATACTCCTCTGAACACCCCATGAGAAATAATCTTGAGGGAAGTGTTGCAGACCAAGTTTCAGGAAATCAAGAAGCCACCCCCTATAAAGAAGCACAAGCAAAAAGATCAATCCAAATACTGCAATGGTACAAAAGCTATGGCCATGAAACTGAGGACTGTTATCAACTTTGCGATGCGATCGAGTTCTTAATCAGAGCAGGATGTTTAAAATAATATACTGCCCAAGTCCAAAATGAAGAACGCCACGGAAGCCCATCTCCACACCATAGGAGAAGAACTTGGTGCCCTAAGAGAAGATTCCAGACTCCACCTAGCCGTGATGCAAATGGTCAACAAGAAAGGAATAGGGATGCTCCACCCAATGATAATGATGACTGTCGTTCTGAGCCAAACAGAACCATCAACATAATTACTGGTAGATTTGTTAGTGGTGGTTCATCTAGTGGTACTCTGAAGAAAGCCCTTAGGATGGTAATGTTCAGTGTTTCCCATTCCGAGTCTAGATCAAGGACTGGGGAAAAGAAGATGCCCTCCATCACTTTTTTCGATGACGACTACGGTGGGATTATCCCAAAACACGATGACCTACTAGTCATCTCGGGAATAATATTCAATGCTGAAGTTTGGTATATCTTTGTGGATCAAGGGAGCTCAGCAGACATCATATTCATGGATCTCTACCAGAAGCTAGAGCTTCCATCTATAGATTTGACTCCCTACGATAGGGAACTTACAGGATTCACGAGTGAGAAGATCACCCCAGCAGGCTATTTTATGAAACCCACTTAACTCTGGGGTCCTCTGATAATCACATATTTTTTTATTAAGAAACCCTTATGTTTAGTCATTTACACTCTCCATATTCTTAATTGATTAAGTTTGGTATGATTTTGTGAGTTTGAGCTCAAATTGGTCCTAATTGAATATTTTCAGCATTATTGAGATTTTACACTATTTCTGTATTTTGGCCATAACTTGAGTTCCTGATATCTGATAATCATGAATTTTATCTTTTAGTAAATCTAAGAGGAAGCTCTACAACTTTAATGAAGAGCTCGAAGTCCTAAACAGATGTCTAAGGGACCTAAGTTTATATGGAAATCAGAATATGGGTTTTGTCACTAGAATCCGAATGGTGTGCACTCATAAAATCATATCTTAAGCTATAATAATGGAGATGGGCTGAAATTTGGATAGTTGATAGTCAAGACCCAAATAAACAACTTTCATGAAGAACACCTTTTGAAAGAATGAAGTCTAATGGGTCAGTTTGGGCTTACAAGTCGGAACAGAGGTGCTGAAGTTGGATTTGAGCAAGCTGTGGTATTTGGGTCATATCTTGGGCTGTAGGAAGCCAAATTGGACGATCCACATATGCATGTTATAGCCAAGACAAAGATCTACAACTTTCATGAAGAGTACTTTTCATGAATCTGAAGTATAATCGGTCGTTTTTGGCTTCCAAGTTAGACCAAGGAATTTTCGCACTCAACCACTCTACTCCACTCATCCACTCAACTAACCCACTCAACCAAACCACTCAATCACTCCACTCATCCACTCAACCACTCCACTCCACTCACCCACTCAACTAACCCACTCAATCAATCCACTCAACCACTCCACTCCACTCACCCACTCAACCAACCCACTCATCCATCCACTCCCCTTTGTCATTTTGTTACCCTAGACTTCTATAAAAGGCACCATTGGTTATCATGAAAGAAGGGACTCTCCTTCATTTTCTCTCATAGTTTCTTCTTGTTTCTTCATAGTTTTTCTTGTGATTTCCTTCTAGTTATGTGTAACTAAACCTCCCTTGGTTAAGGGAGTGATGAAACCACTAGTATTAATGTTGTGAACCTTGCATATTTGATTATTTCAACACGCTTATGTTTTTATTCATATATTTCTGAATCTATTGTTGGTATGAAGGTTTTTATACTTGTTTCCACTTTCAAAGTGGTAGATCTGGGTTTATTATGCACGGTTGTGGTAGTAGATCTAGTGGGATGTATGATGTTCATGTGGGTATAATTATCTTTGTGCTATTTGCCAGTTATAAAAGTGGTAGATCTAGGTTTATTATGCACGGTTGTGGTATTAGATCTAGAGAAATATATGTTCTAAGTAATTTAATCCTGGTGTGTAATTAGATCTTAGTGTAATTGGTTTTCTAAATCTTAATGCAATTGTTGGATAGTTGTAAAAGCGGTTGCTTTATGACTAATCAGTGATTAGGAGTTGATTTGAGCGGTTGCTAAATTGGCCAACACGTAAGGAAAACAGAGATTTACTCTCACAATTGCATAAAAACATAATTGAGCATGTTGGAATAAAATGATATGTGAATTTACATTATCATATAAATCTAGTGGTGGATTCAATCTCTTAACCAATTTTCTTATATTGTTGATTTCAGTTTGTTTATTGTTATTGTCTTTGAAGCTGTTCATTGTTCATCAAAACTCCAAAACCCCCTATTTACTTTTATTATTAATCGAGTTTACATTGGGAATTATTTAATAGTGTTAATTGAATTGGTTCTCTGTGGATCGACCCTTACTAACTACAACTAGTTGTAAGGTTTTTATTTTCTGGTGGGCCTGACAACTGATTTTTATCTAAATTTTAATCACTACTTCCGCACGCATCAGAATTTTGGTGCCGTTCTGGGGGAGCCAATTTTTCAATTACACTATTAATTTATTTCCTATTTTTACTCTGTTTTTATTTTTGTTTTTATTTTTGAATCTTTCTTTCTGAGTGTTTTGTAGGTGTTAATGTCCATTGAAGGGGTAGACGAAGGATTGCTAAATTTGAGGAACTATATTGATCAACTCACTTCACATCCTCAATTTCCCTTCCATCCGGATAATTTCCACTTCACACCTGCTGACATTGAAGCTGCCCGTTACATTGATCTATCAAGTTCAGAGACATCTGAAATATCTGAAGAAGTGACGATGGCAGAAAACACTTTAAGGGCATTGGGTGCTCCAGATCTAGATCAACAGCCTCTGTGCATAGACATTCTCGAAAATGAAGAGGCATTTGAATTGAAATCCGGCTTAATCCATCTCTTGCCATCTTTCAATGGATTACCCGGAGAGGACCCCAACAAGCACTTGAAGGAAATTCATGTGGTATGTTCTAGCATGAAACCTGCAGAATTCATGTAGAGCAAGTCAAATTGAGAGCTTTTCCATTCTCATTGAAGGACTCAAAGAAAGGAGTGGCTTTACTACTTGCCACCCGGATCCATTCAATCATGGCGGGACATGGCCCGAACTTTCCTAGACAGATACTTCCCCCCGAAAGTCGCAACAATCGAAAAAAAATCATGGTATTCAACAAAGGCATGGAGAATCACTCCATGACTACCGGGAGAGATTTAAGAAGCTATGTTTCAGCTGCCCTCATCATCAAATAAGTGAGCAGCTCTTAATTCAGTATTTCTATGAAGGCTTACAAGTGATGGATCGCAACATGATTGATGCTGCTAGCGGAAGAGCATTGATTAATAAAACTCCTCAAGAAGCTAGAAACTTGATCTCAAGAATGGCTGCCAATACTCAACAATTCTACTCTAGAAATGACACTGGAGTAAGAGCAGTGAAAGAAGTAGAGACAACCAGTCTATAGCAAAGAAATGACTCAATTGACTGCTATGGTTCAAATGTTAATGGATACAGTAAAGCACCGCTTCATGCTTGTGGGATCTGTTGTTCATCCGGACATCCCACTGATATGTGTCCCACTCTCCAAGAGGACACAAATGAGGAGGTAAGAGCAAGAGGGGGATATCTTTGGACTTTCAAAAATTACAACCCCTACTCAAACACATATAATCCAGTTAGAGGATCATCCTAATTTCAGGCTATGCAAAGCAACCTCAAAATCAACCTCCACTTATGGACCTCCAGGATTCCAACAAAGGCAAGCACATTTCCCTCGAGACAAAGAAGTTCAAGCTCCTAAGCAACCCGAGCCTTCACTAGAGGAGCTAGTGAAGCGGATGGCTACTAATAATTCATAGTTCCAATAAGAAACAAGGATCGCAATCAATAACTTGCAGAATCAAATAGGACAAATGTCTGTCCACGTAATTCAACAAGTTTCAAAGCCAAGCTTCAGAAAACTACCCTCACAAATGTAAGTAAATCCGAGGGAAAATGCTAGTGCTGTCACGTTGAGAAGCGGAAAGACGATGGATGAGCCTACATCTCCTCTACCAATCACTCAAGAGAAAGATGAACCACCCAAAGAAGCAAATGATAAGGGGCAAATTTCCAAAGCCCCTAAGGTAAGTATTTCTGAACCCCTTCCTAAATATGTTACTAAAGCTCCTTTTCCTAGTAGGTTGGTTAAAACTAAGAAAGAAGAAGCAGAAAAAGAAATACTTGAGACTTTTAGGAAGGTAGAGGTTAATATCCCTTTGTTAGATGCCATTAAGCAGGTACCTAGATATGCAAAATTTCTGAAAGAATTATGCACTAACAATAGGAAGTTAAAAGGAAATGAAAAGGTCCAAGTGGGAGAAAATGTTTCAGCTGTAATTAAAAAGAAACTCTCAACCAAATGTAAGGACCCTGGCACATTCACCATTCCATGCACTATAGGTAACACAAGGTTTGAAAGGGCAATGCTTGATTTAGGTGCATCTTTAAATGTCATGCCATATTCTATTTATGCATCTTTATACTTGGGTCCTTTGGAACCTACTGGTGTTGTTATTCAATTGGCTGATAGATCTAATGCATACCCTAAGGGTGTGGTGGAAGATGTTTTGGTGCAGGTGAATGAATTAGTGTTTCCGACAGATTTCTATGTTTTGGACATGGAAGAGGATGAGTCTCCCAAATCTGCTCCTATCTTGTTAGGAGACCATTTTTGAAGATCACGCGACAAAAATTGATGTGCACTCAGGAACTCTAACAATGGAATTTGATGGGGAATTAATTAGATTCAATATTTTTGAAGCTATGAGATACCCAAGTGATGTGCACTCTGCTTGTTTAATTGATTCTTTTGATCCTTTTGATTCTTTAATTTCTGCAGCTTTTGATACTAACCATTTTGATGCTCTTGATACAATTCTAACTCATAGCTTAGATGTACAGGAGGAAAAGAAAAAGAGTGAAGAAGAGCCATGGAGTGAAGACATTGATGAAATTGTTGCTGCCTTACAAGAGCTCTCTTCCACTCCAGAAGAGCACGAGGTAACTTTTGTTGATTTACCTGTTACTACTGATATACCTCAACCTTCTGTTGTGCAGGCACCAGAATTGGAACTTAAAGCACTGTCTGATCATCTTAAATACATCTTCTTGGGGGAGAAGGACACCCTTCCAGTAATAATTGCAAAGTCACTCACCCAAGAACAAGAAGAGAAGCCGGTAGCTGTTTTGCAGGAATATAAGACAGCCATTGGTTGGCCAATAGTTGATATCAAGGGTATTAGTCCCTCCATTTGTATGCACAGGATATTAATGGAGGAGGATACTAAACCTGTGAGAGACCCTCAGCGGAGGTTGAATCCTCCTATGATGAAAGTTATGAAAAAGGAGATACTGAAGCTCCTAAGTGTGGGGGTGATCTACCCCATTTCTGACAGCAAGTGGGTAAGCCCAGTCCAGGTAGTACCAAAGAAATCTGGAATTACTGTGATAAGAAATGCTGAAAATGAGCTTATTCCCACTAGGTTACAGACAGGGTGACGTGTTTGTATTGATTACAGGAAGTTGAATGCCGCCACGAGAAAAGACCACTTTCCTTTACTTTTCATTAATCAAATGTTAGAAAGATTAGCTGGTCATTCTTATTATTATTTTCTGGATGGTTTTTCAGGTTACAATCAGATTGCCATAGCTCCAGAAGACCAAGACAAGACTACATTCACTTGTCCAATTGGTACCTTTGCATATAGGCGAATGCCTTTTGGACTCTGCAATGCACCAGGAACTTTCCAAAGATGCATGATGAGTTTATTTTCTGATTACATTGAAAACATCATTGAGGTTTTTATGGATGACTTTAGTGTCTTTGGAAATGATTTTGAAAATTGCCTGGAACATTTAATATTGGTTCTTAAAAGATGCATTGACACTAACCTGGTACTGAATTGGGAAAAATGTCATTTCATGGTGAATGAAGGTATTGTGTTAGGTCATGTAATTTCTGCTAGGGGAATTGAAGTAGATAAAGCTAAGGTAGAACTCATGCATTCTTTGCCACCACCCACTAGTGTGCGGGAGATTCATTCTTTTATTGGTCATGCAGGTTTCTACTGGAGATTCATTAAAGACTTTTCTAAAGTCTCATTGCCCCTTTGCAGACTTCTTCAAAAAGATGTTAATTTTAACTTTGATGAGAAATGTATGGAAGCTTTCAATAAACTCAAGAAGTTATTAACTGTTGCGCCTATCATTAGGCCACCCAACTGGGAGTGACCTTTTAAACTAATGTGTGATGCCAGTGACTTTGCAGTAAGAGTTGTCTTGGGACAACGAGTTGATAAAGTTCCTTATGCCATTTACTATGCATCAAGGACTCTAAATGATGCTCAACTTAATTACTCAACCACAGAAAAGGAACTTCTAGCTGTTGTATTTGCTTTAGAAAAATTTAGATCATATCTAATTGGTTCTAAAGTGATTGTGTTTTCAGATCATGCAGCCTTGAAGTATCTTCTAACAAAGAAAGAAGCAAAGCCTAGATTGCTCCGATGGATTTTATTGCTCCAGGAATTTGACTTGGAGATTAAAGACAAGAAAGGGAGCGAAAACTTGGTGGCCGATCACTTGAGTAGATTGGTAACTGAAGAGGAAGAAATGCCTATCATGGAGACTTTTTCGGATGAATATTTGATGGTTGTCAACACCATAATCCCTTGGTATGCTGACATTGTTAACTACCTGGTTACTAAGGACTTTCCGGAGGGTTTGAACAAGGCCCAAAGAGATAAATTAAGGAGTGACTGTAAATACTATATCTGGGATGACCCATACTTATGGAAGCATTGTGCAGATCAAGTCATTAGGAGGTGCATTCTTGATTCTGAGACACACTCTATCCTCTCCTTTTGCCACACCTATGCATGTGGAGGACACTTTGGCAGTAAAAGGACAGCCAACAAAGTGCTTGACAGTGGTTTCTATTGGCCTTCAATTTTCAAAGATGCTTACAACTTCTGTAAGTCTTGTGACCGCTGTCAGAGAACAGGTAACATTGGTCCTCGTAATCAAATGCCTCAGACTCCGATCATTTTTGTGGAAGTCTTTGATGTGTAGGGTATTGATTTCATGGGACCATTCCCTCCCTCATTTGGTTTCACATACATTCTTTTATCTGTTGATTATGTGTCTAAATGGGTGGAAGCAAAAGCCACCCGTTCTGATGATTCTAAAACTGTTGCAGATTTTGTTAGAACACATATTTTCTCCAGGTTCGGGACCCCAAGGGCTATCATCAGTGACCAAGGGACTCATTTTTGCAACAGAACCTTTGATGCTCTATTGAAAAGATATGGAGTTATGCACAGAATCTCCACTCCTTACCATCCACAGACAAATGGGCAAATTGAAGTATCCAACCGGGAGATTAAGTCAATCCTTGAAAAGACAGTGAATCCCTCAAGAAAGGATTGGAGCACTCGACTTGAAGACGCTTTATGGGCTTATAGGACTGCCTATAAGACTCCCATTGGCATGTCACCATTTCGGTTGGTGTATGGAAAGCCCTGTCATTTGCCCATTGAGTTGCAACATCGCTCTTACTGGGCCATTAAACAAGTAAATATGGAATTGGAAGAAGCTGGAAAGAAAGGAAGTTCCATTCATGAACTGGAAGAATTAAGAAATGAGGCCTTCGAGAATGCCCTGATTTATAAGACTAAAGCTAAGGCATTCCATGACCAGTTGATTTCCAGAAAGAAATTTCACAGAGGGCAAAAAGTTCTGCTTTTTCAATCAAGACTCAAATTGTTTCCAGGTAAATTGCGTTCTAAGTAGATTGGGCCATTTGTGGTAACTAATGTTTTTTGTAACACCCCAACTTTTGGGATAATTACAATATAGTCCCGAAATGTACTGTTTTGTGAGTTCTGTGAGCAGTAAATTAAATTTGACTATTCCGTGAGTGTACTTGACTGTTGTGTGTGATTTGCTCCGACCTGAGAAAATAATAATTTTCTGACCGGATAAATCTTATTTTCATTAATTGGAGCTGGGGGATCTTACTAAACCCAATTCTGATTGATATATATATTAATCTTGTAATTTTTTGGATTTAACTGTGTAATAAAATAATTTTATATTTTTATAATATTATTTTATAATACAAGATCCTCTTGTCTCAAAAACAGTAAAAATCTGCTTCGATTTGACCACAGATCTTTAAAAGTGATGTGGGACCCGCGTTTAGGAAAAATAGTCAACTGTGCTGACTGGACAATTTTTAACCAATGAGAGCAAGTCAACGAAAGTAGGCTTGACTTTCTAAACCAATAGGAAAAGGTCAACAAAAGAAGCATAGACTTTATTTAGGACCGTTGGATGAAAAGCATAATTTAGATGCTTTTGATCTCAACCGTTGATCCAATCAATGATGTAAAACGAATCTAGATAAAATCACTAAGCAATATCCACCGTAGATGAGATCAATGGATAGGAAATCAAGATGATTTCAATGGCTAAGATGAAGTCAAACTTAGTGGCTTGGACTTTAGTATGAACCGTTGGATGAAGACTTAGTTAGGAAGCCTTTGATTTCAACCATTGATCTAATCAATGGTGAGATTAGAATGATAGATTTATGACCAATTGATATCTACCTTAGATCTAATCTATGGTTAGGAATTAAAGATGAATCAAGGGTTAGGATTAAGTCAAAAGTTGTAGGCTTGACTTTGATTAGTAACTAATTAAGCTTAATTTGACTAATCTAATTACTTAATTAGCTAACTAAGTGAACAAGTTTAATTCTTAATTTATTATAATCTAAATACTAATTAGATGTCCTAATATTTATTAAAGGTTATAATATATGCTAATATATGTTAAACTAATTAGTTATATAATTAGAATGTTAATTAAATATTATTAGGAGACTTAATCTAATTGATTAGCTATTTAATTAGCTTGTAATTAGTCATTAATTGAAATCAAATTAAGCTCCTAAATTCCTAAAGGGCACACGGTTTTCAAGAAGCAATTTGGAGGCTTTGGCTTGGTTCTACAAGGTTCAAGAAGCCTCCAAGTGTCATAAATCATGTGCACACCATGTGAACACATATTAGGATATTTACCTAGCAAAATTCAACACTCAACCTCACCCAAAAACACTCACTACGGCAGCATCCCTTCCATTTCATTCTTCAATTCTATTTCACACTTATCACAAATCAAAGCATCTATTTTCTCTCCAAAAACTACCAAGAACCCAAGCTACTTTTCTTCTATTTTCTTTCTCTCAATTTCGGCCAGCACCTATACACACACACCCAAACACCTATAATTTTATCTCTTAGCTTTTCTTGAACCCAAATCCTATTCTAAACACTTTTCATTCACAAAATTTTTCCAAATTCCTACTCTATCTTGCCCAAAATCCAACCTTTTGCTTACTTTCTTAAGGGTAAGTTTTGTTTCTATGGTTCAATATTGGATTTTTAATTTTTCTAACCATGATTGTTCCATGGTTTTCTATTTTGTACCTTGTATGTGTTTTTATTAATTGTTTAAGAATTTTAGGGATTTATTTGGGAGTCACACGAAATTGGAAGGAAAGGAGGAAAACAAACCGATTAAATTGTCTACAAGAGGTAAGAGGGAGATTTAATCTCATCAACCCTAAGTGGTGATGAGAAAATGGATTTGTATGTGTGTGTAGAATCCATAAGGATTCATTTGTGTGATTGTTTTATTGTTTGTATCATTATTTGTGTGATTGTTTATGGTTTTTAATATTTTTGTGATTGTTTAAATGCTTTCCTATTTGTGAATTATTTTACTATGCGTGATTATAGCTTTCATTATTTTCATTATGCATGTTTATGGTTTTAAATAATTGTATGTATTTCGTATGTGATTATATAATTGCATGTGTTTATAATTATATAATTATTAAAGTAGGATGTGAATAACATGTACGAAATGTATAAGTATTCCAAAGAATACACTATGAGGCTCACGGCCTTACATCCAAACAGAGAAGCAAAATGTTCTCAGCAATTTTCTAAATTACTGATTTAAGGAATCTAGGTAAAATAATCAAATTAAAGTTGATTTAAGTTAATTGTGGCCAATATGCCATTTTAGTGTATAATTAAATGCCATTTTATTTTGATTTGGCCAAAATGCCATTTTAATTGTTAAGATAGGTTATGTAATTGTTTTATAACATAAATTGATTCCAAAGAATCGTTCAGAAAATCAAAGGAATTAATTCTATCCTAAAATTTTAACTTAGCAGAATTTAGTTTAAGTAAGAAATTAATCAGACACTTGAAAAATACTAACGTAGAGCTCATTCCATAAATTTTGAAGCGCGTTAGTAAGTTTCAAAGTGAAATTATTAGGTAAAAATAAAATAAACTATATTTAGAGGAAAACGTTAAAAATACCTTATACCGAATTTATAGGCAAAATGCTGCCAAAATTTAATAAAATCAGACGTTTAAAATGAAAAGATTCCATACTATATTTAGAACACAAGGAAAATACTCTACGTATTTTAAAAGTACTAGATATAGTTTTACACATATTAAAAATAATAATTCTAAGCTATTCGGTTAAGAAAATGAATTAAAAAATCTTACACGATTGAGAAAATAATTTTATGATGTTTAAAAATGTCAAAATATATTTACACGATTTAAAAATGTTTGTGAAAATAACGAGATTGTGAAAATGCGATAAAATTCCTACGCGATTAATCGATACAGTGAGTTTTTCTGTCGGGCCAAAGTGGTGGACCCGGACATGTTGTGGTGTAGTACTGTCAGGTGGGACGTACTATATTTTGGTATTTTGTTAGTACTGTCAGGTGGGACGTACTATACTTTGGTTTTTGGTGATAAAGGGTATTTTGGTAATTTTTTATAATTATGGTAAAATTTGGATAATAAGGGTATTTTTGTAATTTTAGATCATGTTTAGAGTGTTGTGCCAATTTGGTTTATAATTGACGATTGATTGATGAGGCGAATTACACCGTAATTGGTGTGATAAGCGTAGTGTGGTTCATTTATGAACTTAGAGGCATTAGTGTGCGGAGAATCCCATATGTGGACAGTGGTAGCACCTCTGGGCCGTGGTAACAGGCAACACACTAATGATCTTGACAAGCACTATTCTTAATCGAGATCTTGAGGAGATTAATAAGTGCTATGCCTGTGGTATACGATGTTTGGACTGTGTACTGCTACACGATGTTTTTGACTGTGGGCTATAGACACGACGTTTGATAGTGCAATAGTTTGGTTGGGCAGCCATAAAGTATTATTAGTTTCTATTCGGATCATTCTCTCAGATATTCGTGTTTAGCTCCATGGAGTAGGAACGAGTCAGTGTGTGTTCATGCATTACCTGCATTTTACTGTTCATGCATCATCTGCACTTTATTTCTTATCATATTCTGTGATATAATATATGATGTACTGTTTTAATATATTATGTATGATATATGTTATTTTAATATATATTGCTTTAATATATTATGCATGATATAATCGTATGTGTTATTTTAATGTGTATTACTTTGTTATATTATGTATGTAATGTTGGTAAGTACTGTTGTGATATTTGTTTGTATTGTCGTTTTCTTTATTGCCATGCAGGTAATGGTGTAGATTGTCTCACCTCTCTATATGTTTTCTCGATATTATTACATTATTTCCGTAAAGAGTTGAGGAAGAGGGAGAGGAACAGCCTCTTGAGGTACAGTACCCTGACGAGCAACAGTCTGGCGACTTATACGAGGAGGAGGAACCGGTTGATCACGTTGATCGTCAAGACTGATCTTGAGATCATGGCACTGCCAGGATTCTTCGAGTTCATGAGACTGGAGTTTCACGGGGGTTTCGAGGCGTGGCGTATGCATGTGGACCGAGGGATAGTAGCTTATATGGGACGATTGACTGTGTCCCTATGTAGGGAGTATGACGGGGAGGTCATATTCACTACTATGCTTTAGTTACATTTAGAGTTACCTTTGACCATTAGGCATTATTGGCAGGGAGTTTTCCATGCGCCTAGTGAGCTCAGTAGCGAGTCAACTGCTCGGACTCGTGTCCGTAGTACTATAGGACCTAAAACTATGGGACCTCCAGGAGCTCTGAATTACTAGGATCTTTCTGAGGATGATCCATCGGAAGATTAGAGAGCTCCGAGGTGCACTTGGGCAATATTATGTCTTAGTTTTATGTTGTCTTTCACTGTTTTATCAAATGCTTGTAGATGTAAATTATGCGTGTACTAAAGAAAAATCACATGTATATTATGGTGAGTTTATGTTTCTTATATTTTGTGTTCCGTGTTATTTTATTTAATGTTATAATTATAAAAGGAAAAAAAAATATATATATATATATATACCACAAATATTACTTAAGTATCAAATATTTTTATAACTTGGGTAAGGATTTTATTTATTTTATTTTTCTGCATCATAAATGTGACATCCCCAAAGAAAGGGTGTTACATTAGTTGGTATCAGAGCCCAAGTTAGAGTCTTTTGGGTTTGTGGGTAGGTTTGTCTTGTTTGTGCTGTGTGAATCTCTGATATTGAACCCAGAGATATGTTTCAGTTTCTGAAAGGAAACGATTTTGTGCGAAATCGCTACGTTTAGTTCGTTGTGTGTCGGTTTTGTTTATCTTTGAAGAAAGATAGTGGAATGTTACAAACATGAGCATGTGGCCGCGAAACGTGATGAAGATCGTATAGCTATAGCTAGAAGCGTGATGCACAAGGTGATTGAAGTAGTAGTACTACAGAGACAAATGATCGCTTAGCAGCAGGAACTGATAATCGAACTTCATAGCTTGGATGCGAGAAGCTGTAACTTAGAATCTTCAATAATTCAAAGTAGAAGGAAGCGTAAGGTCAATCGTTTTCAGCGAAAGTTGTATGTACAACCACCGGGGAAGCAATAACGAGCAAAGAAAGGAAGTATTAGTGGCAACGACTTTGGTCAGACTGTGGCATCACCAAATGAAGTGCTTGAAGTGTGGAAAGACTGAATACTTATTCAAAGAGTATGATCAGCTAAAGATGGAAACTTTCGATAGTAATACACGTGCTTCAAAATCTTAAAAGGAAGAAAGAGTTGGTGCAAAGAGTGTAATAAGAACATTCAAATACAAAAACCTAAGAAGCGAGAAAGTCGTGCCATAGAGAGTAATCTCAAAACTGTGCTGTATAAGTCACGAGGTAACTCATTCTTTTGTGATCTGTGATTATGCAAATCTTTTGGAGTTATCTATGTTCTACTCATTTTCATAAAGTTACTTCAACTTCTAAAACTTGTTATTACTACTTGAGCCTGTTTAAAACTATCCAATTATCATTGGAGTTTGAAAATTTTTTTATTGATCGAGTTTGTCTATTTTTTTCTCAAATAGACTGAGTAAATCAATTTGAATCTATCTGTGTCTTTGTTATGGCATGATCTGAGTATTTTCTACTCTTTTTGATTAAACTTGTTGTTTGTACTCAAGTTTTCTAATTCTACCCTATATCTATTGAATATCAAATCTTTTCTGTTGATTTGATTTGTTCATCTAAAATTACATCTATCTGAGATCCTGACTTTTTAAATGGATTGGTTATTTTCCAACCATATCCTATTAGAATGTTGCAATGCAATTTTAGTGATTCCTTGACTTGAGATTTTTGGATTTGAATCCAGAAAGTTCATTTCTAAAAATTATTGGACTATGTTCATTTCGAAATCTATTAGTTCATCTCAAATTCTTTGTTGGACTAATCTAGTAACCTATTGAATAGTCTTATTACTTTTCCTTATGACCTTCATAGTATCTTTATGTATTTCCATTAAGAAGGATTATTCTTGATCTAACTTATGTCATAGTATCAAATACAGTGCAATTAGAAGAAAACTTGATCTATGAGACAGCTTCTGTTAAGAGTAATAATAGGCAAGTAGAACAACTTATCTTGATGAAGAAAATCTGGAATGATGTGACGACAGGGGAGCCAGAAGATCAAATGAAGGAAATCACTGTTTGCTCCAAGATCGACTTGTGTGCTGGTTGTTATCAGATTCACGTAAAAGTAGAGAATGTTCCAAGACAGTTTTTCAGATGCGTTGCAAGAACTATGAATATTCAGTACTACCATTTGGGGTAGAGAATGTTTTGACGATGTTCACGAATTATATAAATAAGATTTTTCTTTCTTATCTAGGCAAATTCGTCATTATTGGCAATATTTTGACCTATTCTCGAAAATCAAAGGAACATACTGGAGATCTCATTGCAGCTCTTCAATTTCTGAAGAAGAAGAAGGAGCTATGCGCGAAACTAGTCGGATGCAAGTTCTGTTAGAAGAAGTTTAACTCGTGGGTTTAGATTGAGTGTGGACATCGAATAGAAAGGTGGTGGCGTATACTTCAAGGCGGTGGAACGTGTATGAGGAGAATTGTTCAATTTACGTTTTTGGATATTGCGATAGTTGTTTTACAAGGAAAACCTGAAGATATTTTCTTTCCTGTATAGTCTACGATAATTTCAAGAGCTTGAAGTACCTGTTCAATCAAGAGGGACTTGGATACAAGGAAGAGACGAATAGTTAGAATTTTCAAAGGACTTGTTGGGATGAATTTCTACCATTGATAGAGTTCATATACAACAATAGTTTCGGTCGAGCATAGGAATGACACCCTGTGAGGCATTATATGGGAGACGCTGTAGAATGCCATTGCGTTGGTATCGTATTGGTGAAAGTAACATCGTAGGATCAGAATTTGTGCAGCAGACAACTGAGAAAGTGAAGATAATTCAAGACAAGATGAGGATGACTCAGACGCGACAAAAAAGTTATGCTGATAAAAGACAGAGACCGCTTGGATTTGAAGAAGGTGATCATGTATTTCTACGTGTGACACCTATAACTAGAGTTAGACGAGCAATTAAGTCGAGGAAACTCACTCTGAAGTTTATCAGACTGTATCAGATACTTCATTGATAGATCCGATATTTTATTAGATTTCACTACCACCATTCTTATCGAATCTTCGTGATGTATTTTACGTATCACAACTACGAAAATATATTTCTAATCTGACTCACGTCATTGAATCAGACACTGTACAACTGAAGGAGAATTTAGCCTATGAGACGTTTTTAGCCAAGATTGAAGATCGAAGGACAAAGCAACTTCTAGGAAAGGAGATCGCATTAGTTAAACTAGTTTAGAATGATGTAGTGGCGGAGCCACATGGGAGTTAGAAGATAGGATGAGGGAGCAATACTCTCAATTGTTTTGATGTATGATGAATTTCGGGGACGAAATTCTTATTAGTGGGGGAGAGTTGTAACACCCCAACTTTTGGGATAATTACAATATAGTCCCGAAATGTACTGTTTTGTGAATTCTGTGAGCAGTAAATTAAATTTGACTGTTCCGTGAGTGTACTTGACTGTTGTGTGTGATTTGCTCCGACCTGAGAAAATAATAATTTTATGGCCGGATAAATCTTATTTTAATTAATTGGAGCTGGGGGATCTTACTAAACCAAATTCTGATTGATATATATATATTAATCTCGTAATTTTTTGGATTTAACTGTGCAATAAAATAATTTTATATTTTTATAATATTATTTTATAATACAAGACCTCTTGTCTCTCAAAAACAAGAAAATCGCTTCGATTTGACCACAGATCTTTAAAAGTATTGTGGGACCCGCATTTAGGAAAAATAGTCAACTGTGCTGACTGGACAATTTTTAACCAATGAGAGCAAGTCAACGAAAGTAGGCTTGACTTTCTAAACCAATAGGAAAAGGTCAACAAAAGAAGCATAGACTTTATTTAGGACCGTTGGATGAAAAGCATAATTTAGATGCTTTTGATCTCAACCGTTGATCCGATCAATGGTGTAAAACGAATCTAGATAAAATCACTAAGCAATATCCACCGTAGATGAGATCAATGGATAGGAAATCAAGATGATTTCAATGGCTAAGATGAAGTCAAACTTAGTGGCTTGGACTTTAGTATGAACCGTTGGATGAAGACTTAGTTAGGAAGCCTTTGATTTCAACCATTGATCTAATCAATGGTGAGATTAGAATGATAGATTTATGACCAATTGATATCTACCTTAGATCTAATCTATGGTTAGGAATTAAAGATGAATCAAGGGTTAGGATTAAGTCAAAAGTTGTAGGCTTGACTTTGATTAGTAACTAATTAAGCTTAATTTGACTAATCTAATTACTTAATTAGCTAACTAAGTGAACAAGTTTAATTCTTAATTTATTATAATCTAAATACTAATTAGATGTCCTAATATTTATTAAAGGTTATAATATATGCTAATATATGTTAAACTAATTAGTTATATAATTAGAATGTTAATTAAATATTATTAGGAGACTTAATCTAATTGATTAGCTATTTAATTAGCTTGTAATTAGTCATTAATTGAAATCAAATTAAGCTCCTAAATTCCTAAAGGGCACACGGTTTTCAGCCGCAATTTGGAGGCTTAGTTGGCTTGGTTCTACAAGGTTCAAGAAGCCTCCAAGTGTCATAAATCATGTGCACACCATGTGAACACATATTAGGATATTTACCTAGCAAAATTCAACACTCAACCTCACCCAAAAACACTCACTACAGCAGCAGCCCTTCCATTTCATTCTTCAATTCTATTTCACACTTATCACAAATCAAAGCATCTATTTTCTCTCCAAAAACTACCAAGAACCCAAGCTACTTTTCTTCTATTTTCTTTCTCTCAATTTCGGCCAGCACCTATACACACACACCCAAACACCTATAATTTTATCTCTTAGCTTTTCTTGAACCCAAATCCTATTCTAAACACTTTTCATTCACAAAGTTTTTCCAAATTCCTACTCTATCTTGCCCAAAATCCAACCTTTTGCTTACTTTCTTAAGGGTAAGTTTTGTTTCTATGGTTCAATATTGGATTTTTAATTTTTCTAACCATGATTGTTCCATGGTTTTTCTATTTTGTACCTTGTATGTGTTTTTATTAATTGTTTAAGAATTTTAGGGATTTGTTTGGGAGTCACACGAAATTGGAAGGAAAGGAGGAAAACAAACCGATTAAATTGTCTACAAGAGGTAAGAGGGAGATTTAATCTCATCAACCCTAAGTGGTGATGAGAAAATGGATTTGTATGTGTGTGTAGAATCCATAAGGATTCATTTGTGTGATTGTTTTATTGTTTGTATCATTATTTGTGTGATTGTTTATGGTTTTTAATATTTTTGTGATTGTTTAAATGCTTTCCTATTTGTGAATTATTTTACTATGCGTGATTATAGCTTTCATTATTTTCATTATGCATGTTTATGGTTTTAAATAATTGTATGTATTTCGTATGTGATTATATAATTGCATGTGTTTATAATTATATAATTATTAAAATAGGATGTGAATAACATGTACGAAATGTATGAGTATTCCAAAGAATACACTATGAGGCTCACGGCCTTACATCCAAACAGAGAACCAAAATGTTCTTAGTAATTTTCTAAATTACTGATTTAAGGAATCTAGGTAAAATAATCAGATTAAAGTTGATTTAAGTTAATTGTGGCCAATATGCCATTTTAGTGTATAATTAAATGCCATTTTATTTTGATTTGGCCAACATGCCATTTTAATTGTTAAGATAGGTTATGTAATTGTTTTATAACATAAATTGATTCCAAAGAATCGTTGAGAAAATCAAAGGAATTAATTCTGTCCTAGAATTTTAACTTAGAAGAATTTAGTTTAAGTAAGAAATTAATCAGACACTTGAAAAATACTAACATAGAGCTCATTCCATAAATTTTGAAGCGCGTTAGTAAGTTTCAAAGTGAAATTATTAGGTAAAAATAAAATAAACTATATTTAGAGGAAAACGTTAAAAATACCTTATACCGAATTTATAGGCAAAATGCTGTTGAAATTTAATAAAATCAGACGTTTAAAATGAAAAGATTCCATACTATATTTAGAACACAAAGAAAATACTCTACGTATTTTAAAAGTACTAGATATAGTTTTACACATATTAAAAATAATAATTCTAAGCTATTCGGTTAAGAAAATGAATTAAAAAATCCTACGCGATTGAGAAAATAATTTTATGATGTTTAAAAATGTCAAAATATATTTACACGATTTAAAAACGTTTGTGAAAATAACGAGATTGTGAAAATGCGATAAAATTCCTACGCGATTAATCGATACAGTGAGTTTTTCTATCGGGCCAAAGTGGTGGACCCGAACATGTTGTGTTGTAGTACTGTCAGGTGGGACGTACTATATTTTGGTATTTTGTTAGTACTGTCAGGTGGGACGTACTATACTTTGGTTTTTGGTGACAAAGGGTATTTTGGTAATTTTTTGTAATTATGGTAAAATTTGGATAATAAGGGTATTTTTGTAATTTTAGATCATATTTAGAGTGTTGTGCCAATTTGGTTTATAATTGGCGATTGATTGATGAGGCGAATTACACCGTAATTGGTGTGATAAGCGTAGTGTGGTTCATTTATTAACTTGGAGGCATTAGTGTGCAGAGAATCCCATATGTGGACAGTGGTAGCACCTCTGGGCCGTGGTAACGGGCAACTCACTAATGATCTTGACAAGCACTATTCTTAATCGAGATCTTAAGGAGATTAATAAGTACTATGCCTGTGGTACACGATGTTTGGACTGTGTACTGCTACACGATGTTTTGGACTGTGGGCTATAGACACGACGTTTGACAGTGCAATAGTTTGGTTGGGCAGCCATAAAATATTATTAGTTTCTATTTGGATCATTCTCTCAGATATTCGTGTTTAGCTCCATGGAGTAGGAACGAGTCAGTGTGTGTTCATGCATTACCTGCATTTTACTGTTAATGCATCATCTGCACTTTACTTCTTATCATATTCTGTGATATAATATATGATGTACTGTTTTAATATATTATATATGATACATGTTATTTTAATATATATTGCTTTAATATATTATGCATGATATAATGGTATGTGTTATTTTAATGTGTATTACTTTGTTATATTATGTATGTAATGTTGGTAAGTACTGTTGTGATATTTGTTTGTATTGTCGTTTTCTTTATTGCTATGCGGGTAATGGTGTAGATTGTCTCACCTCTCTATATGTTTTCTCGATATTATTACATTATTTCCGTAAAGAGTTGAGGAAGAGGGAGAGGAACAGCCTCATGAGGTACAGTACCCTGACATGCAACAGTCGGGCGACTTATACGAGGAGGAGGAACCGGTTGATCACGTTGATCGTCAAGACTGATCTTGAGATCATGGCACTGCCAGGATTCTTCGGGTTCGTGAGACTGGAGTTTCACGGGGGTTCCGAGGCGTGGCGTATGCATGTGGACCGAGGGACAGTAGCTTATGTGGGACGATTGACTGTGTCCCTATGTAGGGAGTATGACGGGGAGGTCATATTCACTACTATGCTTTATTTACATTTAGAGTTACCTTTGACCATTAGGTGTTATTGGCAGGGAGTTTTCCATGCGCCTAGTGAGCTCAGTAGCGAGTCAACTGCTCGGACTCGTGTCCGTAGTACTATGGGACCTAGAACTATGGGACCTCCAGGAGCTCTGAATTACGAGGATCTTTCTGAGGATGATCCATCGGAAGATTAGAGAGCTCTGAGGTGCACTTGGGCAATATTATGTCTTAGTTTTATGTTGTCTTTTACTGTTTTATCAAATGCTTGTAGATGTAAATTATGCGTGTACTAAAGAAAAATCACATGTATATTATGGTGAGTTTATGTTTCTTATATTTTGTGTTCCGTGTTATTTTATTTAATGTTATAATTATAAAAGGAAAAAATATATATATATATACCACAAATATTACTTAAGTATCAAATATTTTTATAACTTGGGTAAGGATTTTATTTATATTATTTTTCTGCATCATAAATGTGACATCCCCAAAGAAAGGGTGTTACATTTTTCCTTTTGGTGCAGTTGAGATCAGGAGTGAAATTTCAGGCAAAACAGTTAAGATCAATGGTCATCGTCTCAAACCTTATTATGAACTTCCGAAGAATGCAGAAGTGGAGGTGATGAACCTTCTCCATCCGCATTATGAATAAAAAAAAAGAAAAAAAAAAGAAGAAAAAAAAATAGCTGCATGCCCGACAATAATTGCGAAAATCTTGCAGTATGGATTTTATTGGCCTACTTTATTCAAGGTCTGCAAAAGCTGCGAAAATTGGTCAAAAAAAAAGTTCTGCTTTGAGATTATCATCTGCACCTACTCCTTGGAAAATTGAGATCCAGGAGACGCGGTTCTTTTGTTGTCAAACACGTGTATCCTCTAGGACCGTAGATATTGAGGATCCTAGGAATGGTAATACGCTTAAAGTTAATGGACAAAGACTCAACCATTCCTGGAAAACCAAGTTCTTGAGTTCTTTGTGTTGCCGGTTAAGTGGCGGATACAGTACTCCATGACTCTCAAGTCCGTTTATTTTTCAGTTTCCCAAAATAACTGAACCCTTCTTCTCCTTATGGATGTAATTCTTTCAAACCTGAGCAAATATTTTCCTTCTTTTCCTCAAAATGCTCTGAGAACAATCTACAAAGTTCGATGTGAAAGATTGAGACTGTTAATGCACAAAGGTATGCCAGAAGATGTACGCTGGATAATTGAAGCAAAGGTCCGATTAGCAGGTGAGTCTTCAATTTCATTTAACCCATATATGCCCGGTCTTGGAAGAAGTTCATATTCTAAAAGGAGAAGAGCAAAAAGGTTACAAGTTTGTCACAAATGTGGACGATGGAACTGTAACAAGCGATGTCGTACTTTGGGGATGGTTTCCGCAAATAGAGAAGATAAAATTTTCTTCATTAAGAATGGACTGAGTAAGGAGTCATTAGATGATATCTTATTGACTCTTGAGACGCATTCTTGTGGATTGGTGCATCGTGAAATTCTTAAATTGTGGAATCTCTTCAAGGATGAAGAAAAACGCTACAGTCTTGGGAATCTGACTCTAAAAGACCCTGTTTGCCAATTTATAAGAAAATTGGATGAGAAGCTTATCCTAGACTCATAGAATATGTTTAAGCCGTTACTGGACGTTAAACCAGAGGCAGATGTGAGCCATATCCACAAACAATCTGTACGTATCATCTTCTTCTTCTTCTTCTTCTTCATGTCATCTTTCAAAAAAAAAAAACAAAAACAAAAACAAAAAAAAAGAAAAGATTCTGTGTTTCTTAATTTCAACCTTTTCTCGACAACAATGACCAACCTACCCTTATAGGTACAATTATTTCCTTCCTATTCTTTTTCTTATTTAAACACTCCATTTTCTCCACTAACCTTCAACTCAGAAACACTCAAAGAGAGGAAGAGTATAGAATGGGGCCTTCTATTCGTAACCTCAAAAATGTCTATGTTTTTTGTGGGTCGAGTTATGGGAAGGGATTAGAATTTGTAAACGCAGCCTAGCACACTCTTGGTCGATCACTTGCTGCGAGGAATATTCATCTTGTATATGGGGAGGTTGTCGTGGGTTAATGGGGGCTGTATCACTTTCTACTTTTATAGGAGGCATCGGGTTTTAGGTGTTATTCCTAAACCTTTAGTCACAAATAACATCACTTTGGAAAGACAGCTGGAGAAGAAATTCGTGTAACATCCATGCATGGACGAATGAAAACAATGGTTGACAATTCTCGATGCATTTCTTGTCTTACCAGTGTGGTTTTGGTACTTTGGAAGAAATTTTTCAAATTGTCTCTTGGGCCGAATTGAACATCCACCATAAACCTATTGGTTTGTTGAATGTTAATAATTTCTTTGATCTTTTGTTATTTTTTCTTGACAATGTCAGTGGAACGTAAATTTATCACTCCTTCAAAAAGACAACTTCTTATCTCTGCCTCCACTATTGATGAGCTCATTGATAAATTAGAAGCTTTTGAGTATGTACCGATAAGGTATTAGCTCGATAGACTCGTCAACAGAAGCAAAGAAAGGAAGTGACAAGAAAAGAAAGCCAGATCTGACATTTTCTCTTTAGTCGGTTTGATTTTATTGTACTTTGTTTCTGTTTAAATTTGTGTCAGCTTTCTCCAACAGGTAATATCTTCTATCCTTTAATCATCTATATTTTAACATTGGGGACAATGTTGTGATCTAGTTGGGGGGGAAGGATAGTTGACCTAAAAAAAAAAATTTGTTGTTTTGTTTGGAAAGTATGATATGATTGTCATGGACTTATTAAACCAATAAGTGATGGCAGAGTAAGGAGTAATTTTACTCTTGAGACGCATCTTAATTGGTGGCAGAGTAAGGAGTTTATTTTTAGGTAGTAATTAATTAGTATTAAATTGTGGAAGTACTAAAGTTTTATTATTTGATTTCTTTTCGTGTCCGATGCTGATCGACAAGTGTTTCTTTTCCTGCTTAGCGTTGATTCACTTCTTATCAGGTTGTGTTGCTCTTTTCTATATCTCTCTTTCACATTGAGGGCAATGATATATTAAGTGTGGGGGAAAGATTTTAGCATTTAAAAAAAAATGTCTTAATTTCAAAAAAAAAAAGTTTTAAAAGAAAAAGAATCATTGCATGATTGAATAACTTTTCTCCCTTCTTGAACTAATGTGCTTGGTGATGGATGATTGAATTGATGAATTGAGTTTGATGGATGCATACCTTGTGAGATTTTGAGCCTAATGGATGGATTCAACATTTATGCCATTCTCTTCTTTCTTGTGCGACTTTCACTCATGTTAATGACCACTCTAGAACTTGCTTTGATTCTTTTTAAGGCTACATTTCACTTGCATGCATGAACATGATTGAGGCCCTCTTTCTTAATTAGCTAGTTTAACCAAATAGCCAACCTTGTTTTCAATATGATATCAAGCACTCTTTTGACTTCTTGAAAATTTTCTGATTCCTGCCAACCTTGTATATTTTCCTTTGCTTAACCCCTTTGAGCTTATTTGACCATTCCTTGTTTCTAGCTCATTATGTACCTTAAATGAAAAATCGTGTTTTTATTTTACCTTAGGGAATAAAAGAACATTAGCTTGGTTAATGGATGAGTTTTTGAACAAGTGTGGGGGTGTGTGTACAAAATGGTTGTTGAAAAAGGAAAGAGTGTTTAAAAAAAAATGTATGTATATAGTTATGTTCATAAAAAAAAAAAAAGAAAAGGATTGAGAAATGAATATGTAAAGGGTTATACATTAGAGTTGGGATGAACTTTTATGCTTGTTATTTGAACTCAGCTCTCAATTGCTTTTATTCTCTTTGGTATTTATCCTCTCATATCCATTTTACCCTCTTCTGTTACCTTGACCTCACTACAACCTTGAATAAAGTCCTTATGATTTATGTATGCATGTGTTTTGAGTAGTGAAGAAGTAGAAGATAAGCAAGCTTATGGTAGTGCAATTTTCATGGTTGAATTGAGTGAAATACCTACCTTTTAAACACTTGAGAGATTGAGAGGGAATCTTGTGAAGATCTATCATTCTCGATTCATATTGAAGATACCTTGCTTGTTGGTTTGAGATATGGAGAATTGTTAACTCATGAATGTTTTGATCCTTTGAACCTTTGGTTGTTCTTCTTGATTGTAAAATTTTGGGCTCTTGAATGTCGTTGGAATTTAAATTTTTGTTAATCTCTTATGTCCTTGTTTTGGTCTTGAGTTTTGCCCAGGAGTGCAAAAAGCTAAGTGTGGGGGAATTTGATAATCACATATTTTATTTATTAATAAACCCTTATGTTTAGTCATTTACACTCTCTATATTCTTAATTGATTAAGTTTGGTATGATTTTGTGAGTTTGAGCTCAAATTGGTCCTAATTGAATATTTTCAGCATTATTGAGATTTTACACTGTTTCTGTATTTTGGCCATAACTTGAGTTCCTGATATCTGATAATCATGAATTTTATCTTGTAGGAAAGCTAAGAGGAAGCTCTACAACTTTGATGAAGAGCTCAAAGTCATAAACAGATGTCTAGGGGACCTAAGTTTACATGGAAATTAGAATATGGGTTCTGTCACTAGAATACGAACGGTGTGCACTCATAAAATCATATCTCAAGCTGTAATAATGGAGATGGGCTGAAATTTGGATAGTCGATAGTCAAGACCCAAATAAACAACTTTCATGAAGAACACCTTTTGAAAGAATGAAGTCTAATGGGTCAGTTTGGGCTTGCAAGTCGGAACAGAGGTGCTGAAGTTGGGTTTGAGCAAGCTGTGGTATTTGGGTCATATCTTGAGCTGTAGGAAGCCAAATTGGACGATCCATATATGCATATTATAGCCAAGACAAAGATCTACAACTTTCATGAAGAGTACTTTTCATGAATCTGAAGTATAATCAGTCGTTTTTGGCTTCCAAGTTAGACTAAGGAATTTTCGCACTCAACCACTCCACTCCACTCATCCACTCAACTAACCCACTCAACCAAACCACTCAATCACTCCACTCATCCACTCAACTACTCATCCACTCATCCACTCATCCACTCAACTACTCATCCACTCATCCACTCAACCACTCAACCACTCCACTCCACTCACCCACTCAACTAACCCACTCAATCAATCCACTCAACCACTCCACTCCACTCACCCACTCAACCAACCCACTCATCCATCCACTCCCCTTTGTCATTTTGTTACCCTAGACTTCTATAAAAGGCACCATTGGTTATCATGAAATAAGTTGGACTCTCCTTCATTTTCTCTCATAGTTTCTTCTTGTTTCTTCATAGTTTTTCTTGTGATTTCCTTCTAGTTATGTGTAACTAAACCTCCCTTGGTTAAGGGAGTGATGAAACTACTAGTATTAATGTTGTGAACCTTGCATATTTGATTAATTCAACACAGTTATATTTTTATTCATATATTTCTGAATCTATTATTGGTATGAAGGTTTTTATACTTGTTTCCACTTTCAAAGTGGTAGATCTGGGTTTATTATGCACGGTTGTGGTAGTAGATCTAGTGGGATGTATGATGTTCATGTGGGTATAATTATCTTTATGCTATTTGCCAGTTATAAAAGTGGTAGATCTGGGTTTATTATGCACGGTTATGGTAGTAGATCTAGAGAAATATATGTTCTAAGTAATTTAATCCCGGTGTGTAATTAGATCTTAGTGTAATTGGTTTTCTAAATCTTAATGTAATTGTTGGATAGTTGTAAGAGCGGTTGCTTTATGACTAATCAGTGATTAGGAGTTGATTTGAGCGGTTGCTAAATTGGCCAACACGTAAGGAAAACAAAGATTTACTCTCACAATTGCATCAAAACATAATTGAGCATGTTGGAATAAAATGATATGTGAATTTACATTATCATATAAATCTAGTGGTGGATTCAATCTCTTAACCAATTTTCTTATATTGTTGATTTCAGTTTGTTTATTGTTATTGTCTTTGAAGCTGTTCATTGTTCATCAAAACTCCAAAACCCCCTATTGACAACTGATTTTTATCTAAATTTTAATCACTACTTCCGCACGCATCATCCTCTAAACTCTTCAGGACAGTCAAGGTAAGGTTTCTGGTCGTGGACTCCCCTTTGGCCTACAACATCATTTTGGGCCGCCCTGCTTTAAACGCATTCGGCTCTATGGTGTCCATCACTCTCCTAGTCATGAAATTTCCTAATAAAAATAATAAAGTTGTCACTATAAAAGGTGACCAAGTTGCAGCCCAGAAGTGTTATAATGAGAGCCTAAGAATTTGCAGGGTTCCCAGAAAAGCAAAAGCCACTACGTCTAGCCCGGTCTTGGATCAAATTAACATCTTTATGACCGAGTTGGATTTTTGGGAGGAAATTCAAGGTACTAAACCCCAGTCGGAGGGAAAATTATTGCCTCTCCAACTTGGTGCCAAGCCAAACCAAGTTACCAATATTGGAGCACACTTAGAGCAAGAAGAAAAATGCCAGCTAACTAAACTCTTGCTTAAGAATAAAGATCTCTTTGCTTGAACGTCATCCAACATGCCTGGACTCTACCTCGCCTTTATCTGTCATCACTTGTCTATTAGAGAAGACGCGAGGTCAGTTGCCTAGAAAAAAAGAAAAGTTGGCCCTAAAAGACGGCAAGTCATTGAAGAACAGGTGAATGAGTTACTTAGTGGCAACTTCATTAGGGAGATTCCTTATACCACATGGTTATCTGGTGTGGTCTTGGTGAAGAAGTCTAACGGGAAGTGGAGAATGTGTGTGCATTACATAGGCCTAAATAAAGGTTGCCCAAAAGATCCGTACCCACTTCCAAACGTGGATAAACTGGTGGACAACTCCTCAAGCTTCTGATTGCTATCGATCATGGATGCATACTCTAGGTACAACCAAATTCCAATGTACCCTAGAGACAAAGACAAAATCGCCTTCATCACTGATAAGGTGAGCTACTACTATAAGGTTATACCCTTTGACTTGAAAAATGCAGGAGCCACCTACTAGATGATGATGAACAGGGTCTTTGAAGACAAAGTGGGGAAGATGCTAGAGGTCTATATTGACGATATGATAGTGAAAACCCCATAAGGAGGATCACATATGGAGGACCTCGAAGAAGTGTTCGCACAAATTCAGAAGTACAATATGAGGCTTAACCCGAAAAACTGCGCCTTTGGGATCCAGGCAGGCAAGTTCTTGGGTTTCATGCTGACCCACCGCAAAATTGAGGCTAATCTTGATAAATGTCAAGAGGTACTCCACATGTGAAGCCCTCAAAGTGTTAAAGAAATGCAACAACTTACTGGTCGGATTATAACCCTCACATGATTCCTTGCGAAAGCTACTCATAAATCCCTTCCCTTGTTCAAACTAATTAAGAAAGAAAAGGATTTTGAGTGGACCCAAGAGTGTGAGGATGCCTTCTCCTCTTTGAAAAGCCTTCTATCTTCTCCCCCTATACTAACAAGACTAGAACCTGGTGAGATACTGTACTTGTACTGTAACACCCTCACTTGGGAATTACATTTCAGACTATCAATTTTAAAACTAAACCCAAGTCATAAAAGATTTAATATTATAATATACGAGTTTCAAAATTTCTTTTCATGAATAACATAAACTTAACAAAACATAAAGAACACAAGACATAAAGAACTGAATAATACACTCTACATAAATACACATAGTTTATAGAAAAAAAAGTACATAATACTTACATACCAAAAGGACATAAATACAACTATCATAAGAAACCTAAACTGGCCCAAGTTCATAACACCTAAGGGAAGGGTCCTCCACTGGATCCTCCTCAGAATCCTCACTAGACAAATTCCCTAGCTGGGGAATATCTCGACGAATGGAGTCTGAGCAAAAGATACCTCGGAATCCTCCTTAGGAGTATAGTGAAGATCACCCCACAAATCCCTTACAGACATATAAAACTCTAGATAAACAGTAGCATTAAAAGAAAAAGTAGTAACCCAATGGCGAGTCCTACTCAAAGATAGAGTAATATCTCGATAATACTCTATGCGCTCCGTATCCAAATGGACGTGCAAGGCATCAAAGCCTCCATGAAACTACACTCTAATGTAACCCAGAAGATCTCTCCTTGCCGCCATCACAATCTTCATAGAACATAAACATAAAATAGAATAGACAGAATAGTACTACAAAGAGGTGAGATCCCCTACATCACATACCAATATGGTAGCAAAGAAACAGTAATAATAATAAAGCCATATAATACAGAATTAACAATTACAGTCATGATATTTATCAACAGATAATTCAATGAACATACATCACAACAATATGTCCACAGACTATGCAAATGTACAATGAACCGACCCCTACTCCATGGAGCTAAAACCAAACATCGGAGAGAATGATCAGGAGATATGTTCATATATCGTTAGACTCAATTCAAGTGCTTCAAAAATTATCAGCGTACGCATCATGGCTTATACAAGACATTCTACACTAGATCGGGAATAGGAATAGTATCTCGTCGAGATCGTCAGTGCATTTACATCAGTCACTACGGCACAGTAAAGCTACTAACTGGCCACTTATAGGATACCTGCGCCTCAACGTCCCTAAGATCAGTAATTGACCTTCATTACGTAATTCGCACCCGCACAAAGGTGTAATTCAATCTCCTAGGCATACAGTCTTAACAAACAAAGTCACCACGACTTTCACAATGCATAATTGAATGACTTAATAAATCAATAATTAATAACTACGTGACTTCCAAGTAGAACAAGCCACCATTGGGCTTAAGCCATCAACTTATGCCACTGGGTCCAATACGTCGGCCCGACAATAATCTGTTATTTTTCTCAAATGTGAAGTACTTTTACTATATTTTCACAAATGTGTAACACTTTTGGTTACGTCTCTAAATCACGTAACATTTTTACGTCATTTTTCAATCGCATAAAAATTTTAAAAATTTTCTTAATCGTGTAACTAAAAATCAACATTTGTAAATCGTGTAAAGTTTTATCTATACTTTTTAATCGCATAAAATGTTTTATTGATATTCTAACCTTAGTTTTTAAGACTTTCCTTATTTAATAAAAAAATTTGGGCTTTAATTCTAACATCTTCTTACCAAACTTCATCTAAGTAATATTTTCTAACGTTTTTCATAAAAGTCTATATTATTTTAATTAAATCAAGATATTTCAAAAATATTTTTCCATTATTTTAATTAAGAACTTTCTTAAATAAAGTACTTTAAATTTCAAATCATCCTTCAAAACTTATTTCTATTATCATGACCAAAAATTAATCCATTTCAAATAACAAAACTTTGTTCATCTTCTTTTTAACTTATAAATCCTTAAATCCTATTCTAGTCCCCTAACCATCTAAGTTCTCAATTAAATAATTTTTTTTGCCTTGGATACCCTATTTTAGGCTAAATGGTTATGATCCATGTATGGTCTTTGGGACCAAAAAGCTTGCCTTTCATATATGATTCAGAGCATGTAAAGCATTTCAATCATCAATTCATGCAATAGCAATTTCATACATACTATAAAATCATATAATAACATAGCCAAACAAGCATAAACCATTAAATTCACACAATCAAGTGAATAAATCCTCACAAGGATTTTTCACCAACAAATCATAAATTTCGTTCCTCACCACCAAGTTAGTTGATGAGGTTAATCTCCCTCTTACCTTAGATGATATCAAAACTCCTTGTTGTCTTCTTAAAATAGCTTCTACTTCCAAAGGATCCTTAAAACAAATCAAACATATAATTATTAAAATCTAGAACTTGAAACAAGATGACCATGAATCAAGATTATGGTCTAGAACTTGAGAATAAAATTTAGAAGTGAAGATAAAGAACTTCACCTAGAACCTTCAAACGTTAAGCTTTGAGAAAGAGATTGAAGATGGTTGAATTTGAAGAAACTCAAAACATGAGAGTGTCTCAAAATGGTGTTTAGATTCAAGATAAGTGGTTGTTTTGAATTGATCAATATTTGAGAGTGATTTAGGGGAGTTGGCTAAAACTCACAAAGGAGAGAAAAAGAGAGAGTTTTGATAGTTTGTTTCTCAAAAACAAGACAAGATAAACTTAACAAAGTTAAGTAACCATTTTGGTCACAAAAACTTGTCCTAGAAGCTCGGCTTTGGCCATGAGCCTCTAAGGGTGTTGGTAGTCAAAGCTTGTCCTCCGAGATCTCTCCAAGCTTGCCTTGGAAGCTTTCCTCCCATAGGTGCAACACAATGAGTCAAAGCCACTAAACTTGACTCCATCAAGCTTCTCTTGGAAGCTTGTTTTCCATTGGCTCAAATAAGGTGAGTCATGAATGGAAAAGATGAAAGGTTATGACTAGGCTCATGACTAGTCATCTAACTAGATATTTACTGGCAGCTATTACCCAATGGACAAAGGCTACTACTAGCAAAACTAGTAGTTATTGTCTAATGGATAATAGAACGTACCTAGATTTCATCAGTCAGATAAAATCTCAGAAAAAGAAAAATTTTAAAATTTGTTCCCAATTTTGGGTTTAGTAAGCTCCCCCGGTCCTGCGTGAACAGTTAAAATTTTTTTGGCCTTGAAATTTTTTTTATTTTTTCGGCACTGCCTCAAACACATAGAAGTCCAAAATATAATAATAAAATAATCAAAATAAAGGAAACAATTCACAAAACTCACAAAAATTATAGAAAAAACATAAATAATAGGAAAAGAAATTTTGGGGTGTTACATGTACCTTTCAGTTCACGAAGAGGCTATAAGCTCAGTGCTAATCTGGGAGACAGAAGCCGGTCTATTTTGTGAGTAAAGTTCTGCAAGGCCCAGAGCTTTGATATCAAAAAATTGAAAAGGTCACCTTTGCACTAATCACCACAACCAGAAGACTGTGGTAGTATTTCTAGTGTCTTCCGATGGTGGTGAGAATGGACCAACCCATCCGCCAGGTGTTGTAGAAGTCGGCCTAGCAAGGAGAATGATTGCTTAGTCTATTGAGCTTTCTGAGTTTGGAATTGCATACGAGCCTCGACTTACAATAAAGGTTCAAGGGCTTTCTGACTTTTTGGAAAAACTTACATCGGACCCCAGTGACCCCAAAGGAATTTTTTGGACCATATTCATTATTGGATCCTCAAACCCCATGGGAAGTGGTGCCGGGGTAATCTTAGAAAATTTTGAAGGAGTGACATTAGAAAACTCCCTAAAGTTTGAGTTCCTAACCTCAAACAATCAAGCATAGTATGAAGAGTGCATCACCAAACTAGTGATGGCTAAAGACATGGGAGCATCTAAGATCACATTTTGAAGTGACTCCTAACTTGTGACCTCCCAGATTCGAGATGAATATCAAGCCAAAGAGCCCCTTCTTCAAAGATATTTAGCTAAGGTACAAGAACTCCTTAAAAGCTTCCAAGAGGCCAAGATAGAACACATACTGAGAGAGCAAAACTCCAGGGCAGATCTCCTATCTAAATTAGCCAGCACTGAAAGCCTTGTTAATAACCATTTCGTGATCCAAGAGACCCTCTCTCAACCTTCCATCATGGATCATGTCATTTTTCAAGTGAAAATTGAAGAGTGTACTTGGATTACCCCTATTATGGAGTAGCTACAGTCCAAAGCTATGCCCTCTGATCCAAAGGAAGCCTACTAACTAGTCAAGACAGCAGTTAAGTATAACATTTATGATGGGAAGTTATATCGGCACGGGTTTTTATCACCCCTCCTCAAATGCCTCACGCCAAAGGAAGCAGAATATGTATTCATTGAGGTTCATGAGGGAAGCTGTGGACACCATTTGGGAGGTAGAGCCCTAGCCCTAAAGGCACTCAGGGCGAGATACTACTGGCCAACAATGGAGGCAGACTCCCATGCACACGTCCGGGTCTGTGATAAATTTCAATGCCACTTGGACCATTATTAGGCTCCCTTAGAGGAACTGTCCATGATGTCGGTACCCTGGCCATGCTACAGATGGGGTATGGATATCTTGGGTTCGTTCCCTCAGGCTCTTAGTCAATTGAAATATTTAGTGGTGGTAGTAGATTACTTTACAAAATGGATCAAGGCAGAGCCCTTAGTCATAATCACCTCTGCCCGGGTTTAGAAGTTCACTTGGCACCACATTATCACCAAGTTTGAAGTTCTGGAGTCCATTGTGATGGACAACGGAACCCAGTTTAAGGACAAGGGTTTTGAAGAGCTGCTTGTTGAGTTAAAAATCAAGCACCATTGCAGTTTTGTTGAAAACCCTAGGACAAATGGACAAGTCGAAGCTACCAACCGAGTTATTATCCAAAGAATTAAAAGAAGGCAAGATGAAGCCAAGGGAAATTAGGTTGAACAGCTTGATCATGTTCTTTGGGCCTACCGGACTACGCCCCATTCTACGACAAGTGAAACTCCTTTCAAACTCACCTATGGTTGCGAAGCCATGATCCCGGTGAAAATAAGAGAGCTGAGTTAGCGCTATCAGCAGTTTTCACTTAACAACAATCCCGGACCAATTAGAGAAGACCTGGATTTATTGGAAGAAAGAAGGCGTGTCACCCATATACGCGATGCAGCCATTAAACAAAAGACGGTGGCCAAATACAATTTGAAGGTTGTTCTAAGGAAATTTTATCCAGGAGACCTGGTGCTCAGGAGAGCAAACATTGGAGGGAAGAATTCCTCCCAAGGGAAATTAGCCCCTCATTGGGAAGGCCCCTACCGCATCATAGTCAGCACTGGCAAAGGAGCTTACATGTTGGAAACGTTAAAAGGCAAGCTAATCAAGAACTATTGAAATGCAGATAAACCTAGAAAATAGTATAGCTAAGCACCCTTTAAAGCCTAGTCTTTTAGTAAACTATGTTTGATCTGTCCTAATTTCATTGGTTATACACTCTGTATGGACTTTCATCCTCAAAATTTTCTATAAAACGGAGTTATTCAGATATCACTTTCTGTATATTACTTGAAGTCCTAAAGGATCCTCAAGCCGGACACCGCTTTGAGGTTATCCGTGGACCATCTCTCAAGCTAGAAAACGCCTTGAGAAAATATAAAACCCATTTCCTTTGGATTATGAGGCATCTTAAAAAGTTTAGGTTAAGAGGAATAACCTACCAAGACCATGAAAGCGCTTTAGTAATAAGTTATAGGGTTAATACTCAATCCTCAATACTTAACCTTAACCATTTTAAGGTTAAGAAAATAAGTGGCAATGCAAGTTCCAACATTCGTGGTCCACTATCAGGTATCCACCGAAAGTCTTATGTTAAGAAGGCTTAATAGTTAGAAATTCCTAAGTGACAGACAATTTTCCCTATAAACCGAAAACATTAAAGACCCCAATTATAGATCACCTTTATACCTAAGCCAAGCAGGATTTCAAGTGCCAAAACACTTTGGACATTAAACCTCAGGCCAAGGTTTCAAATTATACCTAAGTCAAGTGGGATCTTAAATGCCAAAGCAATTAGCGTTGGACCCCAGACCAAGGTTTTGATTATAAACAATACCTAATGGCAAGTGGGATCCTAAGTGCCAATACATTTTGGATGTTGGACCTCGAGCTAAAGTTAAATAATGCTTAAGTCCTAAGTGGAATTCCAAAAGCACCATTATGGACATTGGACCCAAAAATGGACCGTAGAAAACAAAGCATACAACACAAAATAAATAGTAAGAAGAAGCATTTAAGAATACCCCGTAAATTGGGGGAATTGTCTTAATGAAGTACAAAATACAAAAAAAAAGGGATGAGGCAAGAAAGGCTACTCCTCGGGTTCATCTCCATCAGGGCTTCGTCGCTCCTCATCCTAGCCCTTTCCCATCAAGTCCAACATGGCAGTGGGAGCCTCAGTATCCTAGACCTCAATAATCAGCTCACTAATTGACCCCGACTTAACCAGGCATCCATCACGAAGTATATAATCAAGACTTAGACCTTGCAAGGCCAACTCGAGCTCGGGGTTGAAATATTAGATCTGGGCGACCGCATTATTGAATTGTTCAACACCAATATTGGTGCTGGTGGCCAACAACTCTATGTTCTCCTCCTCCAGTTCTACTACCTTATCTTGAAGATTGACGGTATTAGCAATGGCTTTACCAGATTGGGCCCTCTCATTAGTATGCAAAATCTTGAGGTCAGCTAGCTCCTTTTCCAGCCCAGTAACTTTGGTTTCCACCTTCCTCTCAAATGCCACCACAGTCCTCTCCAAAAGTCGGGCTTCGGTAGTAGTTCGGAAGGCAAAAATCTGAAACAATGATAGAGCCTTGGGCACCTTATTCCGAGTGATGAGTTTAATAACATCCTTACTCAAGAAGATGTTGTCAATGAAGTCCTTGAGCAGCATCTCTCCGGTAATTAGAGGCAGAGGGTCTATCCAGGCCCCACCATCTCCCTCCATAGTAAGTGCCCTCCTGCCATAGTCTTCCTCCCCGGTACCCTCAATAGCCTTCCTCTTCCTCCCTTGGAGGGTTATACAGGGGAATCCGAACCTGGTTCTCGAATAACAATAGGTAGAGCAGTGGCGGCCAGAGGACGAGAAAGGCTAGCTCTTTCTTTCCTCGCCCTCAAAGCTTGAAGCATTTGAATAGAAGACGTGGTACCTACATTAAAAACCATGTTATCTGTAAAAAAAAGGGAAATAAATCAAAAAATATGCAAGTAGTTAAATAACAAGAAAATTTACAAGAAAAAGTTTGATTATTATCATGCACAAGACTAAATGTGGATTATGATCTACACTACCTAGAATGGCCTAAATAATTATGTTATCAGAGGTATCCAGCACATCCCTAGAAAAGATAAGACCCACTTCCTGAACCCACATAATAAAGAAGTCAACGCACTTAATCTCATCATCGTCCAGGTGGTGTTTTTCTTTTTCAATCAATTGAATTGGAATGTTGCATGCCCTCTCAGTCCAATACATGCTAAACTTCATCTCCCCGTCATTGTCTAGTCAGAAAGGACAAGTACCAAAAGTATCTATTAGTTTAAAGAACTTTTCTTTGAAGTCCTTATAACTATCTTGGTAGACATGAAAGACCTTCCGGCCGAGCCTTAACTGAACTGTGAGCCAGGTCTTTTAAGCAGCATTACTATCCTGAAGACTCCACCGAGTTTGAAAAAAGAAAAATGCTCTCTCCAAGCACCAGAAAATTCTCTCGAAGGCAAGGATGTTTGCCCAACCATTGGGATGAATTTAGGTGGGAGCAGCCTAGAGAGTACGGAGCACAGCAAGCTGGAAATCGTTGAAAGGGATCTGGAATCTGAACCAAGTAAAGAAGTCTTCATACAGGAGCATGTAGTGTGCACCCACCTGCCGTGAGGAGCACACCCTTTCGTTCTCCGGAGACAGGATTTGAAACTCGTGACCCATTCTGCCCACCTCCATCAACATCAAGTACCCTTGGAGTCTATCAAGCTCTACTCCATATCGAAACATGGATATTTGATCATAAGCATCATCCCTAACCTATGGGTATACCAACCCTGGACCACAAGAAATCTGGATGGGATATTTGTCAGCCGGTACCCGGAGTTCTGGAGCTAATGCTTGAGGTCTAGCTGTTCTTCTTCTTCTAGCTATTGAGTTCCTAGAAACATCCATAGAGGCCGATGAGTAATTGTAACACCCCGAAAATTACTGGTTTCATAATATATATTCATTTTATAATATTTATGATTTTTATAAATTTTTCTGGAATTATTTGAATTGTTTGATTATTTTAATATATTTTTCAATTTGCATGCACACTGAGCGGAGTCGGGAAAATGAAATATTTTTCCTGAGGCCAAAAAACCTTGGACTATGGAAACCGTGATGGGGGATCTTACTTAACCTAATGTTGGACACAGTTTACGAAGTTTCATTTTTCAGGATTTTATCTGATGGATAAAATTTGGGTGCGCCCTATTGTCCATTGGACAATAGATACCGGCATTGTTAACTGTAACTTTTATCTACTAGGTAATAGTTTGCAGTAAAAATCTAGTAGATTATTTCTATCTAGTCACTTTTATGATATCATCTAAGTGACATCGCCACATCACCACATGACAACTTGATTTGACTTTTTTAAAAAACGTGCAAAGCTTCTCAAAGAAGCTTTGGGAGAAGCTTGCAAAGGAAGTCTTGCTACTTCTCCCAAGGTGTACACGATTTTGGAGGAGGAGGAAAAGATAACAAGATGTCATCTTTTCACTAAAAGCTACCATCTTTTCATCTTCCAAAATTTCTATCACTTTCTCTCTCTACCCTAAAGCTTCTATCTCATTTTCTCTCTTCCATTTTCTCTCAACCTCATGGCCACCACACTCCATTTGTATCGTCTATTTTGTTTCCTCCATTCAATCACATTTCTAGAATCTACATACTCTATGAATAATTTTCTATGTTAAGATCATCATCTAGTTCTCTCATCTTCGTCATCTTCTTTCAAAAACCCTAACTTAAAGCTCTTAAGGTGAGACTTTGATTTCTATTTCCTCCTCTCATTTTCTCTACATCCCCATGGCTAAGACCATTTTTGGAGGACCACCCTACACTTAGTTCATCACTTATTCATCCTTTCATCCAAGCAACCAAAGGCTAAACACAAAACTCTCACTTTTCCCATTTGAAGCTCATGACCAACTTCCAAAATACACCACCAAATTTTCAATAATTCAAGATAACCTTGGAACTTGAGTCTCTACATCATTCTAAGACACTTTTATATGGAAATTAATCTCTAATTCATCCATCTTCAAGTATTTCTTTTAGCTTTGCTTCAAATCTCAAGTTCAAGAATCTTAAGGTAAAGTTCTTGAATCTTCTCTCTTTCTTCATTTTTAAAGAGTGTAAAGCCATACTTTGACCTATGGAGATCTTGTTCAAGCCCTAGGTACTAATTCTTGTGTGTTTGCTTTGATTCTAAGAACCTCTTGGTGGAAAAAGTTTACTACACAAGGACTTACGAGGAGCTAGGAGGCTACACTTAAGGTAAGAGGGAGATTAACCTCAACAACCATACTATGGTGGTGAGGAACGAATGGTTGTGTTGGGAGTGGAGAGTCTACGTGAGGATTCATCCACTCGATTGTGTGACTGTGATTTGTGTTTGCTTGATTTGGTATGGTTATATGTTTTTGTCGTATGCAAAGAATGATTTATTTGGTTTCCTTGGCCCTTGAGGCTCACGGCCACTTTAGCCCAAGAAGAGACATCCATGAGAAAAATATTTGGTTATCAAGGACTTAGATGATTAGGTAGACATGATCTATAAGGTTACAAGTTGAATGAGAGAAGAAATAAAATTCTACCATTGAAAAGAAATTGATTTTTGGCCATGATACTTGATAATTATAAGTAAGAGTGAATTGGAGACCTAAAATATTTGATAATGAGGGGAAAGAGCAATTAGGATGGAAAGAATTTTATTTAGAATTTGAATAATGGAAGTTTTAGAAAGAATGTTAAGAAATATTGTTTGGGTGATTTGGAAGACAAAATTAGGGTTTAAGGATTTATGAGTGAGATTGAATATAATTATAATGTCATAATTTGAAGAGTGATAACTTTTGGATGTACCAAATGGAAACAAATTTGGAGATAATCGAAATCATGAAAAATGATTTATCAATGGTAAATCTAGGTAACTTGACAATCGAGAAAATTAATTAAGAATTTATAAGATAAGAATACAAAAGAATAAATTTGATCTTTAAGCAAAAGAGTGATTTTCGGTCTTCAGAGGAAAAACAAGTTTGAGAAAGAAATAGAGAAAATTTGAAAGACTTAGATGAAAAAGGAAAAGAATGGTGAGGTAAGGACATTGTGTTTTTTTTTTAGGTTTCCATAAATGATATGAGGATAGGTCATTCAAGGAACTTAGTTAGAAGAAGCTGGTGATTTGGATTAAATTCTATCTTCATTCTTGAGAGTATGATAATTAAAGATTAAAGAAGACCTAATGTTTCTATATACTAGAGGAATTGTGAAAATGCTCCATGTGATTTGATAATAATGATTCTTGAATTTGCATGACGGAAATCTTTTGTGATAGCATGCATTAACATTGTGCCTTGGGCCGACGTACTGGACCCAAGTGGATTATGAATTTGACATTATGCCTTAGGCCGACGTACTGGACCCAAGTGGATTATGAATTTAGCCTTGTGCTTTTGGGCCGAAGTGCTGGACCCGAGTGGATCATTGGTATTATGTAGTTGTATGGGCGGGTATATAATATCATTAATACTAATGGTATTGGACAATCGTATGGGCAGTTGCCTTAATACTGTTGGGAATGGTATAACAGTGGTTTGATTTCTTGAGCATGCACTTAATATTAGACTGTTGGCTTGTGATGCTTAGGAGTGAGCGAGAATTTGGATAAGTGTAATCCCGGATGGATCTCAGGGGGTGTCAAGGTGAGGTGATCCACCTAGTGACCACTGTCACATTGTATACCCCTGGCCGTGGAAAACTATTGCAACGCACGACGAGGACCCGACAAGCACTATCCTTTTCGTGATCCGGTGTAGACTGTCTTTTGAGGAGGGACAGATCTTCTGGAACGCTTATCTCTTAACATTAACTCCATGGAGTAGGATTTGGTTGCATTGTGTATAAGGATGGTCATCATGCACATCATGCATATGCATAGTCAGCATACCTGTTATTGTGACATGATCTAGACATATATATATATATATATCTTGATGTATACTACTGAGTTACTTATCAGTTAATAACATGATTATGCTGTTGCTCTATAATAATTCTGTATTGACATGATTATATTGTTGTTCTATAATATCCTTGTATTGACATGATTATGTCTGCTATTATTCGATGTTGTTGTGTATGAAAGGCATTACTGTCTTTCATTTTATTTCTTGCTGCCATGATGGTATTGATGTAGGGGATCTCACCTCTTCTATTGTATTATTCTGTCTACTTCTGTTTCATATTTACGATGGAAAAGTTTGTGATGGTGGCAAGGAAAGACCCGCGAGGCTCCACTAGGCTACAGTTCCATGGAGGCATCGGAGCATGGAGTGTCTAGTGGGACACGAGACGCATCCGGTATGACAATAATGTCACTTTGAGTTGGATCAGAACCCGGCATGATACGATTACCTTTACTATGGACATTGATGTTCACTTGGAGTTCTACATGCCTCTCGGGGAGCTTTGGGATGATCAGAGAGCTTCCTATAGGGAGGGCTCTGTGGAGTCGACTGCTCGGACTCCTGTTCGTGTAACACCCCAATTTTTCGTTTTTCTTGAAATAAATGAGTTTTATAATATTTAAGAGTTTTTGTGAATTTTTTGGAATTTTTAATTATTTTAAATATTTTAATATTATTTTGATTATTTTAATATTATTTTTGAAATATATGTCCAAATTTAGTTTTTTCTAAAATTATATGAGTTTTATAATTTTTATGATTTTTGAGAATTTTTGTGGAATTTTCTAAGTTTGTGAGTATTTTAATATTATTTTAAGCTGCATGTGTGTTTGAGGCGGGGCCCGTAAATATAAAAATTTTTCTTGGACCAGAAAGTTTCGAACTGTTAAGGCGGGATCTGAGGATCTTACTAAACCCGATACCGGGAACAGTAGACAGAGATTTTTTGTATCTGAGTTTTCTATTACCTATTGTGTAATAATAGCAGTAGCTATTGTCCATTGGGTAATATGTTCCGAAAAATTATCTTGATAGCGATGATTTGCCATATTCTAGAATGATGACTCGTTACATTCCAGATGGTAGTAAAATATCTACTGATAAATATCTAATGGAAAATATCTTACTAAAATAACTGCGCAAAATATCTAGTTGAAAATATCTTTTGAAAAATATCTAAGCTAAATATCTTAAGGGTAATCATGAACCATCATTACATAGCTTTTTGACTAACCAATAAGAATTGGTCAAACTTAGTGGCTGAACTTTATTATGAACCGTTGGATGGAAAACTTGATGAAGAAGCCTTAGATCATCACCATTGATCTAATCAATGGTGTGAGAGCCATCTTGATAAAGAATTTTATGATATCCACCTTAGATTTAATCAATGTTTAGGAGAGGAAGTTAATTTTTAATGGTTAGATTTGTTAGTTAAAAGAAACTAGATAATCTAACTTAGTTACTCTAATAGCCTAATTAGTAACTAAATGGAGCTAATCTAGTTTGCTAATACTTAGAGTCTTTGGTTACTAGAAAATATCTAGTGTTTCTAGAATCATTACCTATGCATGAGAAGAGCATGATTTAATAATGTAACTAGATAGTTATAATGTAACTAAATGATTTAATTAAGTTAGCCTATAGGTAACTAAGTGAATTAACTAAATTAGTTCAAGTATAACAAGAAAAATAATTGAATTAAGACTTGGTTAGTTTGCTCCTTGAGCCCCACGGCTAACAAGGCATTCTACCAAGTTCTTGAACCATCCTTATGACCATATGATGACTCCTAAATGACCTATGCCATGTGAATGCATGTGATGTTTTATTACAATGATTAAATCTTGATATTTTCCTACACACAAAAGCCCACGGCCATGCACTACACATTTGGCTATTTCATTTTCATTTCCTATTAACTTTGAGACTTAAATTTTTCTGTCTATTCTCTCTCATCCAAAAAAATGGAAGAACTCCATCCTTTTTCTCTAGTGAAGCTCATGGCCTCCACCCACCAAACCAACCTCGACACTTCTATAATTTCATCTAACCTTACTTTCTAAATCCAAACATCATTCTAAACACTTTTCCTTTAGTGAGTCTTGTCTAAATCTCTCTCTAAGTGCTTCAAAAATCAAGCTTTGATTTCCTATATCAAAGGTAATTTCTTGAATCTTTGATTCTAAGTTGGATTTTTAATTCTCTATACCATGATTGATTCATGGTTTGTTGTTTTCAAGCCTTGTTTATGACTTTTAGAGTTGTTTAAGATTTCTTAGGATTTTTCTTGGTGCCACACGAATTCAAGAAGAAGGAGAGGCTTGAAGTTTGTTGTCTTCCTTAAGGTAAGAGGGAGATTAATCTCATCGGCCACATGTGGTGGTGAGGGAATGGATCTGCTTGTGCTTGTGGTGAAAAGTCCATAAGGATTTCTTTATTTGTTTGTTTAAGTTCTCTTTGTTTGTGCTTGTTATGTTTATTGTTTTGAAGTTATGCTTGCATGTGTGGTGGTATGATTATAGCTTTGATAATATGCTTGTATGTGTGAATTGTAAAGCATGCAAATTTATGTGTAATTTAGGATGTGAATAACATAAGGAGAAAAATTGCATGAAGGCCCCAAAGAGCCTAGAGGCACACGGCCTTATCACTACAAAGGGGACCAAGAGTCCTAAATTATTTTCCTAATTGAGGATTAAAGGATTTTGTGACAAGAAATTTAATTAAGTGAGTTTATAAGGATTAAAGAGTTAGAAAATGATTTATATATGAATTTTGAAGCAATATGTGAATTCGGCCAACATGCCAATTTTTGATGTTTAAGATCCAAAATTATTTTACTTAAGTGTAAACTTAGGTGTTTTAATAGTAAGAACTCAATTTGGTAAGTTTAGGAATTTAAAATTAAAGTAATTTAATTTTTAGAATTAAAATTAGTCGAATTAAGCTATGTAGTAAAATAAAAGTGAATACTTGAAATTTACTGACATATAGCTCACCCTATGGGTTTTGAAGCGCATTAGAAAATTTTGAGCTGTAATATCCCAAGTAAATTAAAGAAACACAATTTTTGGGGAACAGTAGAAATACTGATTTAAAGAGGGACTATATTGAAAATATTATTTAAATGGGGCTTATATTGAAAATATTCTTTAAAAAATGGACTATTTTAGAAATATTATTTAAAGAGAGACTATTATGTAAATATTATTTTATAGAAGGACTATTATGCAAATAATGAAAATAAAGTCAATTTTTTATATTAAATGAGAAAAATCTTATTTTGGACTTAAAATATGTTAGAATTACTTTACGCAATTGAAAACACGAAGAAAAACTCTTACACGATTTAAAAATAGTAATTTTTAGCTACGCGATTGAGAAAATATTTTAAAATCTTTACGCAATTTAGAAAATGTTAGAAAATCTTTACGCGATTTGAAAACGTAACAAAAGTATTACGCGATTGTAAAACTGCGATAATACTGCTACGCAATTGAGAGGAACTGCTAGTTTTGCTGTAGAGCCAACGTTTTGAACCAAGTAATTTGTGAAACTGAAGTATTGGACCCGAGTGAATCTTTGGTATTATCGATTGTATGGGCGGTTATATAATATCATAAATACTAATGGTATTGGACAACCGTATGTACGGTTGCGTTAATATCATTGAGAACAGTACAATGGTACTTTGTTTCAATTAAAAATGCTTTTGAGCATTATACTGTGATACCGCCATATGACGGCGTGTGAATAAGAAATACTGTGTGATCAATGATAGTATATGTTTGAATCATTTATCATGCATAGAAAAGCGTATTCGCTTGAATTGTTGTGGCATTTTATGCCTAAGGAGTGAACAAGAACTTACAGGATAATGGGAGGGATCCTGGTGACGTTAGGGCACAGTGATTCACACGATGGAGTTGTTACCACCAGTGATTATTATATCACGTAATACCCCTGGCCTGTGGACACTGATTGCAACACACTGATATCCCGACAAACACTATTACTTTTCATTATCCAGCATAGACTGTCTTTTTAGGGGGGACAGATCTTCTGGGCGTTCATCTCTGAATTTGAGTAAACTCCACGGAGTAGGAACTCGATGCATTGTGCATAATGATGGTCAGCATACACATCGTGCATATGCATAATCAGCATTCCATACTGTCATAATGTAGTATTATTGTGATATAATATGATTGTGGTATTATCATTATGTCTGATATTGTGTTGCCAATCTATTGAATTGTTTATCTATTAAATGACATGAATATATCTGCTGATTTTATATTATTCTATGGACTGTGTATATAGAACAACGTTGTTGTTCGTATCGTTTCTTTGCTGCCACGTTGGTATGTGATGTAGGGGATCTCACCTCTTTGCTGTTTTATTTTGTCTATTTCTATTTTATGTCTAAATCTGTGAAGACGGCGATGGCTGTAAGGAGGAATCAGTTAGGTTTCTTTAGACTACAGTTTCTTGAAGGCACTGGTGCTTGGCATGTCTATTAGGACACAGGGCACATAGAGTATTGTGGTGACATTACTCTATCAGTAAGTAGGACTCGCCAAGGGATCGTTACTTCATTTTATACAGTTGCTTATGTAGAGGTTATTTTACCTATTAGGGAGTTGTGGAATGAATTTCACTACACTCCTAGAGAGAACTTCGATATATCTTTGGGTCGAATTTCTATCGGTCGAGACATTCCCAGCTAGGGAATTTGTCTTCTGACAAGGGCTCATATCTTAGGTGTTATGTCTTTGGGTATGTAAAGATAATGAATGTATAGTTATAGTAAACTCTGTTTAAATGAAAAGTATTTTATTCAGTTATTATATTTTGAGTTACTTTAAAAAGAAATTTTAAAACCCGTATTTAAATGAAATTAAATATTTTATAACTTGGGAAATTAATTAATTATAAGGAGTTGGTTTGAAATATGATACCCTTCAGAGGGGGTGTTACATTGGTTGGTATCAGAGCCCAAGTTAGAATCTTTAGGATTTGTGGGTAGGTTTGTCTTGTTTGTGCTGTGATTTTCTCTGACACCAAATACAGAGATATATTGTTTGGTTTCCAAAAGGAGATGATTTTGTTTGAAATAGTTATGTTTAGTTTTGTTATGTTTTGATTTTGTTTGTCTTTGAAGAAAGACAATGGATTATAGTAGATGTGAACATGTGAACACGAGACGTGATGATGATTGTATAGCCACAGCTAGAAGTGTGATGCAGAGGATGACTGACTTAGTAGTACAACAGAATCAGATGGTTGCTCAGCAACAGGAACAGATAACCGAACTTCAAAGTTTGTTAGGGTTGGAGCAGTCTCAGGATGGGAGAAGCTGTAACTTTGGACCAACTAAGATCCAAAAAGAAAGGAAGTGTACGACCAAACGATTTAAGCAAAAGCCGTATGTACGACCACTAGGGAATCAACAACGAGCAAATGGAGGAAGTTCAAGTGGCAATTGATGTAATCAGACAGCTATATCACCAATGAAGTTCCTGAAGTGCAGAAAAGGTCATTGGACGAGAAACTGCACGATAAAGGGTATAATTTGTTTCAGATGTGAAAAACCCAGACATGTTGCTAGAGGCTGTACACCATCAAAGACGGAATCTTCTGATAATAATGAATGTGCGATAAGATCTCAAGTAGAGGAAGAAAGAGCCAATGTAAAGAGTGGAATGGAAGCATTCCAAATATAAAGATGTAAGAAACAAAGAAGCTATACCATAGAGAGTAATTCTAAAACTGTACTGTATAACTCGCAAAGTAACCCTTTCTCTTATAGTCTGTGACTGTGTGAACCTTTTGGGGTTATTTACATTTTATTTTCTTTTGACTTGAATAGTGCTACTTCAACTTCTAAATTTGTTATCATTACTCAGCTTGTTTAAAACTATCCTATTATTACTTGAGATCGAAACTTTTCTATTAATTTGGTTTGTCTACTTCTTTCATGAATAGAATGAGTAAATCGATTTGAGTTATCCGTGTCTTTGTTATCTTTTGATCTGAGTATTTCTACTCTTCTTGTTAAACTTGGTGTTTATACTCAAGTTTTCTAACTCTACCCTATATCTATTAAAGATTGAATCTCTTCTGTTGATTTGATTTGCTTATCTAAAATCACATCTTTTGAGAGCTTGACTTTATAAATGGATTAGTTATATTCCAACCATATCCTACTAGATTGTTTCAATGAAACTTTAGTGTTTCTTTGAACAGAGATTTTTGGATTTGAATCCAGAAATTGAATCCAGAAAGTTCATTTCTAAATTTATTAGACCATATTAATTTCTTTATTAGATAAATCTGGTAATCTACTGAATAGCCTTATCATTTTCTTTCTAACCTTCATAGTGTCTTCCATGAATCCCAATTGAGGAACTATATTCTTGATTCAACCTATATCATAGTATCAAATGCAGTACAATTAGAAGAGAACTTGACCTATGAGATATTTTCTGTTAAGATTAAAGATAGGCGAGTGAAATAACTTACCTTGATAAAGGAAACCCAGAACGATGTGATGGGAGATACAACATGGAAAACTAGAAGATCAAATGAAGAAAGCCGTTGTCTCCAAGATCGATTTGCGTTCTGGTTATCATCAAATTCACATGAAAGTAGAAGATGTTCCAAGACAGATTTGTCATTGTCCTTATTAGCGATATCTTGATCTATTCTCGAAGTCCGAAGGAGCATGCTGAACATCTGGATGTAGTTCTTCAAATTTCTGAAGAAGAAGAAGTTATACGCAAAGTAGTTCAAGTGTAAATTTTGATTGAAGGAAAGGTAGTGACGTATGCTTCAGGGCAGTGGAATGCGCATGAGAAGAATTATTTGATTTATGTTTTGGAGTTAGCGATAGCTGTTTTGTGTTGAAAATCTGAAGACGTTTCTTTTCTACAATATCTACGATGATCACAAGACCTAGGAGTACTTGTTTGATCAAGAAGGAGTTGGATACAACGAAGATACGATAATTAGAATTTTTCAAAGGACTACGATTTTCAACTTCAATGTCATTCTGGATAGGCGAAAATTGTGACGAATGCCTTAAGTAGAAAATGTACTTAGCGTATTTGTTACGATGATTAAGAAGAGCGAATGGATATATCAATTCAAGATTATGCGATTGTCTGTGAATTTGTTTGACTACGTTTACTGTTCGAATAATCTGATGGAGAAAATCCAAGAAGAGTAAGAGGATCATTCGCAACGACGTAACTGGAAATGCTAAGTGGAAGTTTGAAGATAAGATATAGGAGTAATATCTTTTTGTGTGTTATGTAAGAGAAATTTTGAGGACGAAATTTTTTTAGAGGGGGAGAGTTGTAACACCCCGATTTTTCGTTTTTCTTGAAATAAATGAGTTTTATAATATTTAAGAGTTTTTGAAAATTTTTAATTATTTTAAATATTTTAATATTATTTTAATTATTTTAATATTATTTCTGAAATATATGTTCGAATTTAGTTTTTTTTGGAAAATATATGAGTTTTATAATTTTTATGATTTTTGAAAATTTTTGTGAAATTTTCTGAGTTTGTGATTATTTTAATATTATTTTAAGCTGTATGTGTGTTTGAGGCGGGCCCGAAAAAATAAAAATTTTTCCTGGACCAGAAAGTTTCAGACTGTCAAGGTGGGATCGGGGGATCTTACTAAACCCGAAATCGGGAACAGTGGACAGAGATTTTCTGTATATGAGTTTTCTATTACCCACTGTGTAATAATAGTAGTAGCTATTGTCCATTGGGTAATATATTCTGAAAAATTATCTTGATAGCGATGATTCGCCATATTCTAGAATGATGGCTCGTTACATTCCAGATGGTAGTAAAAATGTACGGATAAATATCTAATGAAAAATATCTTACTAAAATAACTGCGCAAAATATCTAGTTAAAAATATCTTTTGAAAAATATCTAAATGAAAATATCTTTGTTAAATATATTAAGGGTAATCATGAACCATCATTACATAGCTTTTTGATTAACCAATAAGAATTGGTCAAACTTAGTGGCTAGACTTTATTATGAACCGTTAGATGAAAAACTTGATGAAAAAATCTTACATCATCACCATTAATCTAATCAATGGTGTGAGAGCCATCTTGATAAAGAAGCTTATGATATCCACCTTAGATTTAATCAATGTTTAGGAGAGGAAGTTAATTTTTAATGGTTAGATTTGTTAGTTTAGAAACTAGATAATCTAACTTAGTTACTCTAATAGCCTAAGTAGTAACTAAATGAAGCTAATCTAGTTTGCTAATTGTAACACCCCTCGATTTAATAACCACAGATAATCGTCATTATACCACGGTCACTAAAATTTCGGTGTGCTATAACTTTAAAAACAAGTTTTCCAAAATTAATCATTGTGCATATAAAGAAAATATCAGCCACGAATGAATAGTTACACATTCTGTCATTTAAAAATATAGTTCAACAAGATGTACTCCCGATACAACATATAAAGACTGGTTAATTACCTTAAAACATACATATTCTCAAGATAGCCCTTATACAGGTAATGCAAAAGAAAATATAAACTACCCACAACATCGCCACGACTAAGGAGTTGGGTACTCCATCGGGTCCACCTCAGGATCCTCCCCCCAATTCATCTGAAGGCACAAGGATAGAATAATGTGCGGTCTCATGGGCAGGCTCCCTCGCAGCTGATGCCACAGACTCCTCGTCCCCTCTAAAGGTATACATCAGATCACTCCATAGCTCCCGAATGAGTAAGGCAACTCCGCATGCACTGATGTAGTGAGAATCAAGATAGGATCTTCAATTGCGGTCCTCTTCACAATCAAGATCAGATCCCAATAATACCTTTACGCTTGCCGGCCCAGTCAACTCACCAAGCATTGGCACCCCCGATAAACACAATCCTGACAAAAGTCAATAGAACCCCTCCTTGTTGCCCTCGTCAAACATAGGAGATTATACCAAGTGTGATCTAGGAGATTCAATCTCGCCCTATTTACAGACTTTAACCAAAAATCACATAGAACAAGAATAGTGCAAGCAAAAGGTGAGATATTCTACAATCATTACTAACATGGCAGCAAAGGAACATAGCATAAATGACGTAGTCATTCCATACATACAGATATTACAAATATATTCAAGTTATCAATTGCATAGATATCATCAGAAAGCATATTCCACAATATTATAGATATTAACAGGACTATGACAACATATATCCCTCATAGATATATAAATAATATTCATGTCTCCACAATATATATGTTGACCATGCCATGACAATATATGAACTGACCATATATATGCATAATGCGTATGCTGACCATCCTCATGTACAATGTACTCATTTCCTACTCCATGGAGCTAGACTCAAAGTTTTTCAGAGATGAACGTCCCAGAAGATCTGTCCCCCCTCAATAGACAGTCTACGTCGGGCCACGAGAAGCAATAGTGGTTTGTCAGGTTGCCAGTGCGTTGCAACAGTGTTCACGGCCAGGGGTATACAATGTGATAGCATAATCACAAGTGAATCACTGCGCCCTGACATCCCCATAGGTCTATTCAAGGCCCTACTATCCTATAAGTTCTCGTTCACTCCTAGGCATAAAACACCATAATTGTATAATGCACAGATGCATATTCAACGGGATCAACCCTCCATTGTACCATTCCCAATGGTATTAAAGCAACCGTCCATGCAATTGTTCAATACCATTTTCATCAGTGATATTATATAACTGTCCATACGATTACATAATACCACTGTTATCTGGGTTTCCTTTGATAACCAGTCCTTTCTGACTAAATCGTCTACCTGATATTTCTGGTTATAAGAGCAAACCACATATGACTAAATCGTCTATCTGATGTTTCTGGTTATAAGAGCAAACCACATCTGACTAAATCGTCTATCTGATGTTTTTTGCTCCGATATTTCTGTTCCAAAAGCACAATGCCAAATGCATGCTATCACAGAGGATTTCAATCGTGCATTACATAACCATAAGTCAAAACAATCATCAATAGATTTGGGTCCCACTCGTGAGCTCGATAACAAAGTTGTCATTCATAATCAATGTTGGACATACCATTATCTCATAAGGTTTTATCATTGTTCTTCTCTTTGTCTTTAATAAAATTCAACTAAAATAAATATTTTATATTTCTCAAATCCTCTATTAAGATAATTTAATTAGAGTTATTTGACATCTTACTTACACTCATGTCCTTCTTCAATTAAGAATTATTCTTACTTTTAGGATAAGATCTCATTCTTGATTCTTCCCATTTTACGAATCCCTAATTAATTTCTAATCATTCAGTTAACTAAGTTTCACTTTAATTTGGCATTTCTTATGAATTCTTCTTTAGAGGAATTCTCTTGGTTGTTAGGTTCCTTACTTTAAGTTTATTCACGCTCACTTAGAAAATTATTCTAAGGTTCTCCAAGTCTCATGTACTCTCATTATTGTCTTAGGTCTAGAGAATTGCTTTAGGTTATCAAATTGGTTTCCATCCACTATATTATTAGCCATTTAATCACTTGATCACTTAAAGTCCAAGGTTGCACATTGTTATATAATTTGATCCTAAATTGGCCCTAGAGGCCGTGGCCTCCGAAGGGGGAAATCCTAAGTTTTTCTTAACTCCATTACACTTTAATCACTTGAATTAATTATGTTTCCATCTTGATTACAAAATTTCAATCACGATCCCTCAAATTGGGGGTCATGGCCGTGAGCCTCCATGAGAAAGGCAAGGGACTTTTATTTCCATTTCATGATTCTAATCCGTCCAAGATCATCAATATATGTATAAGATTAACAAAATAGACTCAGTAAAGCAAAATCAACACATAACCACAAAAATCATACAACAAAGAAAGTAACCCTAACTAGGGTTCCTCACAACCAATACAAAATCAAGTTCCCTATTACCAAGAGAGGTTGAAGAGGATCATCTCCCTCTTACCTAAGGGAAGAACAAGAAATGAAATCTCCTTGCTTGCTCCTTGACAATTTCGGCCTCACCTTTCAAAACCCTAGAAATTCCAACTTCAACCAATCAACACCAATGCTTGAAAAAGAGAAGATAAATGGTCATAAAGATGACCTTAAAAATGAAAATGGAAAAGAGGAGGTGAGGAACCAAGAATCTTACCCTAAAGCTTCAAACTTGAAGCTTGAAGAAGATGATAAAGATGGAAGCTTTTCAAGAAATCTCCAACTAGAAAGGTGTTAGAATGTAGTGGGAATTAAGAAAATGTGGTTAGTTAAAAATTTTGTGATGGTGGAGGTAAGGATGAAGGGCTGGCCGTGTGGTAGGTGGTAGAGAGAAGGAGGAGAAAATGAGAGGAAGATGAAGGTAGAGAGAGAAGTGGATAGTAGAAAAAGATGAAGGCTTTTTTATTTTGAAATTAAAATAGAATAGTTAATTAAGTGAAGCACATTTTTGGGCTCCAAAATGGAGCATGCTTCCGTGTGGGAGGGAGGAGAGAGAGTGTGTTTAGCTTCTTTGAGAAGCTTGGGAGCTTTTCCAATAAAGAAGGATTTGATTAGACATAAAGTGGATTACATTTGGATAGGATAATTAGGTGATAAAGTAATTAAATAAATAAGGTAATTAGGATTTTAATTACAAGCTATTATCCAATGGATAATTTTCACAGTGTACAAAGCCAGTATTAATTATCCAACAGATAATAAAGCGTATCGTAAAATTTTGATTAACGGTATGTACAGAGATTTCATTTATTAGATAAAACCTTGAAAAATGTAAACCTCGTAAACTATGACCAACCTCAGGTTTAGTAAGACCAATAATTGATTATCATCCTTGGGTAATCGGTTATTGCTTTGCTCTATCATTCTATCGTAAGGGAATAATTGGTTAGGCCTTGGCTCTAACCGGTTATTGCCTAACATGACATTCTGTGATGCTTCAATAATCGATTAGGTCTCAGCCATAACCGATTATTCCAATCTCAGGATTTTCTATTACACGTAGATAACTAGTTATGCCTTGGCCATAATTGGTTATCTGGGGCCTTTTCAGTAGAAAATAGAGTTTCAAGCCAAAATAACCCAAATTCATCACATATATACCAAAACCAACCAAACACTTCATAGATATTCAACCAATTCAATTACAAAATGATATAGAAAATATGGGTCAGTCTCAAACCCATTTATTTATCTCTTTCACAATGTCAAATCATTAGAGTTTCAAATCCAAAAGAGATAAGCTTGAACTTACAAGCATAACACAAGAAAACCATTCCAAATTCATAAATTTTGTAATTCACATCTTATCATTCGATCAAGGTTTTCATTCAAAACTCTAAGAAATCAAGTTAGCGTAGGAAAAGTTTAAGAAAACAATCCTCTACCTAGCTTGTAGACACTTTCGTCTCCCCATTCTTGTCTTTCTTTTCTTCTTCCTCTTGCCTCTTTCTCCCCTTTTGATTCTTCCTTTTGTTTGTTTTCTTTCCTTCCTTCTACTGGGTAATGAGAGAACGAGAGAGAGGAGAGAGTGAGAAAATTAAAAGAAAAGAAAGTCAGCAATTAGATAAGGATGAGATAGTGAGGCAGTGGACAAAGAAAATAAGAGAGAAAAATGAAACCCGATTATAAACATTATATCTATTAAGAATACTTTAATCCTCCAGCACTAAATTTTCTAACCTTCACATGTATTGTAGAAAATTCTAGGATTTCACTCTATTCTCTATTTCATCATTCGTCAATTATTCTTGTACACCTTTATCAATTACTAAGCTTCATTATTCTTTCCTAGATTAAATTAAACCTATGGAATTTGAACCAAGAAGCTTACAGGTAATCTTTATAATCTATTCTCATTCTCAAATTAATCTTCATCCTCTATTTGACATCAACTCATAATCTTATAATCTTCTAAGCTACTTTTCTATCTAATTTGGCCTTTAAACACTCACTCAGTGTCACTAAAAATGCCAAATTGATTCATTTAAGCCTCCAAAATTTACTATAGCTCATTCCAATCATTCATAACTTAGAAATAAATTTTCTATATTTATTTCTATTTTCTCAGCTATTTAAGTGAAAATCTAACTTTATATGATCTATTTCTCACATTCATTGCTATAGATTTATGCTCAAACTAATCCAGATGGTTACCAAAATTATTAGGTGACCTATACCTATATTATTGAGCTTCTATAACCTTGATTAGGACTATTAGGTTAGAGAGAATGTTACATAAGTTCAGTTGACTTTCTTGGTTAATTGGAAGTTTTGTATCTCTTAAGGATACTTTGATCTTCCATTGATGAGTTTCCTATTTTCCAAGTGTTAGGGAAAATTTTAGGACTTCATTCAATTCCTATACTCATCATTTAATGATTATATTTGTACACCATTTATAGTAACTAAACTATATTACTCTTCCTGTGTGGTTAAAATATCAAACTAATTCAGTTGATTCTCCAAAATTCACCACAACTCATTCTAAATATTTGTGGTCTAGAAATAACTTTCCATATTTATTTCCCTCAAGTAGACAATTTTTTCTAAGTTCAGAGCTAATATAAGTTATTTCCCCACATCCTGTGTTATAGCATCATACCTAAACTAGCTCACAAAATTACTAGAATTAATAGATAATTAACACAAGTGTTAATGAGCTTCTATAACAATTATTAAGACTAATAGGTTTAGGGAGGACACTACACTCCCAACTTGGTGCTCAGATGTGATAGCTGAGTGTCAACATATCTGAGATCATTAGGTGCAATCGACATATGTGGGCAAAGGGATCCAAGTCATAATCTAGATGTCGGATCTCGAGATGTCCTATCTAAACTGCTAAAGTCCATGATGCTAAAAAAATACTTAGGGGAAAGTTGCCCCCGACATCAGTGGGATTTATCTGCGATTCAGTTTGCATAACTATGCTTTAGTGTTGCTACACTATTGTACGAGATTCACTCTATGTTGCCCCCACGTCAATTTTGACTATAGGGTCTAATCCTTAAGTTCTCAAACTAATGTCCGTTCCCCGCATCCCACACCTTAACTACACTCTCTGCACCATAACTTAACCGAATGTGTGACTCTAATTCGAGGTTCGGTGTAACATCTGTAACACCCTAGATAACATGGTAGGCTTGTACCTTGGTACTTACCTGACATGCCTATTGTAGATATTGACAAGTGCACCAAATCGACAAAAGTAATAAAGAGTGATTAGAGTATTGTCCCACGAGGATTAAGTTATTAATTACTAAATTTGCCAAATCGACACTATTCAAGCTATCGAAAAGAGGGTTGTTGCAAATTCAATTAAAAAAATATAAAATCAGCAAACAATAAATCAAAGGGATGAAAAATAATGATGTTAAAGAGTTAGGGTTCAGATTTTACTTGAACTCTTTAGAAGCACATTCAAATATTGGTTTAACTATGTTCTATGCATAATTACCTATCAAAAACACATAAAAACATAAATTAAAACATAATATAAAATAACTAAAAATAAAAGAAACTTGAGAACAAACTCAATCAAAAAGATTAAAAGAGAATGAAAACCAAGACTTTTGAACTGTAAAAATATGAATTTTTGCAAATTCATCACTCCCCAAACTTAAGCTTTTGCTTGTCCTCAAGTAAAAAAAAAAAAACAAAAATACTAAGCAAATAACAACTCAAAACATACAACCAAAACATCACAAAATCGGGTAGTACACATCATACAAATCCTCAAAAATTGCTTCACAATCTAATTTCAAAGTGTCACACATGAACAATCTAATTGCCACATCATCTCTCACATGCAACTCTTATGCATAAATGACTTCCCAAAAACATGAATGAAAAACCCAATCTCTTCAAAAAGTACAAACCCGGATAGGTTTATAAAACTGCAAATACACATCAAACCCACATCCATAGGATTATTTTTTATCTCTCTCTCCACTAATGTAAACAACACACAATTAAGGATCAAAAGGGTCTTTAAAAGCTTGTAATGTAAGGCCAAGGGTATGGGTTAAGAAAGAAGTGGTAGGAAAATGAAAACAAAAGTTGAGATACAAAATCATGTAAATTTCACAATTCAAGCCTCAAAATGCTGAACAAGTGCAAAATGGAGCAAAAGAATCAACACAACATTCACTTTTTTTCTTTCTTTCTCTTTTTCAACAACCTTCACCCTAAACTTATTTCTTTGCAATACTTTGGGTAGACTTCTTCTTCTTTTTTTTGAAAATATTTTTTTTCTTTTTTTTTTCTTTGAATTTTTTTCACCTCCACTGAACTTTATGCACAAAAATAACAAAGACTTGAATAATAAAATAATACAAGATATGCACTCAACAAAGGTTATGTAAGAGAGGAATTTTGTTTTCATATGGGTATGGGAAAATGAAAATGTGGGTAAAAGAAAAGAAATAGAGGCCAAACAATAACAAGGCTGCAAAAGGGACTTAGGGATAAACTGTGTTCACAGGTTGGCTTGAAAGGCTTAAACGGTCCAAAGAAGGCCCTTATCATTTCCTTAATTATGCACTGCCTAGGATTTCGCCTCAAAAGAGAATCAAACAACTTCTAGATGAAAATCATCCACACACATGCAATCCCATAAACTTTCTCTAATTTTGACTTGCAATTAAATTCCAAGGCCTATCAATCATAAAGATGAGAACTACATCCATACACAATTGAAACAATAGAGATAAATGCAACTCATGGATTCTCATGTGCTATCCAAAGAAATTAGATCAATCCACAATTCAAACAATTATTGAATATTCAATTCAACACACCGGCATGCACAGAATTAACACAGAGACTCAAAATACAAAATGGATGATGATGACAAAATCAAAATAAATAAAAATAAATAAATAAATGAAATAAATGCAAGAAAGAAAAAGAAAAACTCTTTTTGGCGGCTGACAACTATATACAACCCCTACAAAGGGTCCGAACTCGAGGAGGCACACCTTCAAAACAAAAATAAAAAAATAAGAAATAACAAAATAAAAACAACAATAAAAATAAAAGAGAAAAAGAGAGAAAATTTGGGTTGCCTCCCAAAAAACACTTGTTTAACGTCATTAGCTCGACGTTGCCTGTTCTTAATTAATCATGGTGGCTTGAAGCAAGAGAAGTAGGATGACATTTTTCTCTTATCAGCTCTTTGCCTTCATACTCTATCACTGCCTTTAGAATAAATCTGCAATAAATCAATGGAAGTTGGAGGATCTTTTTCAATTGTAGCAATTTTTGAAGGAGGAGGACCATTCTCCTTTTCATTCACAATCTTGGAAGTGGGAAGATCATCATTGATTGATGATGAAGGACTCTTACTTGCCAAATCCTATAGAGGCTTATCTTGAATACATTTGACAGGGGCATAAAGATCTGATGTCGTTGCAGATTTATCAAAAACATTAATAGTCACCTGATCACCATCCACCCTCAAAATGAGCTCTCCTCTAGGGACATCAATCAACGCTCCTGATGTTGCTAGAAATTGTCTCCCCAGAATTAATAAGATATTAGCATCCTCATCTATATCCAAAATCACAAAATCAGCTGGGAAAATAAATTTGTCAACCTTCACTAGCAAATCTTTCGCTATACCATATGGATGTTTAATTGACCGATCAGCTAGTTGAAGAGACATTATTGTTGGCTTCACTTTATCAATCCCAAGCTTGCGAAGAATTGACAATGGCATTAAATTGATGCTAGCCCCTAAGTCACATAGAGCTTTCTCAATAGTCAACTCACTAATAGTGCACGGAATGGTAAAACTACCTGGATCTTTCAATTTAGGTGGTAGTTTTCTTTGAATTATAGCACTGCACTCTTCAGTGAGTGCCCCAATCTCATCTTCATTGAACTTCCTCTTCTTTAAGAGCAAATCTTTCATGAAACTAGCATATGAGGGCATCTGCTCAAGTGCTTCAACAAAGGGAATATTTATTTGCAGCTTCTTGAAGACATCTAAGAACTTTGAGAATTACCTCTCTTGGTTCTCCTTCTTTAACCTTTGAGGAAACGAAAATCTAGCATACAATGCAAGATCAACTATTTTTTGCTCACATTCCTTCTTTTTCCTCTGCCACTTTGGATGCTCCTCTTTAACTTCTTCATTACAGCACTCTTGAGTTGAGACATCTGTAACAGGAACATCAGTTTTTTCAGCTTCTTTAACTTGTCCTTCCAAAGTCTTGCCACTTCTCAATGTAATTGCATGACATTGCTCCTTTGAATTGATGACAGTATTACTTGGGAAGTGCTTGGAGGTCTTTCTTGAAGCTGTTTCGCTATCTGCCCCACTTGATTCTCAAAATTTTTAATAGCAGTTCCTTGATTCTAAAAATTTGCTTTTGTTTCCTCCATAAGAGTAGAAGTCTATTGCACAAAAGCAGATGTCTGTATAGAGAGTTTCTTAAGTGCAATCTCAAGAGGAGACTTCTTCTCTGGTTGAGGATTTAATGGCACTATTTGATTACTCCAAGAAAAATTGGGATGATTCCTCCACCCTAGATTATATGTATTTGAAAATGGAATACCTTGAGGTCTGGAAGGATTACCCATATAATTTAACTATTCTTGAGAACTAAAACCAGAATTGCTTGCCTCACATCCACCATTAGCATGATTACCTCCACAGAAATCACAAATTAATACTTGGTGGTTCACAGAATTTACCTGTATACTCTCAACTCGCTTGGCGAGGTTAGCTAACTATTGAGAAATATTTTTGTTTTGAGCAAGTAAGGCATCGAGAGTACAAGCTCCATAACTCCTTGTTTGACGACTGCTCTCCCACTAGGCAACTGATATTCATTGGTCACCACGGTCTCAAACAATTCTTGAGCCTCTTTAGGAGTCTTTAGTATTCAGAGATCCGCCTGCAGATGCATCTACCATAGCCCTGGTAGGATGATTTAAACCATTATAAAAAATTTACACCTATTGCCAAACCTCAAATGCATGGTGATGACATCTCCTTAATAACTCCTTGAATCTCTCCCAAGATTCATATAACAACTCCCCTTGATTTTGAGTGAAACAAGCTATTTCACCCCTCATCTTCATAAACATTGATGGAGGAAAGTATCGAGTGAAAAATTTGCTAACCAGATCCTCCCAAGTAGAAATGCTCCCTTGTGGCTGGGCTTGTAGCCAGCTCTTTACTTTATCTTTGAGAGAAAATGGGAATAGTCATAATTTAATGGCATCATCAGTAATGCCATTATACTTAATAGTATCGCAGAGCTGCAAGAAATTTGCAATGTACAAATTTGGATCTTCTGCTTGACTTCCCCCAAACTGATTGTGCTGCATCAGCTGTAAAAGTGTTGGTTTAATCTTAAAATTATTGGCTTGAATAGCAGGACGCACAATACTGGTAGAAATATTTTTAGCAGATGGGGTAGCATAGTCAGCCAATGTCCGTCTTCGCTCTACAATTACAATAATTTCTGCCATCTTTGCTTCTGTTTCTTCAAGCTTCTTCCTCTCTCTAATTGCTTTCCTGTTTGCTCTAGATGTTCTCTCTATCTCTAGATCAAAAAGTAATTCTTCTTACTCTAGAGAACCTTGCATAAACAAACAAACAAGAAAACCAAAGTGAAGTAAGGAAGAAAATTAAAAATTAAAAATTAAAAATAAATAATTAAAAAGAAAATTAAACAAAGAAAAAATGCTTAAATTAGTGTCTTTTCAACTACAATTTAATATTAAAAATAATAATCCCTGGCAATGGTGCCAAAAACTTGTTGCAGATATTGGTAAGTGCACCAAATCAACAAAAGTAATAAAGAGTGAGTAGAGTATCGTCCCACGATGATTAAGTTATTAATTACTAAATTTACCAAATCGATACTATTCAAGCTAACAAAAAAAAGGTTGTTTCAAATTCAATTAAAAAAATATAAAATCAACAAACAATAAATCAAAGGGATGAAAAATAATGATGTTAAAGAGTTAGGGTTCAGATTTCACCGAACTCTTTAGAAGCACATTCAAATATTGGTACCTATCAAAAACACATAAAAATATACAATTAAAACATAATATAAAATAACTAAAAATAAAAGAAACTTGAGAACAAACTCAATAAAAAAGATTAAAAGAAAATGAAAACCAAGACTTTTGAATCGTAAAAATATGAATTTTTGCAGGTTCATCAATGCTGTATAGTTTTGTGATAAATTGAGTTAGTTTAGGCACATTGCTGCAACACAGAATGTGGAAAGTGGCTTAAAATGACTCAGATAATGGCTTTAAAAGGTTAAGTTAAGCGAAAAAGATATGGATAATTTTTTTACATCACAAATTGGTGGATGACCAAGTAGTTAAAGTTTGAGGGTAAGCTGAATTTGTTTGGTATTTTTAAGCACACCATGTGAGTGTTTTGATACCGGATTGATTTAGTGCAAATATGGAAGTTTATGGAAATGTTGAAATTAGAATTTAGATGAATCTTAGGATTATTCTAATACTAAGGAATTTAGAAAACTTGATTTGATGAAATCAAAGTATTCCTAATAGATATAAAGTTTCAGCACCTAATTCTAATAGGCTTGGTTTGCATGACTTTATCCTTTTTCTTTGACTTTTAACATTCTTTTCTCACTCATTCATGGCACCTTGCAGCAGAAGGAAAAACAAAAAATGAAAGAAAGAAGGGAGAAAGAAGAGGAGAGAAAGAAGAGGAGAGGAAGAGGAAGGAGAAACGCAAGGCCAAAGTGTGATCACTCTCTACACAAAGTGAGGTATGGGTGCTTGACTTCATCCATCTACATTTCATCTTTATCTTGTTTCTAAGTTTGTTTGATGAGGAAAATGGGTTTGGGTGAGTTTAGTGAGCGTAGATGCTTGTTTCTTGATTCTATGGTAGAAGTGAGTTAGGTGTTAGCTTGATTGATGCATGGTGGTTAGTTTTGATCCCTTAGAACCCATGGTTTTTACTTGAGTTGTAAGTTAATAAGTTTTTAGGTGTATGATTGATTCTCTAAATCCATGCTTGAGAGAGTTAAGAGATTGTATATGAGTTACAACAAGATTAGAGACGTTAAATGATGATAGAAATCATCTAGCAATTGATCTTGAGGGGTAGAACTTGGTTAGAAACCAAGATTATGCAGAAAATATTTCTACATAATTCTTTCTAGTGCACTGGCGCCTAGGCGCCCAAGCACCAGTAGAACAAGGCAACATGTTCGAGCGCTAGCGCCTAGGAGCCAGTGTTGGCACCTAGGACCCCATCACCCAGAAGCAAAAGAACGTGAAACAGAGCACTCAGCGCCTAGGTGTTGGGAATGGGGCACCTAGGATAGCTTGTGCTAGGTTTTTTATTTTGGGAAATAGGACTTCCTTACTTGCTAGGATCCCTTATATCCACCTTTTTAAGAGTGTTGGGACACTAATAGAGGTTTTTCCTAGAGAGGATGACCACCTTAGAATATAAGGGAAATGAGGAAACCTTTCTGCATCCAATAGGTATGGATTGCCATAGGTAGGTGTCTAGTCCCTTGAGCAACATAGTGTTGCATTAGATATCACTCGAGTAGTGATGATGAGGTCGGATACTAGATACAAGCATACTAAGTTTGTTTGGCAATAATTGAGTGCTATAGTGCATGAAGTGATCTCATAGAGTGAAGGTAGGGCTAGTAATGCAAGGATAAACTTAGTATAGAGTTTATGTGGTGGTTATGTAGAAGTTAAACATAGTGCCACATTCTTCACACACATTTGCTATTCCCAAGTAGTTGTAATCTTATGTGATGTGCACAATCACTTAGCCAGAAAATAAGGATTAGTCCTAGATTGTCGTAGCGAGGGCTATTATGGTCAAGGTTACCAGTGTGGTGTAGTGGACTAGTCCACTCATTACAAGGTAAGTTAAGGAGGTAACAAATTCCCTCCCTACCTAGTAGGTTAAGGGGGTAACAGATTCCCTCCCTACCTAGTGAAATACAAGGAACCGGGTTCCTGGGAATAGCCAAGTTTCATGACATTGCATTCACATTATTACATACATTTTCATTAGCATAAACATACATCATAACATAAGCATTGCATTTTCTAGACAATTGTATAGGCGATTATCTTATCCTTTGAATGAGTTAGCTCAGAATTATGGTTTGCTTGGGAACATTACACAAAGAGAGAATGTGATTTTTCCTTGGGTAATGAGTAGTAGTTTAATTACAAGTTGCAAACATATTTCTGATGTTTATGGGTTGTTTATTCTTTGTGAATATTATAACTGCTGGTATTGGTATACTATTACTGAGAATTACAAATTCTCACCTTGTGTGTTGCCATGTAAATCCAGGTGGAAGCTCTTTCAAAAGAAAGAAGAAGAAGTATGAAGATAGTTTAGTTTTATGTTTTAGTAGTCAAACTTTGTATATCTATGTATATTTGTTTTAGCTTGTAAAAAATTGTATATAATACATTATGGCACTTGAGGCAAAGATGTATATATATGTATATGTATGTTTTCGCAAGGCTCTCCATAATGATTTATTTATACAAATGTTATGGGTTAGATTGATGTTTAAGGTAGAAGTAGTATAACTAATACTGCTTATTCAGGTATCTGTCAAATATACCAGGGTAACAGTACTAGGATGTTACAACATCCTCCCTATTCAGTTAGCCTTAATGATTTTTATAGTAGTTCATTAGTGCTTATGTGATCTACCGGTTAATTTTTGTGATTTTCTAAGTTAGTTTGGGCATAATGATATAGCACAGAATGTGAGAAATAACTTATATCAACATTAAAATTAGCATAGATTGCTTAAATGATGGAAATAAATATGAAAAATTATTTCTAGGTCATAAATAATTAGAATGAATTATGGTAATTTTTGGGGAATTAAATAAATTAGTTTGGAATTTTTAATAAACAAGAATAAGTGTTTAAAGGCCAAATTAAATAGGAGAGTAGCTTGGAAAATTATGAAACTTTGTGAAGTTGTTAAATCAAGGATGGAGATTATTCTAGAAATTATTACAGGTTAGAGCAGATACCTGGAGGTATATTAGTTTAAGTCCTTAAGTTTATATTAACTTAAGGGAAATTAATAGAGCTTAATAGCTATCAATGGTGTGTATAGATATCTAATAAATGATGAGTATATGAATTGAAAATTCCTAGAAATTTCTATAGCACCTACAGAAGCTAGAAAATATATCAATGGAAGATCAAAGTATCCCTAAGAGATAAACCTCTTCTGATTAATGATAACCACACAATATCTTTGATCTCATCTTTTCTCTCCACTACCTCATCACCTAAACATAGTCATCTCTCACTATTCTTTCCATTATTCTTTTGGAAAAATAGTAGAAAGAAGAAGAAAAGAAAGAAAAAAAAAAGAAACTCCAACATCAAGGGAGCCTAGGTAGGTGTTTATGCTTCTCTATCTCACTCTTTTCTCTTCTTGCTCCCTAAATCTTGTTTTGCTGGATTAGATTGAGATTGTTCTTGTGAGCTATATGTTAGATTAATAGTTGTTATGAGTTTTGGTCTTAAGAGTATTTATGAGATTCAATGGATTTGTAGTTGATGATATTGGTTTTCTTGGAATTTGATTTGAGAATATGTTGAGGTTTTGAGATTATCTTAATTAGAAGTGATTTGTTTTACAATCTTGATGCTATTTATGAGATTACCGTGCTAGAGAACACCTTCTGAGTGTTGGAAAACATCTGGTAATTGATTACTGATATTAGTAATCAATAAACAACTTACAAAAGTTGTGGTTGTGCATGTGGTAATCGACTACCAGCTATGGTAATCGATTACCAAGCTGCTAATTTGAGAAAATGAAATGTGGTAATCGATTACCACGTATGATAATGATAGTTGTTGAGACTATCAAATTATAATAATTGTAAACTGATTCACTAAATTACTTGTAGTATAAGGCATAACTAGGTCGAGCCCTTGGATCACTCTAATAAAGCAATCATATTAAGAAGTTAACAAAAGGAGGGAAAGTTGCATACTTAATTAAATGAAAGTAATATAAAACTATAAACAGAATTAAGTAAACAACCAATTCAAGGAAATAACTAATCTTGAATTTAATCCATTATTGGTCACTAGCAATCCATTCAATTGTTAATCAGATTCTTGGTCTTATATCATATCAAGAAGCCTTTAGATAATCCATGAATTCTCTACTAGACAAGCATCTAGAATTTAATTAATCAAGGTTAAATGAATTAAGCACCCATCTAATCCTAAATTAACCTAAAATCCAGAATTCAATCAAGCTTAACAATCCATCAAACACCTTTGATGCATTGTTTAGTCTTTGTAATCCTCATTAAACATGTGGTAATTATGCAATTATCACATCAACATCCAAATAAAAATAAGTAATTCAATCTAGATTTAAAAAAAAATAAAAAAGGTAAAAGAGAAACTTGATTAACAATTAAATGTAAAACAATCAAAACAAGATCTCAGAATTAAATATCAAGAATGTCAATCCCTAGGATTGATTAAAAAAGGTTTAGCCCTCCATGGATGAGAGGGAAAGGAAACAAAAAAGAAAGAAACTTAGAGAGAAGGGAGAGGAAGAGAGATGAAGAAAGAAAGTACAAATAAGAACAACTACGAGAAAATTAGGGTTAGATTCATGATTGTTGCTACTGCTACTTGAATAACTATATATAAAATTAAAAATCCAAGTTTTCCCTTAGCTTAGGGTTAATCCTCTTCCTCTTAACTTTAATTGGACACCCAATTTGTATAATTTGGGCTCAAGAAGAGAGAGTTATGCTCAAAACATTCTTAACAGTTCTCTAGACCTGTCAGCCGATTTCAAAGGGCGAACACCATCCAAATGTCACAATTTTGATATGTGATATTCATAAGAGTTGAAGATATGTGTCTTAGCTTTCCAATAGCACCGATCTCAACTCAATATGACTCGTAGCCCAAATTATTGCCCAATCTCTGCTCGTTGTCCAAGTTCTAGTGACAACATCTTTATTCTGACTTTCAGGCCCAAATTGACCTACTAGACATCCGATTCAGGCTTTGAACTCTCACAAAAGTTGTATAGCTTTCTTTTATCTTTCCTACAAGGTAAAATTCATAATTTTTAGATGTCTAGAACTCAAGTTATGTCCAAAATACAGAAACAGTATAAAATTTCCAATAACGCTGAAAAATATAATTAAGCCCAATTTGAACCCAAACTTAAAAAATGTAGCCAAGACCAATCAATTAAGCACATAAAAGGTCTAAGAGACAAAGTATGAAGGTTAACTAATATATAAAAAATATGTTTATCAGGTAATCAATTACCAAGCTACTGTTTTGAGAAAATATAATGTGGTAAACGATTACCTAGCCCCTGTTTTGGGAGAATGGCTTCTGGTAATCAATTATCAAGCATGGAAATTGATTACTAAACTTCTAATTTGAGAAAAAAGAGTTCTCTGCTATATGGGAACCAAATTGGATATATCTATGCTATGTGGTGTGGTGAGATTTGATTAAGTTCACTAAGTAAGGTGACTTATGTTTATCTGATGTGCACTTGCTATACTTATGAGATGAATGATGATGTGCATTGGTTTTACTTGTGAGATGAATGATAATGTGCACTGGTTATACGTATGAGATGAATGACATTTTGCACTTGTTATACTTATAAGATGAAAAACAATGTGCATTGGTTATACTTGTAACATCCACTCTAATCAATTAGTCTTAATTAGGGTTATAGAAGTTCAGCAACTCGTGTAGGAGTTATCTATTAACTTAGATGAGCATTTTAAGATAGTTAGGCTATTTTGCTATAACACAGAGTGTGGAAAAGTAGTTGATAATATCCTAATGAGTAGCATAAGTTGCTAGAATGAGGGAAATAAATAAGGAGGTTTTATTTCTAAGTCACAAATAAGTAGTTTGTGATGTAGTTAAAGTTTGAGGATAAACTAAGTTAGTTTGGTATTTTTAAGTATACTGGGTGAGTGTTTTAATATCGAATTGACTAAGTAGATATATGAAAGTTTATGGAAATGATGATAATAGGATTTAGATGAATCCTAGGAATTTCTATAATACTTAAGGAAGTTAGGAAACTTAATTCTATGAGATTAAAGTATTCCTAAGAGATATAGAGTTTCAGCAAACCATGGTTCCTATCCCTTAAGTAGTCATCTTTGACTTTTCCATCAAATTCTCTCCATTTCTCACGTAAGAAGGCAATAGAAAGAAGAGTGAAATAGAGGAAAAGAAAATAAAGAAGTGAAGAGGGGAAACAAAAGAGAAAAGAAGAGGAAGGGAAGAATGAGCAAAAGAAGAAGATCAAAGAGAAATCCAAGGCTTGAAGATCATCATCTACACTAAGGGGTTGGGGTGCATGACTTTATCTATCTCTTTCTCATCTTCATCTTGGTGCATGGTTATGCTTGATGAAGGAAAATGGGTTTGAGTGACTTTAGTGACTCTTGTTGCTTGATTCTTGCTTCTATGGTTAAAGTGAGTTTGTTATTAGCTTGTTTGATGTATGGTTGTTAGTTTTGATCCCTTACAATCCATTATATCCACTTGAGTTATGAATTGAGAAATGAGTTTTTAGGTTTATGATTGATTCTTTAATCCATGCTTCCATGAGTCAAGATATATGTATGAGATTTATGACATGATTAGTGATCATGATTGATGTTGGATAACATATAGGAATTGATTTTAAAGGTTAGAACTTGGTTAGAAACCAAGTTATGAAGAAAACCAGTTTCTGCAAGTTTTCTGCTGCAATTAGTGCCTAGGCGCCAAAGTTGGGCGCCTATGACCAAAACGCATGTAAGCATCAGGTAGCACGACTGGCGCCGAGGCGTTAGTGTTGGGTGCCTAGCTGTCTGCTGCCCAAAAATAAGGAAGCGTGACCCAGAGAGCTTGGCGCCTAGGCGCCAAAGAGGCATGCCTAAGCACCAGCTCCTAATGGAAACAAGGCATTGCCCTGCCACCCTCATGCCTAGGTATGGATGGGTGGTTCCTAAGCACCACTTCCAGCCTTTGACAAGGTGTTTATCTTGATCATTCGCAGTTCCCTACTTGTTGGGTTCCCTTCTATATGCCTTGTAAAGTGTGTTGAGATACTAGTAGAGGTATTTCATAGAGGAAATGACTACCTTGCATATATGGGAAAGCAAGAGACCTTGAGCATCCAATAGTTAAAGGTTGTCATAGGTAGGTATCTAGTTCCTTATGTAACACCCTTTCTGGGGATGTCACATTTATGATGCAGAAAAATAAAAATAAATAAAATCCTTACCCAAGTTGTAAAACACTTGATACTTGAATAATATTTGTGGTATATATATATATATTTTTTTTCTTTTCATAATTATAATATTAAATAAAATAACACGGAACACAAAATATAACAAACATAAACTCACCATAATATACATGTGATTCTTGTCTGAAGTATACAATTAATTTACAACTATTAATATTTAATAGAAACAATAAAAGACAGTATACTACTCAAACATAACACCTAAGATATGAGCCCTCGTCATAAGACAAATTCCTTAGTTAGGAATGTCTTGACCGATAGAAATTCGACCCAAAAGTGTATCGAAATTCTTTCTAGGGGTATAGTGAAACTCGTTCCACAACTCCCTAATAGGTAGAATAAACTCTACAAAAACAACTGTATAACGTGTAGTAACAACCCCATGTTGAGTCTTACTTACTGATAAAGTCACATTACCACTGTACTCTATGTGTCCTGTGTCCCAGTGGACATATCAAGCCTCAGCGCCTTCGAGAAATTGTAGCCTAAAGAAACCTAACTGTCCTCCTCTTTCCGCCATTGTAGTCTTTGATGATTTAAACATAAAATAGAAACAGATAAAACAATACAATGAAGAGGTGAGACAATCTACACCATTACCCGCATGGCAATAAAGAAAACGACAATACAAACAAATATCACAACAGTACATACCAACATTACATACATAATATAACAAAGTAATACATATTAAAATAACACATACCATTATATCATGCATAATATATTAAAGCAATATATATTAAAATAACATGTATCATACATAATATATTAAAACAAGACATCATATATTATATCACGAGAATATGATAAGAAGTAAAGTGCGAGATGATGCATGAACAAGTAAAATGCAGGTAATGCATGAACACACACCGACTCGTTCCTACTCCATGGAGCTAAACACGAATATCCGAGAGAATGATCCGAATAGAAACTAATAATACTTTATGGCTGCCCAACCAAACTATTGCACCTTGTCAAACGTCGTGTCTATAGCCCACAGTCCAAAACATCGTGTAGCAAGATTACACCCAAACATTGTGTACCACGGGCATAGTACTTATTAATCTCCTCAAGATCTCGATTAAGAATAGTGCTTGTCAAGATCATTAGTGTGTTGCCCGTTACCACGGCCCAGAGGTGCTACCACTGTCCACATATGGGATCCTCCGCACACTAATGCCTCCAAGTTCATAAATGAACCACACTACGCTTATCACACCAATTACGGTGTAATTCGCCTCATCAATCAATCGCTAATTATAAACCAAATTGGCACGACACTCTAAACATGATCTAAAATTACAAAAATACCATTATTATCCAAATTTTACCATAATTACAAAAAATTACCAAAATACCCTTTGTCACCAAAAACCAAAGTATAGTACGTCCTACCTGACAGTACTAACAAAATACCAAAATATAGTACATCCCACCTGACAGTACTACACCACAACATGTCCAGGTCCACCACTTTGGCCCGACAGAAAAACTCACTGTATTGATTAATCGCGTAGGAATTTTATCGCATTTTCACAATCTCGTTATTTTCACAAACTTTTTTAAATTGTGTAAATATATTTTGACATTTTTAAACATCATAAAATTATTTTCTCAATCGCGTAGGATTTTTAATTTATTTTCTTAACCGAATAGCTTAGAATCATTATTTTTAATATGTGTAAAACTATATCTAGTACTTTTAAAATACGTAGAGTATTTTTCTTGTGTTCTAAATATAGTATGGAATCTTTTCATTTTAAACGTCTGATTTTATTAAATTTCGGCAGCATTTTGCCTATAAAATCGGTATAAGGTATTTTTAACGTTTTCCTCTAAATATAGTTTATTTTATTTTTACCCAATAATTTCACTTTGAAACTCACTAACGCGCTTCAAAATTTATAAAATGAGCTCTACGTTAGTATTTTTCAAGCGTCTGATTTAATTCTTATTTAAACTAAATTCTACTAAGTTAAAATTCTAGGACTGAATTAATTCCTTTGATTTTCTCAATGATTCTTTGTAATCGATTTGTTTAATAAAATCATTACCCATCCTATCTTAGAAAATAAAATGGAATGTTGGCCAAATTAAAAATAAAATGGTATTTGATTATACACTAAATGACATGTTGGCCATAATTAACTTAAATCATTTTTAATTTAATTATTTTACCTAGATTCTCAAATCGGAATTTAGAAAATTACCGAGAACATTTTAGTTCTCTTTTTGGATGTAAGGTAGTGAGCCTCATAGTGTATTCTTTGGAATACTCATACATTTCGTACATGTTATTCACATCCTACTTTAATAATTATATAATTATAAACACATGCAATTATATAATCACATACGAAATACATACAATTATTTAAAACCATAAACATGCATAATGAAAATAATGAAAGCTATAATCATGCATAGCAAAATAAATCACAAATAGGAAAGCATTTAAACAATCACAAAAATAATAAAAATCATAAACAATCACACAAATAATAATACAAACAATAAAACAATCACACAAATGAATCCTTATGGATTCTACACACACATACAAATCCATTTTCCCATCACCACTTAGGGTTGATGAGATTAAATCTCCCTCTTACCTCTTGTAGACAATTTAATCAGTTAATCCTCCTCCTTTCCTTCAAATTTCGTGTGACTCCCAAACAATTTCCTAAAATTCTTAAACAATTAGCAAATACACATATAAAGTACAATATTGAAAAACCATGGAACAATCATGGTTAGAAAAATTAAAAATTCAATTTTGAACCATTTAAACAAAACTTACCCTTAAGTAAGCAAGCAAAAGGTTGAATTTTGGGCAAGATAGAGTAGGAATTTGGAAAAACTTTGTGAACAAAAAGTGTTTAGAATGGGATTTGGGTTTAGGAAATATGATGAGATGAAATTATAGATGTTTGGTTGTGGGTGTAGGGTATATGGCCGAATATGGAGAAAGAAAAGGAAGAAAAAGTATGCATGGCTTCTTGGTATTTTTGGAGAGAAAATGAATGGCTTAAATTTGAGATAAGTGTGAAATAAAATTGAAGAGTGAAATGGAAGGGCTGCTGCCGTAGTGAGTGTTTTTGGGTGAGGTTGAGTGTTGAATTTTGCTAGGTAAATATCCTAATATGTGTTCACATGGTGTGCACATGATTTATGACACTTGGAGGCTTCTTGAACCTTGTAGAACCAAGCCAACTAAGGCTCCTTGCTGCTGCCCCAAAACCGTGCAGCCTTCCTCCATTTTAGTGGCTTAATTGTTCTCCAATTACACCTATTTTCATGCTAATTAATTAGGTAATTAGTTAAGTTAATTATCCTAACCAATCTTAATTAACATACTAATAATATAACTAATTAATTTAACATATATTAACATATATTATAACCTTTAATCAATATTAGGATATCTAATTAGTATTTAGATTATAATTAATTTATAACTAAGCTAGTTCACTTAATATGCTAATTAAGTAATTAGATTAGTTAAATTAGCTTAATTAGGTTACTAACCAAATTCAAGCCTACAATTGTTGACTTAATCCTAACCCTTGGTTCATCTTTAATTCTTAGCCCTAGATTAGATCTAAGGTAGATATCACTTGGTCATAAATCTATCATTCTAATCTCACCATTGATTAGATCAACGGTTGAAATCAAAGGCTTCCTAACTAAGTCTTCATCCAACGGTTCATACTAAAGTCCAAGCCACTAAGTTTGACTTCATCTTAGCCATTGAAATCATCTTGATTTCCTATCCATTGATCTCATCTACGATGGATATTGCTTAGTGATCTTATCTAGATTCGTTTTACACCATTGATCGGATCAACGGTTAAGATCAAAAGCATCTAAATTATGCTTTTCATCCAACGGTCCTAAATAAAGTCTATGCTTCTTTTGTTGACCTTTTCCTATTGGTTTAGAAAGTCAAGCCTACTTTTGTTGACTTGCTCTCATTGGTTAAAAATTGTCCAGTCAGTACAGTTGACTATTTTTCCTAAACGCGGGTCCCACAGCACTTTTAAAGATCTGTGGTCAAATCGAAGCAGATTTTTACTATTTTTGAGACAATAGGTACTGTAATATAAAATAATATTATAAAAATATAAAATTATTTTATTGCACAGTTAAATCTAAAAAATTACGAGATTAATATATATATCAATCAGAATTGGGTTTAGTAAGATCCCCCAGCTCCAATTAATTAAAATAAGATTTATCCGGCCAGAAAATTTTTATTTCCCTAGGTCAGAGCAAATCACACACAACAGTCAAGTACACTCACGGAACAGTCAAATTTAATTTACTGCTCATAGAATTCACAAAATAGTACATTTCAGGACTATATTGTAATTATCCTAAAAGTTGGGGTGTTACACCTTAGGCAACATAGTATTGCATTTGATATCACATATGAGGTGATGATGATAGGGTATACTAGATATAAGTAAGTTGAGTTCAGTTGGCAATAGTCACTTGTCATAGTGCATGAGTTGCTCCTAAGAGAGAAAGTGGAGTTAGTGATGCATGAATGGACTTAGTATAGAGTTATTGTAGAAGTTCAAGTCTTTAAGCATTCCATAAGTCAGAAATTGCCTAAAGTAGGTATCTAGGACCTTAAGCACACTAGCATGGCATAGGTTACCACTTGTGGTGTGATAATAAGGCACGCTAGATACAAGTATCATAAGTATGTTTTTCTTAACTAGAAACATAGAATATGTTCCTTTATGAGTAAGAATTGAGCTAAGAGTATATGTTTACTATAGTCTAGTTTTTTCATTTAGTTAGAGTGAACTATGTGATGAGTCATGGTGGTGATTATGTATGAGTTAAATATAACACTACATTGTATGTATGAACCCTAGTGCAACCAAGAGTTGTGGATTTGCCCTAGCTAGGTATCTAACACCTTTGGTAACTTAGTGTTGCAAAGATATCACTTAAGATGTAATGAGTGATGATGTGGTGTATGAGATGCATGTATGCTAGGATGGATTAGTAGTATTTTTCCTATGTGTGTAGCCTCACATGATGTGCACAATCACTTGGCCAAAGGAGATAAATGGGAAAGTCCAAAAGGTTATTTGAACAAGGATTTAGCCCTAGTTTCTCAGAGTTCCTGTGTTGCGAGTAGTGTGAGGATGCTACAACATTCCCTCCCTAATACAGAATAATACAAGAAGCTAGAGTTCCTAGTAAAACATCTTGGTTCTTAAATGAGTTATGTACGTATGTATGTATGTATGTATGTATGTATGTATGTATGTTAACTTGGTTACTTTAGTTACTAAATTTTAACCTTGTAGATAATGTAAACATATCTTATTTAGCATGTGTTAAGATTATGTTTATAATGTTATGTATGTTTGGTTTGTTTATTCTTTATGAATATTACAAATGCTATTTTTGGGATATTTTTATTGAGAATTTATGAATTCTCACCCCGCTATGTTTCCATGTAAATCCTGGTCAAGACCCTAAAAACGGAAAGAAGAAGAAGCATGAAGACTAGTATAGTTTATATGCTTTAGTAGACAAAGCTTGTATATTTATTTATATTTGCTTTGAGTATGTATAATACTTTGCCCTTTTGAGGCTATAATGTATATATATATAACCTTTTCTTATGGCTATCCATAATTATTTGTAAATATTTATTGATTAGTTTGATGTTATAAGTTAGAAGTAGCATGATTAATACTACTTATCCGAATATATTCCAGATATACTAAGATACTGGTATTAGGATGTTACAATACTTATGAGATGAATGATAATGTGTACTTGTTATACTTATGAGATGAATGATATTGTGCACTTGTTATACTTATGAAATGAATGATAATGTGCACTTGTTATACTTATGCGATGAATGATAATGTGCACCTGTTATACTTATGAGATGAATGATATTGTGCATTTGTTATACTTATGAGATGAATGATAATGTGCAGTTGATATGCTTAAGAGATGAATTATGATGTATTGAAAATTGATATGCTCCTTTAAAATGTTGAAGTTGAGCCAGTAATTGAATTAAAATAGAACATGATAAAGGAAATGACGGTGATCATTTATGACATGATCCTTAGATGTTATTCTCTTATGAAGAGTAACCCATAGATTAGGATTTAGGAAATGACGGTGATCCTAGATCTGATAATGGAAATGATCCTCGTACTTGGGGGTGATCCTAGATGTGTATCCTTTGGAAATGATAGTGATCCTTTGGATATTTGGCTAGGGTTACCTAGGATAGTGCTATATAACAAAGGACTATTATGTATAGGCTAAGTGCACCTGCCTGATAAGCAGACTATCACAAAGTGTTGGGTAGATTGAGGAGGTGACATGCCCTCTCTACCTATTTGACATGAAAGGAAATAAGTCTAGGGAATGAGATGAGAAAGATGATAATTAATGAGCACTAAAGGAAAATTTAAAGACATTGTTTGAGCATTAGCACACCTTCATGAAATTGCTATATAAATCATTAATTTGATGATGAGTATTTGCAATTTGAGTTAATTGTAAATATTCTATATATAGTGTGAGATTATTTATATATTGTTATATTCTTGGAAAGTCCTATGATTTATTGATTGATGTACCTGTAAGGTTGTGTACTACATGGATTTATGATTATAAAATTTGTTGTTCAATGATTAAAATTGAACTTCTGCCCTCGGGAAGAGAGAGGAAACAATTTGACATTTGTCACCTTTCTGTGAAAGATTTTAAAAATGATTTAATTCCTTAAAGTAGCTAGAATTATTGTGATGATACATGTTTGTTAGATATGCTAGGAATTCCTAAAATTCTCACCCCGTTATATTCTTTTCCACAATGATTCCAACACATGATTCACCCATGAAGTAGAGATGCAGGCGCTGATGTAGTATAGAGATACTTATTCTTTTTTACCATTGTCATGTATTTATATTTATACAGTGATTTGTATATGGTTTGTATATACATATGTGTGTTTGTGTGTGTGTGTGCCTATGAAGGCTTGGTATATATAACTTGGATACTAATGTAGAGAACTAATATACTGGCTTGTATAGGTTACTAATGTCAGTATGATTTATACATGTTATGAATATAATTGTGTATCATAGGTACATGTTTGTACTCCAAATTAGTATATAAAAATCTCTATGGTACCCAATGTTCGCTCTTTTGCTTACCACAAGTGCATGGGTCGCACTTGTAGTATCGCGAAGAGTCAGATATCGTTCCCACGAGGACAACGTATTTCATATAAAAGCTAAGTATTAACCAATAGTCTAATTAATGCTATCCAAAAGCATAAAATTTATAAATGAATGTTTAAAGAAATATAAAGACTGAAGAGCCATAAATCTAAGATAAATAGATAGATAAAGAAATAAGAATTACTTTTCATCTCCTATTTCAACTAATGAATTGCAATCCTTACAAGCAACATCAAAGAATTGTTAAGTTAGCTTGAGAATCTGATGTAGTCAAAAGCCTATGTCTAGGTCAATCAACCCTGGTTTCTACTTGCCTAACTCACTAAGTTTCCTTGAGAGCCAGTACAACTTCCACTCATAAACGATCTATTCTCAAACACACACTATACATGGCTAATAGGTATATTTCTATCCTATTAACGAATCAACTCATCCAAGCCAATTGAACTCGCCGAACATGTATCAACCACACCATATCTATATTAATAAATCCCTGTGTCTAGTTCATTTGCCAATATTAACATCACGCAATTAGTGATCAGCCAATCACAAGCAATAAAGATAGATAATGATTGAACTTAATTAAACTTCAATATATACTCAAAAGATTACATATTCATCAGTATCTATAAGAAACTACAAAGGAAAACTTATATACAACCTAGCTAGCCATGAAACATGAAAGTACAAACAATAAATCATGTTCATGAAGTAATAAGAGGGAAAAGAAGAAAGGAAAGGAAGGAAGCTCATTAGATTTCATCCTCTAAGCTTGATTCACCCTCCATAAGAAGGATGGCCTCCAACCTTAGCCTTTTTCACTTCCTCTAGGTCTAAAAACCTAAAACCAGCAGCTGCTCTCCAAAAATGATGAAAAACTCTCGTAGAAATTTGGTGCAAATGTATTTATAAGCTGAATAAAATAGGGTCACGCCACAGCGTCCAACATGTCACGCCGCGGCGCGCGTGTAATTAGGTCACAGACGCCTGAGGCGCCACTCTTCAACATTGCGGTGCTTCAGCCTCGGGTTTTATCTACTGAAGCAGGGGAGCGCCGCGGCGCCACCAATCTACGTCGCGGCATTGGGTGCTGATCTTCTCTTTTAATCTTCTCTTAGGCTTCCTGGTCCACAGTTATTGCAATTTCTTCATTTTCATGCTTCATTTATGACCTGCCTATAACAGAGAAAGTATCAATTCATTTAATCACACAAATGTACTTAATTTGATCATAGTTTTGAAAGTATTTACACAAGATCAAAATGGAAGTCATCAGAATGAAATCAGATATAAATGTTGCTAAAACCTTCCATTAATGCTTACAAACAAGGACTAATCATGCCATAAAGCACAGATATAGGGTACTAATAACTACACTCTGTACAGTTATCACACCCCCAAATCTAGATTTTTGCTAGTCCTCGAGCAAAACAAAGTACATTCACAAAGATCAACTGGCAACCTATTTTCAGCCATTTTTTAACATTCCATTTTCACTTAACTCAAGCTAGTATATGATTGTTGCATAAACCTCAAAGAATACAGATACCTTAGAATCAGTTTCATGCATACACAATCCTCATCATGCTAACATTCATAGTTTCCTTTCATACAAGATATTCTTCCTAAACTCATGCAAGAAAAACCTCTTTCATTCAATTCAAATTCACCCAAATGAGGTTATAAACATACATATGAACATACTTCACAAAATCCACAAGATTGTATTACAACTATCTCTCCACTAATGTAAATCATGCAAGATTGAGGATCAAAAGGGTCTTTATTAGCTTATAATGTCAGGCCAAGGGTAATGGGTAACAGAATAAAAGGATAGGATTAAACACAAACATTGAGAAACATAAATGTGATATTCCAATTCATGAGCCAATAATGATATTAGCAGGGTATTTAACAATGAGATCAGAAAACTTGCCAGAACCACTTTGATGCTTTTCAACTTACTTCACTTTTGCTTTTGCTTTTCTTTTGCATTCATTTGTTTTTCTTTCTTTCTTTTTCTTCTAACTGCATATGGTTCCTTCAAGCTTATTTTGTACTGAATATTCATACCCCTAATCATAAGACTCACTTCAAGAAATAACATATATAATGCACTCAACAAACAAAGAAGGTAGGAAGAAAATGCAATGTTTTCACATGCATTAGAACGGTTAACAGGTTAACGATCACAATGGTTATGAAAAACAAATAAGGCCAAACAGTATAAGGCTTCAAAATAGGACCTAAGGATATCATCATATCAGGTAAGCTTTTTAAGGCTCAATCGATCCAAATAATGCCCTAATCATTTCCTCAATCAGACACAACCTAGAATTTCGCCTCAAGAGAGTTGCCAAACAATTTCTAGGATAATCAAATTTTTCACATGTATCATTCATAAACTTTCTTCAAGCAAACTTTCTTATCCTTTCCAAAGTTCAAACAACATGCAATTGGGAATCTCACCATGCATAAAAAGAAACTAGAATGCTTAAACATGCGCCAAAGATTACATATGGATTCACAGATAAATAAAGGTCAATTGTATCCACATCTATCATTGGGACAACCATACACACTAGTTTTTGAAACATTACAACACACCAAGTGAAAGGGAATGACGATTGTATCTTGAATGGATTTTTCATCAAATTTTTTCAAGATAACTGCTCCTAAAGTTAATATTTAAGCTACTATACTATAACATATATACACACTTCTAAAAGAAATATAAAACTAACAAACATACATAATATCAAAACATATGCATATAAACATAATAAACTGAAAACATAAGAGTACTGCATAAATAATCAAAACATAAAGTTAAAAAGACACCTCCCCAAACCTGAGGGAAACAGTGTCCGCACTGTACAAAAGAAAAATACATATATCAAAAAGTAAATACAACAAAAGAAATAATGCCCTGAATGCACAACTAGAAGGACGGATCATCACTGTCAGGGCCCTCGGCATCAGAACCATCATCATCCTCGTCATCATCATCATCACTATCAGGTACATCAGCAGCGGGTGCACGAGAAGGGCCAGCCTGGGTGGGAGCAGTGACCGAAGTGGGTGGGAAAGAAGGAACTGGGTAATCAGCCAATGGCAGCCTAAGACGCTTCGCCATCCACCTCTGCGTCTGCATCTGATACACCAACATAGCTTCCATCTGGGCACGCCAATCGGTATCATTAGTAGGTGCGGCCTGGGATGGAGCAACGCCCTCAGGTGCGGGAGCTGGTCGAGATGCTGGTCGAGGCTCTCCACGAGCCTGCCTCTGTCGTGCTGGCCCTGCAGCGGGAGTCACCCTTACTCGCTCAATAAATGTATCATTCAGTGGCTGCCAAACGTCGGTAAGCTCCTCATGAGGCCCCCAGCGGACCTGATGTCGACTGCACAAGGAATGGATAAGAAATGGGAAGAACAGGCTCCGATACTCCCTAGCAGACCTCAGTATCTGATGGAAGATGAGCGCGGCAACATCTATAGCGTGACCCTCCATGATGGCATAAATCAATATAGCTCTATCTCTGGTAACCTCTGAGAGATTAGCGGATGGCAGGATGCGCGTGCTGATAAAATGGTACCATGCCCAAGCCTCCGGGGTCAAATGAGTGTGCACAAAGTAGCGAGGTCTGTTGGTCTGGATGCTCATGGTCCACATTACAGGCTGAGACTCAGCCAAGCAAATCCGTGTCGTGACCACGTTAACATCTATACCCTCCTCCGGCTCCCATCGATAAAATTCAGTATAATCACAAATCTCAGGAGGCGGAGGAAGTCCAAGTGCAGCTCGAATAGCTGATGGAGAAAACTAGACCACACGACCACGAACTCTAACTGTAGTGGCCCACTCACCAATGAAAGCTGCATTCGCGTAGAACTCACAAACAATAGGAAGCACTGTAGAGGACTCAGGATGCTGGGCAAATGTGTTCTAGTTCAAGTGGTTCAAACGCCTCTCCAGCTCCGGATGTAGAGCGCGTGAAAATGCGAAGCCTCGCTCCGAATGAGCGGTCGGGTGATAAGAGTAGAGTACCTCTCGGCAACCTCAGCTGAGATAAATCGCCTCCTGTCAAAATCAGTAAGAGGGGGAGAAGGCTCCCTAGGCTGTCGACTGGATGAGCCTCTAAGCAAAACTCGCCCTCGCTTTGGAGCCATAACCTGAAACAAAATTGTCAAAAATCAGAGTGGATAATAGAAAACATTGAACATATGGAAAGATGAACAATTCTTCCAAATTTTAGGACTCAGCGCTGCAACATGAACACAGAGCGCTGCGGCGCTCAAAACTCAACACAGCGCCGTGACATTCAATATAACGTCACAATATTCAATCTGTCCTTACTCACGCCGCAGTATTCAACCTCACATCGCGGTGCGCAGCCCTTAAATTTCCAGGTACACACGCCTCAGGGCGTCCAATCTAACCCAAAAATGCAAACAGGCATTATTTAAGACTAAAACATAATAAAACCTAAGCATAAGTAACTAAAAAAAACTATTTAACAAATTAAAAGCAAAACCAAAAACAGAGACCCAAAAACAATCGAAGAAACAGGAAAATAAAACTAAAAATTGATAAAAAAAACTAAAAAGAATGAGATACATACCGTAATGGAGGAAAATGTAGGGTGAAAAGATGATGAGAAAGTAGAGAAACATAAGGAACTGGAAAGAGAGAGAACAGAGAACAAGAAAGTGAGAGAGAAAATATTGACAAAATGAAGAGACCTAAGCGTCTCTGCATAAAACACCACCGCCCACACGCGCCGCGGCGTGAAACCAAGTGCATCGCGGCGTGTATTAATTCCCTCCTAATTTAATTATTTAAATTATTATTATTTACTAATTACTATTTACTTTTCTTTTCTTTTTACTGCTGTGCTCATAGCACCGCGACATGAGGGTCTGCCAAGTCGCGGCACCGAGCTCCCTGGAATGTAGCCCAAACCACATCACGCCGCGGCGCTTTAAGTACTACGCCGCGGCGTGTATTAGTCAAACTGCATAATTCTGCAACAAATTCACTTCAGCTGTGAATTCGACTAAAATACGGCCTCTAGTAGCTCAAAAACTTGCCTACAAAGTTAATTTACAAAATAAAATACATAAATATACAAAATCTTAAAAAGCGAAATATTTACATATTCATGCTTTAAAATTGAAAATTTGGGTTCCCTCCCAAAAAGGGCCTAATTTATAGTCCCGGCAGGACTTGTCTGCTGTTCCAAATGCATTTCTATCAGTAAAGAGGAGCTTCCTCCTGATTTAAAAAATTAGTTTGATGCATTTGAAATGGCATGACTTTCAACTCCAAGTTTGGAGTCTGCTCAACAGGTGCATTTAACAAATTTACCACCATAATAGCCTTTAGCTATTTCATTTCACTATCAAAAATGACTGGACCTTTGCCATGAACACAGGCTTCACTGACATCTCCTTCCTTGGATGTTGGCCCATCAATAATGCTCACCAATGCACAATCTTCTAGATCTTGAGGGCTTTGTTGTGCATCAAAAATATTGAATTTCACCTCTTGATCCTGAACCCTCATGGTGAGTTCACCTTTCTCCAAATTAATCTGAGCTCTTCTTGTTGCTAGGAATGGCCTGCTAAAAATCAACGGGACTTTGCTATCCTCCTTCATATCAAGTATAACGAAATCCACAGGGAAGATAAACTTATCCACTTTAACCAACACATCCTCAATAACCCTCTTCAGATGAGTAAGGGTTCGATCCGCCAACTGTAGTGTAACTGAAGTAGGCGAAACTTCTCCCAAACCTAATCTTTGGTAAATAGAATAGGGCATGAGATTGATACTGGCTCCTAAATCGCACAGGGCATGGCCAGTGAACTTATCACCAATTGTGCAGGGTATGGTGAAGCTTCTGGGATCTTTGAGCTCAGGAGGGAGTCTGTTAAGCAGAATTGCACTGCATTCCGCTGTCAGGGCAACTATTTCGAATTCACCAAGCTTTCTCTTCTTTGATAAAATTTCCTTCATGAACTTAACATAGCTTGGCATTTGTTCTAAAGCTTCTGCGAATGGGACGTTGATTTGTAACTTTTTGAACACTTCTAAAAATTTCTGGAATTAGTGCTCAAGCTTTTTACTTACTTGCCTACTAGGGAAAAGCAACGGATGGACATATGGCTGGAACTCCTTCTTCTTCTCCTCTCCATTCCCATTGGCAATATCTCGACTTTGCCTGACTTCTGGGCTCACTACGTCCTCTTCTCTGACAACTGCATTATCCTCTTCAAACAGCTTTGTTCTCGGATTCCCTTGAATGTTTCTCCCACTTCTCAGTGAAATGGCATGGCAGTGCTCATTAGAGACACCCTTTGGATTATTTACAGTGTCACTAAGGAGGGTGCCAGAAGGCCTATTATTGATAGCACTAGCCAACTGCCCTACTTGAGTTTCTAATGCTCGCATAGAAGCAGTTTGGCTCTGTAACATCACTTCATGTTTTGCCAACTGAGAATCGGTCTTTGTCATGTAAGAATCCGTCTTGAGCATATACTGTGAAAACATGTCTTCCAAAGAGGGTTTCTGATCCTGGCACTGTTGTCTTGATTGGGAAGGGAAACCTGAAGAATTATAAGGTCTGTCATTCAGTGGAGCAGATGAGGAAGCTCTTGGATTGTCCCTCCAGGAGAAATTGGGATGATTCCTCCATCTTGGGTTATACTGGTTAGAGTATGGATTATTTTGTTGCGGACAGTAGTTACCAATATACTGAACATTTTCTGTACTGAAAGGGCAACTATCACTTGAATGATTCTCTCCACACTTGTTACACAGCACAAACAGGCTTTGTTGATGGCTAATCCCCAAACAATCCACTTTACTTGTTAATGTGGCCACCTGAGCTGATAATGCTGCCATTGGGTCAATTTCATGCACTCCAGCTACTCTCCGTGAAGTATTTCTTTCCAAAGGCCATTGGTAGCTGTTAGCTGCCAATTCATCAAGTAATTGAAATGCATCATCAAATGACTTGCTCAATAAAAAGCCTCCAGCAGTGGCGCCGTTGCCGAGGAGCCAATTTTTCAATTACACTATTAATTTATTTCCTATTTTTACTCTGTTTTTATTTTTGTTTTTATTTTTGAATCTTTCTTTCTGAGTGTTTTGTAGGTGTTGATGTCCATTGAAGGGGTAGACGAAGGATTGCTAAATTTGAGGAACTATATTGATCAACTCACTTCACATCCTCAATTTCCCTTCCATCCGGATAATTTCCACTTCACACCTGCTGACATTGAAGTTGCCCGTTACATTGATCTATCAAGTTCAGAGACATCTGAAATATCTGAAGAAGTGACGATGGCAGAAAACACTTTAAGGGCATTAGGTGCTCCAAATCTAGATCAACAACCTCTGTGCATAGACATTCTTGAAATTGAAGAGGCATTTGAATTGAAATCCGGCTTAATCCATCTCTTGCCATCTTTCAATGGATTACCCGGAGAGGACCCCAACAAGCACTTGAAGGAAATTCATGTGGTATATTCTAGCATGAAACCTGCAGGAATTCATGTAGAGCAAGTCAAATTGAGAGCTTTTCCATTCTCATTGAAAGACTCAACAAAGGAGTGGCTTTACTACTTGCCACCTGGATCCATCCAATCATGGCAGGACATGGCCCGAACTTTCCTAGACAGATACTTCCCTGCCTCAAAAGCTACAACAATCATAAAAGAAATCTGTGGTATTCAACAAAAGCATGGAGAATCACTCCATGACTACTGGGAGAGATTTAACAAGCTATGTTTCAGCTGCCCTCATCATCAAATAAGTGAGCAGCTCTTAATTCAGTATTTCTATGAAGGCTTACAAGTGATGGATCGCAACATGATTGATCTGCTAGTGGAGGAGCATTGGTTGATAAAACTCCTCAATAAGCTAGAAACTTGATCTCAAGAATGGCTGCCAATACTCAACAATTCTACTCTAGAAATGACACAGGAGTAAGAGCAGTGAAAGAAGTAGAGACAACCGAGTCTACGGCTGACAAGAAAATGACTCAATTGATCGCTATGGTTCAAAGGCTGAGCTTAATGGATACGAGGCAAAGCACCGCTTCATGCTTGTGGGATCTGTTGTTCATCCGGACATCCCACTCGATATGTGTCCCACTCTCCAAGAGGACACAAATGAGGAGGTAAGAGCAAGAGGGGATATCTTGGACTTTCAAAAAATTACAACCCCTACTCAAACACATATAATCCAGGTTAGAGGGATCATCCTAATTTCAGCTATGCAAAGCAACCTCAAAATCAACCTCCAACTTATGGACCTCCAAGATTCCAACAAAGGCAAGCACATTTCCCTCAGAGACAGCAGCAAGTTCAAGCTCCTAAGCAACCTGAGCCTTCACTAGAGGAGCTAGTGAAGCAAATGGCTACTAATAATTCACAGTTCCAACAAGAAAGAAGGACTACAATCAATAACTTGCAGAATCAGATAGGACAGCTATCCACAGAATTCAACAAGTTTCAAAGCCAAGTTTTAGGAAAACTACCCTCACAGCCAGAAGTAAATCCGAGGGAAAATGCTAGTGCTGTCACGTTGAGAAGCGGAAAGACGATGGATGAGCCTACATCTCCTCTACCAATCACTCAAGAGAAAGATGAACCACCCAAAGAAGCAAATGATAAGGGGCAAACTTCCAAAGCCCCTAAGGTAAGTATTTCTGAACCCCTTCCTAAATATGTTACTAAAGCTCCTTTTCCTAGTAGGTTGGTTAAAACCAAGAAAGAAGAAGCAGAAAAAGAAATACTTGAGACTTTTAGGAAGGTAAAGTTAATATCCCTTTGTTAGATGCCATTAAGCAGGTACCTAGATATGCAAAATTTCTTGAAAGAATTATACACTAACAAGAGGAAGTTAAAAGGAAATGAAAAGGTCCAAGTGGGAGAAAATGTTTCAATTTGTAATTAAAAAGAAACTCCCAACCAAATGTAAGGACCCTGGCACATTCACCATTCCATGCACTATAGGTAACACAAGGTTTGAAAGGGTAATGCTTGATTTAGGTGCATCTATAAATGTCATGCCATATTCTATTTATGCATCTTTATACTTGGGTCCTTTGGAACCTACTGGTGTTGTTATTCAATTGGCTGATAGATCTAATGCATACCCTAAGGGTGTGGTTGAAAATGTTTTGGTGCAGGTGAATGAATTAGTGTTTCCAGCAAACTTCTATGTTTTGGACATGGAAGAGGATGAGTCTCCCAAATCTGCTCCTATCTTGTTAGGGAGACCATTTTTGAAGACTGCACGGACAAAAATTGATGTGCACTCAGGAACTCTAACAATGGAATTTGATGGGGAATTAATTAGATTCAATATTTTTGAAACTATGAGATACCCAAGTGATGTGCACTCTGCTTGTTTAATTGATTCTTTTGATCCTTTTGATTCTTTAATTTCTGCAGCTTTTGATACTAACCATTTTGATGCTCTTGATACAATTCTAACTCATAGCTTAGATGTACAGGAGGAAAAGAAAAAGAGTGAAGAAGAGCCATGGAGTGAAGACATTGATGAAATTGTTACTGCCTTACAAGAGCTCTCTTCCACTCCAGAAGAGCACGAGGTAACTTTTATTGATTTACCTGTTACTACTGATATATCTCAACCTTCTGTTGTGCAGGCACCTGAATTGGAACTTAAAGCACTACCTGATCATCTTAAATACATCTTCTTGGGGGAGAAGAACACCCTTCCAGTAATAATTGCAAAGTCACTCACCCAAGAACAAGAAGAGAAACTGGTAGCTGTTTTGCAGGAACATAAAACAGCCATTGGTTGGTCAATAGCTGATATCAAGGGTATTAGTCCCTCCATTTGTATGCACAGGATATTAATGGAGGAGGATACTAAACCTGTGAGAGACCCTCAGCGGAGGTTGAATCCTCCCATGATGAAAGTTGTGAAAAAGGAGATATTGAAGCTCCTAAGTGTGGGGGTGATCTACCCCATTTCTGACAGCAAGTGGGTAAGCCCAGTCCAGGTAGTACCAAAGAAATCTGGAATTACTATGGTAAGAAATGCTGAAAATGAGCTTATTCCCACTAGGTTACAGATAGGGTGGCGTGTTTGTATTGATTACAGGAAGTTGAATGCCGCCACGAGAAAAGACCACTTTCCTTTACCTTTCATTGATCAAATGTTAGAAAGATTAGCTGGTTATTCTCATTATTATTTTCTGGATGGTTTTTCAGGTTACAATCAGATTGCCATAGCTCCAGAAGACCAAGACAAGACTACATTCACTTGTCCATTTAGTACCTTTGCATATAGGCGAATGCCTTTTGGACTCTGCAATGCACCAGGAACTTTCCAAAGATGCATGATGAGTTTATTTTCTGATTACATTGAAAACATCATTGAGGTTTTTATGGATGACTTTAGTGTCTTTGGAAATGATTTTGAAAATTGCCTACAACATTTAACATTGGTTCTTAAAAGATGCATTGACACTAACCTGGTACTGAATTGGGAAAAATGTCATTTCATGGTGAATGAAGGTATTGTGTTAGGTCATGTAATTTTTGTTAGGGGGATTGAAGTAGATAAAGCTAAGGTAGAACTCATGCATTCTTTGCCACCACCCACTAGTGTGCGAGAGATTCGTTCTTTTATTGGTCATGCAAGTTTCTACCGGAGATTCATCAAAGACTTTTCTAAAGTCTCATTGCCCCTTTGCAAACTTCTTCAAAAAGATGTTAATTTTAACTTTGATGAGAAATGTATGGAAGCTTTCAATAAACTCAAGAAGTTGTTAACTGTTGCGCCTATCATCGTGGCCACCCAACTGGGAGTTACCTTTTGAACTAATGTGTGATGCCGTGACTTTGCGAGGAGAGTCTTGGGACAACGAGTTGATAGAGTTCCTTATGCCATTTGCTATGCATCAAGGACTCTAAATGATGCCCAACTTAATTACTCAACCACAGAAAAGGAACTTCTAGCTGTTGTATTTGCTTTAGAAAAATTTAGATCATATCTAATTTATTCTAAAGTGATTGTGTTTTCAGATCATGCAGCCTTGAAGTATCTTCTAATAAAGAAAGAGGCAAAGCCTAGATTGCTCTGATGGATTTTATTGCTCCAGGAATTTGACTTGGAGATTAAAGACAAGAAAGGGAGCGAAAACTTGGTGGCAGATCACTTGAGTAGATTGGTAACTGAAGAGGAAGAAATGCCTATCATGGAGACTTTTCTGGATGAATATTTGATGGTTGCCAACACCATAATCCCTTGGTATGCTGACATTGTTAACTACCTGGTTACTAAGGACTTTCCGGAGGGTTTGAACAAGGCCCAAAGAGATAAATTAAGGAGTGACTGTAAATACTATATCTGGGATGACTCGTACTTATGGAAGCATTGTGCAGATCAAGTCATTAGGAGGTGCATTCCTGATTCTGAGACACACTCCATCCTCTCCTTTTGCCACACCTATGCATGTGGAGGACATTTCGGCAGTAAAAGGACAACCAATAAAGTGCTTGACAGTGGTTTCTATTGGCCTTTAATTTTCAAAGATGCTTACAACTTCTGTAAGTCTTGTGACCGCTGTCAGAGAACAGGTAATATTGGTCCTCGTAATCAAATGCCTCAGACTCCAATCATTTTTGTGGAACTCTTTGATGTGTGGGGTATTGATTTCATGGGACCATTCCCTCCTTCATTTGGTTTCACATATATTCTTTTATCTGTTGATTATATGTCTAAATGGGTGGAAGCAAAAGCCACCCGATCTGATGATTCTAAAACTATTGCAGATTTTGTTAGAACACATATTTTCTCTAGGTTCGGGACCCCAAGGGCTATCATCAGTGACCAAGGGACTCATTTTTGTAACAGAACATTTGATGCTCTATTGAAAAGATATGGAGTTATGCATAGAATCTCTACTCCTTACCATCCACAAACAAATGGGCAAACTGAAGTGTCCAACCGGGAGATTAAGTCAATCCTTGAAAAGACAGTGAATCCCTCAAGAAAGGATTGGAGCACTTGACTTGAAGACGCTTTATGGGCTTATAGGACTGCCTATAAGACTCCCATTGGCATGTCACCATTTCGGTTGGTGTATGGAAAGCCCTGTCATTTGCCCGTTGAGTTGCAACATCGCTCTTATTGGGCCATTAAACAAGTAAATATGGAATTGGAAGGAGCTGGAAAGCAAAGGAAGTTCCAGTTACAGGAACTGGAAGAATTAAGAAATGAGGCCTTCGAGAATGCCCTGATTTATAAGACTAAAGCTAAGGCATTCCATGATCAGTTAATTTCCGAAAGAAATTTCACGAGAGGGCAAAAAGTTCTACTTTTTCAATCAAGACTCAAATTGTTTCCAGGTAAACTGCGTTCTAAGTGGATTGGGCCATTTGTGGTAACTAATGTTTTTCCTTTTGGTGCAGTTGAGATCAGGAGTGAAATTTCAGGCAAAACATTTAAGGTCAATGGTCATCGTCTTAAACCTTATTATGAATTTCCAGAGAACGCAGAAGTGGAGGTGATGAACCTTCTCCATCCGCATTATGAATAAAAAAAAAGAAAAAAAAAGAAAAAAAAATAGCTGTATGCCCGACAATAAGCGACAACAATTGTGAAAATCTTGCAGTATGAATTTTATTGGCCTACTTTATTCAAGGTCTGCAAAAGCTGTGAAAATTGGTCAAAAAAGTTCTGCTTTGAGATTATCATCTGCACCTACTCCTTGGAAAATTGAAATCTAGGAGGCGCGATTCTTTGGTTGTCAAACACGTGGGGCCGTAGATATGGGATCCTAGGAATGGTAATGCGCTTAAAGTTAATGGACAAAGACTCAACCATTCCTGGAAAACCAAGTTCTTGAGTTCTTTTGTGTTGCCGGTTAAGTGGCGGACACGGTACTCCGTGACTCTCAAGTCGGTTTATTTTTAGTTTCCCAAAATAACTGAACTCTTCTTCTCCTTCAAAATGGATGTCATTCTTTCAAACCTGAGCAAATATTTTCCTTCTCTTCCTCAAAATGCTCTGAGAACAATCTACAAAGTTTAATGTGAAAGATTGAGACTGTTAATGCACAAAGGTATGCCAGAAGATGTATGCTGGATAATTGAAGCAAAGGTCCGATTAGCAGATGAGTCCTCAATTTCATTTAACTCATATATGCTCGGTCTTGGAAGAAGTTCATATTCTAAAAGGAGAAGAGCAAAAAAGTTACAAGTTTGTCACAAATGTGGACGATGGAACTGTAACAAGCGATGTCGTACTTTGGGGATGGTTTCTGCAAATAGAGAAGATAAAATTTTCTTAATTAAGAATGGACTGAGTAAGGAATCATTAGATGATATCTTATTGACTCTTGAGACGCATTCTTGTGGATTGGTGCATCGTGAAATTCTTAAATTGTGGAATCTCTTCAAGGATGAAGAAAAACGCTACAATCTTGGGAATCTGACTCTAAAAAACCCTGTTTGCCAATTTATAAGAAAATTGGATGGGAAGCTTATCCTCGACTCATAGAAGACGTTTAAGCCGTTACTGGACGTTAAACCAGAGGCAGATGTGAGCCATATCCACAAACAATCTGTACATATCATCATCTTATTCTTCTTCATGTCATCTTTTAAAAAAAAAAACAAAAAAACAAAAAACAAAAAACAAAAAAAAAAAAGATTCTGTGTTTCTTAATTTCAACCTTTTCTGACAACAGCCAACCTACCCTCATAGGTACAATTATTTCCCTTCCTATTCTTTTTCTTATTTAAACACTCCATTTTCTCCACTAACCTTCAACTCAGAAACACTCAAAGAGAGGAAGAGTATAGAATGGGGCCTTCTATTCGTAACCTCAAAAATGTCTGTGTTTTTTGTGGGTCGCGTTATGGGAAGGGATTAGAATTTGTAAACGCAGCTAGCACTCTTGGTCGATCACTTGTTGCGAGGAATATTCATCTTGTATATGGGGGAGGTTGTCGTGGGTTAATGGGGCCTGTATCACTTTCTGCTTTTATAGGAGGCAGTCAGGTTTTAGGTGTTATTCCTAAACCTTTAGCTAAAAATAACATCACTGGAAAGACAGTTGGAGAAGAAATTCAAGTAACATCCATGCATGGACGAATGAAAACAATGGTTGACAATTCTGATGCATTTCTTGTCTTACTAGGTGGTTTTGGTACTTTGGAAGAAATTTTTCAAATTGTCTCTTGGGCCGAACTGAACATCCACCATAAACCCATTGGTTTGTTGAATGTTAATAATTTCTTTGATCTTTTGTTATTTTTTCTTGACAATGCAGTGGAACAGAAATTTATCACTCCTTCGGCAAGACAACTTCTTATCTCTGCCTCCACTATTGATGAGCTCATTGATAAATTAGAAGCTTTTGAGTATGTACCTGATAAGGTATTAGCTCAGATAGATTGGTCAACAGGAAGCAGCGAAGGAAGTGACAAGAAAAGAAAGCCAGATCTGACACTTTCTCTTTAGTCGGTTTGATTTTATTGTACTTTGTTTCTGTTTAAATTTGTGTCAGTTTTCTCCAACAGGTAATATCTTCTATCCTTTACTCATCTATATTTTAACATTGGGGACAATGTTGTGATCTAGTTGGGGGGGAAGGATAGTTGACCTAAAAAAAAAATTTGTTTTGTTTGGAAAGTATGATATGATTGTCATGGACTTATTAAACTAATTAGTGATGGCAGAGTAAGGAGTAATTTTACTCTTGAGACGCATCTTAATTGGTGGCAGAGTAAGGAGTTTGTTTTTAGGTAGTAATTAATTAGTATTAAATTGTGGAAGTACTAAAGTTTTATTATTTGATTTCTTTTCAGGGTCTGATGCGGCACTGACAGTGTGTTTCTTTTCCTGCTTGGCGTTGATTCACTTCTTATCAGGTTGTGTTGCTCTTTTCTATCTCTCTCTTTCACATTGAGGGCAATGTTATATTAAGTGTGGGGGAGAGATTTTAGCATTTTTTTTGTTGTTTAAAAGAAAATAAATTAAAAAAAAAGGGTTCATTGCATGATTGAATAACTTTTCTCCCTTCTTGAACTGATGTGCTTGGTGGGCCTGACAACTGATTTTTATCTAAATTTTAATCACTACATCCGCACGTGGATCGACCCTTATCTAAATTTTCTGGTGGGCCTGACAATCTTTGGAAAAATTCTGATGCGTGCGGATGTAGTGATTAAAATTTAGATAAAAATCAGTTGTCAGGCCCACCAGAAAATAAAAACCTTACAACTAGTTGTAGTTAGTAAGGGTCGATCCACAGAGAATTAATTTAATTAACACTATTAAATAATTCCCAATGTAAACTCTGATTAATAATAAACAGTAAATAGGGGATTTTGGAGTTTTGATGAATAATGAACAGCTTCAAAGACAATAACAATAAACAAACTGAAATCAACAATATAAGAAAATTGATTAAGAGATTAATTCCACCACTAGATTTATATAATAATGTAAATTCACATATCATTTTATTCCAACATGCTCAATTATGTTTTTATGCAATTGTGAGAGTAAATCTCTGTTTTCCTTACGTGTTGGCCAATTTAGCAACCGCTCAAATCAACTCCTAATCACTGATTAGTCATAAAGCAACCGCTCTTACAACTATCCAACAATTGCATTAAGATTTAGAAAACCAATTACACTAAGATCTAATCACACACCGGGATTAAATTACTTAGAACATATATTTCTCTAGATCTACTACCACAACCGTGTATAATAAATCCAGATCTACCACTTTTATAACTGGCAAATAGCACAAAGATAATTATACCCACATGAACATCATACATCCCACTAGATCTACTACCACAACCGTGCATAATAAACCCAGATCTACCACTTTGAAAGTGGAAACAAGTATAAAAACCTTCATACCAACAATAGATTCAGAAATATATGACTAAAAACATAACTGTGTTGAAATAATCAAATATGCAAGGTTCACAATATTAATACTAGTGGTTTCATCACTCCCTTAACCAAGGGAGGTTTAGTTACACATAAATAGAAGGAAAACACAAGAAAAACTATGAAGAAACAAGAAGAAACTATGAGAGAAAATGAAGGAGAGTCCAACTTGTGTTTTTCATGATAACCGATGGTGCCTTTTATAGAAGTCTAGGGTAGCAAAATGACAAAGGGGAGTGGGTTGGTAAATGGGGTAGTTGAATGGGTTGGTGAGTGAAGTAGTTGAGAGGGTTGGTGAGTGAAGTAGGTGAATGGGTTGGTGAGTGAAGTAGGTGAATGGGTTGGTGAGTGAAGTAGTTGAATGGGTTGGTGAGTGCAAAAATTTCTTGTCTGACTTGGAAGCCAAAAACGACCAACTATACTTCAGACCCATGAAAAGTATTCTTCATGAAAGTCGTAGATCTTTGTCTTGGCTATAACATACATATCTGGATTGTCCAATTTGGCTTTCTACATCCCAAGATATGACCCAAATACCGCGGTTGCTCAAACCCAACTTCAGCATCTCTGTTCCAACTTGCAAGCTCAAGCTGACCTATTAGACTTCATTTTTTCAAAAGGTGTTCTTCATAAAAGTTGTTTATTTGGATCTTGATTATCAACTCTCCAAATTTCAGCCCATCTCCATTATTACAGCTTGAGATATGATTTTATGAGTGCACACCATTTGGATTCTAGTGATAGAACCCGTATTCTGCCTTCCATGTAAACTTAGGTCCCTTAGACATCTGTTTAGGACTTTGAGCTCTTCATCAAAGTTGTAGAGCTTCCTCTTAGCTTTCCTAAAAGGTAAAATTCATGATTATCAGATATCAGGAACTCAAGTTATGGCCAAAATACAGAATCAGTGTCAAATCTCAATAATGCTGAAAATATTCAATTAGGACCAATTTGAGCTCAAACTCACAAAATCATACCAAACTCAATCGATTAAGAATATGGAGAGTGTAAATGACTAAACATAAGGGTTTCTTAATGAATAAAATATGTGATTATCAAGCAGCTGCATTTACTATAGGTCAATGCTGGGGTAGCAATCCTTTGTGAAATGAGTAAACTTGGTGCCATGGTGGAATATCATGATGAGGGCACCTTCGAAGCAAATCCTTGTATCTCTCCCATGCTTCATACAAGGACTCAGAATCAACTTGGGTGAATGATGTGATATCATTCACCATCTCAGCAGTCTTGGCCGGTGGAAAATACTTATTAAGGAATTTACCGCACAAATCATTCCAAGTGCTGATGGATCCCGCAGGTAGAGACTGCAACCAACTCTTGGCTCTATCTCGGAGAGAGAAGGGAAAGAGCCGTAAGCGAATAGCATCATCAGAAACACCATTATGCTTGAACGTGTCACAGATCTCCAGAAAATTTGAAAGATGAGCATTAGGATCCTCCTTGGGCAAACCGCCAAATTGCACAGAAGTCTGTATCATTTGAATGATGGCCGGTTTGATTTCAAAATTATTAGCATAGATGGCAGGCCGTCTAATACTGGACTGCAAGTTCTCCATCTGAGGGGTTGCAAACTGCCTTAATGGTCTTGTATGACTATCATCCTCCATCTCTTGTATTCCAAGTTCTACCATCAAAGTACCTTATAACAAAATAATCTGAAAAGTTAGTTTAATATGTACAAGACAAAATTTGAATTAGTATTAACTAAACTCATTGCTAATATCAGTTAAACAGAAATAACCGTTATCCCTGGCAACGGTGCCAAAAACTTGTTCGCTCTTTTGCTTACCGCAAGTGCACGGGTCGCACTTGTAGTATCATCAGGAGTCAGATATCGTTCCCACGAGGACAACGTATTTCATATAAAAGCTAAGTATTAACCAATAGTCTAATTAATGCTATCTAAAAGCATAAAATTTATAAATGAATGTTTAAAGAAATATAAAGACTGAAGAGCCATAAATCTAAGATAAATAGATAGATAGAGAAATAAGAATTACTTTTCATCTCCTATTTCAACTAATGAATTGCAATCCTTACAAGCAACATCAAAGAATTGTTAAGTTAGCTTGAGAATCTGATGTAGTCAAAAGCCTATGTCTAGGTCAATCAACCCTAGTTTCTACTTGCCTAACTCACTAAGTTTCCTTGAGAGCCAGTACAACTTCCACTCATAAACGATTTATTCTTAAACACACACTATACATGGCTAATAGGTATATTTCTATCCTATTAATGAATCAACTCATCCAAGCCAATTGAACTAGCCGAACATGTATCAACCACACCATATCCATATCAACAAATCCCTATGTCTAGTTCATTTGCCAATATTAACATCATGCAATTAGTGATCAGCCAACCACAAGCAATAAACACAAATAATGATTGAACTTAACTAAACTTCAATATATACTCAAAAGATTACATATTCATCAGTATCTATAAGAAACTACAAAGGAAAACTTATATACAGCCTAGCTAGCCATGAAACATGAAAGTACAAACAATAAATCATGTTCATGAAGCAATAAGAGGGAAAAGAAGAAAAGAAAGGAAGGAAGCTCATTAGATTTCATCCTCTAAGCTTGATTCACCCTCCATAAGAAGGATGGCCTCTAACCTTAGCCTTTTTCACTTCCTTTAGGTCTAAAAACCTAAAACCAGCAGCTGCTCTCCAAAAATGATGAAAAACTCTCGTAGAAATTTGGTGCAAATGTATTTATAAGCTGAATAAAATAGGGTCACGCCGCGGCACGCATGTAATTAGGTCACAGACCCCTGAGGCGCCATTCTTCAACGTTGTGGTGCTTCAGCCTCGGGTTTTATCTACTGAAGCGGGGGAGCGCCGCAACGCCACCAATCCACGTCGCGGCGTTGGGTGCTGATCTTCTCTTTTAATCTTCTCTTAGGCTTCCTGGTCCACAGCTATTGCAATTTCTTCATTTTCATGCTTCATTTGTGACCTGCCTATAACAGAGAAAGTATTAATTCATTTAATCACACAAATGTACTCAATTTGATCATAGTTTTGAAAGTATTTACACAAGATCAAAATGGAAGTCATTAGAATGAAATCAGATATAAATGTTGCTAAAACCTTCCATTAATGCTTACAAACAAGGACTAATCAAGCCATAAAGCACAGATATAGGGCACTAATAACTACACTCTGTACAGTTATCACCCAATTTGGTAAATGCGTAAGTTCCTAGAGTTCTATATGGAGAACTCAAAGGACACTAAGGTAATACAGAAATTAGAAGGAAAAAAAAGTTAACCCTTACAAGGCTTGAGTAAGAAATAAATTTGATATAGTGAATTACCGAGGTAAGTGACAGTTAAGCTGTAACGTGCCTGTGCCTAAGTTCTTCAATGTAATCTGAATATACGTGGAGTAATTAGACTTGGGGAGTTACATTTAGTGGTATTAGAGAAGTTCATCCTACTGAGCCTAAGGTATGGACTGGTTATGCTTTTGGCATAATTAAATGTTCCTGTTATAAGTTATGCATTTTTTTTATCTTTGAATGTAAAATATATAGATAGAATTGCATAACAACCTTGGGTGTGAATGTTAATGGTTACTATCACACTGTTACATGATATTAAGACTGATCAACTCAATATGTATTGTTTTGTGTGTATAAGAAACTATGACATCCACCAGGCGAACTCGTGCTGATAGGGAACCTGCCAATAAAGATACGACAGAAATGACAGGAGCATTTAGAGAGATGATTGCTACTATAAGGGAGTAGATTGCCATTACAAACAGAATGCTAGAAAGGATGTGAACTAACCTACCTAGACAACTAGTTAATAATGTAAGACCCGTGAGAAATCAAAATTTCCATGATCTCTCAGAGTTTAGGAAAGCCAATCCTTCATCCTTTAAAGGAGAATATAATCCAGTTAAAGCTAAAGGATGGGTTAAAGAGATGGAAAATATTTGTGCTATTATGGCATGCACTAATTAGCTGATGGTGTCTTTTTCCTCTTATATATTGGTAGAAGAGGCAGAAAGTTAGTGGACCGATGCTATGAGACTGCTAGAGCTAGCAGGTACTCAAATTACTTAGGAGCTATTTAGAATTGCTTTGCTAGATAAGTATTTTCCTAGGAACTTGTAGAATATGAAATAGTTAGAATTTCAAAGAGTTGAGCAGGAAAGTATGTCTATAGGCCAATATGTGGCCAAATTCAAAGAATATCTAAGTTCTCCTCTTATTTTAGATACAATCCAGATGAGGATTGGAAATGTGTGAAATTTGAGGCAGGATTGAGAGAAGATATCTGGACGACTGTAGGGAGCTTGGAAAATAGAGACTTTCCTGCTCTAGTTAACAAGTGTAAGATTGCAGAGGCTTATGACTTTAAGCCTCCACAGGAACATAAGCCACATAATTTCCAAAAAAGTAAGAGGTGAAATGGTAAGTTCAAAGGGGTACTTCTCGGTCCAAGTACCCACAAGATAAAGGAAAGCGAGATTAGATAGAAACTAGGGGACCTAAGTGCACAAAATATGGCAGAAATCTAATGTTTTTTTCTCAAGTTTTTATTTTTCAAAATCTTTGGTAAGCTTCATAAAGCTTTTCTTGAGAGAATAATACTTTGAAGAGAGGAGCTTAAAATCACATAGAAGATCATCAAAAGCTTCTTGAAGTTCTGAACAAGATAGGTCAGAATCATATACCTCATTTTCTTCATCACTGCCAACATTTTCAACTAGACAAATATATGTTGATTCGGAGTTCTCATCTTCACTTTCTGATGATGACTTGTCCAAGTCTTCATATGTTGCCATCATTCTTCTTCATCACTTAAGCATAGGGCATTTTGTTCTGATGTGACTAAGTTTCTGGCATTTCATTATTAGAATTCCCATCTTCTAATTCATCAGAATCTTCTAATTCTTTAGTAGCATTGAATGAAGTGGGTTGAGATGCAAATTTTACACTTTTTTGATTGACCTTGAGAACTATGGACTTTTCTTTATTTAGTATGTCCTCATCAGCTTTAGCAAGCTCCAGCTCATGTTTTGAGAGATCCAGGTGACTCATCTAATTTGAAAGTGCTCAAATCCTTAGCATCTTGTATTGCGGTTACTTTAGGTCTACATATTTTTGGAAGACTTCTTAGAATTTTTCTGACATGATCTTGGTTATTATAGGCTCTTCCAAGAGATTTCAAACCACTGACAATGGTTTGGAATCTATCAATCATTTCATCAACAATCTCATGTTCATGCATTTTAAAGATTTCATATTGATGAACCAATATGTTGATTTTAGATTCTTTTACTTAATTAATGTCATCATGAGCAATGGTCAGAGTATCCCGCATAGTTTTTGTAGTTTCACAACCATGGACCTTGTCATATTCACTTCTGCTTAAAGCACAAGTGAGAAAGAATTTAGCTTTAGAGTTTAGTTGATGTTTTATTTTCTCAACTTCATTCCATCTTTGTCTTGACTTATCAATCTTAGTACCATCAGTAGCAGTAGTCTTTGGAACATAGGGACCAATCTCGATAATATCCCATATATCAATGTGAGCAGAATTCATAAAAAGTCTTATCCTGTCTTTCTAATAGTGGTAATTTTCACCATTGAAAGCTGGTGGTTTATTGAGTGAGGATCCTTTGGTTAAGAAGGGAGTAGCATTATGATCTACCATGCATCATGAAGGACCTTTCCTCTTCGCTAGTCAGGCATTCAACCAAGAAGTTGAGCTCTAATACCAAATGAAGGTGGCAAAGTGCACAAGAAGGGGTTGAATTATGCCTTTTTGGAATCCTTTTTTGAACACTCTCTTAAACTTAAAATAGATTTCTCAAGTATGAAACTTGGATGATTAGAGTTGTTAGTACCTAAGCAGTAATCAGAAAGGTAACAAAGTTTAGAAAACACTTAGAGAATGCTTAGATAGGCTTCTCTTAACAGTCTGAAAAACTTTTACTGATATAACCTTTAATCAGAAAATAGTTTTCACAAACTTATCTCTTTATCAGATTGAACTTACAGAAGTTTAGAAAATTCGTTAAGCTCAAAATTTAGAAAATTGATTTAATAGCAAAGTCAGAAAATAAAGAGAAAGGGTAGAGAAGCAATACATTTAGAATTTATACTAGTTCGGCTAACCACTTGCCTACTTCCAGTCCCCAGCAAAACATGTAATGCCCTAATCCTAACATCTCGATATATGTGATAATCACATATTTTATACATTAATAAACTCTTATTTTTAATCATTTACACTCTCTATGTACTTAATTAGTTGATGCTTGGTCATATTTTGTAAGTTTGGGCTCAAATTGAGCCTAATTGAATTTTTTCAGCATTATTGAATTTTGACGTTGTTTCTATATTTCGGCCATAACTTGAGTTCTAGATATTTGAAAATGACCCATTTTATCTTGTAGGAAATATGAGAGGAAGCTTTACAACTTTGATGAAGAGCTCAAAGTCTCAATTGGATGTCTAGTGGACCTAATTGGGCCTGGAAGTTCAGACTCAGGTTTGGGGAGTATATAGCATTAAAATGAGCATATCTTGGTCAATTCAAATCCAATTCAGAAGAGACTTAGGCTAATACATTCCTACAAGGCACAACTATGTTTGGGAAGTGTAATGAGGTATTAGAGGCCAATTTATGAGGCAGTTTATATCTGTCGAAATAGAAATCTGAGAATCAATTTTTTATTCCACACTTTTCTCACCTTCTCTCTCTAGATCTAGATCTAGATCTTTCTCTCTTCTTCTCTTCCTTCTCTCTAGTTTTTCTCTTCTTTTTCTGAGTTCTTCCCTCCCATTCAAGGAGGGGTAGAGCCTTTAATCAATCCAAGGGATTGAACATTCTTGATTCTTAATCTTGAGATTCTGTTTTAATTGTTTACATTCAATTGTTGATCTAGTTTCTCTTCTTCTTCTCTTTTTTCAAATTCTGATTAGGTACATAATTTGATTGGGATTTACATTTGATAATTGCATAATTACTATGTGCTAAGAGAGGAATTCAAAGACTAAACAAGGCATTGAAGGTGCTTGATGAAATGTTTAGCTTGATTGAATCTTGGTTTTTAAGTTAATTCGGGTTTTGGATGGATGCTTAAGTTCTAACCTTAATTAATTGAATTCTGGAAGCATTTCATCTAGAAGATCCATGGATCATTGAGAGGCATCTTGATGTGATCTAAGACCAAGGATTTAATTGATAATTGAATGGACCTTTAGTGATCAAGGATGGATTAATATCAAGATTGGTTATTATCTTGGATTGGTTGTTTTCTAAATTCTGTTTACTATTTTTATTTGCTCTTTGTTATTTAATCTTACAAACCATTTCCCCCCTGTTTATCAACCTATTAATCTGATTATGTAATTAGAGTGATCTATAGGCTCGACCTGGCGTTACCATATACTGCAAATAGTTTTGGTAATTCGGTTATAAATTGATTTAAATTTGATAACCTCGGCAATTATAAAATTTTTGGCACCGTTGCAGGGAATCACTTTGATTTTGATCAATCTTATTGACAATATATTTGACTACTAATCTCTCACTAACCCCTGTGTTGTTGTGTTTTGGTGGTTTTCAAGAAAAAATGGGTGATTACGGGTCACTTTACAAAATTTCGTACTGACAACAAATGTGCCCAGAATGAGCTAAAAGTTGGTCAGTTGAAGGAAAATGGCCTAATAAACAAGGCTCACATTAATTGTGAGGTCACCCTTATTTTTACCAAATTCCATTGTTTAGACCAATTTTTCAATTTTTTTAATACTTTTATTGCATTGTTTAATTTGATTTTTGCGTAGTTTTCATGCTGTGGCGGTCCCATAATTTTTAAAAATGTGTAGATAGGTTAACTAGATTTATTTTGGTAGAAAGTATTGTGTAGTCAATTTTGCATGTTTTTGTTTTTATTTTTTTTTTTATGATGCATGACTAGATATTCTGCTAGCTAATTGCTTGATATTGATCTTGAGATTGAGAGGTGTAACACCCTGAATTTTTCTAACTTTAAGATAAATGACGGTTACATCCCCAATGTACTGTTTTGTAATTTCTATGAGTAGTAAACTGAATTTGACTGTTTCGTGAGTGTATTTGATTGTTGTATGTGATTTGCTCCGAGCCAGGGAAATAAAAATTTTCTGGCCGAAAAAATATTATTTTAATTAATTAGAGCCGGGGGATCTTACTAAACCCAGTTCTGATTGATATATATATTAGTTTCGTAATTTTTAGGATTTAACTGTGCAATAAATTTTTTTATATTATTATAATATTATTTTATGTTACAGTAACTACTGTCTCAAAAATAGTAGAAAACTGTTTTAAAATAATCACGGATCTTTAAAAAGACTGTAGAACTTTATAAATTTCTAAGCCAATGGGAACAAGTCAACAAAAGTGGCTTGATTATTTTGGACCATTAGATGCAAGCTTGGTGAGCAAGTCTTGATCAATGGTGGAGATGCAAGCTTGGTGAGCAAGCTTTGATCAATGGCTAGGATGTAAACTTGGTGAGCAAGCTTTGAAGATGGCCATAGATCTAATCAATGGATAGAAATTAAAGATGAAATCAATGGTTAGGATTAAGTCAAAAGATGTAGGCTTGACTTTGGGTTAGTAGCTAATTAAGCTTAATTTGACAAGCTTAATTACCTAATTAGTAAACTAATTAAACTAGCTTAGTTATTAAATAATTATAATCTAAATACTAATTAGATGTGCTAATATTGTTTAGAAATTATAAAACATGTAATTATATGTCCAATTAAATAGTTATAGAATTAGATAATTAATTAAGATTAATTAAGAAATTAAACCTAATTAATTAGTTACCTAATTAGCAATTAATTAAACTTGAATTAAAACAAATTAAATTCCTAAATGGCCTTGGGCCACACGGTTTTGGGCAGCAGCCCTTCATATTCACCTTTAACTTTTATTTTCACACTTTTCACGTTGAAAACCTTCCATTTTCTCTCCAAATATACCAAGACTCCATGTACCTTTCTTCTTCTTTTTCTTTCACTCCATTCGGCCAAGCTCTCCACTACACCATCCACCCACCCAAAAATTTTCCTTCTTTGTTCTTCTAACTCTAAACATCTACCCAAAATCATCTCTAGTTGGGAGTTTTTGCAAATTCCATCATTTGCAAGCTTGAAGACTCACCTTGAAGTTTCTTCTTTAAAGGTAAAATTCATTGTTTTTCCGTTCTATTTTCATTTTTAAGTTTCCAAGCCATGATTGATCCATGGTATGGTTTTCTTTTCTAGTAGTAACCCTTAGAAAATTTTATTTATTTTCTTAGGTATTTGAAGGAGCTAAAACCGAAATTCCAAAGAAGGATAAAAGAAGAATTTTCTTCATTTTAAGGTAAGAGGAAGACTATAACCTAATTATCCTTGAGTGGTAGTAAGGAAATGGAATTTTGTGTGTAGTAGAATCCATAAGGATTCTTTTATATGTTGATTGTAATGATTTTTCATGCATATTTGGTATTGTTAAGTTGACTTGCTAGTGTTTATAATGTTGTAAATATTAGTGTGATGCTAGAGATGCATGAGTATTCCAAGGAATACAACACCCTAGGATTCGGTCATAACCCTGAAAAGTGGATTTTGGATGTTTTTAAATTAAATTACAAAGAGTGTTTAAGGGTATTTAATGGAATTAATAATGTTTAAATGTTGTTAGTATTTACCGTAATGCAAAAATATTTTACAGTTACTTGAAAAATATTTTAAGCAGTTTTAAACTATTTAATAAATCTTTCTGTTAGAAAAATAAACTGTTTATTTAAGGAAAATATCAGGATTTGAAAAACGTAATAAAAATTTTACGCTATTGATGAGAATAGCAAATTTTACTGTTGGGCCAAAATGGTGGACCCGTATATGTGGAAAGTTATAGTGCGCCAAGTGGGTGCGTATTGTAACCTGGTTATGTGGAAAATATAGTGTGCCAAGTGGGAGCGTACTGTATTTTGAGATTTGTGCCACTGAGGGCATTTGCATAATTATTTTTGCCATTGAGGGTATTTTTGTAAATAATTGAAGTTCAAGGGTATTTTCGTAAATAATTGAAGTTTGAGGGTATTTTCATAAATAATTGAAGTTTGAGGGTATTTTCGTAAATATTTAAAGTTTGAGGGCATTTTTATAAATAATTGAGAATTGATGACATTCTTGTAATTATTTGAGACTTGAGGACGTTTTGGTAATTATTGCTTTGTTCATGCACTGAGTCGTGCCAATTGGAGAATTGGTGATTTGATTGACGAGATGAATAACATCGTGTTGTCGATGTGATAAGCGTAGTGGGTTCATTTCTGATATGGACTTGGAGACATTGGTGTGCATTATTCCATATGTGGTCAGGGGGTAGCTCCTTCTGGGCCGTGGTACGTGGTAACACACTAGTGTTCTCGACAAGCACTATACTTAATCGAGATTTGAGAGGACTATTTTTACTGCCTGTAGTTACACGATGTTGTGACTGTGTACTACGCCATGATGTTTTAGTGGGCTATAGACACAAAGTATTGACAGTGCAATAGCAATCACAACGATCAGTTATAGACACAAAGTGTTGACAGTGCAATAGCTGGTCGGGGTAGTCAAGCTATAGACACAAAGGGTGGACAAGTGCAATAGCCGGTGAAGGCGGATATTAGAACTTTCAGATCATTCTCTCTGATATCGTTGTGTGTGTTGTAGCTCCATGGAGTAGGACTGAGTCATTTTATAGTTTTGGCATATTTATCGTGTATTTATTATTTATTGTGATGGATTCTATTCTTTTCCATAATTAGTTATTGTTAATGTTTATTATCTGTGCTGATATTAATTGCTATTCTCGTTGCATTGTCGTTTTCTTATGCGCCACACTTGTGATATATTGGGTTGTCTTACCTCTGTGTTGTTTGTATTATTGTGTTATATATATATAGACGGAAATGAAGAGATTGAAGAACAAGTATTAGGCAATGAATACCATATAGAGGAGGAGCCACAATCTACAGATTTCCAGTCTGAGTATTTGGAGCCTTCAGATCATCTGTACCGGTTGAATTGACTCAAAGAAGATGACTACGCCAGGATTCTTAGGTTTTGTAAGAATAGAGTTCTATAGAGGAATAGAAGGCTGGCGTACTCGTGAAGAAAGCAATTTTGTAGTGTATATGGGAATTATTACTTTTTCTTTGCGTCCGGAATATGATGCTGATCCTGTAGTTACTTTTGACTTGTATGTACAATTAGAGTTGCCTTTGGAGATCCGACGTCATTGGAATGGACTTTTCCATGTTCCTAATGAAAATAGTGTAGTGTCTACATCTCGGACTCCAGTTCGTAGAACAGCTCGTATCTCTGTTCGTAGAACTGTTGTGAGACATCCAGGTTATCTGTCACCTGAGGAGTTATCTAGGAATGATTTCCCAGTGAACTAGATATCCATGATGTGCACTTGGGCACTTTTTGCTTTTTGATGCCGTACTGTATATAAAACTTATGTTTTATCTTTTGCGATAGTTGTAAATGTTTTGGTATGTATTTTCTTTAGTTGTAAATTATTTGTAAATTATTTGCATAACTGATGACAACAAAACCATATGTAAATTATATGTTAGTTTTTTTTTATATGTGTTTGTTGTATGTATGTAGATAATGCACAAATGAAATATACAGGTGAATTAATATGTACGTTAACGCTGTATAGGTGAGGTGATGTGGTGTAATTTATACGTTTTATAAACAAAATATACGTACTAATTATAATATTTATTTTATAACTTGAATAGTATTTATTATCTTTATTTTATTTTTTACCTTAAAATGTGACATCCCAAAGGGTGTTACATTAGTTGGTATCAGAGCCCAAGTTAGAGTCTTTAGGGGTTGTGGTTGGGTCTGTTTGTGCTTGTGTTGTGTGAATTCTCTGTGATTTATTTCCGAAAGGAAGAATCTAACTTTTATGTTTGATGTGATTGATGTAAAAAAAAAAAGATGTCTGGAGGAAGAGGAAGACGTGCGAATATCCCTAGAGAAGAGGACCCTTTGGTAGCAGCAGTAGAAGCTATGCAGCGGATGGCGGAAGTAATAACTCAACAGAATCAGAGAGCAACTCAACAGCACGATGCTGTAGAGGCTATGCAGCGGATGGCGGAAGTAATGACTCAGCAGAACCAGAGAGCAGCTCAACAACAAGAAGCTACTGCGGATGCCCTAAATTTATCTGAATTTAGGCGTAGTAACCCGCCACAGTTCCGAGGCGAGTTCAATCCTGAGAAAGCAAGTTTGTGGAAACAGGAGCTGGAAAAGATATTCGAAGGGATGGGATGCCCAGATGATAAAAAGGTAACATATGCTACCTATATGCTAAGAGGAGACGGAGAAAGTTGGTGGAGAGGAACCCATCGGTTGTTGCAAGCTGAAGGCACTGTGATAACTTGGGAAGTGTTTTCTACTGCGTTTATGGACAAATATTTTCCTACTAGTGCTTAATATGCCAAGGAAAGAGAATTTCTTGGTCTACGTCAAGGAAATATGACAGTCCATGAGTATGCATCCAAATTTGAGAGTTTGTCTCAATTCTTAGATTATGCTCAAACCAGGCCAAATGATGAGTGGCGATGTAGGAAGTTTGAAGAAGGATTGCGAGTGGAGTTAAGACAAGGAGTACTGCCTTTGAAAATGACTCAATTCCATGCTCTGGTAGATATATGTGCACAATTGGAGGAATTGGAACTGTTACGGGATCCAAGGACTCGTAATTTTGGACCAATGAGGTTTCGAGAGGGAGGTAGCAGCCATAATAATCGGTTTCAGCGTAAGCCATACTCGAGACCACCGGGAAACCAACTTCAACGACCACTTGTTGGAGGAAGCTCTGCTAGTACTACTCCTAGTCAGAAAGCGGCGTTTGTACCAACATGTTTCAAATGTGGGAAAAAGGGTCATATTTCTTCAGGATGTCCAATTAAAGGGACAATTTGTTTCAATTGTCGACAACCTGGACATTTCTCTAAGGATTGTCCTCAGTTGGAAAAGAAACCTGCATTGAAGACTGTTCGGGCAAATCAACCAAGATCCGGAGGACGAGTCTATACTATGACAGGAACTGAAGTTTCTCAGTCTGACAATCTTATTCAAGGGGAAGGAGCCATAGGAGGTAAGCCTTTGACTGTCTTGTATGATTCAGGCGCAACACATTCTTTCATTGCATATAATTGTGTTGAGAGATTAAAACTGCCTGTGTCTTCTTTGGATTTTCCATTGGTTGTTTCTACACCAACTACTAAGCCTGTAGTCACATCCAAAATATGTTTGGATTGTCCTGTTGTTGTGAAGGACCGTATGTTTATAGTCAACTTGATTTGTTTACCCCTAGTGGAGATAGATGTGATATTCGGAATGGATTGGTTATCTTCTAACCATATCCTGATAGACTGTGCAATTAAATCCATAGTCTTTTCGAAGGAAGAGAACTCTGGATTCTTGACTGCTGTTAAAGCTAAGTCATTACTGAGAAATGGAGCGCAGGGATTTGTATTATTATCTTCTCTAAAAGTTGAGAATGAGAAAGATGTATATACTATTCCTGTTGTCAATGAATTTCCAGAAGTTTTTCCAGACGATGTACCTAGTTTGCCACCAGAAAGGGAAATCAAATTTTCTATCGATTTGGTACCAGGAACAGGTCCTATTTCAATTGCACCGTATAGAATGTCACCAGCCGAGTTGATGGAGTTGAAAAAGCAATTGGAGGAATTATTGGAGAAGCAGTTTGTGCGACCGAGTGTATCACCATGAGGAGCACCAGTGCTTCTAGTCAAGAAGAAGGATGGAACTTCTCGACTCTGTGTGGACTATCGTCAGCTGAATAAGGTCACCATAAAGAATAAACATCCACTTCCACGGATTGATGATTTGATGGACCAGTTGAAGGGAGCAGAAGTATTTTCTAAAATAGATCTGAGATCAGGTTACCATCAAATCCGTGTTAAGACGGAGGATGTACCCAAAACAGCCTTTCGAACTCGTTATGGGCATTATGAATATCAGGTCATGCCTTTTGGAGTGACAAATGCTCTTGCTATATTCATGGATTATATGAATAGGATTTTTCGCCCGTACCTTGATAGATTTGTTGTTGTCTTTATAGATGACATTCTAATCTATTCTCGGTCTAAAGAATAGCATGCCGAACACCTCGGTATAGTTCTTCAGGTTTTGAAGGACAAGCAGTTGTATGCAAAGTTGGCTAATGTGAATTTTGGTTGGAAAAAGTGCAATTCCTAGGTCACGTAATTTCTAAAGAAGGTATTGCAGTGGATCCATCCAAGATAGAAACTATTTTGCAATGGGAGAGACCTAAAACAGTGACAGAAGTTTGAAGTTTCGTTGGATTAGCCGGGTATTATCGAAGGTTTACAGAAGGTTTTTCCAAGATTGCCGGACCACTTACACAACTTACAAGGAAAAGTCAAGCTTTTGAATGGACGAATGAACGTGAAGCCAGTTTTCAAGAGTTGAAGAAAAAGCAAACAACTGCACCAGTGTTGATCTTACCGGATCCTAACAGATCTTTTGATGTGTACTGTGATGCTTCGTATCAAGGATTGGGATGCGTGCTGATGCAAGACTGAAATGTGGTAGCTTATACTTCGAGGCAATTGAAGGTTCATGAGAGAAATTACCCAACCCATGATTTGGAACTAGCAAATGGTGTTTGCATTAAAGATATGGAGGCATTATCTCAGGGGCCATGTTCAATGTCTTTAGTGATCACAAGAGTTTGAAATACTTGTTTGATCGAAAGAATTGAATATGAGACAAAGACGATGGCTTGAGTTTCTCAAAGATTATGATTTTCAACTCCAATATCATCCCAGGAAAAGCTAATGTGGTAGCAGATGCCCCGAGTAGAAAAGTACTTAGTGTTTCTACAATGATGATAAAGGAAGAGGAATTACTCAATGAATTCAAAATTTAGAAGTATCGGTGGAATTAGTGCCTGGGAAGATTCGTTTAAGCGAATGGTAATCTTAAATGACTTGCTTAATATAATTCAAGATAAACAGAGGAAGATGCATTTTTGCAAAATGAAAGAGAACTGTTAAAGCAAGGTCACAAGGCAACAGTGGAAGAGGGATCGATGGAATTTTAAGATTTCAAGGGAGAGTTTGTATACCCGACGATGCTGAACTAAAGACGGCAATATTGGATGAAGCCCATACTAGTAATCTAAGTTTGCATCCAGGAATGACCAAGATGTATCAAGATTTGAAGAAATTGTTTTGGTGGCCAAGGATGAAAAGAGACGTAGCGGAACGTGTGGCGTCTTGTTTGGTTTGTCAAAAAGCGAAAGTGGAACATCAGAGGCCAGCTGGAATGTTACAACCGCTCTCTATTCCAGAATGGAAGTGGGACAGTATTTCTATGGATTTCGTTACTGGACTGCCAAGAACGAGAAAAGGTCATGACTCAATATGGGTTATAGTTGATAGGCTTACAAATTCAGCTCATTTCCTTGTTACCAAGTGGCCTCAATACTCAAGAGGGGGGGTGAATTGAGTAGTTAAAAATAAGTTCACAAATCTTTCGCAAATCGTTTGACAATCAATTTTCGTTGAAGCTATTGAATGATTAGAAATAATTGAATAGATGAGTTAAGCACTTTTACTAATGAACGTAATAGTCAAGGAGACAATATTCAAATAAAACAATGAAACAGTGCACAAAGATAAACAGAGGAGAGTTTAGAGAAACAAACACAGTCGTTTATCCTGGTTCAATCACTACTCCACTTGTGATCTACGTCCAATCCCCAAGCAACACCTTGAGATTTTCCACTATATCTTCAAGCTTCAATGGGTGCTTGAAAAACCACTACAACCTTGAGCACTCAACAAGATGGGATACCTCACCCAAAAGCTTGAGCCTCTATTTTCCAAGGGATACCTCACCCTTACAATACTTGAGGGATACCTCACCCTCACTAATCAGAAAGTATAAGATTGAAATAGAAGAAGCTCTCTCTAGAGCAAGTGTTTACAAATTGAAGCTCTAATATGCTCTCAAAGATTTTTCACGTTTTTCGTCAGAAAACAGAGCAAAAAATGATTTTAAGAATTGATTCACGTTTTGAAGTATAATGATCAGTTTTTGGTTCAAGGTCAACCGTAAACAAAGACCCAACTTGGGTATTTATAAGTTTCTCAATTAATAGAGTCGTTGAAGGTAGTTGGGCATGCATTTAATGCATTTAATATAGCCGTTGGACGTTGTCAGGATGCGTGTAATCGATTACATATCTCAGGTAATCGATTACATTATTGTTCCAACGTTTTCTGAACTTTCTGGGCTCTGTGTAATCGATTACATTATTGAGGTAATCGATTACATGGCTTCTGACTTTGCTTGTAATCGATTACAATTATAATGTAATCGATTACATTACTTCTCACTTGCTGTGTAATCAATTACAATATCCATGTAATCGATTACATGGCTCGTCGAACGTGTTCTTTGAGTTTCTGGGTTTTGATGTAATCGATTACATACATTGTGTAATCGATTGTGTAATTGATTACAACATCGGTCGACATTTCTTGTCGAACGTTTCTTTGTTTGTAATTGATTACAACATCATTGTTCATGTAATCGATTACATGCTTTCTGTTTGATGTGTAATCGATTACATTTTGTAATCGATTACATTTGAACACATTTTTCAAGTCCAATAACGCTTGTAAGTCATTTCCAACACCTCAAGATACTTGATTAAACATAAATCCTTTTAAGAGTGTTAGATTTAAAGTTGAAACTCAAGTTTTATTGAAAGCCATGTTTAACTTTGAAATTTCCCATTTATTTTGAAATCACATATTGAAAAACCATTTGAGAAATCTTGAGAGCATTTAACATTAATTTCCTAAGTCTAAATAACTAATTAAACCTTCTGTCTTCTTTCTTTGATCTTGATTTTTCCTTTTGTGCTTGATCTTCTCTTTTGCTTTTGTTATCATCAAAAACCTTTCGACATGCCTTAGAGACATAAGCATTCACATTCCTGCCCATTAATATTAAGTATTCATTGGAAAGATTAGCCCAAATCTATATCAATGAGATTGTTAAATTACATGGAGTACCTATTTCCATAATTTCTGATAGGGATCCAAGGTTTACATCAAGGTTTTGGCCAAATCTACAAGAAGCGATGGGGACTAAGCTACATTTAAGCTCTGCTTATCATCCACAGACTGATGGCCAAACTGAAAGAACTATACAATCTTTAGAAGACCTGTTGCGTGCTTGTGTGCTGGAGCAACAAGGGAGTTGGGATGAATTTTTATCTTTGATAGAATTCACCTACAACAATAGTTTTCACGCAGGTATAGGGATGGCACCCTATGAAGCATTGTATGGACGACGATGCCGAACACCTTTGTGCTGGTATCAAGATAGTGAAAGTATGACTATTGGACCAGAGTTAGTGCAACAGACTACAGAGAAGGTGAAGATGATCCAAGAAAAGATGAGGACTACTCAAAGCAGACAAAAGAGCTATGCTGACAAAAGAAGGCGACCCTTGGAATTCGAAGAAGGCGAGCATGTATTTTTAAGGGTGACTCCTACGACTAGTATTGGAAGAGTTATCAAGTCTAAGAAGCTTACGCCTAAGTTTATAGGACCTTATCAGATTATACGTAGGATAGGTCCTATAGCTTATCAAGTTGCCTTACCGCCGTTTTTGTCTAATCTACATAATGTATTTCATGTGTCCCAATTAAAGAAGTATATTCCAGATCCGACACATGTGATACAACCTGATGAAGTACAGTTAAAGGAGAATCTGACGTACGAGACACTCCCTGTAAGAATTGAAGACAGAAAAGTGAAGCAGCTTCGAGGAAAGATGATTGAGATGGTTAAAGTTATATGGAACGATGTGACGGAGATGCTACCTGGGAATTGGAGGACAAGATGAGGGAGCAATACCCTCAATTGTTTTAAGGTACGACAAATTTCGAGGACGAAATTTTTGTTTGTTGGGGAGAGTTGTAACACCTTGAATTTTTCTAACATTAAGATAAATGACTTACATCCCCAATGTACTTTTTTGTAATTTCTATGAGTAGTAAACCGAATTTGACTGTTTCGTGAGTGTATTTGATTGTTGTATGTGATTTGCTCCGAGCCAGGAAATAAAAATTTTCTGGCCGAAAAATATTATTTTAATTAATTAGAGCCGGGGATCTTACTAAACCCGCTTCGATTGATATATATATTAGTTTCGTAATTTTTAGGATTTAACTGTGTAATAAAATTTTTTTATATTATTATAATATTATTTTATGTTACAAGAATTCATCGTCTCAAAAACAAGAGAAAACTATTTTAAAATAATCACGGATCTTTAAAAAGATTTGTAGAACTTTATAAATTTCTAAGCCAATGGGAACAAGTCAACAAAAGTGGCTTGATTATTTTGGACCATTAGATGCAAGCTTGGTGAGCAAGTCTTGATCAATGGTGGAGATGCAAGCTTGGTGAGCAAGCTTTGATCAATGGCTAGGATGTAAACTTGGTGAGCAAGCTTTGAAGATGGCCATAGATCTAATCAATGGATAGAAATTAAAGATGAAATCAATGGTTAGGATTAAGTCAAAAGATGTAGGCTTGACTTTGGGTTAGTAGCTAATTAAGCTTAATTTGACAAGCTTAATTACCTAATTAGTAAACTAATTAAACTAGCTTAGTTATTAAATAATTATAATCTAAATACTAATTAGATGTGCTAATATTGTTTAGAAATTATAAAACATGTAATTATATGTCCAATTAAATAGTTATATAATTAGATAATTAATTAAGATTAATTAGGAAATTAAACCTAATTAATTAGTTACCAAATTAGCAATTAATTAAACTTGAATTAAAACAAATTAAATTCCTAAATGGCCTTGGGCCACACGGTTTTAGGCAGCAGACCCTTCATATTCACCTTTAACTTTTATTTTCACACTTTTCACGTTGAAAACCTTCCATTTTCTCTCCAAATATACCAAGACTCCATGTACCTTTCTTCTTCTTTTTCTTTCACTACATTCGCCAAGCTCTCCACTACACCATCCACCCACCCAAAAATTTTCCTTCTTTGTTCTTCTAACTCTAAACATCTACCCAAAATCATCTCTAGTTGGGAGTTTTTGCAAATTCCATCATTTGCAAGCTTGAAGACTCACCTTGAAGTTTCTTCTTTAAAGGTAAAATTCATTGTTTTTCCTTTCTATTTTCATTTTTAAGTTTCCAAGCCATGATTGATCCATGGTATGGTTTTCTTTTCTAGTAGTAACCCTTAGAAAATTTTATTTATTTTCTTAGGTATTTGACGAGCTAAAACTGAAATTCCAAAGAAGGATAAAAGAAGAATTTTCTTCATTTTAAGGTAAGAGGAAGACTATAACCTAATTATCCTTGAGTGGTAGTAAGGAAATGGAATTTTGTGTGTAGTAGAATCCATAAGGATTCTTTTATATGTTGATTGTAATGATTTTTCATGCATATTTGGTATTGTTAAGTTGACTTGCTAGTGTTTATAATGTTGTAAATATTAGTGTGATGCTAGAGATGCATGAGTATTCCAAGGAATACAACACCCTAGGATTCGGTCATAACCCTGAAAAGTGGATTTTGGATGTTTTTAAATTAAATTACAAAGAGTGTTTAAGGGTATTTAATGGAATTAATAATGTTTAAATGTTGTTAGTATTTACTCGTAATGCAAAAATATTTTACACTTACTTGAAAAATATTTTAAGCAATTTTAAACTATTTAATAAATCTTTCATTAGAAAAATAAACTGTTTATTTAAGGAAAATATCGGGATTTGAAAAACGTAATAAAAATTTTACGCTATTGATGAGAATAGCAAATTTTACTGTTGGGCCAAAATGGTGGACCCGTATATGTGGAAAGTTATAGTGCGCCAAGTGGGTGCGTATTGTAACCTGGTTATATGGAAAATATAGTGTGCCAAGTGGGAGTGTACTGTATTTTGAGATTTGTGCCACTGAGGGCATTTGCATAATTATTTTTGCCATTGAGGGTATTTTTGCAAATAATTGAAGTTCAAGGGTATTTTTGTAAATAATTGAAGTTTGAGGGTATTTTCGTAAATAATTGAAGTTTGAGGGTATTTTCGTAAATATTTAAAGTTTGAGGGCATTTTTGTAAATAATTGAGAATTGATGACATTCCTGTAATTATTTGAGACTTGAGGACGTTTTGGTAATTATTGCTTTGTTCATGCACTGAGTCGTGCCAATTGGAGAATTGGTGATTTGATTGACGAGATGAATAACATCGTGTTGTCGATGTGATAAGCGTAGTGGGTTCATTTCTGATATGGACTTGGAGACATTGGTGTGCATTATTCCACATGTGGTCAGGGGGTAGCTCCTTCTAGGCCGTGGTACGTGGTAACACACTAGTGTTCTGGACAAGCACTATACTTAATCGAGATTTGAGAGGACTATTTTTACTGCTTGTAGTTACACGATGTTGTGACTGTGTACTACGCCATGATGTTTTAGTGGGCTATAGACACAAAGTATTGACAGTGCAATAGCAATCACAACGATCAGTTATAGACACAAAGTGTTGACAATGCAATAGCTGGTCGGGTAGTCAAGCTATAGACACAAAGGGTGGACAAGGCAATAGTGGGTCAAGCGATATTATTAGAACTTTCAGATCATTCTCTCTGATATCGTTGTGTGTGTTGTAGCTCCATGGAGTAGGACTGAGTCATTTTATAGTTTTGGCATATTTATCGTATATTTATTATTTATTGTGATGGATTCTATTCTTTTCCATAATTAGTTATTGTTAATGTTTATTATCTGTGCTGATATTAATTACTATTCTCGTTGCATTGTCGTTTTCTTATGCGCCACACTTGTGATATATTGGGTTGTCTTACCTCTGTGTTGTTGTATGTGTTGTTTGTATTATTGTGTTATATATATATAGACGGAAATGAAGAGATTGAAGAACAAGTATTAGGCAATGAATACCATATAGAGGAGGAGCCACAATCTACAGATTTCCAGTCTGAGTATTTGGAGCCTTCAGATCATCCGTACTGGTTAAATTGACTCAAAGAAGATGACTACGCCGGGATTCTTAGGTTTTGTAAGAATAGAGTTCCATAGAGGAATAGAAGGCTGGCGTACTCGTGAAGAAAGCAATGTTGTAGTGTATATGGGAATTATTACTTTATCTTTGCATCCGGAATATGATGCTGATCCTGTAGTTACTTTTGACTTGTATGTACAGTTAGAGTTGCCTTTGGAGATCCGACGTCATTGGAATGGACTTTTCCATGTTCCTAATGAAAATAGTGTAGTGTCTACATCTCGGACTCCAGTTCGTAGAACAGCTCGTATCTCTGTTCGTAGAACTGCTGTGAAACATCCTGGTTATCTGTCACCTGAGGAGTTATCTAGGAATGATTTCCCAATGAACTAGATATCCATGATGTGCACTTGGGCACTTTTTGCTTTTTGATGTCAGTCTCGTATATAAAACTTATGTTTTATCTTTTGCGTAGTTGTAAATGTTTTGGTATGTATTTTCTTTAGTTGTAAATTATTTGTAAATTATTTGCATAATCGATGACAACAAAACCATATGTAAATTATATGTTAGTTTTTTTTATATGTGTTTGTTGTATGTATGTAGATAATGCACAAATGAAATATACAGTGAATTAATATGTACGTTAACGCTGTATAGGTGAGGTGATGTGGTGTAATTTATATGTTTTATAAACAAAATATACGTACTAATTATAATATTTATTTTATAACTTGAATAGTATTTATTATCTTTATTTTATTTTTTTACCTTAAAATGTGACATCCCAAAGGGTGTTACAAGAGGACCTTGCATACACTTATTAGAGCTCATAGACTAAGTGCAAGAATTGCTTCTCAACTTGATTTTGATATTGAATTTGAAATTGAACCCAAGATCTTAAGTAATTTTGCAACTATGGTGATAACATGCAGAATAGGACTCTTAAAGAACTTGTTGCCCCTAATGTTACTTACTAGTCTTTGTGTATTCAATACCCTAATCATGATGCTAACTTTGAATTAAAATCTAGATTAATACACTTGTTGCCCAAGTTTCATGGTCTTGCAGGTGAGGATCCCCATAAGCATTTGAAGGAGTTCCTTGTTGTATGCTCAACTAGGAGACCTCAAGGCATCCATGAAGAACACATCAAGCTGAGAGCATTCCCCTTCTCCCTTGCTGATGTAGCCAAGAACTGCCTTTATTATCTTTCACCAGGTTCTGTGACTTGCTGGAATGATATGAAGAAACTATTTTTAGAGAAGTTTTTCCCTGCCTCTAAAGCTGCTGTAATTAGGAAAGACATATATGGCATCAAACAGCTTTCAGGTGAAACTTTGCATGAGTACTAGGAGAGATTGAAGAAGTTGTGTTCAAGTTGTCCACACCACCAAATCAGTGATTAGTTGTTGATCCAATACTTTTATGAGGGACTAATGCCAATGGATAGAAGCATGATTGATGCTGCAAGTGGTGGAGCTTTGGTGGATAAGACCCTCATTGCTGCCAGAGACTTGATCGCTAACATGGCTATCAATTCACAGTAATTTTGGACAAGAATGGTAACTCCAAGCAGAGGTGCAAGTGAGATCTATATGGCTCATACAGATCAAAAGAGGATGGAAAATAGGCTTGATGAGTTAACCTCACTAGTGCGGCAATTAGCAGTGGGACAACAACCACCAATGCAGATGGTTGCAGCTGTGTGTGGCATTTTCTCTTATTCATCTCATCTTACTAATGCATGCCCCACGCTTCAGGATGGTGGTTCTATTTTTTAAAAGCAATCAGTTGCAGTAGCTGACATTTTTCCTAGTAAACCTCAATATCAGCAGTCCCAGCAGCAGCGAAGATATGATCCATTTTCTAATACTTATAACCCAGGCTGGAGGGACCATCCCAACCTAAGATATGGGATTTTTGGTCAGCAACAACAGCCCTAGTAGCAGCAACAGCAATTCAGATACCAACCATCTACACTCAGTCAGCAACAACTTGTGCATCAGTCTATCCAAGCCACTCCAGTCGAGCCATCAATGGAAGATTTGATGAAACAGATGGCCACAAATAACGTTCAGTTCTAGTAGAATGTCAATGCCACCATTCAAAATCTACAGACTTAGATTGGATAGTTGGCAACCACTGTGAGTGAGCTAAAAAGTCAAGGGTCGAGCTAATTACCTTCATAAACAGTCAATAACCCAATAGGCAATGTGAGTACCATTTCCTTGAGAAGTGGCAAAGAAATTGATGGTCCTAGTTTACCACAACCAGAGCTCCCAGTGCAGTAACCAGACATTGACCAGAAATAACAAAGTTCGCACAAAATAAATAGCTTAGTCCAGAAATTCGTGACACAGAAGAAATGTGTAGAGAATTCAGACCTGGCCATTCCACTACCTTTTCCAAATAGGGTCATACAGTCCAAGCAGATAGCTTAAGCAGAAATGGAAAGAGAAGTCATGGACACATTCAAGAAGGTGGAAATCAATATCCCCCTCCTAGATGCAATCAAGTAGATTCCAAAGTATGCCAAATTCTTGAAGGAGCTTTGCACTCATAAGAGAAAGTTGAAAGGAAATGAGAAAGTGAGCATGGGAAGAAATGTTTTTGCCTTAATCTAACCAAATATGCCCCTTAAATGCAAGGATCCTGGAATATTCACCATTCCTTGCATAATAGGCAACAAGCAATTTTCTCATGCAATGTTGGATTTGGGTGCTTCAATCAATGTGATATCACAATCAGTTTTTGAATCTCTACAGCTTGGAGAGTTGAAGCCAACCGGAGTAATAATTCAACTTGCAAATATGAGCACAACTCATCTTGTACGAGTGCTTGAGAATATTTTGGTAAGGGTAAATGATTTAATATTTCTAGCTAATTTTTATATTTTGAACATGGATGAGGAATTTGCATATGGTCAGTCGCCATTGATATTTGGTAGACCATTTTTGAAAATTACAAAATCTAAGATTGACGTGGATGCTGGTACCCTTTCCATGGAATTTGGGGATAACTTAGTTCAATTCTATATCTTTGATGCCATGAAACATCCTTTAGAAGAGCATTCCATTTTTCAATTAGATGTCATTGAATTGCTTGTTGATGATATACCTAATGATATGCTAGTTGAATTTCCTAAAATTGTGGGATTTTTGGATAGTGTTAATTTTCTTGGATGTTCTGGACGTGATGGGACTAGTATATGTGCTGCCTGTTCTGAAATTTTTGTTGTTGTGGGAGATGCTGTTGCATGTTCAAAATTTCCTTATTTTATAAGTTATGATCATGCTGTTTTGGAAGATTGTACACAGATTACAGGTGATGTTGTAGTTAAGTCATCAAAATTAATTTTTTCAACCAACTTGATACCTTCAGTGCAGCAACCACCTACCCTTGAGTTGAAAGCCATTGAAAAATTTTCAGAAAAGGGAGAAGAAGAGCACCAGATGGTGGTTGTGGTGGATTTTATTTTTGAGTAATGGTCCAACACAAACAAGGAAAATGAAGTTGATCAAGTACATATATTGCATTTTAGTGGTGCAGACATGGAAATTAAGGAGGCCAATGGGACCCCGGTGGAAGCTCTCCTACTTCAAGTTATGTTTCCAATCATGTTTCAAGCTTAACTTGGTCTCGGTCATTACACTTCAAGAAATAGGATCTTGGTTATTATAGGTTCTTCCAAGAGATTTCAAACCACTGATAATGGTTTGGAATCTATCAAACATTTCATCAACAATCTCATGTTCATGCATTTTAAAGAGTTCACATTGATGAACTAATATGCCGAATCTAGATTCTTTTACTTAGTTAATGTCATCATGAGCAATGGTCAGAGTATCCCATATCATTTTTGTAGTTTCACAACCATGGACCTTGTCATATTAACTTCTGCTTAAAGCACAAATGAGAAAGAATTTAGCTTTAGAGTTTAGCTAATGTTTTGTTTTCTCAGCATCATTCCATCTTTGTCTTGATTTATCAATCTCAGTACCATCAGCAGTAGTAGTCTTTAGAATATAGGGACCAATCTCGATAATATCCCACTTTTCAATATGAGCAAAATCAATAAAAAGTCTCATCCTGTCTTTCTAATAGTGGTAATTTTCACCATTGAAAGCTGGTGGTTTGTTGACTAAGGATGCTTTGGTTATGAAGGGAGTAGCATTCTGATCTACCATGTATCATGAAGGACCTTTCCTCTTCGCTAGTCAGGCATTCAACCCAGAAGTTGAGCTCTAATACCAAATGAAGGTGGCAAAGTGCACAAGAAGGGGTTGAATTATGCCTTTTTTGGAATCCTTTTTTGAACACTCTCTTAAACTTAAAATAGATTTCTCAAGCATGAAACTTAGATGATTAGAGTTGTTAGTAACTAAGCAGCAATCAGAAAGGTAACAAAGTTTAGAAAACACTTAGAGAATGCTTAGATAGGCTTCTCTTAACAGTCTGAAAAACTTTTACTGATATAACCTTTAATCAGAAAATAGTTTTCACAAACTTATCTCTTTATTAGATTGAACTTACAGAAGTTTAGAAAATTCATTAAGCTCAGAGTTTAGAAAATTGATTTAATAGCAAAGTCAGAAAATAAAGAAAAAGGGTAGAGAAGCAGTACATTTAGAATTTATACAAGTTCGGCCAACCACTTGCCTACTTTCAGTCCCCAGCAAAACATGTAATGCCTTAATACTGATATCTCGATATATGTGATAATCACATATTTTATACATTAACAAACCCTCATTTTTAGTCATTTACACTCTCCATGTACTTAATTAATTGATGCTTGGTCATGTTTTGTAAGTTTGGACTCAAATTGGGACTAATTGAATTTTTTCGGCATTATTGAGTTTTGACGTTGTTTCTATATTTCGACCATAACATGAGTTCTAGATATCTAAAAATTATGTATTTTATCTTATAGGAAATATAAGAGGAAGCTATACAAATTTGATGAAGAGCTCAAAGTCTCAATTGGATGTCTAGTGGACCTAATTGGGCCTGGAAGTTCAAACTCAGGTTTGGGGAGCATATAGCATTAAAGTGGGCATATCTTGGTCAATTCAAATCCAATTCAGATGAGACTTGGGCCATTACATTCCTGCAAGGCCCAGTTATGTTTGGGAAGTGTAATGAGGTACTACAGGCCAATTTAGGGGGTAGTTTAGATTTGTAGAAACAAAAATCTGAGAATCAATTTTCATTCCACATTTTTCTCACCTTCTCTGTCTAGATTTAGATCTAGATCTTTCTTTCTTCTTCTCTTCCTTCTCTCTAGTTTTTCTTTTCTTTTTATGAGTTCTTTCCTCCCATTCATGGAGGGGTAGAGCCTTTAATCAATCCAAGAGATTGAACATTCTTGATTCTTAATCTTGAAATTCTGTTTTAATTGTTTACATTCAATTATTAATCTAGTTTCTCTTCTTCTTCTCTTTTTTCTAATTCTAATTGGGTGCTTAATTTGATTAGGATTTGCATTTGTTAATTTCGTAATTACCATGTGCTAAGAGAGGAATTCAGAGACTAAACAAGGCATTGAAGGTGTTTGATGAAATGTTTAGTTTGATTGGATTCTGGTTTTTAAGTTAATTTGGGTTTTGGATGGATACTTAATTTGTCTAACCTTAATTAATTGAATTCTGGAAGCATTTCATCTAGAAGATCCGTGGATCATTGAGAGGCATCTTGATGTGATCTAAGACCAAGGATTTGATTGATAATTGAATGGACCTTTAGTGATCAATGATGGATTAAGATCAAGATTGGTTAATTCTCTTAGATTGGTTGTTTTCCAAATTCTGTTTACTCTTTTTAATTGCTTTCTATTGTTTAATCTTACAAACCCTTTCCCCCCTGTTTATCAACCTCTTAATCTGATTGTGTAATTAGAGTGGTCTACAAGCTCGACCTAGTGTTACCATGTACTACAAGTAGTTTTGGTAATTCGGTTATAAATTGATTTAAATTTGGTAACCTCGGCATTTTTCAAATTTTTGGCGCCGTTGCAGGGTATCACTCTGATTTTGATCAATCTTGTTGACAGCATATTTGACTTATAATCTCTTACTAACTCCTGTGTTGTTGTGTTTTGGTGGTTTTTTGGAAAAAACGGGTGATTACAAGTCACTTTACAAAATTTCGTACTGACAACAAATATGCCTAGAATAAGCTGAAAGTTGGTCAGTTGAAGGAAAATAGCCTAATAAACAAGGCTCACAAGCAATGTGAGGTCACCCATATTTTTCCCAAATTCCATTGTTTAGTCCAGTTTTTGGATTTTTTAAATATTTTTTATTACATTTTTTAATTTAATTTTTGCGTAGTTTTCGTGCTGTGGTGGTCCTATAATTTTTAAAAATGTGTAGATAGGTTAACTAGATTTATTTTGGTAGAATTTTAGTATTGTGCAGTCAATTTTACATTTTTTTGTTTTTTTGTTTTTATTTTTGTGCTTTTAATGATGCATGACTAGATATTCTGCTAGCTAATTGCTTGATATTGATCTTGAGATTAAGAGGACCTTGTATACACTTATTAGCGCTCGTAGGCTAAGTGCAAGAATTGCTTCTGAACTTGATTTTGATATTGAATTTGAAATTGAACCCGAGATCTTAAGTAATTTTTCAACTATGAGTGATAACATGCAGAATAGGACTCTTAAAGAACTTGTTGCCCCTGATGTTACTTACTAGTTTTTGTGTATTCAATACGCTGATCTTGATGCTGACTTTGAATTAAAATCTGGATTGATACACTTATTGCCTAAGTTTCAGGGTCTTGCAGGTGAGAATCCCCATAATCATTTGAAGCAGTTCCTTGTTGTATACTCAACCATGAGACCTCAAGGCATCCATGAAGAACACATTAAGCTGAGAGCATTCCCCTTCTCCCTTGCTGATGTAGCCAAGAACTGGCTTTATTATCTTTCACCAGGTTTTGTGATTTGATGGAATGATATGAAGAAACTATTTTTAGAGAAGTTTTTCCCTGCCTCTAAAGCTGCTGCAATTAGTAAAGACATATGTGGCATCAGACAACTTTCAGGTGAAACTTCGCATGAGTACTGGGAGAGATTCAAGAATTTGTATTCAAGTTGTCCACACCACCAAATCAGTGATTAGTTATTGCTCCAATACTTTTATGAGGGACTGATGCCAATGAACAGAAGCATGATTGATGCTACAAGTGGTGGAGCTTTGGTGGATAAGACCCCCACTGCTGCCAGAGACTTGATTGCTAACATGGCAGTCAATTCATAGTAATTTTGGACAAGAATGGTAACTCCAAGTAGAGGTGTAAATGAGATCTATATGGCTCATGCAGATCAAAAGAGGATGGAAAATAGGCTTGATGAGTTAACCTCATTGGTGAGACAATTAGCAGTGGGACAACAATCACCAATGCAGATGGCTGCAGCTGTGTGTGGCATTTGCTCTTGTTCATCTCATTTTACTGATGCATGCCCCACACTTCAGGATGGTGGTTCTATTTTTCTAAAGCAATTTGTTGCAGTAGCTGGCATTTTTCCTGGTAGACCTCAATATCAGCAGTCCCAGCAGCAGCGAAGATATGATCCATTTTCTAATACTTATAACCCAGGCTAGAGGGACCATCCCAACCTGAGATATAGGAATTTTGGTCAGCAACAACAGCCTCAACAGCAGCAGCAGCAATTCAGATGCCAACCACCTACATTCAGTCAGCAACAACCTGTGCATCGGTCTATCCAATCCACTCCTGCCGAGCCATCAATGGAAGATTTGATGAAACAGATGGCCACAAATAACGTTCAGTTCTAGCAGAATGTCAATGACACCATTCAAAATCTACAGACTCAGATTGGGCAGTTGGCAACCACTGTGAGTGAGCTGAAAAGTCAAGGGTCGAGCCAATTGCCTTCACAAACAATCAATAACCCGATAGGCAATGTGAATGCCTTTTCTTTGAGAAGTGGCACAGAAGTTGATGGTCCTAGTTTACCACAACCAGAGCTCCCAGTGCAGTAACCAGACATTGACCAGAAATAACAAAGTTCGCACAAAATAAATAGCTTAGTCTAGAAATCCGGGACACAGAAGAAATATGTAAAGAATTCAAACATGGCCATTCCACTAACTTTTCCAAATAGGGTCATACAGTCCAAGCATATAGCTCAAGCAGAAATGGAAAGAGAAGTCATGGAGACATTCAGGAAGGTGGAAATCAATATTCCCCTCCTGGATGTAATCAAGTAGATTCCAAAGTATACCAAATTCTTGAAGGAGCTTTGTACTATTAAGAGAAGGTTGAAAGGAAATGAGAAAGTGAGCATAAGAAGAAATGTTTTTGCCTTGATCCAATCAAATATGCCCCTTAAATGCAAGGATCTTGGAAGATTCACCATTCCTTGGACAATAGGCAATAAGTAATTTCGTCATGCAATATTGGATTTGGGTGCTTCAATCAATGTGATGCCACAATAAGTTTTTGAATCCCTGCAGCTTGGAGAGCTGAAGCCAACCGGAGTAATAATTCAGCTGGCAAATAGGAGCACAACTTATCCTGTAGGAGTGCTTAAGAATGTTTTGGTAAGGGTCAATGATTTAATATTTCCAGTACATTTTTATGTTCTGAACATGGATGAGGAATTTGCATCTGGTCAGCCACCGTTGATTTTAGGTAAACCCTTTTTGAAAATTGCAAAAACTAAGATTGATGTACATGCTGGTGCCCTTTCCATGGAATTTGGGGATAACTTAGTTCAATTCGATATCTTTCATGCCATGAAACATCCTTTAGAATAGCATTCTATTTTTTAATTAGATGTTATTGAATTGCTTGTTGATGATATGCCTAATGATATGATAGTTGAATTTCCTAAAATTATGGGATTTTTGGATAGTGTTGATTTTCCTGGATGTTCTGGATGTGATGGGACTAGTATGTGTGTTTCCTGTTCTAAAACTTTTGTTGTTATAGGAGATGCTGTTCTATGTTCGAAATTTCCTGATTCTATGAGTTATGATCGTGATGTTTTGGAGGATTGTATATAGATTACAGGTGATGCTATAGTTAAATCATTAGAATTAATTGTTTCAACTAGCTTGATACCTTCAGTGCAGTAACCACCTACCCTTAAGTTGAAAGCCATTGAAAAATTTTCAGAAAAGGGAGAACAAGAGCACTGGATGGTGGTTGTGGTAGATTTTATTTTTGAGCCATGGTCCAACATAAACAAGGAAAATGAAGTTGATCAAGTACATATATTGCATTTTAGTGGTGCAGACACAGAAATTAAGGAGGCCAATGAGACCTCGGTGGAAGCTCTCCTACTTCAAGTCATGTTTCCAATCATGTTTCATTAATTGATGATTTTGATGAATGTTGTTTGTCTTTTGAGCTTCACATTAAGGACAATGTCAAATTTAAGTGTAGGGGAGAAATTTTAGCATTCTGTTTTTGTTGCTGTTTACAATTTTAATGTTGCTATTTTATTTTTTTGTTTCTATTTTGTTGTTTAATTTTCTACTATTTCTGTTGTTTTGATGTTTCGATATTTTTGTATCTACTTGTTACTATTTTACTTGTTGATGTTTATATTTCTCATTTATGTTTTTATTGTTTGATCTGTTAAATTTCATTTCTATTTTCTATTTTTTGTTTCTATTTTCTATTTCTATTTTCTCATTTGCTAAATTCGATATTTCTAATTAATTCTATTTTAGCATCTTGTTTCTGATTTTTACTATTTACTTGTTTCTAATTTTGTTTTTCTATTTTTGTTGCTAATTTTTTGTTGTTTCTATTTGTGTTTACGCTTTTGCTATTTATGTTATTTTTCTATTACAATTTTTATTTTCTATTTTAAATTCTATTTTCTGTTTTAAACAAAAAAAATTGTGTTTTTAATTGTTTTCCAATGATGTTTTGAGATTTGTAAAATTTATGAGTTTGAAGCAATTAAAATTCAAAGGTTCATAGTATGATTGAATAAATTTTTTTCCTTCTAAAATTTGACATGCTTGGTTTTTTATGTTTGATTAGTGGATTGAGTTTGATAGATGCATACCTTGTGATATTTTGAGCCTATAGGTGGATTTAACATTTTCATCATTCTTCTCTTTCTTATGTGATTTTCACTCATGTCAATTGATCACTCTAGATATTGCTTTGATTCTATTTTAGGCTACATTTTCACTTGAACATGATTGAGACCTTCTTTCTTGAATTAGCTACTTTGGTCAAATAGTCAACATTGCATCATTTCCCTTTGATTAACCCCCTTGAGCCTATTAGTTTATTCTTTATCTTAGCTCATTATATACCTTATATGAAAAATCATATTTTTACCTTATCTTAGCGAATGAGAGAGTATTGGTTCATTTTCATTAGAGGAGTTCTTTTGCTTATAGGTAATAAATAGTTCAAGTGTGGGGGTTGTGTAATTTGATGTGCAATATGCAAAGTGTTTGGTGAAGAAAAAGAAAAAGAAAAAGAAAAAGAAAGAAAAAAAAAGAGCCAAATGAAAAGAAAAATAAAAAAAATAAAATGTAAAAGAAAGAGAAAAAGAAAAAGAATAAATTCAAGAAAGGTTGTGAAAGAAAAAAATAAAAAAAATAAATAAGAGAAGGAAAGAGAAGGAAATATGTAAAGAGAATGTGTATTATTTGAAGTTGGGAAATAAATTTTCATGTTTGTTACTTGTCATTTGAGTTCCTTCCCAATGCTCTTTTATTCTCTTAGGTGTTTAACTTGTCACATCTATATTGTTTCCTTCCCTTACCTTGACCCCATTACAACCTTAAATAAAGTCTTTTTGATTTGTGTGTACATGTGTTTGAGTAATGAAGAAGTAGAAGATAAGTAAGCTTATGATAGTGTAATTTTCATGGGTTGAATTGAGTGAAATACTTACATTGTAAACACTTGAGGGATTGAGAGTGTATCTTGTGAGGATCTATCATTCTTGATTCATGCTTTTCAAATTAAAGATATTTTGCTTGTTTGTTGAGATGTGAAGAAATTATACATCATGAATGCTTTGTTTCCTTAAATATTTGGTTCTCTTCTTACTTGTAAACTTTTGCATTCTTGAATGTCATTGGAAATTGAGTCTTTTAGAGTTTTTAGATTTTGAGTTTTTGTTTTTCTTTGTTCCCTAGTTTTAGTCTTATGTGATTTGCCCAGGAGTGCAAAAAGCTAAGTGTGGGAGAATTTGATAATCATATATTTTATACATTAATAAACCCTCATTTTTAGTCATTTACACTCTTCATGTACTTAATTAATTAATGTTTGGTCATGTTTTATAAGTTTGAGCTCAAATTGAGCCTAATTGAATTTTTCTAGCATTATTGAGTTTTGACGTTATTTCTGTATTTCAGCCATAAATAAAGTTCTAGATATCTGAAAATTATGCATTTTACCTTGTAGGAAAGCTGAAAGGTAGCTCTACAACTTTGATGAAGAGTTCAAAGTCTCAATCAAATATCTAGTGGACCTAATTGGGCCTGGAAGTTCAGACTTGGGTTTGGGGAGCATATAGCATTAAAGTAAGCATATCTTAGTCAATTCAAATCCAATTCAGATGAGACTTGGGCCATTACATTCTTACAAGGCCCAGCTGTGTTTGGGAAGTGTAATGAGGCACTAGAGACCAATTTAGGGGCAGTTTATAACTGTAAAAATAGAAATCTGAGAATCAATTCTTCATTCCACACTTTTCTCACCTTCTCTCTCTAGATCTAGATCTAGATCATTTTCTCTTGATCTAGATCTAGATCTTTCTTTCTTGATCTAGATCTAGATCTTTCTCTCTTGTTCTCTTCCTTCTCTTTAGTTTTTCTCTTCTTTTTCTGAGTTCTTTCCTCCCATTCATAGAAAGGTAGAGCCTTTAATCAATCCAAGGGATTGAACATTCTTGATGCTTAATCTTGAGATTCTGTTTTAATTGTTTACATTCAATTGTTAATCTAGTTTCTCTTCTTCTTCTCTTTTTCTAATTTTGATTAGGTGCTTAATTTGATTAGGATTTGCACTTGATAATTGCGTAATTACCATGTGCTAAGAGAGGAATTCAGAGACTAAACAAGGCATTGAAGGTGTTTGATGAAATGTTTAGCTTGGTTGGATCTTGGTTTTTAAGTTAATTTGGGTTTTGGATGGATGCTTAATTTGTCTAATCTTAATTAATTGAATTCTGGAAGCGTTTCTAGTAGAAGATCCGTGGATCATTGAGAGGCATCTTGATGTGATCTAAGACCAAGGATTTGATTGATAATTGAATGAACCTTTAGTGATCAAGGATGGATTAAGATCAAGATTGGTTAATTCTCTTGGATTGGTTATTTTTCAAATTCTGTTTACTCTTTTTAATTGCTTTCTGTTGTTTAATGTTACAAACCTTTTTCTCCCTTATTTATCAACCTCTTAATCTGATTATGTAATTAGAATGATCTACGGGATCGACCCGGTGTTACCATATACTACAAGCAGTTTTGGTAATTCGGTTATACATTGATTTAAATTTGGTAGCCTCGACAGTTATCAATATGTAGGAATAACAGTAAGAATAATAGTAAGAATAGAATAATTAGAATAATTATATGGAATAGAAGTAACATGATTAATACTTTATATCTTTATATATGTAGTTATATCGAGATATTTGTGTTAGGGTGTTATAATGGATACTTGTTCTTGATGGCAACCTCGTTCAACTGTCTATAGCCAACATATAACCTCATGGTACCATCTTTCTTCTTCACTAGTAACACTCATTTAGCATCTAACATAATTTCAAATTTCTAATTAAACCACAACTAGTGCATAATCATTGTATAATCCTCAAAAAGTGCTAATGCCTAATAATCAGCTCCTCACTTACACAATCCTTAATATACTAATAATCCAAGCACCATTTATGCAATTCACATTTTCCACAAACATGCAAGATAAACTTCTCTTAGTCAAGTCATACTCATCTGAATAAGTTTATGAGCATACATGTATATGAATAATATAATCCACAAAATTGAATCTAAACTCTTTCTCCACTAATGTAAATCACACATAATTGAGGATCAAAAGAGACTTCAACAGCTTGTAATGTAAGGCCAATGGTAATGGGCATATGAACAGAAATGGAAAGGATACAATACAAACATTGGGAAACATAACATGTTATTTCAAGACTTGAGCCTCCAACTGATATTAGTAGGGTATTCAAAAGTGAAATAAGAAAACTCGCCAGAACTATTCAATGATTTTCGTACTTTTCTTTTCTTATGCCATTCCCTTGCTTTTTTTTTCAAAGCAATGCTTTTTTTCTCTTTGAGTGTATCTGGTTCCTTCAGGCTTATTTTGTATTGAATATGGAGTAAACATTCATTTTAGTCCCTAAAATTATATGCACCGGTCACATTCATCCTTGATTTTAAATGACAACTTAATCCCTGAAATCTCAAAACGTCGGTCACGTTAGTCCTCGCGTCAGTTGCCATCAGTTAAACTTGATGGAAACATACACGTGGCATGTTAAGTGCTAACTTGGATGTTGATGTGGCTTCTTACCTAGTCCAAAATGATGTTTTTTTGGAGTAAACCTTCACTTTAGTTCTTGAAATTACAAGCACCGATCACATTAGTCCCTGAATTAAAAAAATTAACAGTTTAATCCCTGAAACCTCAAAATGTCAGTCATGTTAGTCCCCGCGTCTTTTGCCGTCAATTAAACTTGATGGACACGTACTGTGACACGTTACGTGCCAAGTTATTAGAAGCTATGCGGCTTCATACTTGGTCCAAAATGACGTAGTTTCGTTTGTGCGTAAAGAAATAAATGTCCCAACCCTAAAACGACGTCGTTTGGGCCCAAAATTTGTAAAGCTAAACAACTGACTGAGGTTCCTAGGTAGGCTCAACTTTGATTTGAGGACTACTTTATTAGAGGTTGAGGGGTCTTGCCCATCTCCTCAGGCTGGCTCTTCACCTCCATTAGTAGTTCAATCACTTCCTTCATGGGGGTGCTCTGCTGGGGAAGAATTCACACAAAACATACCAATTCCAAGTGTTTGAAGCATCTCTTGCACCATTTAAATAGATTTTCCACCTTCATATATATTTAAATAGAAAGCACATCTTCATTTAACAATCATTTTTTCTTTTTTTCATAAGTCAAATCAAGGATTATTGCAAACTCTGATTTTGTGCTACCATATATGGTCATTCTATAATATTATTCCTTAGTCACCTTAAATTTTGAGGACTAGTTTTTCCAACTAGGATATATTGAAGTTAAATATCATATGATTGACATAGTTAACAAAGAAAAAGGAAGTTGTAGTCATTTTAGTCATATATCAACTGTGTTAATAAATTTAATTTCATTTTTTTATAAAGCAATATTAGACATAAAGAAGAAAATAAATACAATGGAAAAGAAGGATAAGAAATCCTTCAAAGAGGAGGCACAAAAGAGAAACATAGAAAAGATAAACAAAGATGTTAAAACAAAAAAGGTCTCCAATCCACTTGTATATATGCTACAAATCCCCCCTAAAGAGATTATGCGATGGGCACCAAAGAGATTGTCCCAAAGCAAAGTTGTTGGCTGAGAACAAACTTCTTAAAAAATACAAGTATTTTCTCAAGCCAAATAAACCAAAGAAAAGCATACATAGTGAATTGCCATAAAGCCTTTCCTTCCTTTGTCCAATCAAAACCCATGAAGTTGATCATAAGAAACTGAGACAGAATAAGAGAGTAAAGATAACATTCTCTAAACACACTAAACAAAATATTCCAGGTGAACTTAGTAGTGAGACAATGAAAAATGGTGAGCAACTATTTCAAAGCTAGAGCAATACATGACATACATCAGGAGAGAAAAAATTGTTAAGTCCAACTTGGCACTTAATGTGTCACGGTGCATGTCCGTCAAGTTTAATTAACGGCAAAAGACACAAGGAGTAATGTGACTGACGTTTTGAGATTTCAGGGATTAAGTTGTCATTTTTTTAAATTTAGTGACTAATGTGACTAGTGCATGAAACTTTAGGGACTAAAGTGAAGGTTTACTCAGAAACTACGTCGTTTCGGACTAAGTAAGAAGCCACATCAGCGTCTAAGTTGGCACTTAACGTGCCACATGTGCGTCTCTGTTAAGTTTAACTGAGAGCAACTGACGTGGGGACTAACGTGACCGACATTTTGAGGTTTCAGGGATTAAGTTATCAATTTTTTAAAATCAAGGACGAATGTGACTGGTGCATATAATTTCAGGGACTAAAGTGAAGGTTTACTCATTGAATATGCATTAATACTCGTAATCACTAGACTCACTTCAAGAAATAATATATTAGGTACTCAACAAACAATTATGGAAGGAAGAAAATGCAATGTTTTCACATGTATTATAATGGTTAACATGGTAACGAATACAATGGTGGTGAAAAACATATAAGGCCAAACAATTATAAAGCTTCAAAAGGAAACCTATGGATAAAATCATGTTAAGGTATGTAACGCCCCGAATATTTCTCGTTTTACATGCGCACTAAGCAGAACTGGTGTAACGCCTCAAAAATTATTTATTTTATAATAAATAGTCATTTTATAATATTTGTGATTTTTGTGAATTTTTTTGGATTTTTCTGAGATTGTTGATTATTTTAATATATTTTTTGATTTATATGCACACTGAGCGGAGCTGGGAAAATAAAATATTTTCTCCGAGACTGGTAAACCTTGAACTATGGAAACGTCGACAGGAGATCTTACTAAACCTGAGGCTGGGCATAGTTTACAAGGTTTATATTTTTTGAGATTTTATCTGACAAATAAAATCGCGGTATGTTCTGTTAAATAAAAATTTTACAGTACGCTCTATTATCCATCAGACAATAAATACCTATTTTGTGAACTGTAATAATTGTCCATTGGGTAATATCTTGTAGTAAAAATCATTATCACCTTATCTAGAAATCTACTTTATGTCACATCAAGTTGACTTTTCAAAAAGGTGAGGAAGGAGGAAACTTCCTAGCACCTTCCTATTAGCTTGTTGGAGAAGTCAATTTCCCCCTCTCCTTTGTGAAGCTCCACGGCAATGAGGAGAAGAAATGGGTGGCAAAAGTTGTCACCTTTTCACCAATATTACCTTTTCACTTCACTTTTCAAATTTCCAAACTTTGCTATCACTCACTCTCTCCAAATTTTCTCTTCTCTCATTTTTCTTCACACTTTCATCTTCTCCATTTTCTCTCTAACTCCACGGCAGCCCCACATCCGTCCATCCTCCATGGTTGCTTGATTTCAAGCTCACACATTTCTTGAATCCACATTTTTTTTGAAGACTTTCACTTCTTGTTGGAATCACCTTCAAGGGGCTCACATTTTCCTCTCCATTTTCTCTTTCCTTCCACGGCTAAGATACCATTTTTGGCCACCCAAATTTTCTTGTTCAACCAACCTTATTTCTTACATCTTCTTATCATCTTAAACCTTTTCTCTTTTGTGACCATCTCTTAATCCACCATTTTCATCTTCTTCCATAAAGCCCTAAGATTTGGAGTTTTAAGGTAAAGTTTATGACTTTTCCTTTTCTCTCACCATTTTTGTGATTCTTGGTCATCTTTGTGACTGAGAACTCCTCTTTTATGGTTTAGTTTATTGATTGTGAGAGTTTGATGTCCTAGGGTCTTTGATGGTGGTGCAGGACGAATTTCAAGAGGAAAAAGGAGCTGGCTTTTCTTGTTATTTTCTTGGTAAGAGGGAGAACATCCTCATCAACCACCCATGGTGATGATGGATGAATTTGTGTGTTGAAATTGGAGGATCCATGTGTGGATTTCTCCTTTTGATTACTTGATTTTGATACTTTGTAATTTTGTGCTTGTATGATGTTGTTACTTGATGTTGTTTTATTATGTTGCATGGATAAATTGTGATATTTTGTGTGCTTGAAATCAAGTGTGAAAGATAAGGAATCCTTACTTATGTTGAAGGGGAGCTCACGACCTTGTGGCCTTAAATGATGAATCAAGAACCAAACCTTGTGTTAAAATGGAACTTAAGCAACTAATTGATGAGTTGATGGAAATCTTGGGTCTAGAGACCATGGTTGAGTGTCTCGGCTAAGAGGAGGCAAATTAGGAAAACTTGTGATTAAAATTGGGATGAATTGGAACTTAGAAGTTTAAGTGGGAAATTGGATTGATTGAGAAATTAAAATGATGGATTAAGAAGATGAATGTTGAATGATAACACTGTATTTTATACATTTTGTAATCCTCTAACTAGGCTTCTTAAGGTTCAATTAGGCTTAATTAAGTTGGTTTTGACACATTTTATAATTTTGAGCCGAATTGGACAATTAAATAAATTATTGCATAAATTAACCTTAATTGTCTCTTTAGAAGTGTTTAGTAAACTGGCTATAATTTGAGTTACAAATATCTGATTGATATGATTTTGGTCTTGTAGGAAAGCTTAGACAATTCCCTACAACTTTGATGTTGAACACTTTTCTAGAATCGGACTCCTTGGAGGTGATATTGGGCTTTGAAGTCAAAATAGATGAGCTGAAATCGGGTCTAAACACTTTACAGTAATTGGACCATATCTTGAGTTCTAGGAATTATTTTGGACAGAAACCAAATCATTTTAAAGCAAAGATCTGGGCCTACAACTTTCATGAAGACCACTTCTCTCAAAAATGAAAAAATGACTGGACGCACAGCTGTGCATTTGCTCAACTATTATTTAAAAAAAATAAAAAAAAAATAAAATATGTCATTGATTATGTAACAGACTTAATCACTAAGTTTGGTTACTATGCAATTGCACAGTAACCAAACTTTGCCTATAAATAGGCATTTGCATTTCAAATGAAAAAAACATAATTCATTTGGGGGAAGACGTTAGGGAGAGGCTTTTGGGCAGTGCCCAGCCTCTCTCCTCAGTCTCCCTCTAATTTCCTTTCTCTCTCTTTTTCATTTTTTCTTTCTTTTAGTTTACGTGTAAATAAGTTTCAGTCTACTTGGGTTAAAGTGTGAAGCTCTTGATAATAAAATAAGGTTAAATTTATTTATCTCTTGTGCTTTAATGATTTATCTTTTTAGTAATTATTATACGTATTATATTTTATTTCTGATAATTTAGAAACTATCGTTGTAAAGAGGAGTTCTTGATTTATTGTAGACAAGATTTTGGCACAGTGAATGCGTTAACCCATTTACAAGTGGTGGTAATAATTAAAGGAAATATAATATAATTACGTATATTATTTTAATGGACTTTTCTTAAATGATTTATTTTTCAAGTAGTAATTATACGTATTGTATTTTGTTTCCAATCAATTTAGAAACCATCATTGTAAAGTGGAGTTCTTGATTTATTGTAGACAAGAGATTGGCACAATGAATGCTTTAACTCATTTACAAGTGTTGGTGTTAGAAACTCTCCTTGTAAAGTGAAGATCTTGATTTGTTGTAGACAAAATATTGGCACAATGAATACTTGATACCATTTATGAGTGATGATATTAATAGATGATTAAAGAAAACATAATATAATTACGTATATTATTTTAATGAACTTTTAACGTTGTATTTTTCGATTGGAACCTCCATGTTGCGAGGATTCTAATTGAGTTATAAAAGGAATTAATCTTACCTTTACTTTATTTACCAAGAGTGGATCTTTTTACCCAAGTAAATAATTTTTATCGTAGTAATAAAATATTTACTTCACCTTAATCTTCAACAATTCCCTATGGATCGACCTCGAACTTACCGAGAAATTTATTACTTGAGACAACCTGCACTTGGGTTTTGCGACAATTAAAAAGTGTGCATCAAGTTTTTGGCGCCGTTGCCGGGGATTTGATTTGAAGAATAAATTTTTGGTGTAAATATTTTTGTACATAGTAAAAAGTGAATAGTGTGTGAATAATTCGTGAATAGTGTATGAATAGTATGTAAATAGTAACGTGAATAGCATGAATAGTAAAAAAAATAAAAAATAATAATAATAATAATAAATTTAAATGAATAGTGTGAATAGTATAGATAGTGTGAATAGTATAAATAGTAAAAAAATAAAAAATAAAAATTAAATAATAATAATAATATAAAAAAATTAAAAAAATGTGTGAATAGTAAAAAAGTAAAAAAGTAAAAAGTAAAAAAAAAGTTTATATATTAAAAAATGAAAATTAAAAAACCAAAAAAAGAGAGAAGGTGGTCACACCAAACCCAAAAAAAAAAAAAAATTAATTAAAAAAATGAAAAAAAAAAAACATAAAGGTCCCACAAAAAAAAATCAATAATGGGGACAAGGTTGTCCCCCTTTGAAAATTGATGAAAAAGGTCACACCCGTGTCCACTAAAACCAAAAAAAAAAAAATAAAAAATGTATATATATAATAAAATAATAAAATAAAATAAAAATAATTTAAAAAAAAGTTAAGCCTTTTATTTTTTTGTACAGTGGGGTTAATTCTCTCTTTTACTTTCTTGTACATATTAATAGTGGGAGAACCTCTCCCTTTTACTTTTCTGTACGTACTAACTTTGTAGGAGAACCTCTCCTTTTTATTTTTTTGTACATATTAATAGTGGGGGTAATTTTCCTTTTTAATTTCTGCACAGTGGGGGTAACTCTTCCTTCTATTTTTTGTACATACTAACAATGGGGGAAACTCTCCCTTTTACTTTCTGTAATTTATTTTTCACATTTTATTTTCTATTTTTTTTATTTGATGGTTGGTTTCTACCACACCATTTTTAATTTTTATTTAGTGGTTGGTTTCTACCATACCATTTTTTATTTTTATTTGGTGGTTGGTTTATTCTTCACATTTGTAAACATTTATTTGGTGGCCGGTTTATACCACATCTTTGTATATATTTTTATTTTTCTTATTTTTTTTTTTTTTTTTGTGTGTTTTTAGGGTGAAAATGTAACTTGATTCAATCGACATGTATTAAGATTGGAATTCTAATCAATTTCTTTTCTACTCAATTTAAGTGCCTATTATGGTTCATAATGCTTTTATGAATTGACCACTCATAAATTGATCTAGTGGGTGTATGTAGAACTCGAAAGGTTTGCATATGACCTAGACCATAAATAATAAAGTGCCATGATTTATAATCATCTAGAAATGGAGATTATAGGTTGTGTGGGAGAACTGTGGTATTTTTCCATGAGAATCTATAGAGTAAAAGTCATGCCTTTAAATGTTTTTAATTACTGATTCTCCTCATCAATTGAATGATTAGAAATTTATTAGAAGGAAGGTCCCAAAGCTACTCTATTGTCTATGATAGATTATTGAATTAAGTGAAGTCTGATCCCTAGTATTCTAATTTCATGTGCTTTCATTTCAAAATAAAAATACAAAAAAAATTAAAAAAAATAGAAAAAACTTTGTTTTCTCTTTTTCTTCTTAATTTCGTGTGTCTTAGTGTTTGTTTTTCTTTTCTTTTTAAATAGTCAAACTTTATTTTGACAATTTGGTCACGTGTTGATTTTCTCAACAAGTTTTTGTAAACCTAGGTTGATACGGTGGATTTTGTTGCTTCAAGAATTCAAAATGAGCCAAAAATGTTTTGTCCATACTTACAATAGGCTCACTTTTTTTTTTAAATTACACCTATCAATGATTTTTTTTTTCGATGAATTTTTAATTTCATGTCTTGGTTTGCCAAAATTGTCAATTTTTCTTGTAACAAGTGAAGTTGTTCTTTATGGATGGTTTTTGCAAATAAAAAAAGATAACATATTTTTCATTAAAGAATGACCTGAGTAAGGAATCATTAGGTGAAATCTTTTTGACTCTTGAGACACATTCTTGTGAATTTGTGCAGTGTGAATTTATTAATTTGTGAAATCTCTTCAAAGGCAAGTAAGCGCATTACAGTCTTAGGAATCTGACTTAAAAAGACCTTGTTTGCCAATTTATAAGAAAATTGGATGGAAAGCTTATCCTCGACTCATAGAAGGCATTTAAGCCGTTACTGGACGTAAAACCAGAGGAAGATATGAGCCACAATCATAACTACATGTATATATTTTCTTGCATATCTTCTTCTTATGACAGCCTTGATCAAGTAGCAGCTCAGATAGATTAGTCAGAAAGAAATGTTGCAGGAAGTAGTAAGAAAAGCAAGCCAGTTCAGACACTCCAATTGTTTAAATAATTACAAGCTTTGGTTTTGTTCATCGTACTTTGTTTCTATTTATATTTGTGTGAGGTTTCTCTTTTCAGTAATTGTGGTAACAGGTACTATCCTCTATCTTTTTCCTTTCTATTTTTTAACATTGAGGACAGTGTTGTGATTTGGTTGGGGGAAAGGATAGTTGTGTGACTAGTTGTGTAAAAAAATGTATAAAAAAAAGTGTGTCTATGTTTGTCGTGTGTAGAGTTGTGTAAATAAAAAAGCTTAAAAAAATTTGAAAGTGTGTTTATGTTTGTTGTGTTTATATGTTTATCAGTAACTTACTAAACCAGTTAAGGATGACAGAGTAAGGAGTAAATTTTACTCTTGAGATGCATCTTAGTTGGGGTAGACAACTAGTTTGTGTGGAAGTAGCAATCCAAATTCAGGGAAATTTGCATGATTGAGTTAATTGTCTTCTTTCTTAAAAATTACATGTTTGGTTATGGATGTTGAATTGGTGGACTGAGATTGATAGAATTATGCCTTGTGAGATTTTGAGCCTATTGATGAATAGATTGAACATTTGTACCATTCTCTTCTTCTTTGTGTGAATTTCACGCATGGAATTGTTATTCTAGAACTTGTTTTGATTCTTTTTTTGACTACATTTTCATATGCATACATAAATATGATTGAGGTATTTTTTTTTAAATAGCTACTTTAATCAAATAGTCAGCCTTACTTAGCAGTATATTGTCTCAATATGATATCAAGCACTCTTATGACTTTTTAGAAATTCTCTGATTCGTGCCAATGTAAAGCATTGGAAATGACATATTTCTCCTTGCTTAACGCCTTTGAGCTTATTTGAACATTCTTTGTTTCAAACACATTATGTGCTTTAAATGAAAAACCATGTTCTTACCTGACCTTAGGGAATAAGAGAACATTAGCTTTGTCATTCGATGAGTTCTTCAATAAGTGTGGGGGTGCGTGTGCAGAATGATTAAAAAAATGTATATATGACATTCTTTTTGTAAAAAAATAAAAATAAAAACAAAAAATCAAAAATAAAAAAAAAGTAAAAAGAAAAAGAGGGTCAACAAGGCAATAATGGAAAGGAAAAGATTATGTAAAGGGAATTTGTATTAGGTGGAGTTAGGATGAACTTTCATGCTTGTTAATTGAACTCAGCTTTCATGTTCTTTTATTCTCTTTGGTATTTAACTTGTTATATCCATATTACCTTCTCCTTTACCTTGATTCTATTATAACCTTGAATAAAGTCCTCATGATTTGTGTGTGTATGTGTTCTAAGTAGTGGGGAAGTACAAGATAAGTAAGCTTATGGTAGTGCAATTTTTATGGGTTGAATTGAGTGAAATACCTACCTTTTAAACACTTGAGGGATTGAGAGTGAATCTTGTGAAGATCTATCATTCTTGACTCATGCTTTTCAATTGAAGTTTCCTTACTTGATGGTTTGAGATGTGAAGACATGTTACCGCATGAATGTTTTGATCCTTGAATGTCTAGTTGCTTTTCTTAAGTCATTAAATTCTTTGGAGTTTTTAGTTTTTGAGTTTGTGTTATTTTTCTTTATTACTTGGTTTTTGTCTTTTGTATTTTGCCCAGGAGTGCAAACGTTAAGTGTGGGTGAATTTGATAACACTATATTTTATACATTTTGTAATCCTCTCACTAGGCTTCTTAAGGTTCAATTAGGCTTAATTAAGTTGGTTTTGACACATTTTATGATTTTGAGCCGAATTGGACAATTAAATAAATTATTGCATAAATTAACCTTAATCATCTCTTTAGAATTATTTAGTAAACTAACTATAATTTGTGTTACAAATATCTGATTGATATGATTTTAGTCTTGTAGGAAAGCTTAGACAATTCCCTACAACTTTGATGTTGAACACTTTTCCAGAATCGAACTCCTTGGAGGTGATATTGGGCTTTGAAGTCAAAATAGATGAGCTGAAATCAGGTCTAAACACTCTGCAATAATTGGACCATATCTTGAGTTTTAGGAATGATTTTGGACTGAAACTAAAGTCATTTTAAAGCAAAGATCTGGGCTTACAACTTTCATGAAGACCACTTCTCTCAAAAATAAAAAAATGACTGGACGCACGGCTCTGCATTTGCTCAATTATTATTTTTAAAAAAAAGAAATAAAATAAAATAAAATATGTCATTGATTACGTAACAAACTTAATCACTAAGTTTGGTTACTATGCAATTGCACAGTAACCAAACTTTGCCTATAAATAGGCATTTGCATTTCAAATGAAAAAAACATAATTCATTTGGGGGAAGACCCTAGGGAGAGGCTTTTGGGTAGTGCCTAGCCTCTCTCCTCAGTCTCCCTCCAATTTCCTTTCTCTCTTTTTTGCTTTTTTTCTTTCTTTTAGTCTTTGTGTAAATAAGTTCCAATCTACTTATGTTAAAGTGTGAAGCTCTTGATAATAAAATAAGGTTAGATTTATTTATCTTTTTAGTAATTATTATACGTATTATATTTTATTTCTGATAATTTAGAAACTACCGTTGTAAAGAGGAGTTCTTGATTTATTGTAGACAAGATTTTGGCACAGTGAATGCTTTAACCTATTTACAAGTGGTGGTAATAATTAAAGGAAATATAATATAATTACATATATTATTTTAATGGACTTTTCTTAAATGATTTATTTTTCAAGCAGTCATTATACGTATTGTATTTTGTTTCCAATCAATTTAAAAACCCTCATTGTAAAGTGGAGTTACAATGAATGGTTTAACCCATTTACAAGTGTTGGTGTTAGAAACTCTCCTTGTAAAGTGGAGATCTTGATTTGTTGTAGACAAAATATTGGCACAATGAATGCTTGATCCCATTTATGAGTGATGATATTAATAGATGATTAAAGGAAACATAATATAATTACGTATATTATTTTAATGGACTTTTAACGTTGTATTTTTCGATTGGAACCTCCATGTTGCGAGGATTCTAATTGATTTATAAAAGGAATTAATCTTACCTTTACTTTATTTACCCTGAGTGGATCTTTTTACCCAAGTAAATAATTTTTACCGTAGTAACAAAATATTTACTTCACCTTAATCTTCAACAATTCCCTGTGGATCGACCTCGGACTCACCGAGAAATTTATTACTTGAGATAACCTGTACTTGGGTTTTGCGACAATTAAAAAGTGTGCATCATTGAATTCCATGAACTTAGAGCTCACGGTCATTTAGGGTAACTAAGAGGAAATTTTGTATTAAAATGGAACTTTGAATACTTAAGTGATTAGACATTCAATTAGGGATTCATGAGATGGAAAGAGAAATGAAAGGAAATTTCACCATAAAACTATGAGTAGATCTTAACCTTTAAAGGAAAATGAGTGTAAGTGAGACTTTGAGAATTATAAGACATTTAATTAAATAAGTTTTATTAAGAATAAAGAGAAGGACTAATTAAATTAGAGAAACAAGAATTAGGAGTGTAAGGGAGGATTTCAGAAATATAAAATACTTATTTAGTTGAATTTGATTAAGGACAAATAGAAGAAATTTTTGAATTAGAGTAAAATGGATTCAGTGAAAGATAGGAGGATATATTCCCTAGTGAAGCTCAATAGGGAAAGTGTTGAGGTTGAGGTGATATTCTTATACTAATTTTGAAGAATTCAACATTTATTTTAATATGGCTTATGGTTATGAAATGCACGATTGAAATCCTCTGTGATAGCATGCATTTGGCATTGTGCTTTTAGAAACGAAGTACCAGACCCAGAAACATCAGGTAGACGATTGAGTCAGATGGGACTGGTTATCATAAGAAACCTAGATATTAGTGATATTATATAGTCGTATGGACGGTTATACAATGTCATGGATACAAATGGTATGGAACAATCGTATAGACGATTGCTTTAATGCTATTGGGAACAGTACAACGATAATTTGGTGTCATTGAATATGCATTTGAGCATCATACAGTTGTGGTTGTTGTAACGTTTTATGCCTAAGGAGTGAGCGAGAACTTACAGAATAGTGCGATCCATGATGGATCTCAAGGGGCGTCCGTGTGTGGTGATCCACTTAGTGACCTATTTATCACATTGTATACCCCTGGCTGTGGTGATCCGTTGCAACGCACAATGAGGACCCAACAAACACTTTTGCTTTTCGTGGTCCGGCGTAGACTGTCTTTTGAGGGGGGACAGATCTTCTGGAACGCTCATCTCTGATGTTGTGTCTAGCACCATGGAGTAGGAACTGGTTCATTATGCATACACATGGTTAGTTCACACATTGTCATGGCATGGTCAACATACATATTGTGGTGGCATAAATATTATTTATACATCTATGGTGGATATCTGTTGTTATAGTGCTGTTAATATTTATATTCTTGTGGGATATGCTTTCTGATGATATCTATAAAATTAATAACTTGAATATATGTACGATATCTGTACATATGGAATGACCCCATCATTCGTATTATTTTCCTTCGCTGTCATGTTGGTAATGATGTAGGATATCTCACCTCTTGTTTGTACTATTCTTGTTCTATGTGATTTTTAGTTAAAGACTGTACAGGGGACCAGGTTGAATCTCCTAGATCTTACTTGGTTTGATCTCCTGCATTCGGTGATGGCGGCAAGAAGGGGTTCTATTGGTTTTGTCAAGATTGTGTTCACTGGGGGTGCCAATGCTTGGCGAGTCGACTGGGCCGGTGAGCATATACGGTATGTTGGGGATCTGATCTTGACTGTAAGGAGGACCCGCGATGGAGATCCTATCCTGACTCTCACTACATCAGTGCATATGGAGTTTGCCTTGCCCATTCGGGAGCTATGGGGTGATCCGCTTCACACCCTTAGAGAGGACGAGGATTCTATGGCATCAGCTACTAGGGCACCTGCCCGTGAGACTGCACTCTGTCCTGTCCTAGTGTCTTCAGATGAACCGGGGGAGGATCCTGAGATGGATCCGATGGAGTGTCCAACTCCTTAGACATAGGCGTCGTTATGGGTAGTTTATGTTTCTTTTACATTACCTATAAAAAGGTTCTTTTGAGTATAACTACTTTTTGAAGTACAACTTGGTGTATTTTTGAGCGATATGAGCAATGCGCTGCGCCATGTATGTTTTAAGGTAATTATCCAGTCTTATGTGCTGTATTTTGAGTATATCTTATTGAATTATATTTTCAAATGACAGCATGTGTATCTATTCATTCGTGGCTTATATTTTCTTTACATGCACAATGACTAAATTTGAAAACTTGTTATTTAAGTTGTAGCAAGCCAAAAAAAAAATTTAGTTTCCGTGGTATAATGACGATTGTGCCGTGGGTACTAAATCGTAGGGTGTTACAAGGTAAGCTTTTAAGGCTCAATCGGTCCAAACAATGCCTAAATTATTTCGTCAATCATGCATAATCTAGGATTTCGCCTCAAGAGAGTTTAAAAACAATTTCTAGGATAATCAAAACTCTACATGTACATCCATAAACTTTCTCTAGACATGCACTCTTATCATTTTCAAAGTTACACGTGCATATAAGTGGGATGCAAATCATGCATAAAAAACGACTAGATTGTTTCACATGCTTCATGATCGCAAAAGGTTTTACTGTAAAGGGGGCAAATAGCAACCTTTTTTTATCATTGGATAGCCATAACTACACTAGCAATTGGCAACATGTCATGCATTCAAATAGGTCTAACTTTCTCAATTCAAGCATGCATAACATGATATATATAATGTTAAAAATTGAAAATAATTTTTTTTTCACAAGCCCATCAGTAATAGCCAATGCAATATAGAAACATGACAATATAGTGGCTATCACTACTGCATACAGTAAATATCATCACATATTATACATTCAACATTATAATATCCAAAGCATGTAATGATATACCCCCAAACCAAAGTGAGACAGTGTCTTCACTATGCATGGTGCATAAGGTGCCTAAACTTGTCAAAAATATTTACATTGTTAGTCTGAGCATACTAAAATATAAAAAAACATGAAAAATAGATAAAATATGTACAATATAGGGTTTCACGCCATGGCATAAACCTGCCTATACCGCGGCATGTAGCTCGGGTGCCAAGCCTTAATATGGCAAAGACTAGCACACCGCGGCATTAAGAACCTTGAGCCGCGACATTAAGAACCTTGAGCCATGGCATGAGTTTATCTTGCACCCCGGCGTGGGAGGTTAGTTTGTAAAATTTTGCAGCAAAATATACTCTACTGTCGTTTCTGCTTCCTAGTGGTCTCCAACACCTGCAAAACTTGTCTACATAGTTAAAATATAGTATGTTCAACCAAAATATATTAAAACTACAAAATCTACATACTACCTATTTAATGCAAAAAGTACATAAACTTGGGTTCTCTCCTAAAAAGGGCCTGATTTCCAGTTTCGGCAAGACTTTGTCAAAATTATTTGCGCAGATAGGTGGTCTCCTTATATTTGATTGAAGGTTTTCCTTTTGAGGAGTCGCAAACTCCTACAAGGGCCTCGTATGATTATGATCATCCGCCATTGTTATTGTACCTAAAACACCAAAGAATGAAAACTTAAATGAAAATGAACATACAAAACTTGAATTAGAACTAAATAAGCTCGTTGTCAATATTAGCAATATAGAAAATAACTGTTATCCTCGGCAATAGTGCCAAAAACTTGTTTATCCCTTTATAGGCCGCAAGTGCATGGATCGAACAAATAATACAGTTTAAGAGTAGGATATTGTTCCCACGAGGACAATATTACTTCTAATGCTAAATATCAACCAATATTTTAAGTAATTCTACTCAAGAACATAAAAATAGGGAAAAATATATAAACTATAAACCAAAAAGCAATAAATTGAAAAAAAAGATAATGGATAGAGATTAGGGAATCGTTCTTCACCTCCTACTTCAATTAGTATTATGCAATCTTCTTAATCAACATAAATGAATTGTTTAGTTAGCTTGAGAATCTAATTTAGTTAAAAGCCTATGTCTAGGTCAACCAACCATGCTTCAATTGCCCAATTTACTATGTTTCCATGAGGGCTAACACAAAATCCACTCATTAAGATCTATTCTCAAACACCTGTTATGCATGGCTAAGAGATATATTTCTATCCCATTAGCAAATCAACTTATCCCCTCCATGAGAATGAAATCGAACATGTATCAACCATATATATAATCTCAAATCCAAATTCCTATGTCTAGGTTCATCAGATTTCAACAAATCACTTAAAAGTTGATCAGACAATCAAGAGTATTGAGAACCATATGATTGAATAAAACCAAATATCTATATCAACTCAAAGAAGTACAAAATCAATAATATCTATAAAAGGATCCAAAGCAATCCCTAATAGAGTTGAGCTACTCATTGAACACGAAAATATACATAAAAAATCATGTTCATGATACAAGGGGGAGAAGGAAGAAGAGGGAAAAGAGAAGGAAGCTCATGGATGTAATCTTTGATGCTTGAATCCTCATCCATAAGGAAGATGGCCTCCAACCTTAGCTCCCTTAGCCTCCTCTCAGCCTCCAACGTGAAAACCGAGCACAGCTTCTCTAAACCTAAAAAACTCTCTTTGCCAAAACTAATAAAATAGTATTTATAGGCTCAGAAAATAGGTTCATGCCGCCGCACCACACATATCACGCCACGGTGCGTGTACAATTTAGGTCACCACGCAGTGGCGTATGCTCTTTCGCACCGCAGCGTTCAAGCCTCAGGTCCTCTGTATGTAATAGGGGGAATGCACCATGCTGCGGCATAAACATGTCTGCACCGCGGCGTGAGCTACTGAACTTCACACTTGGCTTTCTCTTTCAGTTTTGGTCCAAATCCTTAAAATTTTAGCTTGATTGGAGCCCTTCCTAAAATAGAGAAATCACTAAGTCAATCACAATTGTAAATCCACTTAATTACTTGTAAAATATGCACAATTTGCTCAAAACCATATAAGAAGATATCAAAATTAGAATTTGACAAATATAAACCTAAAACCTTCCATATATGCACAACAAGCAAGGACTAAGCATTCTTTATAGCACAAATATAAGGCACAAATAACTACATTTCATGAAGTTATCATTCACACGTAAAGCACACAGATTTACCTGCCAAGCAAGGTCTATCACCATGTTGTTTCCCACATCTAGTAAATTTAGACCCCTTTGAGTCCGTCTGCACTTGCTTACCCTTTTCTTTCTTCTTAAATTTCTCGTCCATTTTCTTCTTCTTTGATGGTGAGGCTTGTTCCAACTAAGGTCTGCCATCATGGTCTTCAACAATCCGACATTTGTTCACCATAGTTGGGAAGTCCTAAATTTCCAAAGGTCAAATAGCCTTCCAAATGTCATCTCTTAGTCCCACTTCAAATTTTATATATTTCCATTATTCGTATGGATTAAATCTAAAGTAGGAGGAGAATCTTGATAGTTTGTCAAACTTGGACACATAGTAACCAATAGACATATCACCTTGTTCCAACTTCAGGAACTCCATTTCCTTAGCATTCTGTAATCTTTTAAGGAAGTATTTGTCCATGAAGAAGTCCTAAACACCTCCCAAGTAAAAAAGAGTGCTTGATGCCTCAAGCAATATCTTGGCACTTTTCCACTAGTTTTTCACTTCTCCTCTTAGCATATAAGAGGCGAAAGAAACTTTTTTTTCATTGGAGCAAATCATTACCTCGAAGATTTTGTCCATCTCATTAATCCATTCCTCCACCTTCACAAGATTGTACTCTCCTTTGAAGGGTGGAGGATTTGCCTTTCTAAACTACGAAAGGTCTTAGAAATTTTGATTCCTTCCCACTTGTACTTCCTGTGTCGGTTGTACAGTTGGTGGTGTTGGTTATTGAGGTGGATTAGCCTCCATCCTCTTAAGCATCCTTATAGTTAAAGTAGATTGCTTCCTGATAGCAATTGTAGTAATAGCAAACTGCTCTCTCATTGCTATTGCCATTGCCATGCATGCTTCAGCCATATCGGCTGAACCCTCACTACAAGAAGTTATGTTTGCTCTGGTTCACCTTGGTGAAGTCATAGTGTCCTGTACACACAGAACAATACATATTGAGTTGATCAGTCTCAATATCATGTATCAGTGTAATAGTAGCTAAGAACATTCAAACATAGCGTAAACCATGCAATTCTATCATATATCTCGCTATGTGTAACGCCCCTTTATAGGAGGAGACGTCACATTGTCAATTAAATACAATGTGGAAAAATATAAGTATTAATTTAAGAAAGACCCAGTTCATTGTGTCATCAAACATATTTGATTTTAGTTGTATAAGTAAAATGGTGAATATAATTTTTTTTCTATTTGTAAGTATATATATGTATATATGTAATTATACTCAATAACCTGCTCATCAGTTCAGTATTCAGAGGTATCAACATTTATAAAAGATTCACAAGTACGTATATAAACTTTTGTCAAATTGTAACCGAAAAATATAACTTTGACAGAAAACATAAAGACTAAACCATACATCCATTACATGAGATACATCCTATATATATATATATATATATATATATATAAAGTGTTTAGATATAGACTATGAGTCAATAATTACATCAAGGCTCATCAAAAAAGAAGAAGCCTAAGCTTTACCAAAAAGCAAAACTATACCTGCCCAAAGGATCATACATATATATCCCCAAGATATCAGAAATATATCGCCCACCAAAAATAAAGACATCAGGCTCCCAAAATAAAACACTGGCAGCCATCAATAGCTACTGGTAGCATCAGTCCCTCAAATGAGGAGGAATCGTGTCAAGGTCCTCTTCAGGATCCTCTGCAAGATCGTCCTCGGGAACCTCCTCGAGGTCTTCCTCATCTGAGGAAACCCACATAGGAGCCACAGAGCTACGGGCCGGAGCCCGAGCAGTGGAATCAAAAGAGTCCCCCTGCGGGGTGTAGTAGCGGTTACCCCACATCTCCCGGATGGGCAGATAAAACTCCAAGCGTAGGCTAACACAACAGGTAAAGATCGGTGGTTCATGGCGCCCCCAAGCCAGCGCCAATGACACATCTCCCAAGTAGACATAGCGATCAGAGCTGAAGTTCACATGCCAACAGTCTGGACCCCCAAGCAATGTCAGACGCACGTATCCCAAAAATTCATGAGGTCGGGCCATCATGATAAGAAGAATGCTAGTCAAGATTGGGCCAAAAGCCCAGGAAATTAGGTTCTTCTTTTTCTTCACCCTCGTCTTCAGAAGATCATATATATATATAGGTATACAGAAATAGTAGAAACATAGAAAAAGAAAAGAGGTAAGACATTCAACATTCATTACCAATTAAGGCAGTAAAGAATAAAAAATGCATAACGCCCATATAACATTTCAGAAATGATAAATAGCATTAAAAGAGATAATAAGTAATTTAGCATATACAGGCAGTCATAGTAGTAATGAAACAACATATTAAATTTCCATATGATCAAGTAACCATTAAATGGTATGATGACTCACTATGCACATGCATATGATACCAACAATCCTACTCCATGGAGCTAGACACAAAATAGTCGGAGAGAATGATCAGGGGGACATGCCAATATCTTGTCAGCCATAAAAACAAGTGCTTTCCAGAAAATAATCAATCATTTTGCACAACAAGGCTTTATACAGTGGCATTCCCACAAGATCTCGATATAGGACAGTGCCATAGTCAGGATCGTCGATGCGTTTGCATCGGTTTGTCCCACGGTCCAGAGGGGCTACCAACTGCCCACTGTGAGACGCCCATGCCCCGACGCCCCCAAGGTCTACTACAGGACCTACACTAATCTATTCGCACTCGCACTAAGGTGTGATTCAACTCCTAGGCAACTTGGCCTTCACAATAGTCCAACGGACATTCTCAATGTATGACTCAATCATGCTCAATGCACAATCTTCAATGCATACTCATATGTACATTTTTAAAATCACAGTTACAACATTTCAAGTTTACGATCACATGTTATGTCATTTATCATCAATGTTCAATCCTGTTCAAGGGTCCATACTAAGTCAATAACAAGTTTCTAGGCATTCACGCCGTATTCAAAATCATTAAGTAAGTAAATTCTTAATTTCATTATGTCACTCGCAACTCTATCACACTCATGTTCTTTCTCTATTCAAAGTTCTTATAAATGGTAAAGTATACTCCCGTTCCTTGTTTTTCCCTCTTTATGAATCCATAATTAGTTTCTATTCATCCAATTATTCCCGATTACTACACTTACTTTAGTCCAAAAGCCTTAAGTCAAGGGCCTAAGAGAACCTTGAACCTCCAAGGGGCTAGAAAAGCCTCAATTCCTTCACTGATCATGATACACGGCCGTGTGGTCATACACGGCCCCGAGTACACGGCCGTGTGGTCATACGTGGCCTAGGCCGTGTACTCCTCTGGAGTGCACCAGAGACACATTTTAGTCACACAGGGAGATACACGGCCGTGTATTCATACACGGCCTAGGCCGTGTATCCCTCTGTGACGCAGAAACTCACCTGAAAAACCATTCCAAGCTTCAAACATCCCAAAATCCATCAATGTACATCAATACCTACCATTCAAATACTCAAAATCCAGCCAAAAATAATCAAACAAAAGGGTTTCCCAAAGGGTTTCACCCTACCAATACAACAACAAGTTCTTAACCACCAAAATGGGTTGAAGTGAATAGATCTTCCTCTTACCTAAGAGAAGCACAAGGAAATGATGCTCCTTTTTGCTTAGAAATTTCGTGCTTAGCTTCCTAAAAGCCCTAGAACATTCAAACTTACAAAATCAAAACCAAATCTTGAAATGGATACCCATGGTCACCAAAATGACCATGGGCCACGAAAATGAGAAGAGAGGGAGAGAAAGCCGTCAGCTTTTACCTTAAAGCTCCAACCTTTGAGCTTCAAAGGTGGAAGAGGATGAAGATGGAGAGAATGGTGAACTCTTGAAGATAACTGCCTCAAAGATGGTGGTCCTCCAAACACAAAGTGGGTGCAAGGAGTGTGACAGCTTGAAGATAAAATGGAGGTGTAGGTGGTAAGGGTGTTGCTGTTGTGGAGTGAAAAGAGAAGGGAGATAGGAGAGGGAGAAATAGAGCAGACGTGAGGGAGAAAAAAAATGAGAGAAGTGAAAATGTAATATGCCCCTTCATAGCCCAACCGTGCAGCACATAGGGGGAGGGAGGAGAGAGAGTGTAAAGTGGTTGGAGGAAGCTTCCCTCAAAGCTTCCTTGAGAAGCTTCACGCGCTTCTCGATAAAGTGAAGTGTGTAGTCACTTAAATGATATCATAACAGTAATTAGATAGAAGTAATCTATTAGGACTATTGCTCAGTGAACAGAATTACAGTCAGTATAAATAATATTTTATTATTATTTCTCAGATAATTAATTATTCTATGATTTTATTCATCAGATAAAATCTCGTAAAACGTAAACCTTGTAAACTATGCTCGGCCTCAGGTTTAGTAAGATCCCTCGTCGACGTTTCCACAGTTCAAAGTTTAATAGCCTCAGTTAAAATATTTAGCTTTCTCGGCCCTGCTCAGTGCACACGTAAAATGAGAAATATATTAAAATATTCGATATTTTTTAGAAAATTTCACAAAAATCATCAAAAATCACAAATATTAGAAAATGTCTATTCATCGCAAAACAAATAGTTTCTGGAGTGTTACACTGACTCTGTTCAGTGTGCACACAAAATAAATAATATATTAAAATATTCATCGTTTTCAGAAAAATCCAAGAAAATTCCTAAAAATCATAAATATTGTAAAATGATTGTTTATGATAAAACAATTAATTTTTGGGGTGTTACATCTCTCCTCTTCTAAAAAGAAATTTCGTCCTCGAAATTTTCATACGTTAAAATAGTTGTGAGTATTGCTCTTTCATCTTGTCTTCCAGCTCCCATGTTGCATCTCAAGTTATTTCGTTCCAGATCACCTTCACTAATGGGATCTCCTTGCCTTGTAATTGCTTTATCCTTCTATCTTCAGTTCTTATAGGAGACGCCTCATAGGATAAGTTCTCTTTTAATTGTACTGTGTCTGGTGCTAAGACATGACTTGGGTCAAGAAGGTACTTTCGCAATTGTGACACATGGAAAACATTGTGAATGTTTGAGAGGAAAAGGGGTAAGGCTATTTGATAGGCTGCTGGACCTATCCGGTAAAGAATTTGATAAGGTCCAAGGAATTTGGGAGTGAGTTTTCTAGATTTCAAGGCCCGGCCTACCCCAGTCGTAGGTGTGACTTTTAGGAATACATGCTCACCTTCCTCAAACTCTTTTGTCGACTCTAAGCCATCCTTATCTTCTCCTAGATCATCTTTACCTTCTCAGTAGTCTGTTGTATAACATTTGGTCCAATAGTAAGGCGCTCGCCATCTTGGTACCAACACAAAGGCGTTCGACACCGCCGTCCATACAGAGCCTCATAGGGTGCCATCCCTATGCTTGAATGGTAACTGTTGTTGTAGGTGAATTCTATCAATGGTAGAACATCGTCCCAACTTCCAGTCTGTTCTATGGTACAAGCTCTAAGCAAATCTTCTAACGATTGGATTGTCCTCTCTGATTGGCCATCGGTCTGAGGGTGATAAGCAGAACTCAGACGTAACTTCGTCCCTAATGCTTCTTGTAAACTCTTCCAGAAATTTGAAGTAAATCTCGGATCCCTATCCAAAACAATACTTGTAGGCACACCGTGCAGTCTAACAATCTCTCCAATATAGATCTGAGTTAGTTTCTCTAGTTTGTATCTTATGTTAATCGGGAGAAAATGTGTCGATTTCGTGAGTCGGTCCACGATTACCCAAATCAAGTTATGACCCTTTCTTGTCCTTGGCAAACCCACTACAAAATCCATTGCAATGATGTTCCACTTCCATTCAGGAATAGACAGTGGTTGCAGCAATCTCACTGGTCTTTGATGTTCCACTTTAGCTTTTTGACAAACCAGATAAGTCGATACACGTCTAGTGACGCCATTCTTCATTCCATGCCACTAAAACAACTTTTTCAAGTCTTGATACATTTTTGTTATGCCCGGATGCATACTCAGCTGACTTGTGTGAGCATGGTTGATGATATATTCTTTAAGCTCTTGGTCACCGGGAATACAAACTCTCCCACGGAATCTCAGAATCTCGTCCGTTCCTTCTGCAAACGCTGTTTCACTGCCTTGCTCCATTTGCTCTCTCACTTCTTGTAAGAACTTGTCAACCTTCTGCTTTTCCCTTATGTCATCCATCAACTCGCTTGAGATGGTAAACATGTTCATGCAGATCTTCCCCAGTTCTAACTCCACAAAAGACCATCCATCTCTGAACAGCTCTAACATATCCTTTTCATTGATCATCAAGGCAGAGGCACTGATCATCTTTCAGCTTAGGGCGTCTGCCACAACATTTGCCTTGCCAGGGTGGTACAAAAGTTAGAAATCATAGTCCTTCAGGAATTCTAGCCACCTTTGCTACCTCATGTTCAACTCTTTCTGATCATACAAATACTTCAGGCTCTTGTGATCATTGAAGATATTGAACGTCGCTCCATAGAGAAAATGCCTCCATATCTTCAGGGCAAAAACTACAGCCGCTAACTCCAAGTCGTGCGTCGGGTAATTTTTCTCATGCACTCGTAATTGTCTTGAAGCATAAGCCACCACTCTTCCATCCTACATAAGTACAGATCCTAGTCCTTGGTATGAAGCGTCGCAATACACCTCAAAGGGCTCATTCGGATCTGGTAGCACTAAAACTAGTGAGGTAGTCAACCGATTCTTCAGCTCTTGGAAACTCTGTTCACAGCTATCAGCCCACTCAAAAGCTTGGTTCTTTCTTGTAAGCTGAGTAAGAGGTCCAGCAATCTTGGAGAATCCCTCAATGAACCTCCTATAATATCCAGCCAAACCCAGAAAGCTTCGGATCTCTGTCACTGACTTTGGTCGTTCCCATTGCAGCACCGCCTCCACTTTCGATGAATCCACCGCAATCCCCTCCTTAGAGATTACGTGCCCCAAAAATTTAACTTATTCTAGCCAAAATTCACATTTTGACAGTTTGACATACAATTCCTTTTCTTTCAGAATCTGAAGAACTATACTAAGGTATTCAGCATGGTCTTCCTGATTTTGAGAGTACACCAGAATGTCATCAATGAATACCACCACGAATCTGTCCAAGTAAGGATGAAAGATTCGGTTCATGTAGTCCATCAAGATAGCTGGTGCATTCGTCACGCCAAATGGCATCACGAGATATTTATAATGACCACATCGGGTACGAAAGCAGTCTTAGGTATATCCTCTATCTTCACTCATATCTGATGATACCCAGATCACAGATTGATCTTTGAAAACACCACTGCTCCCTTTAGTTGGTCCATTAGGTCATCAATTCTCGGGAGTAGATATTTGTTCTTGATCGTCACTTTGTTCATCTGTCGATAGTCCACACACAATCTTGATGTACCATCCTTCTTGCGAACTAACAATACTAGCGCTCCCCACGGTGACACACTCAGTCTGACAAATTGCTTCTCCAAAAGCTCCTCTAGTTGTTTCTTGAGCTCAGCTGATTCTGTTGGTGCCATTCTATAAGGTGCTATAGATAAGGGACCAGCCCTTGATACAAGGTCAATAGCAAACTCTATTTCTCGCATCAGTGGTAAACTAGGTACATCCTCAGGAAAGATTTCAGGAAACTCATTCACTATTGGAATTGTGTTCACATTAACCTCGCTCTCGACTTTTAAAGAAGACAATAGCATGTATCCGTGAGCTCCTTCTTTCAAGAGAGCTTGAACTCGGTTGGCCGTCAGAAATCTAGAATCCTCATCTATCGAAAAAACTATAGTTTTTCTGGAATAGTCTAATAGAACATGGTTGGAAGATAACCAATCCATCCCTAAAATTACATCTAGTTGAGAAAGGGGTAAACAAATCAAATCGACAGAAAAGATTCAACCTTCAACAATTAAGGGATAATTTAAACAGACTTGGGTAGTAACTACCGGTTTATCAGTGGGGGTAGAAACAGTTAAGTCAAAAGGTAAGGTAGACACTAGTAAGCCAAGTCGTAGCACACAGTCATATGATATGAAAGAATGGGTTGCCCTAGAGTCATACAGTACAGTCAAAAGGTTACCTTCTATGGTGCCTTCCCCTTGTATCAAACCTTCAAATTCGGAGGCTTCAGCTCCGCTCATAGTATAGACTATGCCTCCTGCTTGTGGCCTTGCGGCTCGAGCAGCGTTGATTAAAGGCTCAGCCTTAGCTTGATTGCAGTCTCTGTAGATGTGTCCAGGTTTCCCACATCAGAAACAGATAATTTCTTTAATAGAACAATCCCTTGTTAGGTGATCCTTCCCGCACTTCAGGCATTTGGAGGGATACGCATATTCTGGCCAGTCCGGTTCCCCGTAGAACCTCCACCAGAGCTTCCACCCATGGTTTGTTACTGATTTCCCTTTGGTTGGGAATAAGGCTTCTTCTGGAAGCAGTTAGAACTATTACCGCCGCCTCTTTGGAACCTCGTAGGCCCAAAGTTTCTGTTCCTCGTATCTCTAGATTGCTCCAGAGCCTCTACGTCACAGTATGTATCCAGCAGTTCTGAGAACTCATTGATCTTCAAGGTGGTCGCAGCCTTCTTCACCTCATACCTCAGTCCTTCTATGAATCTCTGACATTTTCATGCTTCATTTGGTTGATGCTGAGAGTATGTTGAAAACTATGACAAGTTTTCAAATTTGGCCGTATACTCACTAACGGTCATATTCCCTTATCGTAAGTTGAGAAATTCTGACTCCTTCGCATGTCTTGCGCTTGTAGGAAAATACTTATCCAAGAATTTCTCCTTGAATAAGTCCCAAGTAATCTCACGGTTTGCAGCTTCCAGCATTCTCTGCACTCCATTCCACCAGTTTTCGGCATTGCCTACTAGCATAAAGGTTGCATAGGTCACCTTCTTGTTCTCAGCGCAGTTCATCCCTCGAAAGACTTTTTTTAACTCCTTGATCCACAGACTAGCCTTGTCCGGATTAAATTCTCCTTCGAATTGAGGAGGGTTATGGCGTCGAAACTTCCGCCAAGTTCTGAGCATCTGCAGCGGCCTCGAGCTGTTGTGTAGGTCATTTTTGCTGTTGCGCAACTCTCTCCTGTTGCTGAGTAGCTTGCTCAGTTTATTGTGTGACGGCCTCAGCCATCCTCTGCATCGCCACTATAGCTGCTGCCATGTCTTCCCTTCGTGCCATCGTACTGTCTTAAGTCAGAGTAACTGAAAGACACAAGAAAAGTCAGTTGCATCCACTAGGAATACCAAATAATACATCTTTGTGTTTGATTTTCAGAGAACACACAGCACAAACAAAGCAGACTCAATCACAAGACCCAAAGAAACATAAATAGGGGCTCTGATACCAACTTAATTTAACACCCTTTTTTAGGAGGAGACGTCACATTGTCAATTAAATATAATGCTAAAAAATATAAGTATTAATTTAAGAAAGACCCGGTTCATTGCGTCATTATTTGATTTTAGTTGTATAAGTAAAATGGTGAATATAAATTTTTTTTTTTCTGTTTGTAAGTATATATATATATATATATATATATATATATATATGTGTGTGTGTGTGTGTGTGTGTGTGTGTGTGTGTGTGTGTGTGTAATTATACTCAATAACCTCGCTCATCAGTTCAATATTCGAGGTATCAACATTTATAAAAGATTCACAAGTACGTATATAAACTTTTGTCAAATTGTAAGCGGAAAACATAACTTTGATGGAAAACATAAAGACTAAACCATACATCCATTGCATGAGATACATCCTATATATATATATATATATATATATATATATATATATATATATATATATATATATATATATATATATATTTATAAACTGTTTAGATACAAACTACGAGTCAATAATTACATCAAGGCACATCAAAAAAGAAGAAGCCTAAGCTTTACCGAAAAGAAAAACTATATCTGCCCAAAGGATCATACATATATGTCCCCAAGATATCAGAAATATACCGCCCACCAAAAATAAAGACATCAGGCCCCCAAAATAAAACACTGGCAGCCATCAGTAGCTACCGGTAGCATCAGTCCCTCAAATGAGGAGGAATCGTGTCAAGGTCCTCTTCAGGATCTTCCGCAAGATCATCCTCGGGAACCTCCTCGGGGTCTTCCTCATCTGAGGAAACCCACATAGGAGCCACAAAGCTACGGGCCGGAGCCCGAACAGTAGAATCAAAAGAGTCCCCCTGCGGGGTGTAGTAGCGGTTACCCCACATCTCCTGGATGGGCAGATAAAAATCCAAGCATAGGCTAACACAGCTGGTAAAGATCGGTGGTTCATGGCGCCCCCAACCCAACGACAATGACACGTCTCCCAAGTAGACACAGCAATCAGAGCTGAAGTTCACATGCCAACAGTCTGGACCCCCAAGGAATGTCAGACGCACGTATCCCAAAAATCCATGAGGTCGGGCCGTCATGATAAGAAGAATGCTAGTCAAGATTGGGCCAAAAGCCTAGGAAATCAGGTTTTTCTTTTTCTTCACCCCCGTCTTCAGAGGATCATATATATATAGGTATACAGAAATAGTAGAAACGTAGAAAAAGAAAAGAGGTAAGGCATTCAACATTTATTACCAATTGAGGCAGTAAAGAACAAACGGCGCATAACGCCCACATAACATTTTAGAAATGATAAATAACATTAAAATAAATAATAAGCAATTTAGCATATATAGGCAGTCATAGCAGTAATGAAATAGCATATTAAATTTCCATATGATCAAGTAACCATTAAATGGTATGATGACTTACTATGCACATGCATATGATACCAACAATCCTACTCCATGGATCTAGACACAAAACAATCGGAGAGAATGATCAGGGGGACATGTCAGTATCTCGTCAGCCATAAAAACAAGTGCTTTCCAGAAAATAATCAATCATTTTGTGCAACAAGGCTTTATACAGCGGCATTCCCACAAGATCTCGATATAGGACAGTGCCATAGTCAGAATCATCGGTGTGTTTGCATCAGTTTGTCCTACGGTCCAGAGGGGCTACCAACTGCCCACTGTGAGACGCCTGCGCCCTGATGCCCCCAAGGTCAACTACAGGACCTACACTAGTCTATTCGCACCCGCACTAAGGTGTGATTCAACTCCTAGGCAACTTGACCTTCACAATAGTCTAACGGACATTTTCAATGCATGACTCAATCATGCTCAATGCACAATCTTCAATGCATACTCATATGTACATTTTCAAAATCACAGTTACAACATTTCAAGTCTAAGATCACATGTTATGTCATTTATCATCAATGTTCAATCCCGTTCAAGGGTCCATACTAAGTCAATAACAAGTTTCTAGGCATTCACGCCCTATTCAAAATCATTAAATAAGTAAATTCTTAATTTCATTATGTCGCTCACAACTCTATCACACTCATGTTCTTTCTCTATTCAAAGTTCTTATAAATGGTAAAGTATACTCCCGTTCCTTGTTTTTCCCTCTTTATGAACCCCTAATTAGTTTCTAGTCATCCAATTATTCCTGATTACTATACTTATTTTAGTCCAAATTGAGTCAAGGGCCCAAGAGGACCTTGAACCTCCAAGGGGCTAGAAAAGCCTCAATTCCTTCACTAATCATGATACACGGCCGTGTGGACATACACGGCCCTGAGTACACGTCCGTGTGGTCATACATGGCCTAGGCCGTGTACTCCTCTAAAATGCACTAGAGACACATTTCAGTCACGCAGGGAGATACACGGCCATGTATTCATACACGGCCCGGGCCGTGTATCCCTCTGTGACGCATAAACTCACCAGAAAAATCATTCTAAGCTTCAAACATCCCAAAATCCATTAATGTACATCAATACCTACCATTCAAATACTCAAAATCCAGCCAAAAACAATCAAACATAGGGGTTTCCCAAAATGGGTTTCACCCTACCAATACAACAACAAGTTCTTAACCACCAAAATGGGTTGAAGTGAATAGATCTTCCTCTTACCTAAGAGAAGCACAAGGAAAGGATGCTCATTTTTGCTTAGAAATTTCGTGCTTAGCTTCCTGAAAGCCCTAGAACATTCAAACTTACAAAATTAAAACCAAATCTTGAAATGGATACCCATGGTCATGAAAATGAGAAGAGAGGGAGAGAAAGCCATGAGTTTTTACCTTAAAGCTCTAACCTTTGAGCTTCAAAGGTGGAAGAGGATGAAGATGGAGAGAATGATGAACTCTTGAAGATGACTTCCCCAAAGATGGTGGTCCTCCAAACACAAAGTTGGTGCAAGGAGTGTGACAGCTTGAAAATAAAATGGAGGTGTGGGTGGTAAGGGTGTTGCTGTTGTGGAGTGAAAAGAGAAGGGAGATAGGAGAGGGAGAAAAAGAGCAGACATGAGGGAAGAAAAAAATGAGAGAAGTGAAAATGTAATATACCCCTTCCTAGCCCAATTGTGCAGCACATAGGGGGAGGGAGGAGAGAGAGTGTAAAGTGGTTGAAGGAAGCTTCCTAGAAGCTTCCCTCAAAGCTTCCTTGAGAAGCTTCGCGCGCTTCTCAATAAAGTGAAGTGTGTGGTCACTTAAATGATATCATAACAGTAATTAGATAGAAGTAATATATTAGGACTATTTCTCAAGAATGAAATTACAACGGATAAATAATATTTTATTATTATTTCTCAGATGATTAATTATTCTGTGATTTTATTCATCAGATAAAATCTCGTAAAATGTAAACCTCGAAAACTGTGCTTGGCCTCATGTTTAGTAAGATCCCCCGTCGATGTTTTCACAGTCCAAAGTTTACTAGCCTCAGGGAAAACATTTAGCTTTCTCGGCCCTGCTCAGTGCACACGTAAAACGAAGAATATATTAAAATATTCGACATTTTTCTGAAAATTTCACAAAAATCATAAAGGATCACAAATATTAGAAAATGTCTATTCATCGCAAAACAAACAGTTTCCAGAGTGTTACACTGACTCTGTTCAGTGTGTACGTAAAACGAAGAATATATTAAAATATTCATCGTTTCTAGAAAAATACAGGAAAATTCCTAAAAATCATAAATATTGTAAAATGATTGTTTATGATAAAACAATTAATTTTTGGGGTGTTACACTATGAGACAAGAAAAGCACAACATACTACAAGAATTTCTAGAATATGCCTAAAGATAGTCAGTCCATACATCGGCTCAACAAGATGAAATGCTCTGATACCATAATGTAACACCCTAACTCTAGATATCATAGTATATTCACAATATACACATGTAGACAGAGTTAAGAGAATTACTTCTATCTGATAAACAATAAAACATAAAATCATAATAACATACATGTCATTATAGAAAGCCTTAAAGAAATAAAGATACTTGTTTATACATTATTAGCCTAAAAAAGGCAAATTGCTATACATAACATATTTGTACATCTCAAAGAAAATATAAACATAATACAAGCTTGGACAAAAAAAAAAACTAGCTATCTAGTCCATTTATTTCTTCCTCTTTCATTATGAAGAATCTTGACCTGGATTTACATGGAAACACAAATAGGGTGAGAATTCACAATCCTTAGTATAAGTATTCCAAAATCAAACATTTATAACATTATAAATACAATCATAACAAATATGAAGTAATACATGTTTTAAAAGCTCTTCCATGACCCATTTTTAGTAACTAAAGTAGCCAAGCTATATAATCAATCATGAATCAATAAAGAATCAAGCTAATAAACTACTATGGTCCAATAAGGAAACCAAGCTGAATAACTACCATGGTCAAATAAGGAACCAAACTAATTTCATTACCATGGCTCATTGAAGAGCCAAACTCATTTCATTACCATGGCTCATTAAAGAACCAAGCTCATTTCATTATTCTTCCATAGATCATCAAAAGAACTAAACTCATGCTATCCATAGTTCATCACAAGAACTAAGCTCTTTTAACTACTATCTAGTACATCAAATATTCACCTCACAAGTGAAATAGAGATACAACTCAATACATTACTTTGCAAGCACATAAAAGGTTTCCCCCTTAAGCTACTAATGCACAAAGTGCTCATTCCTAGGTTCAATCACTTTCCCCAGTGATAACCTTTGAAAATTCATCACTTGGTATTTTTGGAATATCTAACTCCTCAAAAAAGTGCAATCCTATTTTGAATAACCCCCTCTATTATTCGAATAGAACCCTCAAAGTCTTCATTTTGGAAAGGTTTATTCGAATAACCCCAAGGGTTATTCGAATAACAGCTTAAAACATGCAATTCTAGTGTTCTCTAACTTATGTTATTCGAATAACATATGGGTTATTTGAATAACACCCATGAGAACATTCTTCCTGAAGCATTTTGTAATGCTTTATTCGAATAACTATCTTGTTATTTGAATAAGGCATTACAGAACATCATTTTTTGGACAGCAAATAACCATGTTCCTGTTCCATTGATTCTCAACTCATATCCCAATCCTCAATCATGGGCTCTAAGTGGTTTTCAACTCCAAAAATGGCCTCTAAATATGTTAGAATCATCATGTACTCTATCAACCCTTCTAGCATGGAACCATGAACAAGATTCAAAGATCTACACACCCATTTCTCAATCTTTAACTCAAGCATTCAAATGAGTGTTTCTAAGTCCTTAAACAACAACCATGCATAGGTTAAGCCACAAACAATCCTAACTCGGTCATAGGAACAAAAAACTAATCAATGAACCATATTTACCTCAAAAACCCATTTTTTCTATATGCACAAACAAGCATGAACAACAAATTGATGAAGCAAAAGGATGAGGTTAAGAAATAAGAACCCTTACCTCACTTGTGTAGTTGATGATCTCAATCTTTAGCTTTGCCCTTGGCCTTTCTCTTCCTTCCCTCTTCTTCCTCCTTTTTTTCCTCTTCTTTATTTTCTTTGTTTTCCTCTCTTGTTGCAGCTGCTGTGTTTGCATGAGAGAGTGAGTAAAAATGAGAGAAAATATCAAGGAAAAGTCAAAGAAGATGGCTAAGAATGGTGGAAGCTTAAAACACTTAAGATATGTAGCTGAAACTTTATATCTCTTAGGAATACTTTAATCTTACTAAAACAAGTTTCCTAACTTCTATAAGCATTATAAAATTTCCTAGGATTCATCTCAATCCTAGTTTCATCGTTTCCATAATTTTTCATATGTCAATCAAGTCAATCCGGTATTAAAACAGTTACTCAGTGTTCTCAAAGTACCAAACTAACTCTGTTTATCCTCAAACTTTAACTACATCACATTTGATACATTTGTGACCAAGAAATAAATTCTTCATGTTTATTTCCTTTAACTAAGTAATTTATGTCATTATTTGAGTCATTTTAAGCTACTTTACACATTCAGTGTTGTAGCAAAGTGCCTGATCTAGTTCAGAATGTCACAAAACTAAACAAACATGTCATGCAAGTATTATGATACATTTGTAACTATATACAAGTCTAACATGTCAAAAAGAGGATGTTACAACCAACGATAAGGGGCTTCCAAAAGTGGAGAAAGACGAAGGATTTTAGACAAGATTAAGATTCTAAGCTCTTGATACCATGTGAGAAATTAGAGACATAAAAATTGAAAAACTTTTCTACTTTTCCTAATGTGTTGAATATAAAGACCTTTACACCTATTTATAGACTTAAGATTATACACATGTACTACATTTACAATGCACTTGACTCACATTTTACACATGACACACATTTTATATATGACACACATGTTACACTTTACAGGACACACATTTTATATATGACACATGTTACACATTTTACATATTTTACATGTTAACAGTGGCCAATAGGATTGTGATCTCATTTGAATTTTAGTTAAGTACTAGCTGTAGCTACTAGGTTCTAGTTTTAAATTATTAAAACTGCATTAATTTAAATTTGTAATCTTTGCTCTAAAATTTCTAACCAATAGAAATTAAAATAAGTGAGTTTGATAACTTGTAGGATACTCCATTTTTATTATGTATAATTATTACACTCTTATTTTATCTTATTTTTCTAATTAAAATTTGAATTATTGACTAATTACTCTAAGTAGTCTAATTGCTTCTCAAACATCAAGATTTATATTTTTAAATTACAATATTACAACCTTCGTAACTCAATTAGGTCTTCTAAAATATTTCTATATTTCTATTTCTTAATTTTCTAGGTCCCTTATAATTTTATATTCACCTGAGGCTATCTCCGTACTCTTCAGATACTTACTCAGAACTCAAATAATTTCTAAAACTCTTTTCCTAAATTACAACACATACAGGCATTGCCAAATAAACACTCATAATTAATGAATAAATAATCAAAAACCACAGAAGCAATTTAAATTCAAGGAGAATCAAATATTAAGTATTATTTTAAATAAGAAGAAATGAACTGGAAATTACATCGATAGGCTTCAAAAAAGCAAGAGTACATAAATGAAACTGATGTACAATGCTCCAGAAACCACAGAACAAGTTGAATAATGGTAAATGACATAAACTATAAATAAAAACATTGGTGAAGCTATAAAAATGCAATAGAAAGCTGGTAAACAAACTGTAAACTACAAGAAAGCTAATAATAACTAAAGAAGTAAAGGTAAATTGACTGGAAATATATTTGATTTAATTACGTGATAGCCTAGACCCCTTCTTCAGTCCATTTGATGCCTTTTTATAAACTGGAGTAGTAAAAAACTGTTTTCTTCCACTTACGAGCGTTGGAGGAATCCCCATTTCTTCATTCTCCTATTTTCTTGGAGCCATGCTATCTCCTTCTTTTATGAGAAATTCTTACACACTCTAGGAGTATTATACTACTATACTAAAAACGTAATATGTGTCACCAAATAATTATACACACGATTGGATTAAAAATAAATTATTATTTAATTAGATTTAAACTGTTACGAACCTGCGAGGAGCATTACTTTGGGAGTATTTAAGTATTTTTCTTCCTTACTGCTGTGTGGTTTCTGATTAAAACTTGGTCGAGGCGAGTATCCAATCCTGAGCCCGTGGATTATGCAAACATGCTGACCAATGCCGGGCCACTATCCTAAGCCCATTATACGAATTCAGTAAGCTTCAAAGGGGAGCCATAGTTAAACTTTTATAATGATTTTGAGATTTATAAATCTTATTCAAAAAGATGACTGCAATGGATTACCATACAATACTACTTAATAAGAAAAAGTCATCGTCACCCATTGAACAATTGGGTTTAATGCATTAGCAGAACACACCCAAAATGACAAGGGAATGGAACGATTTTCGTTCATGACAACTATAAACGAAGTACGTATCTGGGGTCTATAAACACGTGATTACCTTTCTTTTTCTTTTTCTTGTCTAATTGCATTTTTTTTCCAGGTACCTGGAATATTCCTTAGAAAGGTTAACACATCAACCATATAATTGGTTGAATGTCAATTTCATGTACAGGTTGTATATATATAGCAACAACTGAAGAGCTTTTTGTCACGTATGCAAAATAGCACACTCAAACAAACAAAAGAAAAAGCTGCCAGTCAATAGATCTCTCACTAGACGTTCAATATATCTCAACTAGCACTCATAGCCGCCAGTCACGCAAGTGCAAATGAAAACAGACAAAAGAAAAAAAGAGGAAGGGGGAAGGACTAGTACTTTCTTTGTTTTCTTACCCAAATAGACCCAGGAAAGAATAGTAAGAACGATAGTAAAGTTTAAAGTCATAACACTTTAAATATGTATACATACATACACATACATATTAATTACCAAATCTGTTTTGTAAAGAAAATCATGTATAAAAATTTTGTTTGTCATGATGATGGTTTTAAATTACCATTGTAGTTACATTGCGTTTACTGCAATTACGTACAATTGCAAGAAAATATGTTTGATGAGATCGCAATTGCAATCGCGATACGGTTGCAGAAATTATTAAAATCGCAATATTATTATTGCAGTTGTGGTTGTAGACCCCAATTTAAATCCATGGTCATGATATATGTGGAAAGGAATTAGAGTTGTTGAAATTGACTGAGTCAAGTGGGTTTTTAGCCTAATCCACAATGGATCAAGGGCCAAAGGAATGAAACTGTGACATGCTGGAACTTTGGATCAACCAATAATATCATATATATATATATATATATATAATATATATATATATATATATAACAAAAAATTATGAATTCCAAAAATTATAAGAAAAAAGTTAACAAAAAAGGGCAAGTCCAAACTGTATAAATTATTGTTTTATATATTTATTTATAAGAGAAGAAAACAATAAATAAAAAAGGAAAAATAAATAAAACAAGTTGTATCTATATAATTAAAAAATAAGATATAAAAATACACAGCATAGAAAAATTTAAAAAATATTAAAAAATATAATTAGTAAATATGATAAAGTAAGATATAATTAGAAAATCAAAAAATCAAAAAATAAGAAAAACAATATGAGAAAAATGACATATGAAAAATTAGAAAAGAAAATGAAATAAGATATATCTAATAAAAATTTAAAAAAAGAAAAAAATTAGAAAAATAAATTTTGAAATAAGATATATCTATATAATTAGTAAAACTTTAAAATTTTACCCAAATACACAGCATATGACACGAATTAGTAATAGTAGGCCGGTTTATGCTGTAAAAAATATAATAAGATAAGAAATTGAAATAAGATATTTAAAAAAATCGAAAAAAATGATATATAGCTTAATAAAAATTGACATAAGATATATCTATATAATCAGTAAATATTTAAAATTTTATCCAAATACACAGCATATGACACGAATTGCTAATAGTAGGCCAGCATTTAGCTGTTAGCTTAATAGCTAACTGTTAGCTTATACTGTTGTTTGTTAGTATAACAGGTACTATTAGTTGAAAATAACTACTATAGTTACTAGTTGTAGAGCTTAGCATCTAGCTGTATGATTGTGTATATAAGGGGAAGGGTGAGTGGGAAAATAAATTAGTTTTTTGGTATTCGAAAAAATTAGTTTTACTAAGTTTTCCCACACCCTTAGTGTGAGTCAATTGTAATTACCGGAATTGAGAGACAAGAAGACATCACAAGGTATGTCCAAAGCATTCATTTCCGGAAATTAGGTTCTTACATAAGAGTGTGCGTGAATCTTAACAATTTGGTACTTGTGCATTCATTGAACAATGGTGGAAGGTACAAACAATTCTAGAGCAGAGGAAAGTATGAGAGAACTTACAGAACAACAATTTTATCAATGAGAAGTATTTGAAGAAAACTGTAATTGAACAGTAAGAAATATATTTACATTTTACGTTCATCATTTAAATATTTATAAACATAAAATGGATTATATTTTAATCCTATTTTATGTTTATAAATCTTTAAATGATAAGTAATTTTATAAAAATAAAATTTGTTAAATTTTTTATGAACTAGCATAAATTATATTATAATTTTATAAAACTCAGATTAATTTAATGTTAAAATTATTAGAGCATTTTATTTAGCCCAAATTGTGATCACTATTGTTAATGAACCTATTGTTGTTAAAGCACTGTTCATATGTGAATTTTGTTTACGAGTCCTGTATATGAGTTTGTCATAGTGAATAGATTTAACCCATTCTAGATATCTTATATATATAGGGAAAGACCCCTATTCCTAGCCACTTTAGTGCGTACAGTTGCCTCATTGATTCTGACGCGTGAGTGACTACTATGGGATAGGAATAGTATCTCTCCCTCATCGAGATTACTTTTAAGGGTTTCAACAATGACTTTCTCATCGGCGTCTTTTCAAGGTAACCCTAAAACTCTTTTTATATTTTGATATGTCATGAATTTTGGGATTAATAGATCCGATAAATTTTAGCAATTGGTATAAGAGATAATGAATAGTATCTCTCTCTCATTGAGATTGTTTTTAAGGGTTTCAACAATAACTTCCTCATCGGCGCCTTTTCAAGGTAACCCTAAAACTCTTTATATATTTTGATATGTCATAAATTTTCGGATTAATAGTGTGAATGCTTATGTCATGAAGCATATCAAATGCAATTTTTTTTTTTTTATGATAACAAAGCCTAGATGTTGACTAAGTTCAAGAGAGGTATATTTGGTATAGGTTGTAAGACTTAGAATCTTAATGTAAAATGCACTCAATATATCTTAACTATCTCAAAATAGTTCTTTCAAATCAACTTGAAGTTGAAAGTTTATATTTTAAAGAAATGTTGATCTTAATCTTGGATTTTGGTATTCAAGTTTAAATCTTATCAAATTCAAGTATTTTCTAAGATGGAAATGGTCATCAAGCTTAATTGGGCTTGAAAAATGTGTTTAAGGATGATTGTAATCAATTACATGACTATGGTAATCGATTACAAGTCAAACAGAAGCCTTGTAATCAATGTTATGATTGATTACAAGTCTGGCAGAGGCCATGTAATCAATTACATTCTGTCCAGAAAGCCAAGAACACATTCTAAAAGTCATGTAATTGATTACATGGACCATGTAATCAATTACAACAGGTCTAACAGTAGCCAACGACTATTTTCTTGGCATTTAATGCTGCCATTAAATGTACCCAATGGCTCATTTGTTAAAAAAACACTATAAATACATGTCTTGGGTCATCATTAATGGCTAACCAATAACTGAAAACATATTTCTATCACTGTAATCTGTGAATCAATCTTTGAATCATCTGTGTCCTATTTTTACAACAATTTGAGATATTCTTGAATAGCATTCTAGGGCTTCAATTTGTATTCATACTCTTGTGAGAGTTTCATCATCTATACACTTTGATTCTTTATAAAGAGGGTGAGGTATCCCTCAAACATTTGTAAGGGTGAGATATCCCTTTGGAATTAAGGCTCAAGCACAAAGGGTGAGATATCCCAAGGTGTGTTGAGTGCTCTAACTTGTAAAGGTTGCAAGCACCTATTGAAACTTGAAGATATAGTGAAAAATATCAAGTGAATGCTTGAGGATTGGACATAGGCCACAAGTGGATTGGTGGCTAAATCAGGATAAACTTTGTGTTTAATCTTCTAAACTCAACTGCTTTACATTTGTGTTTATTTTATATGTTTGCTTGAATACTCTTTATTTTGGTTGGTTCACTTATGAGTGAAAGTATTCAATCTTCTCTATCCATTCATCTCTATCAATCAATAGCTTCAATGAAGATTGGTAATCGAGAGTTTTGCAAAAGATTTGCAAAAATATTTTGAAAACTCAATTCACCTCCCTCTTGAGTATTGAGGCCACTTGGTAACAAGTGGTATCAGAGCTAGACTCTTGTGTAAAGAGTTTAGTAGCTTTAAGAGAAGCGATGGCTTCAAATGGTTTTTCTTCCGAAAGTTCTTCTATAAATAGACCCCCTATTTCAATGGGGATGGTTATGCCTATTGGAAAGAAATGATGAAAATTTTTATTGAAGCTATTGATCTTGATGTGTGAGGTGTCGTTGAAAATGGCCCCTTTGTTGCCACAGGTATGGTTGATGGTGTAAGAACCAATACACCAAGAAGTGAATGGACCGATAAGGACAAAAAAAAGGTTCAATACAATTTGAGAACCAAGAATATCATTGCCACATCCTTGGGATATGATGAATTCTTTAGGGTGTCAAATTGTAAAACCACCTAAGAAATGTGAGATACCTTGCAAGTAACTTATGTGGGCACAAGTGAGGTAAAAAGATCACGGATAAATACTTTCACTCATGAATATGAATTATTTAGAATGAACCAAGGAGAAAACATTCAAGAAATGCAAAATAGGTTCACTCATATTGTAAATCATCTTGCTTCATTGGGAAAAACTTTTCCAAATGAAGATTTTATTAACAAAGTGTTGAGGTGTTTGAATAGGAATTGGAAACCCAAAGTGACGACTATTATGGAGTCCATGAATCTATCAACAATGACACTAGCCACTCTATTTAGGAAGCTCCACGAGTATGAATTGGAGCTAAATAGGCTCAATCAAAATGAGGAACATGATAAGAAGAAAAAGGTGATTGCACTCAAAGCCACCTCTTCAACAATTGAAGATGATGAAGATGAGAACCTTGAGCTAAATAAGGATAATCTTAGTCTCCTTATAAGAAAATTTGGAAGATTCCTTAAGAAGAAATGAATTCAAAGAATGTCATCTTTCCCTCCTAAGAAGACCAATCATAAAGGGGAAGGAACTTCATCTACTCCAATATGCTATGAATGCCGAAAATCGAGGCACATAAAGATAGAATGTGCCGTATATCTTAAGAAGACAGAGAAATTTGAGAAGAGACCTTCTAGAGAAAATAAAGGAAGGAGAGCCTACATAGCATGAGAAGGCAATGATATGGATTCCTCCGATAGTTCAAAAAATGAAGAAGCTCATCTATGTCTCATGGCTAGAGGAGAAGAAGAAGAAGAAAGTGACACTGAGGTAACTTCTTCTAACTTAGACTATTTACTTTCCTATAGTGAATTACAAGATGCTTTTGAAGAATTACATGATGAATCCATGAGGCTCACAAAAATTGTTTTATCTTCCAACAAAACAATCTCCTTATCGGTAAATAAAGTTTATATTTTAAACAAGGAGATTAATGAGCTCAAAATTGAGAATGAGACCTTACGACTTATTAATGCTAACTCATCATGCATAATTTGCTCTTCACATTATAATGCACTTACACCCTCATCTTGCTCATCATATAAAGCATTTGAAAATGAAATTGAATATTTGAAAAATACTCTTGTAAAATTTACTTTTGGAAGAGACAACTCGAATGTATTGCTAGGGAAACAAATATGTATTTTTCAAAAAGTCAATTTAGGGTATAATCCCAATAACCAAAAAAAGTTTCTCAAGAATCTCTTTATTTCCTCAAGTACATCTTTATTTCCTCAAGTACATCAAGTAGCCCCTTTATCAAATGCTTTCATTGTGGGAGGAAAGTGTATAGTGCCTTAACATGTAATGTTGGGAAGAACTTGAACACTAAGGTTGGGACTAAAGTGGTTTGGGTCCCTAAAGGCACCTTACGTAAATCTAACACACAAGGACCCAAGAAAATTTGGATACTAAAGGTTAAAATTTGAATGTGTGTTGTAGGTGTGCTTGAAGGCCAAGAGCTCAAATTGGTATCTTAATTGTGGTTGCTCCAAGCACATGAACGGTAATAGCTCCAAGTTTTCCTTCCTTGTTCCCAATAAGAATGGGCATGTAACATATGGTGACAACAACAAAGGGAAGATCCCTGGAGTTGACAAAGTTAGTAAAATCCTTTTTTTATTATTTGATAATGTTTTACTTGTTGAATGACTTAAACATAATTTGCTTAGCATTAGTCAATTATGTGATAAAAGAAATAGAGTTATATTTGATTCTAATTATTGCATAATTGAAAGAAAAGATGATAAACAAGTTAAGTTTGTTGGTCAGAGGGTCAATAACTTATACATGATCAGCCTTGATGATATTTCCTCAAATGATGTTAAATGCTTTTACGAGTAAATAAGATAATTCTTGGTTATGGCATAGAAGGATTGCTCACATTCACATGGATCACTTAAATAAGTTGGTCTCAAAAGAACTAATAATTGGACTTCCAAAGCTCAAATTTGAAAAAGATAAACTTTATGATTCATGTCAAAAGGGAAAACAAGAAAATGTCTCTTTTAAAGCTAAAAATATGGTTTCAACTTCTAGACCTTTACAATTTTTGCTCTTGGATCTTTTTGGTCTCTCTAGAATTACGAGCTTTGGTAGAAATTACTATGCATTAGTGATTGTTGTAATATCCCAAAAATTACTTATTTCATGATAAATAATTATTTTATAATATTTATAATTTTTAGGAATTTTTTTGAAATTTTTTGGATTATTTGATTATTTTAATATTTTTCTCAATTTACGTGCGTACTGAGCGGGGCCGGGAAAGTAAAATATTTTCCCTGAAGTCGAAAAGCTTTGAACTGTAGAAACATCGACGGGGGATCTTACTAAACCCGAGGCTGGAAACAATTTACGAGGTTTTTATTTTTTGAGATTTTATCTGATGAATAAAATCACAGTATATTTTATTATCTGTGGAATAATAAAAAATTATTTCTGCTAATTGTAAAGTTTGTCCACTGGATAATAACTCTAGCAAAATTATTCCCATCTGATCACTTTTATGATAGCATCTAAGTGATATCATCACCCTTCACTTTATCGAGAAGCGTGCGAAGCTTCTCAAGGAAGCTTCCTATCAACCACCACACACACTCTCTCCTCTCAAATGGGCTGCACGGCTGGAAGGGGGGAAACAAAAGATAGCAAGCTATCATTTTATTTCATTTCTCCTTCTCTTTCCCCCTCTCACGCACACTCTCCTCTCTTCCTCTCTTCTCCCACATGACCAAGCCACCAAGGGCAGGCCATTTTCACTAGTTTGTTAAACTACTTTCATTTTTTACTTCCTCTCATCATCCTAAGACTTTCTCCTTGGTGGTCATCCCCTAAATCAATCTTCATCTTCTTCCACCATTGAAGCTCAAAGCTTGAAGCTTTTGAGGTAATAATCTTAATCTTCATTTTCTCTTCTCATTTTCGTGGTCCTTGGCCACCATTGTGATCAAGGACTCCCTTTCCAAGCTTTGATTTTGGATTTCTTGGGTTTCACCATCTTAGGGTTTCTCTTGGAGGTGTTGAACGAATTTCAAGAGGCATCAAGGAGCTTGTTCTCTAGTTTTCTCTTGAGGTAAGAGGGAGATACTCCTTTTCACCCAATCTTGGTGGTGAGGAAATGCCTTTGATGTTAATGGTGATGAATCCATTGTAGGTTTCTCACTTTGTTTGTGATTTTGATAATGATTTGTTTTGGATGTGTTGTATGATTTTCTATGCTTGTCATTATGAATCTTGATGGATTTGTATGTGTCTAGATGCTTAAATATATATATGGATTGGTACCCACTTGATTTGGAAGCTTGGGGAAGCTCTTTTTTATGGATTCTGGTGTAGATTCACGGGCTGTGTGGATCTACATGGCCCAGGCTGTGTTCCATACTGGAAACACAGCTCAACACAGTACAAAATGTCACACGGCCTAGGCCATGCAATATTGCACGACCGTGTAATCGAGCAACGTAAAAAGGAGCATTTTCCAGAGGAGTACACGGCCTAGGCCGTGTAATTTGGCATGGCCGTTTACTCCAAGCCGTGTACTTTGGCACGGCCGTGTACTTTGGGAAATGAGAAATGTTTAGTTTTTCAAGTCCCTTAGAGGCTCACAATCTCATTGGGCACTCATTATGAGGCTTTGTAACAAGCTAGGACTTAACTAATTAAATGAATAGGCACTTAAGTAGGAAATCATAATGTGGAAAGGATAATGAACACAACCTTATTATACAACTTAGTGTGAGGTTGGATAAAGAAAGAACATGAGTGTGAGGAGGGTTGTAAGGAACTCAAAGTAAATATTCTAAGAGAGTTAATGCAAGAACATAATGGAATTAAGGCATAACTTTTGTAACAACCTTGAATAGTATGTGTTCACCATGGAGGTTTTAATATTAACTTGAGGTGGGTCCGTAATTGGGATCAAAGATTTTTGGATGAATGGTTGGGCTCTATATGGCATGTGAATTTGAATAAGTTATACTATCATTGTGAATTGATATATATATATATATGTGTATGTATGTATGCATTGAATACATATGCATTGAGGTATGATTGATGTAGTCTGATAAGATGAGCATGATTGAAGCATGCATTGACATTGTGATTATGGAACCGAAGTACTAGACCAAGAAACATCAGGTAGAAGATTTAGTGAGATATGGTTTGCTTTTATAACCAGAAACATCAGGTAGACGATTTAGTCAGAAAGGACTGGTTATTAGAGAAAACCCAAATATCGGTGGTACTATGTAGTCGTATGGACAGTTATATAATATCATTGATGCAAATGGTATTGAAACAATTATATGGACGATTGCTTTGATACCATTGGGAATGGTACAACGGAGGGTTGAATCCCATTGATATGCAATTGTGCATTATACATTTATGGCGTTTTATGCCTAAGAGTGAACGAGAACTTACAGGATAGTGGGGTCTTGAATAGACCTAAGGGGACGTCAGGGCGCGGTGTTTCACTTGTGATCATGTTATCACCTTATATATAGCCCTGGCTGTGAACACTGTTGCAACGCACTGGCAGCCCGACAAGGCACTATTACTTTTCATGGCCCGGCGTAGACTGTCTATTGAGGGGGGACAAATCTCCTGGGACGTTCATCTCTGAAAACCTTGAGTTTAGTTCAATGGAGTAGGAAATGAGTACATTGTACATGAGGATGGTCAGCATACGCATTGTGCATTTGCATGGTCAGTTAACATAATTGTCATGGCATGGTCAATATACATATTGTGGTGACATAATTATTGTCTATATATCTATGGTGGATATCTGTTGATAATAGTGCTGTTAATTATCCTGATTATTGTGGAATATGCTTTCTGATGACATCTATGCGATTGATAACTGGAATATATGCGTGATGTCTGTATGTATGGAATGACTTCGTCATTCGTATTATTTTTCTTCATAAAATTGGTAATGATTGTAGGATATCTCACCTCTTACTTGCACTATTCTTGTTCTATGTGATTTTTAGTTAAAGTCTGTAAAGGGGGCAAGGTTGAATCTCCTAAATCACACTTGGTATAATCTCCTACATTTGACGAGGGCAACAAGGAGGAGTTCTATTGACTTTTGTCAAGATTGTGTTCACCGGGGGTGCCAATGCTTGGTGAGTCAACTGGGCCGGCGAGCGTAAAGGTATTATTGGGATCTGATCTTGAGTGTGAAGAGGATCGCGATTGAAGGTCCTATCCTGATTCTCACTATATCAGTGCATAAAGAGTTGCCTTACTCATTCGGGAGCTATGGAGTGATCTGATGTATACCCTTAGAGGGGTCGAGGAGTCTGTGGCATCAGTGGCGAGGGCGCCTGCCCGTGAGACCACACACTGTTCTGTCCTTGTGCCTTCAGATGAATCGAGAGGAGGATGCCGAGGTGGATCCGATGGATCACCCAACTCCTTAGTCGTGGTGTTGTTGTCGGTAGTTTATATTTTCTTTTGCATTACTTGTATAAGGGCTATTTTGAGTATATATATGTTTTAAGGTAATTAATCAGTCTTTATATGTTGTATCTTGAGTACATCTTGTCGAACTATATTTTAAAATGATAGAATGTGTAACTATTCATTTGTGGCTTATAGTTTCTTTATATGCACAATGATTAATTTTGAAAAAATTGTTATTTGAGTTGTAGCACGCCAAAGTTTAGTGATTGTGGTATAATGACGATTGTGCCGTGGTTATTAAATCGAGGGGTGTTACAATTGTGGATGATTTCTCTAGATTTACATGGACATTATTCCTAGCTCACAAAAATGATGCTTTTTTATCTTTTAAAAGACTTGCCAAAGTTATCCATAAGAAGTGATCATGGTGGTGAGTTTGAAAATCATGATTTTGAAACTTTTTGTGATGAACATGACATTGAACATAATTTTTCTGCCCCTAGAACTCCACAACAAAATGAGGTTGTGGAAAGGAAAATTTGATCTTTAGAAGAAATGACAAGAACTATGTCCAATGAGGCCAACCTTCTTAAGTACTTTTGGACGGATATGGTAAATGTCATTTTTTAAGTTATGAATAGGGCCCTAATAAAGCCAATTTTAAAGAAAAACCCCTATAAGTTGTACAAAAGAAGGAAGCCAAATGTTTCACATTTTCATGTTTTTAAATGCAAATGTTTTGTTTTAAACAATGAAAAGGATAACTGGGGGAGTTTGATGCTAAGTCTGATGATGGAATATTTCTTGGCTACTTCATACATAGTAAAGCTTTTAGAGTTTAGGAGAAAGAAGCCAAGAAGCAATAAGAGAGTCCATTTGATCCCCCAAGGCAAGAGGTTTCACAAATTATAGACCTTCCCAAGGAATGGAGGACCTCAAGATATCATCCTCTTGACAAGGTGATAGGTGATGTATCAAAAGGGGTAATCACTTGAAACTCTCTTAGAGATGTATGTAACCATATGGCTTTTGTCTCTCAAGTTGAACCTAAAGACATAAATGAGGTCATTAATAGTGAGCATTGGATCTTGGCCATGCAAGATGAACTAAACCAATTTGAGAGAAATCAAGTTTAGGAATTAGTTCCAAGGCCCAATGATCATCCCATAATTGGAACCAAGAGGGTCTTTAGGAACAAACTTGATGAAACGAACTTGATAATAAGAAACAAAGCTAGGCTTGTTGCTAAAGGTTATAATCAAGAAGAAGGCATAGATTATGAAAAAACATATGCTTCTATAGCTAGATTAGAAGCCATAAGAATGCTACTTGTATATGCATGCATCATGGATTTCAAGCTTTATCAAATGGATGTCAAAAGTGCTTTCTTAAATGGTTTTATGCAAGAAGAGGTGCATGTGGAACAACCTCTAGTTTTGAAAACTTTGAACAACCTAACCATGTTTATAAATTGAAAAAGGCCTTGTATGACTTAAAACAAGCTCCTAAAGCTTGGTATGAAAGGTTGAGCAAATTCTTTTTGGAAAAAGGCTTCTCTAGAGGCAAGGTTGACACTGCTCTCTTTATCAAGCATAAAAAGCATGATATACTTCTTGTTTAAATTTATGTTAATGATATAATATTTGGTACTACTAATGAGTCTCTTTGCAAGGAGTTTGCTAACATTATGCAAAATAATTTTGAGATGTCTATGATGGGTGAGCTCAATTTCTTCCTTAGACTCCAAATCAACCAAACAAAGGATGACACTTTCATAAGTCAATCCAAATATTGCAAGGAGTTGTTTAAAAAGTTTGGAATGGATAATGCTAAACATATGGCTACACCAATGGGCACTTCTTGTTATTTGGACAAGGATGAAGGAGGTAAATCTGTAGAAATCTCAAAATATAGAGGTATGATTGGCTTACTCCTTTATCTTATAGCAAGTAGGCCTGATATTTTGTTTAGTGTGTGCATGTGTGCTAGATTTCAAGCAAAATCTAAAGAATTACATGTAAGTGTTGTAAAAAGAATTATGAAATATCTAATAGGTACTTCACAAATGGGTTTGTGGTACCCTAAGGATGCCTCATATAGCCTAATTGGTTATTCTGATTCTGATTTCGATAGATGCAAAATGGATAGGAAGAGAACTAGTGGGACATGCCATTTGCTTAGAAACTCACTAGTTTCTTAGTATAGAAAAAAACAAAATAGAGTGACATTGTCTACAACTGAAGCTAAATCTGTTGCAACTGGAGTTGTTGTGCTCAAATTCTTTGGATGAAGCAACAACTTCTAGACTATGGTATTGAGATTGATCACATCCCTATAAGGTGTGATAATACTAGTGCAATCAATTTATCTAAAAGTCCCATTTTGCACTCAAGAACAAAGCTCATAGAAATAAGACACCATTTCATAAGAGATCATTTGCAAAAAAGTGATTGCTTGCTTAAGTTTGTTGAAACCACTAAACAACTAGCTGATATCTTTACTAAGGCTTTGAATAAAGAAGCATTCTTTTATATAAAAACAGAACTTAGCATATTGGATCAATCATACATCTAACCTTTGCTGCATAATCTGTCATTTTGCTACATAAATTGTCATTTTACTACATAATTTGCCATTTTGCTACATAATTTGTCATGTTGCTACATAATCTGTCACTTTGCTGCATAATTTGTCACTTCGATGCATAATTTGATACTTTGCTGCATAATTGAGTTCATTGCATATTTATCTTGTTTTAATCATGTTTGAATCCAATACTGACTTGAGCGTCGGAGGCTCCCCTAAGTTTGTTTTGCAGGTACTCCATCATGATTAAGTCCTCCAAATAGGTCAACATTCTCTAATCCTATTAAAGTGGTCTGATCCTTGACCAAGGTGGTGATTTCACAAGAACATGTATTTTGGATCAAGAATTGGTTAATTTTCATAATTACATGATGTTTGGAATTGGTTTGGGAAGTTTTGGAAGTGTTTTGGAGGTTTTGGTACAAGTCTAGTGCAGTTTGAAGAGAGAAAATCAAGTTCAGTAGGCTTGTGATCGATTACAGGATCTTTTAAATCGATTACAAAGGCTCTGCTAAGCGTTACAAGCAAAGTCAGAATGCTTGTAATCGATTACACATACCATGTAATCGATTACACCCATTCCAGAAAGCTTGTAATCGATTACAACCCCTTTGTAATCAATTACAAAGAACCCATAATGCATGTAATCGATTACAACCCCATTGTAATAGGTTACAAGGGGGTTTATAAGGGGTTTCAGCGCACGAACAACCATTTTTCGTCTGCAACTTCTCCTTCTCTCTCTAGCCTCATGAAACCTCTCACCCAAAATCCCCAATTTCCCTCTCAAATCTTGCTCAAATCACCCCATTCCACCTCTATTTTACTCAAAATCTTCCTCTCTACCAAAACCCTAACCTAATTTCTAACAAACATCTCTAAATTCTTCCCCCTATCTCCTCTCACGTACGTGTTCTCTCTCTCTCTAGCCCTAACCTACGTTTTTCCACCTTTTCTCACCAAATTTCTACCTTCCTCCATCACCAAACACCAAGAAAACACATTCCCTCCACCTTCCTCCTATTCATTTCCTCTCATTTCACCACAATGGCCAAATCCTCAAAGCACACCAAGAGACCAAGAACAGGGGTCTCCGTGGTAATGTCATCCAGTGCTCCTCCACTTATCATTTCAGGGTTGGACCTCACGCAACACTTCAACACCACAAAGAGAGCTGAATACTTCTGCAAAAATTTTCAGTTGAGAAAAATTATCTCACCCGAGTATCTTACTAAGGACTTATGGTTTAGTGAGCCATTAGACAGCTTTAGAATGAAAGAAAGGTTTGGTTTGATTGATATTTTAAGCATTAAGAAAGACATACACCCAGACTTAGTTAATGTATTTTATGCCAATCTGAAATATGAAGATGAATGTCTAATCTTTGAGGTAAAAAAGAAACAGATCGTAGTCACTAAGGATTTATGAAAATAGGTTTGCCCCAATGATTTAATTTGTTAAGTTTTGATGATGACAAATACAAGACAAAAGGAATGATGCTTATGCTTTATACTTGTGCTTAATAAATGACAAATGCATCACAAAAGAATGTTGATCATGTTACATAAATGTGTTTAATGAGATACATTGTATCATGCATGATTATGTACTTTATCTAGTTATATCTCACTTAATAATCATGCAATGAGATATATGTAACATTCATCATATAATATATCCAATACTTCTTTATATGAGTTATAAATGAATTAATATTGGATTTGACTTTGTTTAAATGAAAATGTGCAATGTGTTCTTTGTTGCATCCTATATTGTGTATATCCATTAGTAATTAATAAATATCTTATTTGGATGTATCTATGAAAGTCTTATATGCATGTTAGACTAACTAGAGTGATACATTTATGAATCATGCATATGAAGATATTGAATTATGAATTTAGACTAACTATATTTGTTTTAAGTGAGTAACACTTTGTAGGATAGTCCAAGCACCAAGAGTGAGCATTGCAACAAGAAAGTAAAAGATCACAATTATGCTCAACTCAAGAAGAATGAGAATGATAAGATGTTCCAAGCATTTGCAATATTTGAAGAGAAGAATTTTTGGAAGCTTGGATTACATCAAGAATTGATGATGGCAAAAGATTAAGTCCCAAGGTTCTTCAAGAATAGCTTATAGGACTTAGATCTTGTGTAAAGGTAAAAAGGAATCACACTAAGTTCAAACAAGTTTTAAACATATTTATAAGTGTTTCTAAAATGTTTAAATGCCCAACAAAATATTTTTGGAAAGCTAGCCTTGGTGGTATTTCAAATCTGTGAAAATTAGTCAAGTTTATGTTTTGTAAAACTGACATTTAGTTACTCTTTTGATCATAACTTTCAAATTACTTTGAGTTTTGTTTTGAAATTTATTTCATATAAAAATAGACTCAAATATCTTTCCAATGAGTGGTAATTTGCTTTAAACGGATAGGAAACGAAAAAGTTATGACTAATTAAAGTTTAAGTTTTGAAAATCTGACCTTAGTTACTATTTTGATCATATCTTTCAAAATACTTTACATTTTATTCTGAAACTTCTTTCATATGAAAATAGACTCAAATATCTTTCCAATAAGTGGTTATTAGCTTTAATCAGATAAGAAATGAAGGAGTTATGACCTTTTAAAGTCAGTTTTTAAAACCAGAAAATGCTGTAATCGATTACACATGCCATTTAATCGATTACAACGTTGACAGAAACCGTGTAATCGATTACAGGAAGTGTGTAATCGATTACAAAGTGTCCAGAAAGCTTGTAATCGATTACATGAAGCTTGTATTCGATTACTAAGTGCCCAGGAACGTTTCTAATGGCTATAAACGGCTAGTTTTCATAAAAAATTATTATTAAACACTACTAAAGGCTATTTTATCATTTGGGCTCTATAAATAAGTGTAGATTGAAGCATTTACACTTGGAGAAACTCTTGATCATTAAATTATCAAAATCATATTTTGAGCTTTAAAGTGTGAATCCTTTATACCCATTTAGCTTCAACTTGTATTATTCACTTTTGAGAGAGTTTTCTATCATCCATACTTTGTTCTTCAAGTTGTATATCTACTCTTGTGAGAGTTTCTATTCTTTCTATTCACTTTGAAATCATTCAAAGAGTGTGAGGTATCCCTCAAGAGAGAAAAAGGTGAGGTATCCCTTGTAGTGAGACTCAAACACAAAGGGTGAGGTATCCCAAAGGTGTTGTGAATGCTCTTGATTGTAAAGGTCATCAAGCACCTATGAAGCTTGAAGAATTAGAGGCTCTAGCACAAGGGTGAGGTATCCCAAGGTGTGATGAGTGCTCTTGTTTGTACAAAGGTTTTCCTAGCATCTGTGAAGTCTAGGAGATAGTGAAGAAAATCTCAAGTTAAGCTTGGGGACTGGATGTAGGCCACAAGTGGTTGGTGGCTGAACCAGGATAAATTCTTGAGTTTGATTCTCTCTTCCCTACACTCTTTAATTTTAGTATTTGGTGTAGTATATTTATCTATTACATATCTTGTCATCTTGATGATTTGATTCTATGAACTTGATATCTAGCTTATTTGCTTAATTCATCATATATCCCAAGTTGTATTTGAGTAATCTATAATAGTTGTACCTTTGTTGTGCATGTTCCGCTACATTTATTGCTTGAGTGATTCAAAATGCTTAATTTCTCAAAGTTGCACTAAAATTTGTAATCACCCAATTCACCCCCTCTTGGGTGAAGGTTGCCATGGCTAACAGGATTTATGGTATAGGTTGACTAAACTAACTTTTGATAGTGCGAACTTCTCTGGTGGTGACAATGTTTGGGAGATGAGTATGAATATAAGGCTGCATTAACTTCATTGTAGAAGGTTGGATATGACATTCCTAGGAGAAAATAGAGAGTAATGGCCATTGGGCTAACTATGGAGAATAGGGTGCTACATTACCTTGTGGCTTGGGGATTAGTTCCTACGGGAGGCAACTACTCCCATATTTTCAAGGATGATGTGCTGGCTTTATGGGCTATGAACACTGTTGCAACGCACTGGCAACCCGACAAGGCACTATTGCTTTTCATGGCCCAGCATAGACTATCTATTGACAGGGGACAGATCTCTTGGGGCGTTCATCTCTGAAAACCTTGAGTGTAGCTCCATGGAGTAGGAAATGAGTACATTGTACATGAGGATGGTCAGCATACGCATTGTGTATATGCATGGTCAGTTCACATAATTGTCATGGCATGGTTAACAAACATATTATGGTGACATAATTATTGTCTATATATCTATAGTGGATATCTGTTGATAATAGTGTTGTTGATTATCCTGATTAATGTGGAATATGCTTTCTGATGACATCTATGCGATTGATAACTAGAATATATGTGTGATGTCTGTATTTATGGAATGACTTCGTCATTCATATTATTTTTCTTCGCTGCCAAAATTGGGAATGATTGTAGGATATCTCACCTCTTGCTTGCACTATTCTTGTTCTATATTATTTTTGGTTAAAGTCTGTAAAAGGGGTGAGGTTGAATCTGTAACATCCCAAAAATTATCTATTTCATCATAAATAGTCGTTTTATAATATTTGAGATTTTTAGAAATTTTTCTGAATTTTTTCGGAAATGTCAAATATCTTAATATATTCCTCGTTTTACACACACACTGCGCAGAGTCAGTGTAACACTCTGAAAATTATTTGTTTTCATGATAAATAGTCATTTTCTAATATTTGTGATTTTTGAGAATTTTTGTGGATTTTTCTGGAAATGTTAAATATTTTAATATATTTCTCGTTTTACGTATACGCTGAGCAGAGTTGGAAGACGAAATGTTTTCTCTGAGGCTGGAAAACCTTGAACTGTGGAAACATCAACGGGGGATCTTACTAAACTCGAGGTGGGGCATAATTTACGAGATTTACGTTTTTCGTGATTTTATCTGATAAATAAAATCTCTGTATGCACTGTTAAATAAAAATTTACAATACGCTCTATTATCCGATGGATAATTAATATTGGCTTGTGTACTGCAACAATTATCCATTGGGTAATAGCTTGTAGTAAAATCCTAATTACCATATTATTTTAACTATTAAATCACATTATCTTATCCAAAGGTAATCTCCTTTATGTCTAATCAAATCCTCTTTATTGGAAAAGCTCCCAAGCTTCTCAAGGAAGCTAAACTCTCTCCCTCTCTCCTCCAACTCACACACGGCAGCAGCCCCCCATTTTGGAGCCAAGAATTGTGTTTCACTTAATTAACTTATTAATTCTAATTTCAAAAACCCAAAAAGTTCATTCACTTTTCTATCAACTTCTCTCTCTACCTTCATCTTCCTTTCATTTTTTCTCCTCCTTCTCTCTACACACCCACATGGCCAGCTCCTCCTCTTTGCCTTTACCATCACAAAATTTTCAACTAAATACATTTTCTTAATCTCCTTCATCATCTAAACACATCTCTAGTTGGTGATTTCTTGAAAAGATTCCTTCTTCACCATCCTCTCCTTCAAGCTTCAAGCTTGAAACTTTTGGGTGAGATTCTTGTTTTCTCCTAACTCTTCTTCCATTTTCATTTTTAAGGTCTTCCTTGTGACCATTTATTTCTTATTTTTTAAGCTTTGGTATTGGTTTGATGAGATTGAAATTTCTAGGGTTTGTGGTGGTGTGAATCCGAAATTCCAAGGAGCTTCAAGGAGATTTCCTTTCTTGTTCTTCCCTTAGGTAAGAGGGAGATGATCCTCTTCAACCTCTCTTGGTCATAGGGAACTTAATTTTGTATTGGGTGTGAGGAACCCTAGTTAGGGTTACTCTCTTTGTTGTATGACTTTTATGACTATGTGTTGTTTTTAATTTATTTGAGTTGTTTGGTTGATTGAATATGTATATTGATGTGCTTGGATGAATTGGAAGCTTGAATGGAAGTAAAATGACCCTTGCCCTTTCCTAAGAGGCTCATGACCATGAACCCAAAAATTGGGTGTTCTTGGTGAAAATTTGTAATAAGTTAAAGATATGATTAATTAAAAGGATAACTTGAAATTAATTGAATGAAAATTTGGAAATCCAAATCTTAGAGAGGCTCACGGCCTCTAGGATTAATTATGGCTCAATCCATGCAACTTTATACAACTATAATAATTAATCAATTAAGTGATTAAATAGTTAATAATGTAATGAAAGGAAATCAAATTGATAATCTAAAAGGAATCTTTGGACCTAAGAATTAAATAAGGGTGTGTGAGACTTAGGAAAAATCTTAAAAATAATTCTCTAAGTAAATATGGCTAAATCTAAAGTAAGGAGCTTAATGAGCAAAAGAGATCTCACTAGAGAAGAATTTCATAAGAAATATTAAATTGAAGCGAAACTTAATTAATTTGGACAATTGGGAATTAATTAGGATTCATAAAATAGAAAGAACCAAGAATGAAGTTTTATCTAAAAACTTAGAATAAATTTTAATTAAAGTAAGACCATGAGTGCAAGTAAGAATGATAAATAATTCAATTTAAATCATTCCATAGGAAATAGGTTTAAAATTTAATGATGGACTTATTTAATTAAAATAATAATGACTAAATGAATAATGTGAGAGAATTCTTCTAAAAGAGAAACTTATTAAGAAGAATGTAGAAATTTAGGCATAATTCCATAATGTATCCTAAAGGTATAATGTATTATTTAAGGACTTAATAATATTTATTGTGGTTCCATGAGTGAATCAAGAATATGTTGATGCTTACCTTAGCCAAAATTGTGGCATGTTATGGAAAGTATATTGTTGTTGAATATACATAATATATGCATTGAGTCATCATGCATTGTGGAAGTTCGATGGACTATTTGTCAAGGCTATGTCGCCTAGGAGTTGAATCACACCTTAGTGTGGGTGCGAATAGACTAGTGTAGGTCCTATGGTTGACCTTGAGGGCGTCAGGGCGCGGGCGTCTCACAGCGGCAGTTGGTAGCCCCTCTGAACCGTGGGACAAATCGATGCAAATGCACTGACGACCCTGACTTGAGGCACTGTCCTATATCGCGATCTTGTAGGAATGCCGTTGTATAAAGCCCTGTTGCACAAAACTATTATTTTTTCTGGAAAGCACTTGATTTTAGGCTGACGAGATACTGACATGTCTCCCTGATCATTCTCTCCGATGTTTGTGTCTAGCTCCATGGAGTAGGATTTTTATATCATGTACATGTGCATAGTGAGTCAATATATTACTTGACATTTAATTTATATGATGATTGGAATTGCTATCTTATTGATGTTATAACTGCTTGAAATTGTTAAGTTGTTTAATATCCACTTCTTGATACTATTTATATGTCTTGTAATGCTACGTGGGCGTCCTACGCCGTTTCTGTTTCTTACTGCCATAATTGGTAATGAAGTTAGATATCTCACCTCTTGCTTGCACTATTCTTGTTCTATATGATAATTGGTTAGAGACTGAGGGGGGAACGAGATTGATTTTCCTAGATTTTACTTGGTATTGGTCTCCTGCTTTTGGTGATGGTGTCCAGAAGTGGTCCTATCGATTTCGTCAGGATTGTGTTCACCGGGGGCATCAGTGCTTGGCGAGTCGACTGGGCCGACGAGCGTATACGGTATGTCAGGGATTTGATCTTGACCGTGAAGAGGACCTGTGATGGAGATCCTATACTGACTCTCACCACATCAGTGCATCTGGAGTTTGCCTTTCCTATCCAGGAGCTATGGGGTGATCCGCTTCTCACCCCTAGAGAGGACGAGGATTCTATGGCATCAGTTGCTAGGGCACCTGCCTGTGGGACTGCACTCTGTCCTGTCCTTGTGTCTTCAGACGAGCCGGGAGAGGATCCCGAGGTGGATCCGATGGAGTGCCCAACTCCTTAGTCATGGTGTCGTTATGGGTAGTTTATATTTCTTTTGTATTATTTGTATAAGGGTTCTTTGGAGTATAACTGCATTTTGATGTATATCTAAGTGTTCTTGAGCGGTAAGAGCAATGCGCCGCGTTATGTATGTTTTAAGGTAATTATCTAGCCTTATGTGCTGTGTTTTGAGTATATCTAAGTAAGTTATATTTTTAAATGACGGCATGTGTATTTATTCATTCGCGGCTCATATTTTCTTTATATGCACAATGATTATATTTTGGAAATTGGTTATTTAAGTTGTAGCACGCCAAAAATTTAGTGACCGTAATAGAATGATGATTGTGTCGTGGTTACTAAATCAAGGGGTGTTACAGAATCTCCTAGATCACACTTGGTATAATCTCTTGCATTTGACGAGGGCAACAAGGAGGGGTTCTATTGACTTTTGTCAAGATTGTGTTCACTGGAGGTGCCAATGCTTGGTGAGTCGACTGGGCCGACGAGCATAAAGGTATTATTGGGATCTGATCTTGACTGTGAAGAGGATTGCGATTGAAGGTCCTATCCTGATTCTCACTACATCAGTGCATAAGGAGTTGCCTTACTCATTCGGGAGCTATGGAGTGATCTGATGTATACCCTTAGAGGGGACGAAGAGTCTGTGGCATCAGCTGTGAGGGCACCTGCCCGTGAGACTGCACACTATTCTGTCCTTATGCCTTCAGATGAACCGGAGGGAGGATCCCGAGGTGGATCTGATGGAGTATTCAACTCCTTAGTCGTGGCGTTGTTTTGGGTAGTTTATATTTTCTTTTGCATTACTTGTATAAGAGCTATGTTAAGTATATGTATGTTTTAAGGTAATTAACCAGTCTTTATATATTGTATCTTGAGTACATCTTGTCAAACTATATTTTAAAATGACAAAATGTGTAACTATTCATTTGTGGCTCATATTTTCTTTATATGCATAATGATTAATTTTGGAAAACTTGTTATTTGAGTTGTAGCATGCCAAAGTTTAGTGACCATGGTATAATGACGATTGTGTCGTCGTTATTAAATCGAGGGGTGTTACATTAGGTGGTATCAGAGCGCAGTTCATCCTGTTGAGCCGGGGTATGGACTGACTATGCTTAGACATGTTAGAAGTTTCTCTGTATGCTGTGTACTTCCTTGTCTCTTGATTAGGATGTTTGGGAAAGGAAGGCATGGCTTGCCATAGGTCGAATGTCGGTAGCTACTGTTGCACAGTTACATGATATTGAGTATTAGCCCACTCAATGTGTAATGTTCTGTGTCTACGGGAAACTTTGACTTCACCTAGGCATTTTAAGGTAATAGAAGTTCTTTTAGAAAGAAGCTCAGGTAATATGACTGAACTTGTTTAGAATTTGTTTGTATTTACACCCTTGCTATGTTACCTCTAGAATTGTTTAAGCCAATAGGTTAGAAAAAAATGGGTAGTTAAATAGGACTTGTAAGGTTTGTGGACTGAGGCGTCCAAGAGGTTTTAGAAAAAATAGATTTTCTTGGGAAAAGAATATTTGGCGTAAATATGATTCGAGGAGCTGCTTGGAAGTTAAAGACTTATAGGAAATCGCGCCATAGGAGGCAGAATGAAGGAGCTCAAGTTAGAGTATTTTGGGTTTGGTGTTTAGGTTTGCCTTACTGTGTTGTGTGACTCTTTGTGTTTAGTTTCCGAAAGGAAACAATAATGTTTGAATTGATTGCTTTTGATTTTCCTTATGTTTTGATTTGTTTGTCCTTAAGGAAGGAAATGGCTCGGGGTAGACGTAAGCATGTGAATGCGGGGAGTGACGATGATGATACAACTGCGGCAACAGAAGAAATATAAAGAATGGTTGATGCAACAACACACCAGGATCAGAGGGCCACACAGCAACAGGAATTAGAAGTCGAGGTTCAGAATTTGATGGAAGAAAATCAACTTTGGGGTAACTCTGGACTACCTAAGTTCCAAAAGAGGAATAATAGAAAAGTTAATCGGTTTAAGTGGAAATCGTATACACGACGACTGAGGGAGCAATAGCAACAACAAACGCATGAAGGAGGTGCGAGTAGTAGTAAATCCAATCCGACCATGGTATCTTTACCAAAATGTAAGAAGTGCAGAAAGGGCCTCTTAACAAGGCATTGCACAATCGAGGGAGTAATTTGTTTCAAGTGCGGAAAGCTAGGACATGTGACTAGGAATTGTGCTTTGCATAGGATGAAACCTTCCGTTGGAGATGTATGTACTTCAAAATCTCACGAAGAAGGAAGAGCTAATTCCTCAAGTGGAGCGAAAGTCTCTCTGAAGATGTAAACAAGGGAATTGTGCTACAATAGATGACCTTGTGATTTTACTGTAAAATTTTGGGGGTAACCCATTTCTTTATGGTGTCTGACTGTATGAATCTAGTAGGGTCGTTTGTATCTTCTTCATCTTTTGACTAAGTTATTTCTACTTCTGCTACTAAGAACTTGTTGATGGTAACCAAGTTGTTTAAATTATCCTATGACCTGTTATAGACGGAATCTTTTCTGTTGATCTGATTTGTTTACTTTTTCACCAAATTAGATGTAATATTGAAAATAGATTAGTTATTTTCCAACTATATCCTGTTAAGTTATTCTAATTAAACTTTAGCATTTCTTGAGACAGAGATTTATGGATCTAAATCAATGAAGCTCATTCCAAAATTTTGTTGAACCATGTCAAATTCTTCATCGGATAAATCTGTGTTGAATGTAGTATAGATAGAAGAGAACATACCTTATGAGACGTTTCCTGTTAAGATCAAGTATCGATGGCTTAATGAATCAACTGAAGGAAGCCGCTGTTTTCTCCAAGATTAGCTTGTGTTCTGAACTATCATCAAGTTCGCTCAAAGGTAGAAGAATTTTTTTTCCAGCACAACTTTTTTGATGCATTATGGACACTATGGGTATTTCGCAATGTCGTTTCGTGCAGCGAACACTTTGGTAGTATTCATTGATTACATGAATACGATCTTTTTCTTTGTTGAAAATAGATTTGTCATCGTCCTTGTTGGCGATATCTTGATCTATTCTTAACGTTCAGAGGAACGTACCGAACCTCTCATTTTGATTCTTCAAATCCAGAAGAAGGAGAAGAAGATATGCGTGAAGTTGTTCAGGTACGGATTCAAGTTAAAGGCAATTCAACTTTTGGGTCACGTGATCTCAAGGGAAGGAGTTGCTATGGATTCATCAAAAGTTGAAACAGTTCTTCAACGAGAAAGGCTGAAGACCGTAACACGGGCTTGTAACTCCGTGTAATTAATCGGTTATTAGTGATGATTTATCCAAAGGGTTTTCTGAGATGGCAGGACCTCCCATTCAGCCAACGAGAAAGTATCAAGCTTTTCTATGGACCAAGGCGTGTGAAGAAAGTTTCAAGACCCAAGGAGATGACTAACTACATCGCGATCCCAAATGAGTTTGTGATGTTTTACATCAAGGTTTGGGATGTGTGCTGGTGCAGAATGGAAAGGTGGTAACGTACGCTTCGAGACAACTGAAAGCAAATGAGAAGGACTACTCTGCACAAACTCGGAATTAGCAATTGTAGTGAATAGAAAATAATGAGGTATTTTCTGCATGAAGCAACGTTTAAAGTCCGTAGAAATCATTAGAGTCAGAAGTATCTGGTTGATTAGAGGGAGTTAAATATAGGGCATTACATGGACGGCAATGTAAGACACCTTTGCGTTGGTACCAAGGTAGTGAAGGGTTTGTGATTGGACCCGAGCTTGTACAATGAACAACGGATAAAGCTAAGATGACTCAGGAAAGGATGCAAATAATTCAAGGGCAAAAAGAAATTGTGTTAAAATAAGCGATTTGGAATAATATGTTAGAGGCACAACATCGAAGTTAGTTTCTAAGGAAAGAAAATTTCGAGGACGAAATTTCTTTTTGAATGGGAGAGTTGTAACATCCCGAAAATTACTTATTTCATGATAAATAATTATTTTATAATATTTATGATTTTTGAGCATTTTTTTGGAATTTTCTGAATTGTTTGATTATTTTAATATTTTTCTCAATTTACGTGTGCACTGAGCGGGACCGAGAAAATAAAATATTTTTCTTGAGGCCGAAAAACTTTGAATTGTAGAAACATCAACGGAGGATCTTACTAAATCTGAGGCTGGATACAATTTACGAAGTTTTTATTTTTTGAGATTTAATCTGATGAATAAAATCACAGTATATTTTATTATCTGTGGAATAATAAAATATTATTTCTGCTAATTGTAAAGATTGTCCACTGGATAATAACTCTAGCAAAATTATTCCTATCTGATCACTTTTATGATAGCATCTAAGTGACTTCATCACCCTTCACTTTATCAAGAAGCGTGCGAAGCTTCTCAAGAAAACTTCAAGGAAGCTTCCTATCAACCACCACACACTCTCTCTCCTGTCAAATGGGCTGCACGGCTGGAAGAGGGGAAACAAAAGATAGCAAGCTATCATTCTATTTCATTTCTTGTTCTCTCTCTCCCTCTCACGCACACTCTCCTCTCTTCCTCTCTTCTCCCACACAGCCAAGCCACCAAAGGGAGGCCATTTTCACTAGTTTTGTTAAACTACTTCCATTTCTTATTTCCTCTCATCATTCTAAGACTTTCTCCTTTGTGGTCATCCCCTAAATCCATTTTCATCTTCTTCCACCATTGAAGCTCAAAGCTTGAAGCTTTTGAGGTAATATTCTTGATCTTCATTTTCTCTTCTCATTTTCGTGGTCCTTGGCCACCATTGTGACCAAGGACTCCCTTTTCAAGCCTTGATTTTGGATTTCTTAGGTTTCACCATCTTAGGGTTTCTCTTGGAGGTGTTGGACGAATTTCAAGAGGCATCAAGGAGCTTGTTCTCTTGTTTTCTCTTGAGGTAAGAGGGAGATATTCCTCTTCACCCAATCTTGGTGGTGAGGAAATGCCTTTGATGTTAATGGTGAAGAATCCATTATAGGTTTTTCACTTTATTTGTGATTTTGATAATGATTTGTTTTGGATGTATTGTATGATTCTCTATGCTTGTCATTATGAATCTTGATGGATTTGTATGTGTCTAGATACTTAAATATGTATATGGATTGGTACCCACTTGATTTGGAAGCTTAGGGAAGCTCTTTTTCATGGATTCTGGTGTAGATTCACGGGTTGTGTGGATCTACACGGCCCAGGCTATGTTCCATACTGGAAACACTGCTCAACATGGTACAAAATGTCACACGGCCTAGGCCGTGCAATATTGCATGGCCGTGTAATCGAGCAACGTAAAAAGGAGCATTTTCAAGAGGAGTACACGGCCTAGGCCGTGTAATTTGGCACGATCGTGTACTCCAAGCATGTACTTTGGCACGGCCGTGTACTTTGGGAAATAAGAAATGTTTGATTTTTCTAGTCCCTTACAGGCTCACAATCTCATTGGGCACTCATTATGAGGCTTTGTAATAAGCTAGGACTTAACTAAAAATGAATAGGCACTTAAGTAGGAAATCATAATGTGGAAAGGATAATGAACACAACCTTATTATACAACTTAGTGTGAGGTTGGATAAAGAAAGAACATGAGTGTGAGGAGGGTTGTGAGGAACTCAAAGTAAATATTCTAGGAGAGTTAATTCAAGAACATAATGGAATTGAGGTATAACTTTTGTAACAACCTTGAATAGTATGTGTTCACCTTGGAGGTTTTAATATTGACTTGAGGTGGGTCCATAATTGGGATCAAAGATTTTTGGATGAATGATTGGGCTCTATATGGCATGTGAATTTGGATAAGTTATACTATCATTGTGAATCGATATATGTATATATATGTATGCATTGAATCCATATACATTGAGGTATGATTGATGTAGTCTGACAAGATGAGAATGATTGAAGCATGCATTGACATTGTGATTATGGAACCGAAGTACCAGACTAAGAAACATCATGTAGACGATTTAGTCAGATGTGGTTTGCTTTTATAACTAGAAACATCAGGTAGACGATTTAGCCAGAAAGGACTGGTTATTAGAGAAAACCCAAATATCGGTGGTACTATGTAGTCGTATGGACAGTTATACAATATCATTGATGCAAATCGTATTGAAACAATTATATGGACGATTACTTTGATACCATTGGGAATGGTACAACGGAGGGTTGAATCCCATTGATATGCAATTGTGCATTATACATTTATGGCGTTTTATGCCTAGGAGTGAACGAGAACTTACAGGATAGCGGGGTCTTGAATAGACCTAGGGGGCGTTAGGGTGCGGTGTTTCACTTGTGATCATGTTATCACCTTATATATACTCCTGGCCGTGAGCACTGTTGCAACGCACTGGCAGCTCAATAAAGCACTATTACTTTTCATGGCCCAGCGTAGACTGTCTATTCAGGGGGGACAGATCTCCTGGGGCGTTCATCTCTGAAAACCTTGAGTTTAGCTCCATGGAGTAAGAAATGAGTACATTGTACATGAGGATGGTTAGCATACGCATCGTGCATATGCAAGGTTAGTTCACATAATTATCATGGCATGGTCAACATACATATTGTGGTGACATAATTATTGTCTATATATCTATGGTGGATATCTGTTGATAATAGTGCTATTAATTATCCTGATTATTATGGAATATGCTTTTTGATGACAATTATGCGATTGATAACTAGAATATATGTGTGATGTCTGTATGTATGGAATGACTTCGTCATTCATATTATTTTTCTTTGCAGCCAAAATTGGTATTGATTGTAGGATATGTCACCTCTTGCTTGCACTATTCTTGTTCTATGTGATTTTTGGTTAAAGTCTGTAAAGGGGGCAAGGTTGAATCTCCTAGACCACACTTAGAATAATCTCCTGCATTTGACGAGGGCAACAAGGAGGGGTTCTATTGACTTTTGTCAGGATTGTGTTCACCGGGGGTGCCAATGCTTGGTGAGTCAACTAGGCCGGCGAGCGTAAAGGTATTATTGGGATCTGATCTTGACTGTGAAGAGGATCGCGATCGAAGGTCCTATCCTGATTCTCACTACATCAGTGCATAAGGAGTTGCCATACTCATTCGGGAGCTATGGAGTGATTTGATGTATACCCTTAGAGGGGACGAGGAGTCTATGGCATCAGCTGCGAGGGTGCCTGCCCGTGAGACCGCACACTATTCTGTCCTTGTGCCTTTAGATGAATCGAGGGGAGGATCTCGAGGTGGATCTGATGGAGTACCCAACTCCTTAGTCGTGGCGTTGTTGTGGGTAGTTTATATTTTTTTTTTGCCTTACCTATATAAGGGCTATTTTGAGTATATGTATGTTTTAAGGTAACTAACCAGTCTTTATATGTTGTATCTTAAGTACATCTTATCGAACTATATTTTAAAATGGCAGAATATGTAACTATTCATTTGTGGCTCATATTTTCTTTATATACACAATGATTAATTTTGGAAAACTTATTATTTGAGTTGTAGCACGCCAAAGTCTTGTGATCGTGGTATAATGACGATTGTGTCGTGGTTATTAAATCCAGGGGTGTTACAATTGTGGATGATTTCTCTAGATTTATGTGGACATTATTCCTATCTCACAAAAATGATGCTTTTCTATCTTTTAAAAGACTTGCCAAAGTTATCAAAAGAAGTGATCATGGTGGTGAGTTTGAAAATCATGATTTTGGAACCTTTTGTGATGAATATGGCATTGAACATAATTTTTCTACTCCTAGAACTCAACTACAAAATGAGGTTATAGAAAGGAAAAATTGATCTTTAGAAGAAATGACAAGAACTATGTCCTATGAGGCCAACATTCTTAAGTACTTTAAGACGAATACGGTAAATGCCACTTGTTATATTATGAATAGGGCCCTAATAAGGTCAATTTTACAGAAAGACCCCTATGAGTTGTACAAAGTAAGGAAGTCAAATGTTTCACATTTTCATGTTTTTGGATGTAAATGTTTTCTTTTAAACAATGAAAAGGATAACTTGGGGAGTTTGATGCTAAGTCTGATGATGGAATATTTCTTGGCTACTTCATACGTAGTAAATCTTTTAGAGTTTACAATAAAAGAACTATGACCATAGAAGAGTCCATACATGTTGCATTTGATGAAACTAACCCAAATGTCCCGAGAAAGGATTTGGTTGATGATGTTGCAGAAATCTTGGCAAAAATACACTTGAAAAACAAGGAGAAAGAAGCCAAGAAGCAATAAGAGAGTCCATTTGATCCCCCAAGGCAAGAGGTTTCACAAATCATGGATCTTCCCAAGGAATGGAGGACATCAAGATATCATCCTCTTGACAAGGTGATAGGTGATGTATCAAAAGGGGTAACCACTTGAAACTCTCTTAGAGATGCATGTAACCATATGGCTTTTGTCTCTCAAGTTGAACCTAAAGACATAAATGAGGCCATTAATGGTGAGCATTAGATCTTGGCCATGCAAGATGAACTAAACCAATTTGAGAGAAAGTTTAGGAATTAGTTCTAAGGCCCAATGATCATCCTATAATTGGCACCTAGTGGGTCTTTAGGAACAAACTTGATGAAACAAACTTAATAATAAGAAAACGAAGCTAGGTTTGTTGCTAAAGGTTATAATCAAGAAGAAGGCATAGATTATGAAGAAACACATGCTTCTATAGCTAGATTAGAAGCCATAAGAATGCTACTTGTATATGCAGGCATCATGGATTTCAAGCTTTATCAAATGGATATCAAAAGTTCTTTCTTAAATGATTTTATGCAAGAAAATGTGCATGCGGAACAACCTCCAGTTTTGAAAACTTTGAACTGCCTAACCATGTTTATAAATTGAAAAGGCCTTGTATAACTTAAAACAAGCTCCTAAGGCTTGGTATGAAAGGTTGAGCAAATTCCATTTGGAAAAAGGCTTCTTTAGAGGCAAGGTTGACACTGCTCTCTTTATCAAGCATAAAAAACATGATATACTTCTTGTTCAAATTTATGTCGATGATATAATATTTGGTACTACTAATGAGTCTCTTTGCAAGGAGTTTACTAGCATTATGCAAAATAAGTTTGAGATGTCTATGATGGTTGAGCTCAACTTCTTCCTTGGCCTCTAAATCAACCAAACAAAGGATGACACTTTCGTAAGTTAATCCAAATATTGCAAGGAGTTATTTAAAAAGTTTGGAATGGACAATGCCAAGCATATGGCTACACCAATGGGCACTTCTTGTTATTTGGACAAGGATGAAAGAGGTAAATCTGTAGAAATCTCAAAATATAGAGGTATGATTGGCTTACTCCTTTATCTTATAGCAAGTAGGCCTGATATTATGTTTAGTGTGTGCATGTGTGGTAGATTTCAAGCAAAATCTAAAGAATTACACGTAAGTGTTGTAAAAAGAATTATGAAATATCTAATAGGCACTTCACAAATGGGTTTGTGGTACCCTAAGGATGCCTCATGTAGCCTAATTGGTTATTCCGATTCTGATTTCGCTAGATGCAAAATAGATAGGAAGAGAACTAGTGAGACATGCCACTTGCTTAGAAACTCACTAGTTTCTTGGCATAGCAAAAAACAAAATAGAGTGACATTATCTACAACTGAAGCTGAATCTATTACAGCTGGAGTTGTTGTGCTCAAATTCTTTGGATGAAGCAACAACTTCTAGACTATGGTCTTGAGATTGATCACATCCCTATAAGGTGTGATAACACTAGTGCAATCAATTTGTCTAAAAATCTCATTTTGCACTCAAGAACAAAGCTCATAGAAATAAGACACCATTTCATAAAAGATCATTTGCAAAAAGGTGATTGCTTGCTTAAGTTTATTGAAACCACTAAACAACTAGCTTGTATCTTTACTAAGCCTTTGAATAAAGAAGCATTCTTTTATATAAAAAGAGAATTTAGCATATTGGATCAATCATACATCTAACCTTTGCTGCATAATCTGTCATTTTGCTACATAAATTGTCATTTTACTACATAATTTGTCATTTTGCTGCATAATTTGTCATGTTACTACATAATCTGTCACTTTACTGCATAATTTGTCACTTTGATACATAATTTGATAATTTGCTACATAATTGAGTTCATTGCATAATTATCTTGTTTTGATCATGTTTGAATCCAATATTGACTTGAGCGTCGGAGGCTCCCCTAAGTTTGTTTTGCAGGTACTCCATCATGATTAAGTCCTCCAAATAGGTCAACATTCTCTAATCCTATTAAAGTGGTTTGATCCTTGACCAAGGTGGTGATTTCGCAAGAACATGTATTTCGGATCAAGAATTGGTTAATTTTCATAATTACATGATGTTTAGAATTGGTTTGGGAAGTTTTGGAAGTGTTTTGGAGGTTTTGGTACAAGTCTAGTGCAGTTTGAAGTGAGAAAATCAAGTTCAGTTGGCTTGTAATCGATTATAGGATCTTTTTAATCGATTACAAAGGCTCTGCCAAGCGTTACAAGCAAAGTCAGAATGCTTGTAATTGATTACAACTACTTTATAATTGATTACAAAGAACCCAGAATGCATGTAATCGATTACAACCCAATTGTAATAGGTTACAAGGGGGTTTAAAAGGGGTTTCAGTGCACGAACAACTATTTTTCATCTGCAACTTCTCCTTCTCTCTCTAGCCTCACGAAACCTCTCACCCAAAATCCCCAATTTCTCTCTCAAGTCTTGTTCAAATCACTCCATTCCACCTCTGTTTTACTCAAAATCTTCCTCTCTACCAAAACCCCAACCTAATTTCTAACAAACATCCCGAAATTCTTCCCCCTATCTCCTCTCACATACGTGCTCTCTCTCTCTCTAGCCCTAACCTATGTTTTTCCACCTTTTCTCACCAAATTGCTACCTTCCTCCATCACCAAACACCAAGAAAACACATTCCCTCCACCTTCCTCCTATTCATTTCCTCTCATTTCACCACAATAGTCGAATCCTCAAAGCACACTAAGAGACCAAGAACAAGGGTCTCAGTGGTAACGTCCTCCAGCACTCCTCTACTTATCATTTCAGGGTTGGACCTCACGTAACACTTCAACACCACAAAGAAAGTTGAATACTTCCGCAAAAATATTTAGTTGAGAAAAATTATCTCACCCAGGTATCTTACTAAAGACTTATGCTCTAGTGAGCCATTAGACAGCTTTAGAATGATAGAAAGGTTTAGTTTGATTAATTTTTTAAGCATTAAGAAAGACATACACCCAGACTTAGTTAATGTATTTTATGCCAATCTGAAATATGAAGATGAATGCCTAATCTCTGAGGTAAAAAAGAAATAGATCGTAGTCACTAAGGATTTTTGGTATAGGTTGACTAAATGGATTTTTGATGGTGCGAACTTCTCTGGTGGTGACAATGTTTGGGGAGATGATGTTAGCCATGACAACCTTTACCCAAGAGGGGGGTGAATTGAGTAATTACAAGTTTTAATGCAACTTTGACAAATTATGCATTTTGAATAACTCAATTAATAAATGCAGCGGAATAAGTCTAATAAATGTACAACTATTATGGATTACTCAAATACAACTTGGGATATATGATGAACTAAGTGAATAAGCTAGATATCAAGTTATAACAATTAAAACATCAAGATATGCAATAGATAAATATATTTCACCAAATACTGAATTTAAAGAGTTTAGGGAAGAGAGAATCAAACTCAAGAATTTATCCTGGTTCAGCCACCAACCACTTGTGGCTTACATCCAGTCCCCAAGCTTAACTTGAGATTTTCTTCACTATCTCCTAGACTTCACGGGTGTTAGGAAAACCTTTGTACATACAAGAGCATTCCTCACACTTTGGGATACATCACCCTTGTGCTAGAGCCTTCAATTCTTCAAGCTTCACAGGTGCTTGATGACTTTTACAATTTTGAGCACTCAACACCTTGGGATAGCTCACCCTTTGTGCTTGAGCCTCTACTTTCAAGGGATGCCTCACTTTTTTAAATTCTTGGGGGATACCTCACCCTCTTACAATGATTTCAAGATGAAGAAAAAGAATAGAAACTCTCACAAGAGTAGATATACAACTTGAAGAACAAAGTATGGATAATAAGAAAACTCTCTCAAGAGTGGATAATACAAGTTGTAGCTCAATGGGTATAAATGATTCACACTTTAAAGCTCAAAATATGAATTTTATGATTCAAGAATCAATTCTAGTGTTCAAGAGGTGTATAAACTTTATACAGCACTTATATATATAGCCAAGTGATAAAATAGCCATTGGTAGTATTTTATAATGATTTTCTATGAAAACTAGTCGTTTATAGCCATTAGAAACGTTCCTGGGCACTTGGTAATCGATTACAAGCTTCATGTAATTAATTACAAGCTTTCTGGACACTTTGTAATTGATTAAACACTTCCTGTAATCGATTACACAGCTTCTGTCAACTTTGTAATCGATTACATGGCCTGTGTAATCGATTACAGCATTTTCTGGTTTTGAAAACTGACTTTAAAAGGTCATAACTTCTTCATTTCTTATCCGATTAAAGCGAGTGACACTCATGGGAAATATCTTTGAGTCTATTTTCATATGAAAGAAGTTTCAGAGCAAAAATCAAAGTATTTTGAAAGATATGATCAAAATAGTAATCAAAGGTCAGATTTTCAAAACTCAAACTTTCATTAGTCATAACTTCTTCGTTTCCTATCCGTTTAAAGCAAATGACCACTCATTGGAAAGATATTTGAGTCTATTTTCATATGAAATAAGTTTAAAAACAAAACTCAAAGTAATTGAAAATTATGATCAAAATAGTAACTAAATGTCAGTTTTACAAAACACAAACTTGACTAATTTTCACAAATTTGAAATAACACCAAGGCTAGCTTTCCAAAAACATTTTGTTGGGCATTTAAACATTTTAGAAATACTTATAAAGATGTTTAAAACTTGTTTGAGCTTAGTGTGATTCCTTTTTACCTTTACACAAGATCTAAGTCCTATAAGCTATTCTTAAAGAACCTTGGGACTTAATCTTTGCACTTTCAATCCTTTGGCTTCTTGATATAATCCAAACTTCTGAAATTTTCTTCTCTTCATGTCTTGCACAAGCTTGGAACATCTTTATTATTTTCATCCTTCTTGAGTTGAGCATAGTTGTGATCTTTTTACTTTCTTATTGCAATGCTCACTCTTAGTACTTGGACTATCCTACAAAGTATTACTTACTTAAAACAAACATAGTTAGTCCAAATTCATAACTCAATATCTTCATATGCATTATTCATAAATTTACAATTCTAGTTAGTCTAACATGCATATAAGAAGAGCCAAATCCAATGTTAATTTAATACAACTCATATAACATATTATTGAATATATTTTATAATGAATGTTATATATTTCTCATTGTATGATGATTAAGTGAAATATAATTAGATAAATTACATGATCATGCATGTTACAATATATCACATTAAGCACATCTATATAACATGATCAATATTCTTTTGTGATGCATTTGTCATCTATAAAGCACATCTATCAAGCATAAGCATCATTCTTTTTGTCTTGTATTTGTCATCATCAAAACTTAACATATTAAACCATTAGGGCAAACTTATTTCCACAATCTCCCCCTTTTAGATGATGACAAATTACTAAAGAAAAATATGTTTTAGCAATATACAAGAATAGATATTCATGTAAGCATATCAAACAATAAGCACAAGGAACATATTTTTCTTCCCAATTCTCTCTCTCCCTGTTTGACATCAACAAAAAGACTTAGGAAGGAAATATAATATTTTCTCCCCCTATAGATAAAACTCATGTTGTCAAGAAGGGTAGGATCGTTTCAATGAAAGAATCAAAAGATATGAAGTTTAAGAAAGTTTACCTTCTTTCATTGATAGAGGGAAAGATAATAAGAGATGATAGTATTAACAATAAAGATATTTTGATAGTATTACCTTCTTTCAAAAGATATTTTACTGATATGTTGATAATATTAATAATAAAGCACTTCATGTCAAACAATGATGTAAGTCAAGGGATATAAACAACAATTTAAGAACTAGGCTCCCTCTCAAAATATGTATATTATCAAAATATTAAACATAATAGTTTAACATAGTTATGCATATATTTATAGTCAATAAGGATATGGAAGAAAGATATGTAAGATAAGCTCCCCCTTATTGAAGCACAAGATAGATAAAGGGAAATATGCATGCCAAGACCATATAAGCACATTACCATAAAGAAAAGCAAGGCATAAATACATATTCTTAATCCCTCAAACAAAACCATTTTAAAAACTTTTCCCCCTTTCAAAAAGAATTTTATAATAACACATTACATTTTCAAAAGCATTTTAGAAGGGTAGAAGGGTTTTATATTAAAATCACATATTCCTTGAGAGTGATCAAATCCAAGTCAAAGGGACATTTGAAAGTACATCTCCTCTCTTTCTCATTAAACAAGAGCCTTAAAAAGATAAAATATTTTTTAAGAACGAGACTTATCTTTTGAAGTATCAAGATGAGCTCTATAGAATATTTCAAAAGATTTATTTGGAAACTTTCTTAAATACTCTCTCAAGATTTAATAGACATTTCAAAGTAATGAGGAGAGTACTACATTTATAGCACAAATCGAATGATTTCCAATTTTTTAAGACAATTAGGAGGTGATAATACTTTCAAGGTCTTAAGACAAGTTCAAAGGATTCTCAAGGATATGGAACTTTAAAAGCTTCTTTTAAATATGATAGGAGATTTTGCCTTAAAATTTTTTTTTTAATTAAATAAGAAATTCTTTTCAAAAAGAGCATGATTCTCATAAGTGTTATACTACTAAGAAACCATGGATCAAGAGAATCATAGATATCAAACATTCATCATGATGAAATATGCTGTATGTATAGAACTAATGTCATCCACCCTATATGTAATGACAAAACTAGCAATTTAATGTCCAATTAGGCACTTTGTCAATGCTAAGCATACTTCTCATGTAAGGAAAGTATCCAATAATTTAAGATCAAATTATCAACAAGTATCATACCATACATACCATAATAACTTAGGGATAGAGATACTTATTGAGAGAGTGATGCTTCGTTAGAATGTTCTTCGTTTATTGGATCGTTGAGTTTGGGCTTTCTTCCATTGAGTATTCCATTCCATTATTCTTGAAAAAAGTCTCTGCTTATCTCTTTTCATATGATAACTCTACAAATGTAGAGTTAAATGATCACCAATTGTATTAATTTGTGTTAGTTTCCTCATATTTTCTTGATATATTGAGTTTGGAGTTAATTTTGTAGGAGCTTTAGCGGAGTTGAAACCTATTGAGAACTCTTTTGATCAATATGAACAAGTTTTAATGAATTATTGTTGGAATTAGTAATCACTTAATTTTCATGCTTGATAGGTGGTTAAATTCCATGGTTCATGAAGAATTAGAGGAAAGGAAGAGTGTGAAAGCTCAAGAAAGATAATTGAATTGAGGGAACAACATAAGGGACCTAAGAAATCAAGTATTGGGTGCATTTTGAAGAAGAAAATGGCTTTTAAATGAAAATTACAGGAGGCCGCGGCATCCCTCTCCAAGGCCGCGACATAGTATGTCAGTTTGGGAAGCATTTTCGTAGGAGGCCGAGGCATCCTGCCAGGATGCCGAGGCATAGTTTCTCAGTTTGGAGGCACACGTAGCAGGAGGCCGCGGCACACTTCCAGGAGGCCACAGCATCCTGTTAAAATTCTGCTACATCGTTTTGACTCCAAAGAGAGGGTTTTTAATGAAGGAAGGCATCCATTTCGTGGGGGGATTCATTCCTAAACACTCCCTTAAAAACTTGATGAGACTTTTCGTGCAAGTATACACGTCGCTCAAGTAATAAAGTGAAGAGTAAGAGTCGATCCCACGAGGACTAGAACTAATTTCCAACTAAGTACTAGTATAGAAAGCCTTACTAATATCCAAACAACAATAAATTGATGTATAAGGATTGAAAACTTAGAAATAATCTAACTTGAAACAAGCAAATAAGCATGTAATAAAATTAACTAAAAAGCAAATTCCCACAATGGTGAAAACCTAGGATTGTAACCCTTCTTGATATTTCACTTGGTTTAAATCATACCCATTAGCCCACTCAATGTTACTTGAAGAATTAATCTAGAACTCTAATGTAAACATACCCCTCTCCCGATGGCGATATGTTCTTCCCCTCTTAATCAACACATAATATCCCTATTAGAGTCAATTAACAAAGAAGCATTATATCAAACAAGTTCTATGCAAGATTACACATGGTCCTAAGCATATCCCTATGTCTTAGAACAAAACCTCCAATTCAACCCTAGAGTTGGAAGTTCAAGTGTCACCCATTCTAGTTCTAGGTTCAATTTCCCTTTCCCAAGTTCAAATCAAATCCAAATACCTATCAATTGGTGGCCAAACAATCAATAGCATGAAGCACAAGAATGGATAAAAACTTCTTATAACATTGAAATGGGTAAATAAGCATTTAATAAACCAAGCTACATATCAATAGGAGTTACAATCCTAGAAACGAATTTAGCTCATGTTCAACATTTGGGGACAATCAAGCAAGTCAAATAATACATTCATCAAAACCATAACATAGAAAATGAGAAAATCACAAAGAAAACCAAGAGAAATGATGAAGAAGATGAAGAACAAGCTAGCTCCAATGGTGGAATGCAAGCAACTCTTTAAGAATCTCATTGTTGCCCAACTTCCAAATCCAGTTTCCCTAAGTTTCTCCAGGTCTTCTGCTGCTTCTAAGGCTCCAAGAATGTGAAGGGAGTGTTTAGGAATGAATCCCCCCACGAAATGGATGCCTTCCTTCATTAAAAACCCTCTCTTTGGAGTCAAAATGACGTAGCAGAATTTTAACAGGATGCCGTGGCCTCCTGGAAGTGTGTCGCGGCCTCCTGCTATGTGTGCCTCCAAACTGAGAAACTATGCCTCGACATCCTGGTAGGATGCCTCGGCATCCTGGTAGGATGCCTCGGCCTCCTGCGAAAACGCTTCCCAAATTGACATACTATGCCGCGGCCTTGGAGAGGGATGCCACGGCCTCCTGTAAATTTCATTTAAAAGCTATTTTCTTCTTCAAAATGCACCCAATACTTGATTTCTTAGGTCCCTTATGTTGTTCCCTCAATTCAATTATCTTTCTTGAGTTTTCACACTCTTCATTTTCTCCAATTCTTCATGAACCATGGAATTCAACCACCTATCAAGCATGAAAATTAAGTGATTACTAATTCCAATAATAATTCATTAAAACTTATTCATGTTGATCAAAAGAGTTCTCAATAGGTTTCAACTCCGCTAAAGCTCCTACAAAATTAACTTCAAACTCAATATATCAAGAAAATATGAGGAAACTAACATAAATTAACACAATTGGTGACCATTTAACTCTATATTTGTAGAGTTATCATCATCCAACTCTTCTGTTTGTCCACATATGCTTGACATTTCAATATTTGATGACTATCTTTGAAGCACATAGAGACACTTGCAAAGCTAACTCTAAAAGTGCTCTAAAACATAGGTTAGCATCAAATATCATTTAAGCTCATTTACAAGCATAATTTAGGTTGATATATAATGTAAAATATGTACCACATTATTAACCATGAATTGTTAGCTCTAAAGAGAACAAAAGAATGATATATGCACTTGAATCCAAAAGTATAGTTTAAGCATTTTCAAGGCAAGATTCAAGTTTATCAAGAAACACATGATCAATATCAAAACTTATATAAGCATTTTGGGGCAAACAATGATCATGTAAGGCATGTAATATCAAGTAAGGAATTCTAGTATGCACACATGCCAATCAAGAATAAGAAGTCTCTTATTGTAATGAAAGAATTGGAAAATCGTGGAACTATAACTTTTGAAACCATTCATGAATCATTTCAAGATATACTTCATTGTAAAAAAAATATTGAAGTTCAAAGATAAGTTCAAGGAACAAAAAAAAAAGAATTATTTACTTCTTGTTTTCAAGATATGAACATATCAAGCAATTTCAAACAAGAAGACAAATAACTTTTAACTATCCAATCTCCAAGTAAGCATATAAGCAAATTAAGCATCAAAGAGAAAGGATTAAAACTATTTGGTCACAAGCTCAAGAACAAAGATATTGCCATAACATGTCATTCCAAGCAAAATGTGTGCATATCTAACATGTTAGCATATATAAAAATATTTTTAAAATATAGTGCAAGAAAAGCACAACTTAAGGCATGATAAGGTATAAAAACAAATCTCTACTTATCCAAATATCACATGATATTCAATTTAAACTATAAGTAAGGATAAGAGATTGATATCACCAAAAGTGTACTCTTTGAGTTTTTGTAGGTGACTCTAACTTCTATGCCTCAAGGCCCCTTGAGAATGTTGTGGTTCTCCATGTCTTTCTTTTTATGTTTTTCATCATTTTTGGAGAACTTTGACCATTTCAAGTTTTCACTTCACTTTAGTGCATGCTTGAGCTAGTAGTCACCCTACAACATAATTCAAAGAAATTTCTTCGGTATCCACCAATTTTGGATCTATAGGGGTTAGTCATTGATCATTAATCCATTATGCTCTTATAGATATCAAATTTTCTATAGTATGTAATTTGAGCACAACAAATTAAATAATTAATTACCATTAAGCACATAACCAAAAGTAAGCTTACTTTCATGATATATAGATAATTCAAATCATAGCAAGTATACCTAGGTATTGTAGAACCTTATGTACCAGGATATATAGCAAACTAATTAGCTATGGTATAATAAGAATGAACATAATCATGTGCTAAATAAAATATTTAGATTTTACTAAGTGCATATGATTCTATCCTTTACCTAAGGCTTACAAGGAATATACCTCATATTCATTGTCTTTTAAAGTGAATGTGCATAAGAGGTAAAAATATTTGATACCTTCGCCTTGGTAATCAAGGAAACTCTTTTCTTTACCCATTGCTTCTCTTTTGGTGTTTTGACTTTTTCAAATTCCACATTTTGTACTTGAGAAGCTTTGGTTGAAGTCATCTTCCTTCTTTGATCAAAACTTCTACCAATGGGCTTTGGAAGCATTGCCCTTGATGATTCCTTTTTCACTTGACCAATTTGTCCATCCTTTTGAGAAATTTTCTATATAATTGAAACACTAGGAGGACATTTTGGTGCCCACTTCATCTTGGGTCCTTCAATGTTAGTACTAGGGCATTTAAGGTCTTTAGGAACCCATTCTATACTATTTCTCATATAAAGATTTCTTCTATAATTGCATAAATGAGAAATATATCCTAGATGACCACACAAATTGCAAACAATTGAATTTAATGATGACTTGGTCCTTTGAAGATCATTTTTTGAAAACTTAAGCCTTTTGTTGTTTTTATATTCTAAACTATTTTTGTCATAAGCCTTGCTTGTACTTTTATGTGGAATAATATTAATTTTATTCTCATTAACAAGCATAAAATGTAAGAAATTAGAATTATTTGCTTTGGCAAGTTTGGAATATATATCCTCAACTTGATTGTCTAAATCAATGCACTTTTCACAAGAAGTTGAGGTTTCACATTTTAAAGACATTTCCTCATCAAGAAAAGCATAATCATTTTTCAAAATCTTAATTTCATTTTCAATGGAGGAAATGTTTTCCAAACAAGATAAATTTTTATTTTCTAAATTCAATAAGCCATCATATAATTCATCATATGCATATTGTAGCTCATCATAGGAAGGACCATAATCAAGATAGGCATTATTTACCTCAAGATTCTTTGGAGTCAAGTGGGAGATTGTCACAATTTCTTGCACTAATGACTCTTCAAGGGAATCACCATCTTCCTCATTGTTGTGCATCAAAGCTTCAAGAGTATATACTAATTGGTTTTGCTTTCCCACCTCTTTAAATTGAGTATCATTTTGAGGATATTTTTCACAACAAGATTCCTTCAATGGTTTTTGCTCTTCTTGCTCTCTATGTATAACTTTATACAAAAAATCATTGTTAGCAAGATAGATATCATCAAGAGTATCTCATATATCTTTAGTACTAGAGCAACTCTTAATTTTAGCATAAGCATCATCATTTAAACTACTTCTCAATATTTGCATTGCTCTAATGTTTAATGAAAAGCATTTCTTATCATAGGCATTCCAAGTTTGTTTTGATTTGCAAGTAAATCCATCAAGCATAATATCCCACAAATCAAGATCAATAGATTGCATATAAATTTCTATTCTAGCTTTTCAATAAACAAAATTCACACCATCAAAAAATGGTGGCTTATTAATTTCACAACTATTCATTTTGAAAAGCTTTCAATGGTTACCAAACAAATAAGGATCTTTAACTCCAAGTGATTAAGCTTTTACCAGAGCACGAAACTCTGATACCACTTGTTAGCCATGACAACCATTACCCAAGAGGGGGGTGAATTGGGTAATTACAAGTTTTAATGCAACGTTGACAAATTATGCATTTTGAATAACTCAATTAATAAATGCAGCGGAATAAGTCTAATAAATATACAACTATTGAGGATTACTCAAATACAACTTGGGATATATGATGAACCAAGTGAATAAGCTAGATATTAAGTTATAACAATCAAAACATCAAGATATGCAATAGATAAATATATTTCACTAAATACTGAATTTAAAGAGCGTAGGGAAGAGAGATTCAAACTCAAGAATTTATCTTGGTTCAGCTACTAACAACTTGTGGCCTACATCCAGTCCCCAAGCTTAACTTGAGATTTTCTTCACTATCTCCTAAACTTCACGAGTGCTAGGAAAAACCTTTGTACATACAAGAACACTCCTCACACTTTGGGATACCTCACCCTTGTGCTAGAGCCTCCAATTCTTCAAGCTTCACAAGTGCTTAATGACTTTTACAATTTTGAGCACTCAACACCTTGGGATACCTCACCCTTTGTGCTTGAGTCTCTACTTTCAAGGGATGCCTCACCCTTTTAAATTCTTGACGGATACCTCACCCTCTTACAATGATTTCAAGATGAAGAGAAAGAATAGATACTCTCACAAGAGTAGATATACAACTTGAAGAACAAAGTATGGATAATAAGAAAACTCTCTCAAGAGTGGATAATACAAGTTGAAGCTCAATGGGTATAAAGGATTCACACTTTAAAGCTCAAAATATGATTTTTATGATTCAAGGATCAATTCTAGTGTTCAAGAGGTGTATAAGCTTCATACAACACTTATATATATAGCCCAAGTGATAAAATAGCCATTGGTAGTGTTTTATAATGATTTTCTATGAAAACTAGCCATTTATAGCCGTTAGAAACATTCCTGGGCACTTGGTAATCAATTACAAGTTTTATGTAATTGATTACAAGCTTTCTGGATACTTTGTAATTGATTACACACTTCTTGTAATCGATTACACGGCTTCTGTTAACTTTGTAATCGATTACATGGCCTGTGTAATCGATTACAGCATTTTCTGGTTTTGAAAACTGACTTTAAAATGTCATAACTTCTTCATTTCTTATCCGATTAAAGCAAATGACCACTCATTTGAAAGATCTTTGAGTTTATTTTCATATGAAAGAAGTTTCAGAACAAAACTCAATGTATTTTGAAAGATATGATCAAAATAATAACCAAAGGTCAGATTTTCAAAACTCAAACTTTAATTAGTCATAACTTTTTTGTTTCCTATCCGTTTAAAGCAAATGACCACTCATTGGAAAGATATTTGAGTCTATTTTCATATGAAATAAGTTTAAAAACAAAACTGAAAGTAATTGAAAGTTATGATCAAAATAGAAACTAAATGTCAGTTTTACAAAACACAAACTTGACTAATTTTCAAAGATTTGAAATAACACCAAGGCTAGCTTTCCAAAAACATTTTGTTGGGCATTTAAACATTTTAGAAACACTTATAAAGATGTTTAAAACTTGTTTGAGCTTAGTGTGATTCCTTTTTACCTTTACACAAGATCTAAGTCCTATAAGCTATTCCTGAAGAACCTTGGGACTTAATCTTTGCACTTTCAATCCTTTGGCTTCTTGATGTAATCCAAGCTTTCGAAATTTTCTTCTCTTCATGTCTTGCACAAGCTTGAAACATCTTTATTATTTTCATCCTTCTTGAGTTAAGCATAGTTGTGATCTTTTTACTTTCTTGTTGCAATGCTCACTCTTGGTACTTGAATAATCCTACAAAGTATTACTCACTTAAAACAAGCATAGTTAGTCCAAATTCATAACTCAATATCTTCATATGCATTATTCATAAATGTATAATTCTAATTAGTCTAACATGCATATAAGAAGAGCCAAATCCAATTTTAATTTAATACAACTCATATAACATATTATTGAATATATTTTATGATGAATGTTACATATTTCTCATTGTATGATGATTAAGTGAAATATAATTAGATAAAGTACATGATCATGCATGTTACAATATATTACATTAAGCACATCTATATAACATGATCAATATTCTTTTGTGATGCATTTGTCATCTATAAAGCACATCTATCAAGCATAAGCATCATTCCTTTTGTCTTGTATTTGTCATCATCAAAACCTAACATATTAAATCATTAGGGCAAACTTATTTCCATAGATGAGTATGAATATAAGGCTGCATTAACTTCATTGTAGAGGGTTGGATATGACATTCCTAGGAGAAAACAAAAAGTAATGGTCATTGGGCTAACTATGGAGAATAGGGTGCTACATTACCTTGTGGCTAGGGGATTAGTTCCTACGGGAGGCAGCTACTCCCACATTTTCAAGGATGATGTGTTGGCTTTATGGGCTATGAACACTGACCGGCCAATCAACTCGGCCTATTATGTTATTCAACATATACTAGAAGCCAAAAGAAAACTCATGCCTTGCCTTATGCCATGTTAATTACAGCTATCTTAGAGCACTTCCATATTTCCTTGTTCGGAGAGACAAAGGATATGGTGTTATATGGATTGTGAATAAAATTAAGATCAAAATCAGTTGCCATGTTCCACCAAAAATATAAAAACCTTACAACCAGTTGTAGTTAGCAATGGTCGATCCACAGAGAACTAATTCAATTAACACTATAAACTGATTCCAAAATTAAACTCCGAAGAATAATAGACAAAAAAAGGGAATTCTTTTTTATTAAAACTAAGAATAGAAATTAAGTCTAAAGCAATAGTAATATACATGATTTGAATTACCAATTTAAAGGTATTAGTTAAGAGATGGAATCCACTACTAAATTTATATGATAATGCTAACCCACATATCCTTTATCCTAACAAGATCAATTATGTTTTTATGCGATTGTGAGATTAATTCTCTATTTTCCTTAGGTTTTGGTTAATTTAGCAACCGATCAAATTAAGCCCTAATCACTAGTTAGCTATAAAGCAATTGCTTTTATATTTACTTAATGATTGCATTAAGATTTAGAAATCCAATCACACTAAGGTCTAATCACACACCGGGATTAAATTGCTTAGATAATATGTTTCACTAGTCCTACCACCACAACTGCGCATAGCAATCCTACTTTTATCACTTTCGAAATTGACAGAGAGTATAAAAACCTTTATACTAAATTAAGATTAGAAACATATGAATAAAAGCATAATTGTATTGAAATAAAGAACTATGTAGAATTCATAAAATCAAAACTAAGGTTTCATCTTCCCTTAACCAAATAAGAAACTTAGCCATGCATGGCGAATTCAAAATCAAAAGAAAAACGAAAGAAAGACATCGTCAAGAATACAAGGGCGAAAGAAAATTGAAGATCAAACTAGTTTTCAATGATCGAGGTTGATTGATCTTCGATGGCTCGAACCCGAATCTCCAATCTTTGATCGAATCTCCCTCTCTCCAATCTTCTTTGAATTCTCTTTAGTTGCTTGGCGGCTTCTATCCCAGACGACCCCCCTCTGGAACCCTAAACAATCCTATTTATAGATTTGGGCCTATAGCTCATCATTCATATTTGAAATTGATTTTTTGGGCCACAGACACGGGCCGTGTCTGATGACACAACCCCTCTGTGTCTTAGTCTGTTAACATAATTTTTGTGGGATTGAGCAGGCAGAGAGGTACAGGACCCCCCGGTGTCTGGGGACATGGGTCGTGTCTTCAGTCATGCTCAACACTGGATCAAATTAAGGTGCCAGAGAAGGATACGACCCCCCTGTGTCTGAGGACACGAGCCGTGTCACTTGGTTTCTTTATGTTCAGCCCTGATTCTTCACATATGATTGTCTCTCCTTGCTTCTAGAGGTGATGTTGGTCTCCTTGAGTCTTTAGCTTTCTCCTCAAATGGATAACAATCTTGGTTTGATACTAATGAGCCCCATTGTAATGCCTCTTTTTGGGAGGGAACGTCAAATCATTATTTACAATCTGGAAAATAAAAGTATAAGTTAAGACCCGGTTCATTATATTATAATTAAACTTGTTTGGTTATAGTTGTATAGATAAAATGGTGAATATTTTTTTTTGTTAAAGTAAGAACATAATACGTGGTTATAACAGAAATTAACATGTGAAGTAAAACATACATCCATACATGTACAGCAAAACTATGCATGCCCCAAAAGATTATACATGTACAGCACACCAAAAAGATAAATCATCAGGCCCCAAAAAGAACGCAGATAGCCATCAGTAGCTATTGACAGTATCAGCCCCTAAGAAGAAAGAGAAGGAACCGTGTCGGGATCCTCCTCTGGGTCTTCCTCATCAGAGGAAACCCTTATTGGAGCCACCGAGTTACGGGCCGGGGCTCGAGCAGTAGAGAGGAATGAATCCTCTTGTGGGGAGTAATAACGTTCACCCCACATATCCTTGATGGGTAAATAAAATTCTAAATGTAAGCGGACACTACAGGTAAAAATAGGCGGATCATATTGCCCCCAAGCTAGCGACACCGTCACATCTCCAATAAACACAACGATCCGTAGCTAGGTTGATATGCCAGCAATCCGGACTTTCGAGGAAAGTCAGTCGCATATATCCCAAAAAGCCTTGTAGATGGGTCGTCAAAATCAGAATACGTGCTAGTTGAAGTTAGACCAAAAACTTGGGAACTCGTGTACTTCTCCCTCTTCACCGACGTCTTTGAAGAAACATAAATATAGACAGAAGTAGTAGAAGTACAGGAAAGAGGTAAGACATCCTACCATCATTACAAATTATGGCAATGAAGAAATGGAACGGCGCGAAGTGCTCACATAGCATTTCAAAAGCAATAATAACCAGCATTAAATAGCAACAGTAAACAATTAAGCAGTTCTAGGTAGTCATGATATCAATAAAGCAATAGTCACATTCATCATATAAATAAAGAAATGCCAAAATAATATGTAGACCCAATATGCATATGCACATGATATCAAAATTCTACTCCATAGAGTTAGACACAAACATTTGGAGAGAAAGATCAGGAGACATGTTTGTAACTCGGCTGCCGTGGCCAAAGTGCTAAAATCATCAATTTATCCATGTGCACATCAAGGCATTATACAAGACACTATTCACTAGATCACGATATAGGACAGTGTCTCGGTCGGAATCGTCGGTGCGTTTGCATCGGTCTGCCACACGAACAGAAGAGCTACCAACTGTCCATTGCAAGGTACCCACACCCTGACGCCCACAAGCTCAACATTATGACCTACACTAGTCTACTTGCACCTGCACTAAGGTGTGTTCAATCTCCTAGGCAACAAGGCCTTAACAACAGTCCAACGGAATTTCACAATGCATGATGACTCAATGCATATAGCATATATATTCAACAATAATGTACTTTCCATCGCATGCCACAATTTGGCTAAGATAAGCATCAGCATATTCTTGGTCCCGCTCATGGACCCACGATAAATCCTATTAAGTCCTTAACTAATACCTTACACTTTTATGGTACATTATGGAATTATGCCTAATTTCTATATTCTTCTTAATAAGTTTCTCTTTTAGAGAAATTCTCTCACATTATTCATTTAATCATTATCGATTTAATTAAATAGGTTCATCACTAAATTTTAAACCTAATTCCCTTAGAATGATTTAAATTGAGTTATTCAACATTATTACTTACACTCGTGGTCTTGCTTTAATTAAAATTATTCTAAGTTTTGGATAAAACTTCATTCTTGGTTCTTTCCATTTTTATGAATCCCTAATTAATTTCCTAATTATCCGATTAGTTGAGTCTCACTTTAAATTAATATTTCTTATGAAATTCTTTTCTAGAGGAATTCTCTTGATTGTTAAGTTCCTTACTTTAAGTTTATTCAAACTCACTTAGAGAATTATTCTTAGGTTTTCCCAAGTCTCACGCTCTTAATCTTTAGTTAGGTCAAAAGATTCACTTTTAGGTTATCAATTAAATTTCTTTCCATTACCTTATCAACTACTTATTACTTGATTATTGAATTTCCAAAGTTAACTAAAAATTACATCTTTTGGACCTAAAATGGCCTAGAGGCCGTGGCCTCTCAAGGGTAGTAACCCTAAAATTTTTCTTAACTCCATTACATCTTTTTCACTTGGTTAATTATGTTTCCATCTTAATTACAAAATTTTAATCATGACCACTCCATTTGAGGGTCATGGCCGTGAGCCTCCATGAGGAAAGCAAAGGACTTTTATTTCCATTTCATGATTCCAATCCATCCAAGATCATCAATATATATATCAGATCAACCAAATAGATTAAACAAAGCAAAATCAACACATAACCACAAAAATCATGCAACAAAAAGAGTAACCCTAACAAGAGTTTCTCACAACCAACACATAATACAAGTCTCTTACTACCAATAGAGGTTGAAGTAGATAGTCTTCCTCTTACATAAGGGAGAAAACAAGCAATGAAACTCCCTTGAAGCTCCTAGTGAATTTCGGTTTCACTCCTCCAAAACCCTAGAAATTTCAACTTCAATTAATCAACACCAAAGCTTGAAAAAGAATGGATCAATAGTCATGGTGATGGCCATGAGCACGAAAATGAAGAAGAAAAGGTGAGGAACTAAGAATCTTAGCCTAAAGCTTCAAACTTGAAGCTTGAAGAAGACGATAAAGATGGAAGCTTTTCAAGAAATCTTCAACTAGAAAGGTGTTTAGAATGTAGTGAAAATTAAGAAAATGTGATTGCTTGAAATTTTTGTGATGAAGGAGGGCATGGAAGGGGGTTGGTTGTGTAGTGTGGTGGTAGAGAGAAAGGAGGAGAAAATTTGAGAGTAAAAGAGAGAAGAAAATGTAGAGAGAGAAGTTGATAGTAAAGAAATGGTAACTTTTTATATTTGAAATTAGATAATATAATGATAAGTGAAAAGCTAATTTTTGGCTCCAAATGGCCTTCATGGCCGTGTGGTGAGGGGAGAAGAGAGAGAGTGTGTAGCTTCCTTGAGAAGCTTGGGAGGAACCTTCCTTGAAGCTTCCTTGAAGCTTTTTTGAGAAGCTTTACACGCTTCTCGATAAAGTGAAAGTAAAGTTATCTCATAAAAGGAACACTCTAGAAAAGATGACTAACACTCTACTAGAGCTATTATCCAATGAACAAAAGTTACAGTTTATAAAAACAATATTTATTGTTCATCGGATAATTTTACGGTATAGCGATTTTATTTATCAGATAAAATCTCAAAAAATATAAACTTCGTAAACTGTGCCCAATCTCGGGTTTAGTAAGATCTCCCATCGACGTGTCCATAGTCCAAAGTTTACTAGCCTCGGGAAAAATATTTTATTTTCCCAGCTCCGCTCACCGAGCACATAAATTGATAAATATATTAAAATAATCGACAGTTCCAGAAAAATCTACAAAAATTCTTAAAAATTAAAAATATTAGAAAATGGCTATTCATGATGAAACAAACAATTTTCAGGGTGCTACACTGACCCTGCTCAGTGTGTACGTAAAATGAAAAATATATTAAAATATTCGACATTTCAAGAAAAATTTAGAAAAATTCCCAAAAATCATAAATATTATAAAATAATTATTTATGATGAAACAAATAATTTTGGGGGTGTTACAACTCTCCCCTTTTAAAAAGAAATTTTGTCTTCGAAATTTTCATACCTTAGAACAACTGTGGGTGTTGCTCTTGCATCTTGTCTTCTAGTTTCCATGTCACATCTCCAGTCGTTTCATTCCAGATCACCTTCACCAATGAGATTTCTTTTCCTCTGAGTTACTTTACTCTCCCATATTCAATCCTTACAGGAGGAGCCTTATAGGTTAAGTTCTCTTTCAATTGTATTGTGTTCAGTGCTAAGACATGGTTTGGGTCAGGAATATATTTCCGTAGTTGTGACACATGAAAGACATTGTGAAAGTTTGAAAGAAAAGGTGGTAAGGCTATCTGGTAAGCTATTGGACCTATCCGGCGAAGAATTTGGTAAGGTCCAAGGAATTTAGGAGTAAGTTTTCTAGATTTCAGAACTCGGCCACCCTAGTCGTTGGCGTGACTTTCAAAAATACATGCTCGCCTTCCTCAAACTCAAGAGGCTTTCTTCTCTTGTCCGCATAGCACTTTTGTCGACTTTGAGCCATCCTCATCTTTTCCTAAATCATATTGACTTTCTCAGTTGTTTGCTGTATAATATCAGGTCCAACAGTAAGGCACTCTCCGTCTTGGTACCAACACAAAGGTGTTCGGCACCGTCGTCCAAACAGAGCTTCATAGGGTGCCATCCCTATGCTTGAATGAAACTGTTGTTGTAGGTGAACTCTACCAATGATAAAACTTCATCCCAATTTCCAGTCTGTTCTAAAGCGCTTGCCCGGAGCAAATCCTCCAACGATTGGATCGTCCTTTCGATTGCTCATCGGTTTGTGGATAGTAAGTAGAACTCAATCGTAGCTTTGTTCCCAATGCTTCTTGCAAACTTTGCCAAAACTTTGAGGTGAATCTTGGATCCCTATCCGAAACAATACTAGTAGGCACACCATGTAGCCTAACAATCTCACCAATATACAACTGAGTCAACTTCTCTATGCTGTACCTTCTATTGATTGGGAGGAAATATGCTGACTTCGTGAGTCGATCAACAATTACCCATATTGAGTCATAACCTTTTCTGGTCTTCGGTAATCCAACCACAAAATCCATCATAATGCTATCCCACTTCCATTCAGGAATAGATAGAGGTTGCAGCAGTCCTGACGATCTTTGATGTTCCACCTTTGCTTTTTGGCAGACTAGACAAGAAGACACACATCTGGTAATATCGTTCTTCATTGTATGCCACCAAAATAACTTCTTCAGGTCTTGGTACATTTTAGTTATTCCCGGGTGCATATTCAACTTGCTCGTGTGAGCGTGTTCAAGAATATAATTTCTAAGCTCTTGATCCCTGGGTATACAAACTCTACCTCGGAACCTTAGAATTCCATCTGTTCCTTCCTCGAATGTCTTCGCATTGCCTTACCTCATCAGCTCTCTTTCTTCCTATAAAAAATTATCAATATTTTGCTTTTCCCAGATGTCTTCCATTAATTCACTTGAGATAGTAACCATGTTCATGCAAATCTTTCCCGGTGCTAATTCCACGAAAGACCATACATCCCTGAATTGCTTTATCAAATCTTTTTCCTTGATCATCATGGCTGAGATATTGAGCATCTTCCTACTCAATGTGTCTGCCACGACGTTTGCCTTTCCATGGTGATACAGAAGTGATCGAAAATCATAATCCTTCAAGAATTCCAACCACCTGCACTATCTCATATTCAACTCCATTTGATCATATAAGTACTTCAAGCTCTTATGGTCACTAAAGATGTTGAATGTAGCTCCATACAGGAAGTGTCTCCATATCTTCAAGGTAAAAACTATAGCTGCTAACTCCAAGTCATGTGTTAGATAGTTTTTCTCATGTACTCGTAACTGCCTCAAAGCATAAGCCACCAATTTTCCATTTTGCATAAGCATAGCTCCTAATCCTTGGTATGAAGCATCGCAATACACCTCGAAGGGTTCATTCGGATTAAGTAGAACTAACACTAGTGAGGTAGTTAGCCGTCTCTTCAATTCCTGGAGACCTTTTTCGCAAGCATTAGTACATTCAAAGACTTGGTTCTTTCTTGTGAGTTGAGTGAGAGGCCCTGCTATTTTAGAGAATCCTTCAATAAACCTCCAATAGTATCCAACCAATCCCATAAAGCTTTGGATTGTTGTCACTATCTTTGGTTATTCCTATTGTAGAATTGCTTCCACCTTTGACAGATCCACTGCAATCCCTTCCTTCAAGACCACATGGCCCAAAAACTTGACTTTGTCCAGCCAAAATTCACACTTCGACAATTTGGCATACAACTTCTTCTCCTTCAGAATATGGAGAACTATACTGAGGTACTTAGCACGATCCTCCTGATTTTGAGAGTAAATTAGAATGTCATCAACGAAGACAACAACGAATCTGTCTAAGTAAGGATGAAAGATCTTGTTCATGTAGTCTATGAATATGGCAGGTGCATTCGTTACACAAAATGACATCATAAGATATTCGTAATGACCGTATCGGGTACAAAAAGTCGTCTTGGGAATATCCTCCACTTCTACCCGAATCAGATGGTAACCCGATCGCAGATCGATCCTAGAGAACACTGCTGCTCCTTTCAGTTGATCCATTAAGTCGTCTATCCTTAAAAGCGGATACTTATTATTGATCGTGACCTTGTTTAGTTGGCGATAGTCTACACACAATCGAGAAGTACCATCCTTCTTTCGGACGAGCAATACTAGTGCTCCCCATGGTGACATACTGGGTCTAACGAACTACTTTTCCAAGAGCTCTTCCAATAGCTTCTTAAGCTCGGCTCCGATGGCGACATTCTATAAGGCGCTATAGATACGGGACCAGATCCCGGCACAAGATTAATAGCGAACTCTATCTCCCGTTTCGGCGGTAAACCAGGTACATCATCTAGAAAGACTTCGGGAAACTCGTTAACCACTGGGATTGTATTCACATCTGCCTCACTCTCAATCTTCAAGGAAGACAATAGCATGTATCCCTAAGCTCTTTCTTTCAACAAAACTTGAACTTGGTTGGCTGTCAAAAATCTTGAATCCTCATCCATAGGTAAAACTATGGTTTTAATAGAATAATCCAACAGGATATAGTTAGAAGACAACTAATCAATTCCTAAAATTACATCTAATTGAGAAAAGGGTAAATAGATCAAATCAATAGAAAAGATTCGACCCTTAATAATTAATGGACAATTCAAACAGACTTTAGTAGTAACAACAGGTTTATCAGTGGGAGTAGAAACAGTCAAGTCAAAAGGTAAGGAAGACACAGGTAAACTAAGTTGTCGCACATAGTCATAAGAAATGAAAGAGTAGGTTGCCCTAGAGTTATACAGTACAATCAAAAGATTACTTCTTATGGCACCTTCACCCTGTATTAGATCTTCGAATTTGGAGGCTTCAGCTCCATTCATGGTATAGACTCGGCCCTTTTCCTGCAGCTTTGTAGCTCATGCGACGTTGACTGAAGGCTCAGCCTTAGCTTGGTTGCAGTCTTTAGAGACATGTCCCAGCTTCCTACATTGGAAACAGATGATCCCCTTGATGGTGCAGTCTCTCGTTGGGTGATCTTTCCTGCACTTCAAGCATTTCGAAGAAAATGCCACATTTTGTCTGATTTGGTTCCCACCGGAACCTCCACTAGAACCTCTACTAGATATCTGCTGCTGATTTCCAGATGGTCGGGAATAAGGCTTCTTCTGAAAGCGATTTGTGTTGTTGCCGCCTCCTCTTTGGAACCTAGTAGGTCCAAAGTTTTGATTTCTTGAGTCCCGAGCTTGATCCAGAGTTTCCACTTAGCAACACGTATCTAACAGCTCCGAAAATTAGTTGATCTTTAAGGTGATGATTGCTCTTTTCACATCGTGACTCAATCCTTCCTCAAATTTTTGACATTTCCACACTTCGTCTGGCTGGTGCTAGAAATATGTCAAAAACTTAGATAAGCTTTCAAACTTTGCGGTGTATTCGTTGACAGACAAGTTTCCTTGCCTCAAGCTGAGGAACTCCATTTCTTTTGCATGCCTGGCGCTTGCAGGGAAATATTTTTCCAAGAACATACTCTTGAATACCTCCCAAGTGATCGCACGACCTTCAACTTCTAACACTCTTTGTGCCCCGTTCCACCAGTCTTCAGCATCCCCAATCAGCATAAAAGTGGTGTAAGTTACATTCTTGTTGTTGGTACAGTTCATGCGTCAGAAGATTTTCTCCAGCTCTTTGATCCATAGACTAGTTTTCTTCGGATCAAATTCTCCTTTAAACTGAGGAGGGTTGTGGCGATGAAACTCTGCTAAATTTTGTGCATTAGTCATAGCTTCGAGCTGTTGAGCGGCCCTCTCTTGTTGTTGGGCAGCTTTCTCAGTTTGTTGGGCAATAACTTCTACCATTCTTTGCATCACTTCAATCGCTGCTACCATATCTCCACCTCGTGTCATTTCACTCTTTCAAATAAGACTTACTGAAAACACAAGGAAGAATTTGATGTATCCTTTCGGAATACCAATCACAAAGAATCACACAGCACACACAAGTCAGACCTAACCACAAAGACCCAAAGAAAACATAAACCGGGGCTCTGATACTAATTAATTGTAATGCCCTTTTTGGGAGGGAACGTCACATCATAGTTTCCCGTAGACACAGAACATTACACATTGAGTGGGCCAGTACTCAATATCATGTAACTATGCAACAGTAGCTACCAACACTCAACCTATGGCAAGCCATGCCTTCCTTTCCTAACATCTCAAGCAAGAGAAAAGGAAGTACACAACATACAAAGAAACTTCTAACATGTCTAAGCATAGTCAGTCCATACCCCGGCTCAACAGGATGAACTGAGCTCTGATACCACCTAATGTAACACCCCTCGATTTAATAACTACGGCACAATCGTTATTATGTCACGATCACTGAATTTTGACGTGTTACGATTGTCAAACAACATTTATCCAAATTATATTAATCATTTTGCATAAGAGGAAAATAGGAGCCACGAATGAATAGTTACGTATACAACCAGTTAAAATATGAATTATAAGACGTACTCAATTTACAATATTTAAGACTGGATAATCACCTTAAAGCATACATATACGCAAAATACACTTTATACAGGTAATGCAAAATAAAACATAAACTACCCATAACATATCCACAACTAAGGAGTTGGGCACTCCCTCGGATCTTGAATACGTAAGGCAACCCCGGGCACACCTGTGTTGGGAGAAATACGGGATAAAGTCTTCAATTGCAGTCCTCCTCATGATAAATATCAGATCCCCAATAAATCGAATACGCTTGTCGGTCTAGTCAACTCGCCAAGCCTTGGGACCTTCGGTGAACTCAATTATGACGAAACAAATAGAATCCCTTCAAGTTGTCTTTACCGAATGCAGAAGATCAAACCATAGTGAAATCTAAGAAATTCAACCTCGCCCCCTTTACAGACTTTAACCAAAAACCACACAAGATAGCAATAAATACAAAAAAAGAGGTAAGATATTCTACTTTCATTACCTATGATGGCAGCAAATAAACATAACACGATTGACGAAGTCATTCCATACATACAGATATTACGAATATGTTCAAGTTATCAATTGCATAGATATTTTCAGAAAACATATACCACGATAATACAATTATCAACAGCACTATAACAATAAGTATTCACTATAGATATATAACAAGTATTTATGTTTCCACAACATGTATGTTAACTATGCCCATGATAATATGTGGACTAACCATGCACATGCACAATGCATATGCTGACCATCCTCATGTACAATGTACTCATTTCCTACTCCATGGAGCTAAACTCAGTTTTCAGAGATGAACGCCCCAGAAGATCTGTCCCTCCTCAAAAGACAGTCTATGCTGGGCCATGGAAAGCAATAGTGCCTTGTCGGGCTACCAGTGCATTGCAGCAGTGTTCACGGCCAGGGGTATATATATAAGGTGATAACTTGATCATAAGTGAAACATCGCGCCCTGACGTCCCCCTAGGTCTATTCAAGACCCCACTATCCTATAAGTCCTCGTCCACTCCTAGGCATAATACGCCATAACTGTATAATGCACAAATGCATATTCAATGGGATCAAATTACATCAGACTCAATAGTCTATCAGATGTTTCCAGGGTCCAGTTCGTCGGCCCAATAGCACAATGATGCCAATGCATGTTCTCTCAGAGTATCTCAATTATACAAATTCAAGAATCATACATTTCAAGATTATAAACCGAAATTGTCATTAATAGATTTGGGTCCCATTCATGGGCCCGATAGCAAAGTCGTCATCCCTAATTAATTTGGGACTTACCATTGTCTCATAAAGTTTTATCATTGTTCTTCTCTTTGTCCTTAATAAGATTCATTTAATTAAATGTCTTATATTCTCAAGGTCTCGCCTATACTCTTAATTTTTGTTTCCCTAATTCAATTAGTCATTCACCATTTAACAACAAGGTTTGACCTTATTCACGGGTCCACATCAAGCCAATAACACACTTTAAGGACAAACACAACCCCATCCATAGTTATGATAAAAGTTAAACATTAGGTTCATTATGTTTATCATAATCTCTCCGTGCTCATGTTCTTTCTTTATTCCAAAAGTATCCTAAACTGTAAGGCAAATTATCATTCTTGGTTTTTTCTATTTTATGTATCCCTAATTAACTCCTAACCATTCAATTAATTATGTTCAATAGGTTTATTTTAGTACTAAAGCCTCATAATGAGTGCTCAAGGAGACCTTGAACCTCCAAGGGGCTAAAGAAGCCTCAAATCAACTGCTGAACGGGTTACACGGCCGTGTGTAAAATACATGACCCCCGAGTACACGACTGTGTGGTCATACACCGTCTAGGCCGTGCATTCCTCTGGAGTGCACCAGAAACACGTTTCAGTCACACAGTGAGATACACGACCGTGTATTCATACATGGCCTAGGCCGTGTATCACTCTGTGGACACAGAAATCACCAGAAACCATTCCAATCTTCATACAATCCACGGTCTATCAACATACAACTGATTCCTACCAATCAAAACACCATTAATCAACCAAAATTACTCAAACAAAGGGGTACCCACAAATGGGTTTCACCCCATCAACACAACAAAGACGTTTCTCACTACCAAAATGGGTTAAAGAGAATAATCATCCTCTTACCTTAGTGAAGAAAAAGGAAGAGCAAGCTCCTTTTGTCCTTGAAATTTCGTGCTTCTCCACCATAAGATCCTTGGGTGCTCAAATCCAACAAATCAAGATCAAAGAGTGGAAATGGCATCCATAGTCACCAATGTGACCATGGACCACGAAAATGGGGAGAAAATGAGAAAAAAGTTGAGATCTTTACCTTAAAGCTTGAAGCTTTGGTGCCGACTGTGGAGGACGAAAATGGAGGAGCCAAGGTGAGTTCCACAAAGAAGAAAGCTTGAAGATGGTGAGGAAAGACAATAGCTTGAGTTGGCTTGAGCAAGGAAAGCTTGAAAGCTTAACAATGGAGTGTATGAGTGGGGGAGAAGAGAGGAAGAGAAGGAGAGAGAGCTGCTTTAAAAGGGAGAGAAATGAGGAAGTGAAATGTGTTTTCCCCCTTCCAAACCGTGCAGCAACATAAGAGAGGGAGGAGAGAGAAAAAGTGGGTGGGGAGGAAGCTTCCTTGAAGCTTTCTTGAGAAGTTTCGCACGCTTGTCGATAAAGTAACTCGATAGAAATAATCTACTAGAGCTATTTCTCAGTAGACAAAATTTTACAATTAGCGTAAATAATATTTTATTATTTTATCAGATAATAAAATATACAGCGATTTTATTTATCAGATAAAATCTTGAAAAATGAAAACCTTGTAAACTGTGTCCAGCCTCGGGTTTAGTAAGATCTCCCGTCGATGTTTCTACAGTCCAAAGTTTACCAGCCTCAGGGAAAATATTTTGTTTTCCCGGCTCTGCTCAGTGTGCACGTAAAATGAGGAATATATTAAAATATTCAATGTTCTCAGAAAATTCCACAAAAATCATCAAAAATCACAAATATTGGAAAATGACTATTTATCATGAAACAATCAGCTTCCGGAGTGTTACACTGACACTGCTTAGTATGCATGTAAAACGAGGAATATGTTAAAATATTCAATATTTTCAAAAAAATTAAGAAAAATTCCCAAAAAACATAAATATTATAAAATGATTATTTATAATGAAATAAATAATTTTCGGGTTGTTACAACTCTCCCCTTCTAAAAAAGAATTTCTTCCTCGAAATTCATTATATCTTAGAACAAACGCGACTATATTTCCTTCATATTGTCTTCTAGTTCTCATGTTGTATCTTTAGCTGCATCAATCCAAATCACCGGCACTGAGGTTTCTTCCTTCCATTGAGTATCTTATATTAACGGGCAAAAATGTGTTAACGTCGTAGGCCGATTAATAAAAGGTCCTACGCTCCTTGAGTCTTCCGCCATTCCAACACCCAACTCCCCAAACAACTTTACATCTTTGAGTGGCTCTATCGAACTTATTCTCCTTGTTCACCGTAGCAAACAAACTAAGCTTGTTTTCTTCTTAAGGCATTCGCTATGACATTGGCCTCTTCAGGGATTATACCAAAACGGAAAATCAAAATCCTTCAGAGCTTCTAATCACCGTCTCCGTCTCATGTTCAACTTATTCTAATAGGACAAAATACCTTTGACTCTTGAGATTACCATAAGCACGGAAAATTTTTCCTTGTAGAAAATGCTTCCAGATCTTCAATGCAACTGCAAAGCTGACACTGAGTTGTCATAAGGTAATCCTTCACATGTGCTTTCGATTGTTTCAAAACATACGTTACCATTCCTTCTATTCTGATCAAGCACACGTTCTAAACTTCCAATGCGAAGCCTCACTAGGCATCCTAAAAGGTTTATTAGGATTTGGGCAGAATCATCTCTAGCGAAGAAATCTAGTGTCTCTTTAATCCTTGAAAAATTTCCCCCGTATGCATCAGTCCATACAAAACTTGACTCTCATACATGAGTTAGATGAGAAGTCTTGCCACTTTAGAGAATACTGCGATGAGTCTCCCATATTAACCAACTTATTCCATCTGGCTACGAATTTCCATTACGGTCGTTGGTCTTTCTCGTTGAAGAAATGCGTCGAGTTCCGATGGGTTCACAACAATTCCATCCCTTGAGATCGCGTAACCCAAAGGTTGAACTGCCTCCAACTAGAATTCGTACTTAGACAACTTTATGCATAACTTCTTCTTCTTCTTCAAGATTTGAAGAATCACAACTAGAGGTTCAGTACGTTCCTCCAAACGTCAAGAATAGATTAGAATGTCACCAACAAGGACACGACAAAACTATTTTCAACAGGGAAGAGAGATTCTATTCAGGTAATTGACGAATATTACTGAAGCGTTCGTTACTAAGAATGATATTGCGAAATACCCGTAGTGCCCATAATGCGTCAGAAAAGTTATTTTGGAAAAATCTCCTACCTTTGAGCGAACTCGATGATAGTCCAGAACACAAGCTGATCTTGGAGAAAATAGCGGCGTTCTTCAATTGATTTGTCAAACCATCTTTCCTTGATTCAAACAAATTGTCTTGTAGGGTAAGTTCTCACCTAATTGTGCTACACTTGGTGCATTGTTATGGTTCAGATTCGGGAACACATTTACTCAATCGAAGTATACTAGAAACGTTATGAAGGTTAGAAAGAAAAATAGGGAAGTCACTTGATTTACCACTGGACCTGCCCAACGAAGAATATAATATGGTCCAATAAAACTTAGGAGTGAGTTTCATGGATTCACATCTAGGAAATTTCTGTCTCCAGAAACACTAAGTTTCCGTTGAAATCGAACGATGAAACGTGGTTAGACAACAATTAATCTCCTTCCTGAGATCAAGCCTATTGATGAAGAAAGTAGATGATTGAATTAGTAAAAAGGGTTCCAATTTCTAACAACAATAGGATAGTTTTTAAATAAACTTGTTGCAATAAGAGCAGGCTTACAAACGTGAATAGTTTCATTCGAGTCGAAGGGAAATAAATACACAGATAATCCAATTCCAGAAACGTACTCTTAGAATTTCATTGGAATATTTCAACAGGATATGGTTGGAAGATAACCAATCCCTTCGTTAACATTACATCTAATTTGTAAAAGAAGTGAACAAATCAGATCAATAGAAGGATTCAGTCTTTAACAGGTCATAAGACAATTTAAACAACTTGGCTACCATCCACAAGTTCTTAGCAGCCAAAATGGAAATAACTTAGTCAAAAGATGATGAAGATTCAAACGACCTTAATAGGCTCATACAGTCATACGTCATAATGAAATGGGCTATCCCTAGAATTATACAATGAAGTCGCAGGGTCCTCCACTGTAGCACAGTCCCTTTCCTTATTTCGGTCTTTAGTCTTGGATGTTTCCACTCCACTTGGGAATTTAACTCTTCCTTCTCCGTGAGATTTCGAAGTACGTACATCTCCGATGTAAGGCTTCATCCTTTGCGAAGTACAATTCCTCGCCACATGTCCTAGCTCTCTGCATTTGAAACAGATTACTCCTTCAATTTTACGGTCCCTTGTTAAGTGGTTCTTTCCGCACTTGAGGCAGATTACCCTCTTGATTGCATATGGAGGCTTTGTCCCATGCAAAGCACAATCCCTTGACACATGTCCTTGCTTTCCACACTTGAAACAAATTATTCCTTCGATCGTACAATGCCTTGTTAAGTGGCCCTTACCTCTTGGACACCTCGGACCATAACCTCGCAAGTCTTATTTAACTACCCTTTTTCTAACCCATTGGCTCAAACAATTCTAGAGGTAACACAGCAAGGGTATGAATGCAAACAAATCCTAAGTAAGTTCAGTCATGCCAGCTGAGCTTCTTTCTAAAAGAATTCTTATTACCTTAATACGCCTAGGTGAAGTCATAGTTTCCCGTAGACACAGAACATTACACATTGAAAAGGCCAGTACTCAATATCATGTAACTGTGCAACAGTAGCTACCAACACTCAACCTATGGCAAGCCATGCCTTCCTTTCCCAACATCTCAAGCCAGAGACAAGGAAGTACACAACATACAAAGAAACTTCTAACATGTCTAAGCATAGTCAGTCTATACCCCGGCTCAATAGGATGAACTGAGCTCTGATACCACCTAATGTAACACCCCTCTATTTAATAACCACGGCAAAATCGTCATTAGGTCACGGTCACTAAATTTCGACGTGTTACGATTGTCAAACAACATTTATCCAAATTATATTAATCATTTTGCATAAGAGGAAAATAGGAGCCACAAATGAATAGTTACATATACAACCAGTTAAAATATAAATTATAAGATGTACTCAATTTACAACATTTAAGACTGGATAATCACCTTAAAGCATACATATACGTAAAATACACTTTATACAGGTAATGCAAAATAAAACATAAACTACCCATAACATATCCACAACTAAGGAGTTGGGCACTCCCTCGGATCCTAAATGCTTAAGGCAACCCCGGGCACACCGGTGTTGGGAGAAATACGGGATAAGGTCTTCAATTGTAGTCCTCCTCACGATCAATATCGGATCCCCAATAAATCACACACGCTTATCGGTCCAGTCAACTCGCCAAGCCTTGGCACCTTCGGTGAACTCAATTATGACGAAACCAATAGAATCCCTTCGAGCTGTCTTTACCGAACATAGAAGATCAAACCATAGTGAAATCTAAGAAATTCAACCTCGCGCCCTTTACAGACTTTAACCAAAAACCACACAGGATAGCAACAAATACAGAAAAGAGGTAAGACATTTTACTTTCATTACCTATGATGGCAACAAAGAAACATAACACGAATGACGAAGTCAATCCATACATACAGATATTATGAATATGTTCAAGTTATCATTTGCATAGATATTTTTAGAAAACATATACCATGATAATACAATTATCAACAGCACTATAACAACAAGTATTCACTATAGATATATAACAAGTATTTATGTTTCCACAACATGTATGTTAACCATGCCCATGATAATATGTGGACTAACCATACACATGCACAATGCGTATGCTGACCATCTTAATGTACAATGTACTCATTTCTTACTCCATAGAGGTAAACTCAAAGTTTTCAGAGATGAACGCCCCAGAAGATCTGTCCCCCCTCAAAAGACAGTCTACGCCAGGCCATGGAAAGCAATAGTGCCTTATCGGGCTGCCAGTGCGTTGCAACAGTGTTCACGGATAGGGGTATATATATAAGGTGATAACTTGATCACAAGTGAAACACCGCGCCCTGACGTCCCCCTAGGTCTATTCAAGACCCCACTATCTTGTAAGTCCTCGTCCACTCCTAGGTATAATACGCCATAACTGTATAATGCACAAATGCATATTCAATGGGATCAAATTACATCAGACTCAATAGTCTATCAGATGTTTCTAGGGTCCAGTTCGTCGGCCCAATAGCACAATGATGCCAATGCATTTTCTCTCAGAGTATCTCAATTATACAAATTCAAGAATCATACATTTCAAGATTATAAACCGAAGTAGTCATTAATAGATTTGGGTCCCATTCATAGGCCCGATAGCAAAGTCATCATCCCTAATTAATTTGGGACTTACCATTGTCTCATAAAGTTTTATCATTGTTCTTCTCTTTGTCCTTAATAAGATTCATTTAATTAAATGTCTTATATTCTCAAGGTCTCGCCTATACTCTTAATTCTTGTTTCCCTAATTCAATTAGTCATTCACCATTTAACAACAAGGTTTGACCTTATTCACGGGTCCACATCAAGCCAATAACACACTTTAAGGACAAACACAACCCCATCCATAGTTATGATAAAAGTTAAACATTAGGTTCATTATGTTTCTCACAATCTCACCGTGCTCATGTTCTTTCTTTATTCCAAAAGTATCCTAAACTATAAGGCAAAGTATCATTCTTGGTTTTTTCCATTTTTTGTATCCCTAATCAACTCCTAATCATTTAATTAATTATATTCAATAGGTTTATCTTAGTACTAAAGCCTCATAATGAGCGCCCAAGGAGACCTTGAACCTCCAAGGGGCTAAAGAAGCCTCAAATCAACTACTGAACGGGTTACACGGCCGTGTGTAAAATACACGGCCCCCGAGTACACGACTGTGTGGTCATACACAGCCTAGGCCGTGTACTTCTCTAAAGTGCACCAGAAACACGTTTCAGTCACACAGCGAGATACACGGCCGTGTATCACTCTATGGATGCAGAAATCACCAGAAACCATTCTAATCTTCATACAATTCAAGGTCTATCAACATACAACTAATTCCTACCAATCAAAACACAATTAAACAACCAAAATTACTCAAACCAAGAGGTATCCACAAATGGGTTTCACCCCGTCAACACAACAAAGACGTTTCTCACTACCAAATTAGATTGAAGAGAATAATCTTCCTCTTACCTTAGTGAAGAACAAGGAAGAGCAAGCTCCTTTTGTCCTTGAAATTTCGTGCTTCTCCACCACAAGATCCTTGAGTGTTCAAATCCAACAAATCAAGATCAAAGAGTGGAAATGGCATCCATAGTCACCAATGTGACCATGGACCACGAAAATGGGGAGAAAAGGAGAAGAAAGTTGAGAGCTTTACCTTAAAGCTTGAAGCTTTGGTGCTGGCTGTGGAGGACGAAAATGGAGGAGCCAAGGTGAGTTCCACAAAGAAGAAAGCTTGAAGATGGTGGGGAAAGACAATGGCTTAAGTTGGCTTGAGTAAGGAAAGCTTGAAAGCTTAACAATGGAGTGTATGAGTGGGGGAGAAGAGGGGAAGAGAGGGGGAGAGAGCTGTGTAAAAAGGGAGAGAAATGAGGAAGTGAAATGTGTTTTCCCCCTCCATGCCGTGCAGCAACATAAGAGAGGGAGGAGAGAGAAAAAGTGGGTGGGGAGGAAGCTTCCTTAAAGTTTTCTTGAGAAGCTTCGCACGCTTCTCGATAAAGTGAAGTGTGTGGTCACTTAAATGATATCATAAAAGTAACTTGATAGAAATAATCTATGAGAGCTATTTCTCAGTAGACAAAATTTTACAGTTAGCATAAATAATATTTTATTATTTTATCAGATAATAAAATATACATCGATTTTATTTATCAGATAAAATCTTGAAAAATGAAAACCTTGTAAACTGTGTCCAGCTTCGGGTTTAGTAAGATCCCCCGTCGACGTTTCTACAGTCCAAAGTTTACCAGCCTCAGGGAAAATATTTTGTTTTCTCGGCTCCGCTCAGTGCGCACGCAAAATGAGAAATATATTAAAATATTCAACGTTCTCAGAAAATTCCACAAAAATAATCAAAAATCATAAATATTGAAAAATGACTATTTATCACGAAACAATCAGCTTCCGGAGTGTTACACTGACACTGCTCTGTGTGCACGTAAAATGAAAAATATATTAAAATATTCGATATTTTCAAAAAAATCTAGAAAAATTTTTAAAAATTATAAATATTATAAAATGATTATTTATAATGAAATAAATAATTTTTGGGATGTTACACGAAGCACCCACATAGCATTTCAAAAGCAATAATAATCAGCATTAAATAGTAACAGTAAATAATTAAGCAGTTCCAAGTAGTCATGACATCAATAAAGCAATAGTCACAATCATCATATAAATAAATAAATGCCAAAAGAATATGTAGACCCAATATGTATGTGCACATGATATCAAAATCCTACTCCATGGAGCTGGACACAAACATTCGGAGAGAAAGATCTGGAGACATGTCTGTAACTCGGCTGCCGTGGCCAAAGTGCTAAAATCATCAATTTATCCACATGCACATCAAGGCATTGTACAAGACATTCTTCACTTGATCGCGATATAGGATAGTGTCTCGGTCAAGATCGTCAGTGCGTTTGCATCGGTCTGTCCCACGGACAGAAGAGCAACCAACTGTCCATTGCGAGGTACCCGCACCTCGACGCCCCCAAGGTGAACATTATGACCTACACTAGTCTACTCGCACTCGCACTAAGGTGTGTTCAATGTAACACCCCTCGATTTAATAACCACGGCACAATCGTCATTATGTCACAGTCACTAAATTTCGGCGTGCTACAATTGTCAAACAACAAATTTTCCAAATTATATTAATCATTTCGCATATGAGGAAAATAGGAGCCATGAATGAATAGTTACATACACAACCAATTAAAATATGAATTATAAAATGTACTCAATTTACAACATTTAAGACTGGATAGTCACCTTAAAACATATATATATCCAAAATACCCTTTATACAGGTAATGCAAAATAACATATAAACTACCCACAATATATCCAGAACTATGGAGTTGGGCACTCCATCGGATCCCGAATGCATGAGGCAACTCCGGGCTCACCGGTGTGGTGACAAATACAGAATAAGGTCATCAATTGCAGTCCTCTTCATGGTCAAGGTCAGATTCCCAACAAATCGCATACGTTTGTCGGTCCAGTCGACTCGCCAAGTCTTGGCACCACCAGTGAACACAATTCGAACGAACTCAATAAAACCCCTTCGCGACGACATCACCGGATGTAGTGGGTCAAACCAAGAAAATCCAAAAGAATCCAACCTCGTCCCCACTTACAGTCTTTAACCGAAAACACACAAAATAGCAACAAATATAGAAAGGATGTAAGACATCCTACTTTCATTACCTATAATGGCAGCAAAGAAACATAACATGAATGACGAAGTCATTCCATACATACAGACATTACAAATATGTACAAGTTATCAATTACATAGATATTTTCAGAAAACATATACCATGATAATACAATTATCAACAGCACTATAACAACAAGTATTCACCATAGATATATAACAAGTATTTATGTTTCCACAATATGTATGTTAACCATGCCCATGATAATATGTGGACTAACCATGCATATGCACAATGTGTATGCTGACCATCCTCATGTGCAATGTACTCATTTCCTACTCCATAGAGCTAACTCAAGGTTTTTTAGAGATGAACACCCCAAAAGACCTGTCCCCCCTCAAAAGACAGTCTACGCCGGCTCATGGATAGCAATAGTGCCATGTCGGGCTGCCAGTGCGTTGCAATAGTGTTTCATGGCCAAGGGTATATATATAAGGTGATAACTCGATTACAAGTGAAACACCACGCCCTGGAGTCCCCTTAGGTCTATAGAAGACCCCACTATCCTGTAAGTCCTCGTCCACTCCTAGGCATAATACGCCATAACTGTATAATGCTCAAATTCATATCCAATGAAATCAAATCATATCAGACTCAGTAGTCTATCAGATGTTTCCAGGGTCCAGTTCGTCGGCCCAATATCACAATGACAATGCATGCTTCAATGCATATGGATTCAATGCATACATATGTATATATGTGCATATATATATTTATATTCATAATGATAGCATAACTTATTCAAATTCGCACACCACCACGAATCAATACTAAAATCTCATAGGTGAACACATACTATTCAAAGTTACTATGAAAGTTATGCTTTAATTCCATTATGTTCTCGCATTAACTCTCTTAGAATATTTAGTTTAAGTTCCCCATAGCCCTCCTCACACTCTTGTTCTTCCTTTATTCCAAAAATTGCTCTAAACTAGAAGGTAAACTATCATTATTGGGTCTTTAAAATTTATGAATCTCAAAGTACAATTGATTTTTCCCAATTTACTAATCCTGGCATCCTATTACCATTAATTTAATCACTAGGTGTAGGTGATAAATTTTTAGTTTTGGATTCGACGGAGAAAATGCCTCTAGTGTACAAATATGAGGCTACCATTTCGACGAAAAATAATATGATAGAATGATGAAAGATGTCAGCCATAATGTGATTTGGTGACGGAAATGGGTAAGTTTTAATTTGACAGAATCAACGTTGATAGGAAAAACATTACTTGACAAGAATGGCTAAAAGTCAATTCTGTCGAATAGAGATTCTGTCAAATGAAGTTCAGTTATGTCGAATGATGCATAAAGCTGTCGAATATGCTAGAAGGTCAGTTCTGTCGAATGATGTATAAAGCTGTCGAATATACTAGAAGGTTAGTTCTGTCGAATGATGTATAAAGCTGTCAAATATGCTGGAAGATCAGCAGAAATCCTAATTCGACGGATCGGTGTTGACGTTGGAGAAATCTTCCAAGTGTTAAACCGATGAAAGTACTAAATGGTTAGAAACTCTAATTCGACGGATATTGATATTGTACTAAATGGTCAGGAATTCTAATTCGATAGATATTGACATTGTACTAAATGGTCAGAAATTCTAATACGACGGATATTGATATTATACTAAATGGTCAGGAATTCTAATTCGACGGATATTGACATTGGAGAAGTTTCTCTCATTAATTACATAATGTACACTTGATTTATTATGAATTCCGATTGTTATAAGTGTTTACAAAGAACCCCAAATTTTGGGCCTCAAAACCATGGCCACCCAAGGGAAAATCCGACATCAATTTTTTCCATTTCATGCATTCTAATCCAATCCAATATATCAATATACACAAACAAACAATCTAAAAGTATAACCACATTATAAACAACATGCAAACATACTAATCATGCAAACAAAGAGTTTCTTACTACCAAAATAGGTTGAAGAGAATAATCTTCCTCTTACCTTAGTGAAGAACAAGGAAAGCAAGCCCCTTTTGTCCTTGGAATTTTGTGCTTCACCACCACAAGATCCTTGGGGGTTGAAATCCAACAAATCAAGATCAAAGAGTGGAAATGGAATCCATAGTCACCAATGTGACCATGGACCACGAAAATGGGGAGGAAAGGAGAAGAAAGTTGAGAGCTTTACCTTAAAGCTTGAAGCTTTGGTGTTGGGCTGCCAACCACGAAAATGGCAGAGCTAAGAAGAGTTCCACCAAGAAGAAAGCTTGAAGATGGTGAGGAAAGACAATGGTCTTTATTGGCTTGAGCATGGAAGCTTGAAAGTTCAACAATGGAGTGTGTGTGGGTGGAAGAAGGGAGGAAGAGAAATGAGAGCTACGTGAGGGAGAGAGTGACCAGCGTGAATGAGAGAAAATGGGAGGGAATAATTGTGATATTCCCCCCAAAATCGTGCTGCACAATGAGAGAGAGGAGAGAGAGTGAAAAATGGGTAGGGAGGAAGCTTCGCGCGCTTCTCGATAAAGTGAAGTGTGTGGTCACTTAAATGATATCATAAAAGTAACTCAATAAAAATAACCTACTAGAGCTATTTCTCAGTAGACAAAATTTACAGTTAGGTTAACAATATTTTATTATTCCACAGATAATAAATATACCGTGATTTTATTTATCAGATAAAATATCATAAAACGTAAACCTCGTAAACTGTGTCTAGTTTCGAGTTTAGTAAGATTCCCCATCGATGTTTTTAAAGTTTAAAGTTTACCAGCCTCAAGAAAAATATTTCGTTTTCCCGGCTCCGCTCAGTGGGCACGTAAAACGAAGAATATATTAAAATATTTAACATTTTCAGAAAATTCCACAAAAATCATCAAAAATCATAATTATTGGAAAATGACTATTTATCACTATACAATCAACTTTCGAAGTGTTACACTGACACTGCTCAGTGTGCACGTAAAATGAAAAATATATTAAAATATTCAACATTTTCAGAAAAATCTAGAAAAATTCTAAAAAATCATAAATATTATAAAACGATTATTTATAATGAAATAAGTGAATTTTTGGAATATTACAACTCTCCCCTTCTAAAAAGAAATTTCGTCCTCGAAATTCGCATACCTTAGAATAACTGTGGGTGTTGCTCTTTCATCTTGTCTTCCAGCTCCCAAGTTACATCTCCAGCCACCTTCGCTGCCTCATGTTCAACTCCTTCTGATCATACAAATACTTCATACTCTTGTGATCCCTGAAAATGTTGAAGTCGCTCCGTCGAGAAAGTGCCTCCATATCTTCAGAGCAAAAACTACAGCCGCTAACTCCAAGCCGTGCATCAGGTAGTTCTTCTCGTGCACTCGCAATTGCCTTAAAGCATAAGCCAGTACTCTTCCATGCTGCATAAGTACAGATCCTGGCCCTTGGTATGAAGCGTCACAGTACACTTCAAATTGTTCATTTGGATCGGGTAGCACTAACACTAAATTTGACTCTCTCGTATGAGTTAGACGTGACGAAAAAATTCTGCGACGGGTCTCCCGTATTAACCAACTAATTCCATCTGGCTACGAATCTCCGTTACGGTCGTCGGTCTTTCTCATTGAAGAACCGTTTCATCTTTCGATGGATCCCCAACAACTCTTTCCTTTGGATCATGTGACTCAAAAGTTGAATTGCCTCTAACCAGAATTTTGCACTTGAATAACTTCATGCATATCTTCTTCTCCTTCTTTAGAATTTGAAGAATCACTATGAGAGATTCGGTACGATCCTCTAAACGTCAAGAATAGATTAGAATGTCACCAACAAGGACAACGACAAATCTTTGAGTGAACTCGATGATAGTCCAGAATACAAGTTGATCTTGGAGAAAATGGTGGCGTTTTTCAATTGATTCGTCAAACCATCTTTCCTTAATCCAAACAAGATGTCTTATAGGGTAAGTTCTCACCTAATTGTGCTACACTTGGCGCATTGCTATGGTTCATATTCTGGAACACATTTACTCAATTGAAGTATACTAGAAACATTATAATGGTCAAAGAGAAAAGTAGGGGAGTCACTTGATTTACCACTGGACCCGTCCCGCGAAGAATATGATATGGTCCAATAAAACTTAGGAGTAAGTTCCATTGATTCACATCTAGGAAATTTCTGTCTCTAGAAACACTAAGTTTCCGTTGGAATCAAACGATGAAACGTGGGTAGAAAACAACCAATCCCCTGTTCGAGATCAAGCCTATTCATGAAGAGAGTAGATGATTGAATTAGTAAAAAAGGTTCCAATTTCTAACAACAATAGGATAGTTTATAAATAAACTTGTTGCAATGAGAGCAGGCTTACAAACGAGAATAGTATTATTCGAGTCGAAGGGAAATAAATACACAGATAATCAAATTCCAGAAACATACTCTTAGAATTTCATTGGAATTTTTCGACAGGATATGGTCGGAAGATAACCAATCCCTTCATTAACATTACATCTAATTTGTAAAAGAAGTGAACAAATTAGATCAACAGAAGGATTCAGTCTTTAACAAGTCATAGGGTAATTTGAACAATTTGGCTACCATCAACAAGTTCTTAGTAGCAGAAGTAGAAATAACTTAGTCAAAAGATGACGAAGATCCAAACGACTTTAATAGGCTCATATAGTCATACATCATAAAGAAACGGGTTACCCCCGGAATTATACAGGAAAGTCACTGTAACACCCTTTCGGGGGATGTCACATTTATGATGCAGAAAAATAAAAATAAATAAAATCCTTACCCAAGTTATAAAAACATTTGATACTGAAGTAATATTTGTGATATATGTATATATATATATATTTTTTTTTTTTTCTTTTATAGTTATAATGTTAAATAAAATAACATGGAACACCAAATAAAACAAAACATGATTACACCATAATATACATATGATTCTTGTCTCAAGTACATAATTAATTTACAACTATTAACATTCAATAGAAACAATAAAAGACAGTATGCTACTAAAACATAACACCTAAGATATGAGCCCTCGTCATAAGACAAATTCCTTAGTTAGGAATGTCTTGACCGATAGAAATTCGAGCCAAAAGTGTATCGAAGTTCTCTCTAGGAGTATAGTGAAACTCGTCCCACAACTCCCTAATAGGTAAAATAATCTCTACGAAAGCAACTGTATAACGTGTAGTAACGAACCCATGTCGAGTCCTACTTACTGATAAGTCACGTTACCACTGTACTCTATGTGCCCTGTGTCCCAGTGGACATACCAAGCCTCAGCGCCTTCGAGAAATTGTAGCCTAAAGAAACCTAACTGATCTCGCCTTGCCGCCATTGTAGTCTTCAATGATGTAAACATAAAGTAGAAACAGACAGAACAATACAATAAAGAGGTGAGACAATCTACACCATTACCCGCATGGCAATAAAGAAAATGACAATACAAACAGATATTACAACCACAAGCAGATATTACAATAACACATATTATTTTATCATATACAGTAAAGTAATTTAATACATCATGCATAATATATCTAAGCAATAGATCATGCATTTTATCACACTTTATAGTAAGCAAAAATACAAATAATGTATGAACAAGAAAGTGCGTATAATGCATGAACAATAAAATGCAGTAATGCATGAACAAGAAAATGCGCAGTAATGCATGAACACACACCGACTCGTTCCTACTCCATGGAGCTAAACACGAATATCCGAGAGAATGATCCGAATAGAAACTAATAATACTTTATGGCTGCCCAACCAAACTATTGCACTTGTCAAACGTCGTGTCTATAGCCCACAAATCCAAACATCGTGTAGCAAGACACAAATTCAAACATCGTGTACCACAGGCATAGTACTTATTAATCTCCTCAAGATCTCGATTAAGAATAGTGCTTGTCAAGATCATTAGTGTGTTGCCTGTTATCACGGCCCGAGGTGCTACCACCGTCCACATATGGGATCCTCCGCACACTAATGCCTCCAAGTTCATAAATGAACCACACTACGCTTATCACACCAATTACGGTGTAATTCGCCTCATCAATCAATCGCCAATTATAAACCAAATTGGCACAACACTCTAAACATGATCTAAAATTACAAAAACAACCTTATAAACCAAATTTTCCATAATTACGAAAAATTATCAAAATTACCAAAATACCCTTAGTCACAAAATACCAAAATATAGTACGTCCCACCTGACAAGATTACATCTCAACAAGATAGCACGTCCCACATGACAAGATTATACCGCAACATGTCCGGGTCCACCACTTTGGCCCGACAAAGAAATCCGATAGTATTTTTCATCGCGTAGGAATTTTATCGCATTTTCACAATCTCGTTGTTTTCACAAATGTTTTAAAATCGTGTAAACATATTTTGACATTTTTAAACATCGCAAAATCTTTTAAATCATTTTCTCAATCGCGTAGGATTTTTAATTCATTTTCTTAACCGAATAGCTTAAAATTATCATTTTTAATATGTGTAAAACTATATCTAATACTTTTAAAATACGTAATGTATTTTCCTTGTGTTCTAAATATAGTATGGAATCTTTTCATTTTAAGCGTCGATTTTAGTAAATTTTGGCGATATTTTGCCTATAAAATCAAAAGATAAGGTATTTTTAACATTTTCCTCTAAATATAGTTTATTTTATTTTTACCCAATAATTTCACTTCAAACTTACTAACGCGCTTCAAAATTAATAGAATGAGCTCTACGTTAGTATTTTTCAAGCGTCCTGATTTAATTCTTATTTAAACTAAATTCTACTAAGTTAAAATTCTAAGATCGAATTAATTCCTTTGATTTTCTCAATTTGTTTAATAAAATTATTACCTATCCTATCTTAGAAAATAAAATGGAATGTTGGCCAAATAAAAAAAAATAAAATGATGTTTGATTATACACTAAATGGCATGTTGGCCATAATTAACTTAAATCATTTTTAATTTAATTATTTTACCTAGATTACTCAAATCAGTAATTTAGAAAATTGTTGAGAACATTTTGGTTCTCTTTTTGGATGTAAGGTCGTGAGCCTCATAGTGTATTCTTTGGAATACTCATGCATTTCGTACATGTTATTCACATCCTACTTTAATAATTATATAATTATAAACACATACAATTATTAAATCACATATAATATACATACAATATATTTAAAGCCATAAACATGCATAACAAAAATAATAAAAGCTATAATCATGCATAGCAAAATAAATCACAAATAAGAAAGCATTTAAACAATCACAAAAATAATAAAAAAAAACATAAACAATCACACAATAATAATACAAGCAATAAAACAATCACACAAATGAATCCTTATGGATTCTACACACACATACAAATCCATTTTCTCATCACCATACAAGGTTGATGAGATTAAATCTCCTCTTACCTCTTGTAGACAAATCAATCGGTAAGATCTCCTCCTTTCCTCTAAATTTCGTACAAGCTCCAAAACAATTCCTAAAATTCTTAAATAATTAGTAAAAACACATACAAGGTACAAAATAGAGAAACCATGGAACAAGCATGGTTAGAAAAATTAAAATTTCAATTTTGAACCATAGAAACCAAACTTACCCTTAAGTAAGTAAGCAAAAACTTGGATTTTAGGCAAGATAGAGTAGAAATTTGAGAAAATTTTGTTAATGAAAGATGCTTAGAATGGGATTTGGGTTCAAGAAATGTGATGAGATGAAATTATGAAGGTTTGGTTGAGTGGGTGTGAGTGTTGGCCGAATATGGAGAATGAAAAAGAAGAAAAAATATGCATGGCTTCTTGGTAGTTTTGGAGAGAAGATGAAAGCTTTAATTTAGGATAAGTGTGAAATAAAAGTGAAGAGAGAAAATAGAAGAGGCTGCTGCCGTGAGGTGCCTTTGTGAGTGAGGTTGAGTGTTGAATTTTGCTAGTTAAAGATCTAATTGTGTTCACATGGTGTGCACATGATTTATGACACTTGGAGGCTTCTTGAACCTTGTAGAACCAAGCCAACTAAGGCTCCTTGCTGCTGCCAAAACCGTGTGGTCTTCATCCATTTAGGGAATTAATTGCTTTCCAATTACATCTAATTATATGCTAATAAATTAGACAATTAGTTAGGTTAATTATCCTATTAAAACTAAATCAATATTCTAATCATATAATCAATTAGTTTAATATATATTAGCATATATTATAATCTTTAATAAATATTAGGACATCTAATTAGTATTTAAATTATAATTAATTAAGAATTAAACTAGTTCACTTAGTATACTAATTAAGCAATTAGATTAGTCAAATTAAGCTTAATTAGGTTACTAACCATTTTCAAGCCTACAATTGTTGACTTAATCCTAACCCTTGGTTCATCTTTAATCCTTAGCCCTAGATTAGATCTAAGGTAGATATTACTTGGTCATAAACCTATCTTTCTAATCTCACCATTGATTAGATCAATCGGCTAAGATTAAAGCTTCTAAAGTAAGCTTTATAATCCAATGGTTCACAAAGAAGTCAATGCTTCTTTTGTTGACTCTTTCTAATTGGTTTAGAAAGTCAAGCCATCCATTTTGACCATTTCCTATTGGTTTAGATTTCTACCCAAATCAAGATCGTTGGATCTGTTACACTAAACGTGGGCCCCACGAACTTTTTCGGTCCACAAATAAATTTTCTAATTGTTTTTGAGACAAGAGGTATCGTTGAATAAAATAATATTATAAAAATATAAAATTATTTTATTACACGCTTAAATCCGAAAAATTATGAGATTAATATATATATCAATCAATTGGGTTTAGTAAGATCCCCCACTCCAATTAATTAAAATAAGATTTATCCTACCGAGAAAATTTTTATTTTCTTAGGTCGAGCAAATCACATACAACAATCAAGTACACTCACTAACAACAAATTAAATTTACTGCTCACAGAATTCACAAAACAGTACAAATCGGGACTATATTGTAATTATCCCAAAAGTTGGGGTGTTACAACTCTCCCCTACTAAAAAGAATTTCGTCCCCGAAATTCATCATACATCAAAACAATTGAGGGTATTGCTCCCTCATCCTATCTTCTAGCTCCCATGTAGCTCCACCACTACATCGTTCTAAACTACTTTAACTAATGCGATCTTCTTTCCTTGAAGTTGCTTTGTCCTTCGATCTTCAATCTTGACTGGAAACGTCTCATGGGTTGAATTCTCCTTCAGTTGTACAGTGTCTGATTCGATAACATGAGTCGGATCAGAAATATATTTCCATAGTTATAATACATAAAATACATCACGAAGATTCGATAAGAATGGTGGTAGTGAAACCTGATAAACTATCGGATCTATCGATGAAATATCTAATACGACCCGATAAACTTCAGAGTGAGCTTCCTCGACTTAATCACTCGTCTAACTCCAGTCATAGGTATCACATGTAGATATACATGATCACCTTCTTCGGATTCAAGCGGTCTCTATTTTTTTTACCAGTATAACTCTTTCGTAGCGTCCGAGTTGTCTTCATCTTGTCTTGGATCATCTTCACTTTCTCAGTTGTCTGCTGCACAAATTTTGGTCCTACAATTTTACTTTCACCAGTATGATACCAACGCAACGGTGTTCTACAGCGTTTCCTATATAACGCCTCACAGGGTGTCATCCCTATGCTTGCACGAAACTATCGTTGTATATGAACTCTGTCAATACTAGAAATTCATCTCAACAAGTCTTTTGAAAATTCTAACTATTCGTCTCTCCCTGATATCCAAGTCCCTCTTGATTGAACAGGTACTTCAAGCCTTTGAAATTATTGTGAATTTTATAAGAAAGAAAACGTCTTCAGATTTTCCTTGCAACACAACTATCGCGTATCCTAAAATGTAAATCAGATTATTCTTCTCACGCACGTTCCACTGCTTTGAAGCATACGCCACGACCTTTCGATTTGATCTTAACACTCAATCCAAATCCACGAGTTAAACTCCTTCTAACGAATTTACGTTTGACTAATTTCATGCATAACTCCTTCTTTTTCTTTAAATTTGAAGAACTACATTGAGATCTTCAGCATGTTCCTTTGAATTTCGAGAATAGGTCAAAATATTGCCAATAATGACAAATTTGCCTAGATGAGAAAGAAAGATCCTATATATTCAAACATCGTTAAAACATTCCCTACCATTCGGGTAATATTAAATACTCATAATGTTTGTAATACATCCGCAAAACGTATTGGAACATTCTCCACCTTTACGCGAATCGATAACAACCAACACACAAGTCGATCTTGGAGCAAACAAGGATTTCCTTCATTTGATCTTCTGGCTCCCCTGTTACCACATTATTCCACATTTTCTTCATCAAGAGAAGTTGTTCTAGTTTGCTTATTTTTAATCTTAACAGAAAATGTCTAATAGATTAAGTTTTCTTCTAATTGCACTGTACTTGATACTATGACATATGTTGGATCAAGAATAATCCTTTTTAATTGAAATACATGAAAGATACTATGAAGGTTATAAGGAAAAGTAATAAGACTATTTAGTAGGTTACTAGATTAGTCCATCAAAGAATTTGAGATGGTCTAATAGATTTCGAAATAAACATAGTCCAATAATTTTAGAAATGAACTTTCTCGGATTCAAATCCAAAAATCTCATGTCAAAGAAATACTAAATTGCATTGCAACAATCTAGTAGGATATGGTTGGTAAATGACCAATCCAATTAAAAATCAGGATCTCAAATAGATACAATTTTAGATAAACAAATCAAATCAACCGAAAAGATTTGATATTCAATAGATATAAGATAGAATTAGAAAATTTGAGTATAAGCAACAAGTTCAACAAGAAGAATAGAAATACTTAGATCACTCTATAACAAAGGCACAGATAGATGAAATTGATTTACTCAGTCTATTTGAGAAAGAAATAGACAAACCAGATCAACAAAAAGTTTCAAACTCTGATAATAATAATATGATCGTTTTAAATAGGCTCAAATAGTAATGGCAAGTTTAGAAGCTGAAGTAACATTATGAAAAGAAGTAAGACACAGATAACTCCAAAAGATTTGCACAATCACAGATCACAAGAGAATGAGTTACCCCACGAATTATACAGCACAGTTTTAAGATTACTCTCTATGCCACGACTTTCTCGCTTCTTAAGTTTTTGTATTTGAACGTTCCCATTACACTCTTTGCATTGGCTCTTTCTTCGTTTCGAGATTTTGAAACACATGCATTACTAACGGAAGTTTCCATCTTCAGCTGATCACACTTCTTTGAATAAGTGTTCAGGCTTTCCACACTTCAAGCACTTCGTTGGTGATGCCACACCGACCAAAATCGTTGCCACTCGTATTTCTTCTCTTTATTTGTTGTTGCTTCCTCGAAGATTGTACATACGACTTTTGTTGAAAATGATTGACCTTACGCTTCCTCCTATTTTAAATTATCGAAGGTTTCAAGTTATAGCTCCTCGCATCCGATGGTCGCTCCAATCCTAATAAGCTATGAAGTTTGATTATCAGTCCCTACTGCCGAGCGATCATCTGTCTCTGTTGTACTACTACTTCAATCGCCTTGTGCATCACGCTTCTAGCTATAGCTATACGATCTTCATTACGTTTCACATCCACATGCTCAAGTTCGTAATGTTCCATTATCTTTCTTCAAAGATAAACTAAATCGACGCACAACAAACTAAATGTAGCGATTTAGCACAAAATGCAGCTTTCCTTTCGTAAATCAAACATATCTCTGGGTTCAATATCGAGATTCACACAAAGACAAACAAGACAAACCTACCCACAAACCCAAAAGACTCTAACTTGGGCTCGATACCAACTAATGTAACACCCTTTCTGGGGATGTCACATTTATGATGCGTAAAAAAATAAAAATAAATAAAATCCTTACCCAAGTTATAAAAACATTTGATACTTAAGTAATATTTGTGATATATGTATATATATATATATTTTTTTTTCTTTTATAGTTATAATGTTAAATAAAATAACATGGAACACCAAATAAAACAAAACATGATTACACCATAATATACATATGATTCTTGTCTCAAGTACATAATTAATTTACAACTATTAACATTCAATAGAAACAATAAAAGACAGTATGCTACTAAAACATAACACCTAAGATATGAGCCCTCGTCATAAGACAAATTCCTTAGTTAGGAATGTCTTGACCGATAGAAATTCGAGCCAAAAGTGTATCGAAGTTCTCTCTAGGAGTATAGTGAAACTCGTCCCACAACTCCCTAATAGGTAAAATAATCTCTACGAAAGCAACTGTATAACGTGTAGTAACGAACCCATGTCGAGTCCTACTTACTGATAAGTCACGTTACCACTGTACTCTATGTGCCCTGTGTCCCAATGGACATACCAAGCCTCGCCGCCGAGAAATTGTAGCCTAAAGAAACCTAACTGATCTCGCCTTGCCGCCATTGTAGTCTTCAATGATGTAAACATAAAGTAGAAACAGACAGAACAATACAATAAAGAGGTGAGACAATCTACACCATTACCCGCATGGCAATAAAGAAAATGACAATACAAACAGATATTACAACCACAAGCAGATATTACAATAACACATATTATTTTATCATATACAGTAAAGTAATTTAATACATCATGCATAATATATCTAAGCAATAGATCATGCATTTTATCACAGTTTATAGTAAGCAGTAAAAAATACAAATAATGTATGAACAGTAAAGTGCATATAATGCATGAACAATAAAATGCAGGTAATGCATGAACAGTAAAATGCAGGTAATGCATGAACACACACTGACTCGTTCCTACTCCATGGAGCTAAACACGAATATCTGAGAGAATGATCCGAATAGAAACTAATAATACTTTATGGCTGCCCAACCAAACTATTGCACTTTGTCAAACGTCGTGTCTATAGCCCACAAATTCAAAACATCGTGTAGCAAGACACACGTCCAAACATCGTGTACCACAGGCATAGTACTTATTAATCTCCTCAAGATCTCGATTAAGAATAGTGCTTGTCAAGATCATTAGTGTGTTGCCCGTTACCACGGCCCGCAGGTGCTACCACTGTCCACATATGGGATCCTCCGCACACTAATGCCTCCAAGTTCATAAATGAACCACACTACGCTTATCACACCAATTACGGTGTAATTCGCCTCATCAATCAATCGCCAATTATAAACCAAATTGGCACAACACTCTAAACATGATCTAAAATTACAAAAACAACCTTATAAACCAAATTTTCCATAATTACGAAAAATTATCAAAATTACCAAAATACCCTTAGTCACAAAATACCAAAATATAGTACGTCCCACTGACGACAAGACCACATCTCAACAAGATAGCACGTCCCACCCGACAAGATTTATACCGCAACATGTCCGGGTCCACCACTTTGGCCCGACAGAAAAGCGATAGTATTTTTCAGTCGCGTAGGAATTTTATCGCATTTTCACAATCTCGTTGTTTTCACAAATGTTTTAAAATCGTGTAAACATATTTTGACATTTTTAAACATCGCAAAATCTTTTAAATCATTTTCTCAATCGCGTAGGATTTTTAATTCATTTTCTTAACCGAATAGCTTAAAATTATCATTTTTAATATGTGTAAAACTATATCTAATACTTTTAAAATACGTAATGTATTTTCCTTGTGTTCTAAATATAGTATGGAATCTTTTCATTTTAAGCGTCTGATTTTAGTAAATTTTGGCGAAGATTTTTGCCTATAAAATCAAGATAAGGTATTTTTAACATTTTCCTCTAAATATAGTTTATTTTATTTTTACCCAATAATTTCACTTGAAACTTACTAACGCGCTTCAAAATTAATAGAATGAGCTCTACGTTAGTATTTTTCAAGCGTCTGATTTAATTCTTATTTAAACTAAATTCTACTAAGTTAAAATTTAAGATCAATTAATTCCTTTGATTTTCTCAATTTGTTTAATAAAATTATTACCTATCCTATCTTAGAAAATAAAATGGAATGTTGGCCAAATAAAAAAAAAATAAAATGATGTTTGATTATACACTAAATGGCATGTTGGCCATAATTAACTTAAATCATTTTTAATTTAATTATTTTACCTAGATTACTCAAATCAAGAATTTAGAAAATTGTTGAGAACATTTTGGTTCTCTTTTTGGATGTAAGGTCAGTGAGCCTCATAGTGTATTCTTTGGAATACTCATGCATTTCGTACATGTTATTCACATCCTACTTTAATAATTATATAATTATAAACACATACAATTATTAAATCACATATAATATACATACAATATATTTAAAGCCATAAACATGCATAACAAAAATAATAAAAGCTATAATCATGCATAGCAAAATAAATCACAAATAAGAAAGCATTTAAACAATCACAAAAATAATAAAAAAAAACATAAACAATCACACAATAATAATACAAGCAATAAAACAATCACACAAATGAATCCTTATGGATTCTACACACACATACAAATCCATTTTCTCATCACCATACAAGGTTGATGAGATTAAATCTCCCTCTTACCTCTTGTAGACAAATCAATCGGTAAGATCTCCTCCTTTCCTCTAAATTTCGTACAAGCTCCAAAACAATTCCTAAAATTCTTAAATAATTAGTAAAAACACATACAAGGTACAAAATAGAGAAACCATGGAACAAGCATGGTTAGAAAAATTAAAATTTCAATTTTGAACCATAGAAACCAAACTTACCCTTAAGTAAGTAAGCAAAAACTTGGATTTTAGGCAAGATAGAGTAGAAATTTGAGAAAATTTTGTTAATGAAAGATGCTTAGAATGGGATTTGGGTTCAAGAAATGTGATGAGATGAAATTATGAAGGTTTGGTTGAGTGGGTGTGAGTGTTGGCCGAATATGGAGAATGAAAAAGAAGAAAAAATATGCATGGCTTCTTGGTAGTTTTGGAGAGAAGATGAAAGCTTTAATTTAGGATAAGTGTGAAATAAAAGTGAAGAGAGAAAATAGAAGAGGCTGCTGCCGTGAGGTGCCTTTGTGAGTGAGGTTGAGTGTTGAATTTTGCTAGTTAAAGATCTAATTGTGTTCACATGGTGTGCACATGATTTATGACACTTGGAGGCTTCTTGAACCTTGTAGAACCAAGCCAACTAAGGCTCCTTGCTGCTGCCAAAACCGTGTGGTCTTCATCCATTTAGGGAATTAATTGCTTTCCAATTACATCTAATTATATGCTAATAAATTAGACAATTAGTTAGGTTAATTATCCTATTAAAACTAAATCAATATTCTAATCATATAATCAATTAGTTTAATATATATTAGCATATATTATAATCTTTAATAAATATTAGGACATCTAATTAGTATTTAAATTATAATTAATTAAGAATTAAACTAGTTCACTTAGTATACTAATTAAGCAATTAGATTAGTCAAATTAAGCTTAATTAGGTTACTAACCATTTTCAAGCCTACAATTGTTGACTTAATCCTAACCCTTGGTTCATCTTTAATCCTTAGCCCTAGATTAGATCTAAGGTAGATATTACTTGGTCATAAACCTATCTTTCTAATCTCACCATTGATTAGATCAACTGGCTAAGATTAAAGCTTCTAAAGTAAGCTTTATAATCCAATGGTTCACAAAGAAGTCAATGCTTCTTTTGTTGACTCTTTCTAATTGGTTTAGAAAGTCAAGCCATCCATTTTGACCATTTCCTATTGGTTTAGATTTCTACCCAACAAGATCGTTGGATCAAGTTACACTAAACGTGGGCCCCACGAACTTTTTCGGTCCACAAATAAATTTTCTACTTGTTTTTGAGACAAGAGGTATCGTTGAATAAAATAATATTATAAAAATATAAAATTATTTTATTACACGCTTAAATCCAAAAATTATGAGATTAATATATATATCAATCAATTGGGTTTAGTAAGATCCTCACCCAATTAATTAAAATAAGATTTATCCCACCGAAAATTTTTATTTTCTTAGGTCGGAGCAAATCACATACAACAGTCAAGTACACTCACGGAACAGTCAAATTAAATTTACTGCTCACAGAATTCACAAAACAGTACAAATCGGGACTATATTGTAATTATCCCAAAAGTTGGGGTGTTACAGTCACAGGGTCATTGGTTATAGTACGAGCTCCCTCGTTCAGGTCTTCAGTCTTGGATGTTTCCACTCCACTTGAGAATTTAACTCTTCCTTCTCCGTGAGATCTTGAAGTACATACATCTCCAGCGAAAGGCTTCATCCTTTGCGAAGTACAGTCCTTAGCCACATGTTCTAGCTCTCTGCATTTGAAATAGATTACTCCTTCAATCTTACAGTATCTTGTTAAGTGGTTCTTTCCGCACTTGAGGCAGATTACCCTCTTGATTGCATATGGAGGCTTCGTCCCATGCAAAGCACAATCCCTTGACACATGTCCTTGCTTTCCGCACTTAAAACAAATCATTCCTTCAATCATACAATGCCTTGTTAAGTGGTCCTTCCCACACTTCTTACATTTCGATAAAGGTACTGGTTTGGATTTACTACCACTCGTATCCCCTTTATTCGTTCGCTGTCGCTATTTCTCCTTCGGTCGTAGTGTATACGGTTTCTGCTTAAACCGATTGGCCTTCCTATTGTTCCTCCTTTGGAACTTTGGTAAACCAGAGTTTCCCCAAAGTTAACTTTCTTCCATCAAATTTTGAACCTCAACTTCCAATTCCTGCTATTATGCGACCCTCTTATCCTGATGTGTTGTTACATCAACCATTCTTTGCATTACTTCGGCTGCCGCAGTCGTGCAATCATTGTCACTGCCCACGTTCACACGCTTATGTCTACTTCGAGTCATTGTCTTTCTTCAAGGACAAACAAATCAAACCATAAGGAAAATCAAAAGCATTCAGTCAAACAATGTTGTCTCCTTTCGGAAACCAAACACAAAAAGTCACGCAACCCAATCGAGACAAACCCAAAAGACTCTAATTTGAGCTCTTTCATTCTGCCTTCTGCGGCACGATCACCTGTAAGTCTTCGACTCCTATGTAGCTCCTCGAACCAAACTTACGCCAGATACTCTTTTCCAAAGAGAATTGGTTTTTGAAAACTTCTTGGACACCTCAGTCCACTAACTTTACAAGTCTTATTTAACTACCCTTTTTCTAACCCAATGGCTCAAACAATTCTAGAGGTAATATAGCAAGGGTATAAATGCAAACAAATCCTAAGCAAGTTCAATCATGCCAGCTGAGCTTCTTTCTAAAGAACTCCTATTGCCTTAATACGCCTAGGTGAAGTCATAGTTTCCCATAGACATAGAACATTACACATTGAGTGGGCCAGTACTCAATATCATGTAACTGTGCAATAGTAACTAGCAACACTCAACCTATGGCAAGCCATGCCTTCCTTTCCCAAAATCTCAATCAAGAGACAAAGAAGTACACAACATACAAATAAACTTCTAACATGTCTAAGCATAGTCAGTCCATACCCCGGCTCAACAGGATGAACTGAGCTCTGATACCACCTAATGTAACACCCCTAGATTTAATAACCATGGCACAATCATCATTATGTCACGGTCACTAAATTTTGGCGTGCAACAATTGTCAAACAATAAATTTTCCAAATTATATTAATCATTTCGCATATGAGGAAAATAGGAGCCATGAATGAATAGTTATATACACAACCAGTTAAAATATGAATTATAAGATGTACTCAATTTACAACATTTAAAACTGGATAGTCGCCTTAAAACATATATATATATATCCAAAATACACTTTATACAGGTAATGCAAAATAAAATATAAACTACCCATAACATATCCAGAACTATGGAGTTGGGCACTCCATCAGATCCCGAATGCGTGAGGTAACTCCGGGCTGACCGGTGTAGTGAGAAATACAGAATAAGGTCTTCAGTCGTAGTCCTCTTCACGGTCAAGGTCAGATTCTCAACAAAACGCATACGTTTGTCGGTCTAGTTGACTCGCCAAGTCTTGGCACCACTAATGAACACAATTCGAACGAACCCAATAAAACCCCCTTCGCGATGACATCACCGGATGCATCGGGTAAAACCAAGAAAATCTAAAAGAATCCAACCTCGTCCCCACTTACAGTCTTTAACCGAAAACACACAGAATAGCAACAAATACAGAAAAAAGGTAAGACATCCTACTTTCATTACCTATGATTGCAGCAAAGAAACATAACATGAATGACGAAGTCATTCCATACATACAGACATTACAAATATGTACAAGTTATCAATTGCATAGATATTTTCAGAAAACATATACCATGATAATACAATTATCAACAGCACTATAACAACAAGTATTCACCATAGATATATAACAAGTATTTATGTTTCCACAATATGTATGTTAACCATGCCCATGATAATATGTGGACTAACCATGCATATGCACAATGTGTATGCTGACCATCCTCATGTGCAATGTACTCATTTCCTACTCCATGGAGCTAACTCAAGGTTTTTCAGAGATGAACGCCCCAAAAGACCTGTCCCCCCTCAAAAGACAGTCTACACCGGGTCATGGATAGCAATAGTGCCATGTCGGGTTGCCAGTGCGTTGCAATAGTGTTTCATGGCCAGGGGTATATATATAAGGTGATAACTCGATCACAAGTGAAACACCGCGCCCTGGAGTCCCCTTAGGTCTATAGAAGACCCCACTATCCTGTAAGTCCTCGTCCACTCCTAGGCATAATACGCCATAACTGTATAATGCTCAAATGCATATCCAATGAAATCAAATTATATCAGACTCAGTAGTCTATCAGATGTTTCCAGGGTCCAGTTCGTCGGCTCAATATCACAATGACAATGCATGCTTCAATGCATATGGATTCAATGCATACATATGTATATATGTGTATATATATATATTCATAATGATAGCATAACTTATTCAAATTCGCACACCACCATGAATCAATACTAAAATCTCATAGGTGAACACATACTATTCAAAGTTACTATGAAAGTTATGCTTTAATTCCATTATGTTTTTGTGTTAACTCTCTTAGAATATTTAGTTTAAGTTCCTCACAGCCCTCCTCACACTCTTGTTCTTCCTTTATTCCAAAAATTGCTCTAAACTAGAAGGTAAACTATTATTCTTGGGTCTTTAAAATTTATGAATCTCAAAGTACAATTGATTTTTCCCAATTTACTAATCCTGGCATCCTATTACCATTAATTTAATCACTAGGTGTAGGTGATAAATTTTTAGTTTTGGATTTGACGGAGAAAATGCCTCTAGTGTACAAATATGAGGCTACTGTTTCGACGAAAAATAATATGACAGAATGATGAAAGATGTCAACCATAATGTGATTTAGTGACGAAAATGGGTAAGTTTCAATTTGACAGAATCAACATTGATAGGAAAAACATTAGTTGACAAGAATGGCTAAAAGTCAAGTTCTGTCGAATAGAGATTCTGTCGAATGAAGTTTAGTTATGTCGAATGATGCATAAAGCTGTCGAATATGCTAGAAGGTCAGTTCTGTCGAATGATGTATAAAGCTGTTGAATATACTAGAAGGTTAGTTCTGTCGAATGATGAATAAAGCTGTCGAATATACTGGAAGATCAGCAGAAATCCTAATTCGATGGATGGGTGTTGACGTTGGAGAAATCTTCCAAGTGTTAAACCGATGAAAGTACTAAATGGTCAGGAATTCTAATTCGACGGATATTGACATTGTACTAAATGGTCAGAAATTCTAATTCGACGGATATTGACATTGTACTAAATGGTTAGGAATTCTAATTCGATGGATATTGACATTGGAGAAGTTTCTCTCATTAATTACATAATGTACACTTGATTTATTATGAATTCCAATTGTTACAATTGTTTACAAAGAACCCCAAATTTTGGGCCTCAAAATCATGGCCACCCAAGGGAAAATCCAACATCAATTTCTTCCATTTCATGCATTCTAATCCAATCCAATATATCAATATTCACAAACAAACAATCTAAAAGCATAACCACATTATAAACAACATGCAAACATACTAATCATGCAAACAAAGAGTTTCTTACGACCAAAATAGGTTGAAGAGAATAATCTTCCTCTTACCTTAGTGAAGAACAAGGAAAACAAGCTCCTTTTGTCCTTGGAATTTTGTGCTTCACCACCACAAGATACTTGGGGGTTGAAATCCAACAAATCAAGATCAAAGAGTGCAAATGGCATCCATAGTCACTATGGACCATGAAAATGGGGAGGAAAGGAGAAGAAAGTTAAGAGCTTTATCTTAAAGCTTGAAGCTTTGGTGTTGGGCTGCCAACCACGAAAATGGCAGAGCCAAGAAGAGTTCCACCAAGAAGAAAGCTTGAAGATGGTGAAGAAAGACAATGGTCTTTATTGGCTTGAGCATGGAAGCTTGAAGGTTCAATAATGGAGTGTGTGTGGGTGGAAGAAGGGAGAAAGAGAAATGAGAGTTGCGTGAGGGAGAGAGTGACCAGCATGAATGAGAGAAAATGGGAGGGAATAATTGTGATATTCCCCCCAAAACCATGCTACACAATGAGAGAGAGGAGACAGAGTGAAAAATGGGTAGGGAGGAAGCTTCCTTGAGAAGCTTCGCGCGTTTCTCGATATAGTGAAGTGTGTGGTCACTTAAATGATATCATAAAAGTAACTCGATAAAAATAATCTACTAGAGCTATTTCTCAGTAGACAAAATTTACAGTTAGTATAATTATATTTTATTATTCTACTGATAATAAATATACCGCAATTTTTTTTATCAGATAAAATCTCGTAAAATGTAAACCTCATAAACTATGTCCAGCCTCAGGTTTAGTAAGATCCTCCGTCGACGTTTCTACAGTTTAAAGTTTACCAGCCTCAAGGAAAATATTTCGTTTTCTCGGCTCCGCTCAGTGGGTACGTAAAATGAAGAATATATTAAAATATTTAGCGTTTCCAGAAAATTCCACAAAAATCATCAAACATTAAAATTATTGGAAAATAACTATTTATGACGAAACAATCAACTTCCGAACTGTTACACTGACACTGCTCAGTGTGCACGTAAAATGAGAAATATATTAAAATATTTAATATTTTCGAAAAAATCTAGAAAAATTCTCAAAAATCATAAATATTATAAAGCGATTATTTATAATGAAATAAGTGAATTTTTGGAATGTTACAAGTCTCCCCTTCTAAAAAGGAATTTCATCCTCAAAATTCGCATACCTTAGAATAACTGTGGGTGTTGCTCTTTCATCTTGTCTTCCAGCTCCCAAGTTGCATCTCTAGCCACCTTCGCTGCCTCATGTTCAACTCCTTCTGATCATACAAATACTTTAGACTCTTGTGATCACTGAAAATGTTGAACGTTGCTCCGTAGAGAAAGTGCCTCCATATCTTCAGAGCAAAAACTACAGCCGCTAACTCCAAGTTGTGCATCGGGTAGTTCTTCACGTGCACTCGTAATTGCCTTGAAGCATAAGCCACTACTCTTCCATGCTGCATAAGTATATATCCTAGCCCTTGGTATGAAGCATCACAGTACACTTCAAATTGTTCATTCGGATCGGGTAACACTAACACTGGCGAGGTAGTCAGTCGATTCTTCAACTCTTGAAAACTCTGTTCACAGCTGTCGGTCAACACAAAATTTGACTCTCTCATATGAGTTAGACGTGACGAAAAAATTCTACGACGGGTCTCCCGTATTAACCAACTAATTCCATCTGGCTACGAATCTCCGTTACGGTCGTCGGTCTTTCTCATTGAAGAACTGTTTCAGCTTTCGATGGATCCCCAACAACTCTTTCCTTTGGATCATGTGACCCAAAAGTTGAATTGCCTCTAACCAGAATTTTGCACTTGAATAACTTCATGCATATCTTCTTCTCCTTCTTCAGAATTCGAAGAATCACACGAGAGATTCGGTACGTTCCTCCAAACGTCAAGAATAGATTAGAATGTTGCCAACAAGGACAATGATAAATCTTTGAGCGAACTCGATGATAGTCCAGAATACAAGTTGATCTTGGAGAAAATGGTGGCGTTTTTCAATTGATTCGTCAAACCATCTTTCCTTAATCCAAACAAGATGTCTTATAGGGTGAGTTCTCACCTAATTGTGCTACACTTGGTGTATTGCTATGGTTCAGATTCGGGAACACATTTACACATTTACACGTTTATAGATAAAACTTCATTCTTGGTTCTTCCCATTTTATGAATCCCTAATTAATTTCCCAATTATCTGATTAGTTAAGTCTCACTTCAAATTAATATTTCTTATGAAATTCTTTTCTAGAGGAATTCTCCTGATTGTTAAGTTCCTTACTTTAAGTTTATTCAAACTCACTTAGAGAATTATTCTTAGGTTTTCCCAAGTCTCACGCTATTAATCTTTAGTTAGGTCAAAAGATTCACTTTTAGGTTATCAATTAAATTTCTCTCCATTACCTTATCAACTACTTATTACTTGATTATTGAATTCCCAAAGTTAACTAAAAATTATATCTTTTGGACCTAAAATGGCCTAGAAGCCGTGGCCTCTCAAGGGTAGTAACCTTAAAATTTTTCTTAACTCTATTACATCTTCTTCACTTGGTTAATTATGTTTCCATCTTGATTATAAAATTTCAATTATGACCACTCCTTTTGAAGGTCATGGCCGTGAGCCTCCATGAGGAAAGCAAGGGACTTTTATTTCCATTTCATGATTCTAATCCATCTAAGATCATCAATATACATATAAGATCAACCAAATAGATTAAAGAAAGCAAAATCAACACATAACCACAAAAATCATGCAACAAAGAGAGTAACCCTAACAAGGGTTTCTCACATCCAACACACAATACAAGTCTCCTACTACCAATAGAGGTTGAAGTGGATAGTCTTCCTCTTACCTAAGGGAGAAAATAAGCAATGAAACTCCCCTGAAGCTCCTAGTGAATTTCAGTTTCACTCCTCCAAAACCCTTGAAATTTCAAGTTCAACCAATCAACACCAAAGCTTGAAAAAGAATGGATCAATGGTCATGGTGATGAACCAAGAATCTTACCCTAAAGCTTCAAACTTGAAGCTTGAAGAAGATGATGAAGATGGAAGCTTTTCAAGAAATCTTTAACTAGAAAGGTGTTTAGAATGTAGTGGAGATTAAGAAAATGTGGTTGCTTGAAATTTTTGTGATGGAGGATGTAACACCCTTGTGGGGATGTCACATTTATGAATGCAATAAAATAAAATAAAATAAAACTCTTACCCAAGTTGTAAAATATTTGATACTTACATAATATTTTGTGGTAAATTTTTTTTTTCCTTTTATGGTTATAACTGTAAATAAAATAACTCAGAACACAAAATTAAACAAAGTATAATCACTCCATAATATACATATGATTCTTCTTTAAATACACACATAATTTACAACTACAAGTATTTAACAAAGCAGTAAAGAGTTGACACAAAACTAAGACATAGCATTGCCCAAGTGCATCTCGTTAGATATCTAACCCTCCGATGGATCATCCTCCAAAACCTCCTGAAAGACCATCGAAAAGTTCACGTCTTGGAGATCTCACAACACTACGAACACGAGTTCGAGCTGTTGACTCGCTACTGAGCTCACTAGGCGCATGAAATATTCGCTGCCAGTAACGCCTAAGAGTCAGAGGTAACTCTAAATGTAAATATAACATAGTAATGAATATGACATCTCCATCATACTCTCTATATAGGGACACAGTCAAACGTCCCACATAAACAACTGTTCCTCTATCTACACGCATACGCCAGGCCTCAGAACCTCCGTGAAACTCTAGTCTCACAAACCCGAAAAATCCTGGCAATGCCATGATCTCAAGATCAGTCTTGATGATCAGTGTGATCTACCGGCTCCTCTTCCTCGTATAGCTCGCCCGATTGTCGCTCGTCCGGATACTGTATCTCAAGCGGCTGATCCTCTACTTCCTCAAACTCTTTACAAAAATAATATAATAATATCGAGAAAAACATATAGAGAGGTGAGACAATCTACATCACTACCCGCATGGCAATAAAGAAAATGACAGTACAAAATAATTATCACTACAGTACACATCAATATATCATGCATAATATATTAAAGTAATAAATCATACATTTTATCACAGATTATGGTAAGCAGTAAAATGCAGATAATTCATGAACACACACTGACTCGTTCCTACTCCATGGAGCTAAACACGGATATCTGAGAGAATGATCCGAATAGAAACTAGTAATACTTTATGGCTGCCCAACCAAACTATTGCACCGTCAAACATCGTGTATATAGTCCACAGTCCAAATATCGTGTAGCAGTACACAGTCAATACACCGTGCACTACAGGCATAGTACGTAATAGTCTCCTCAAGATCCCGATTAAGAATAGTGCTTGTCAAGATCATTAGTGTGTTGCCCGTTACCACGGCCCAGAGGAGCAACCCACTATCCCCATGTGGAATTCTCCGCACACTAACGCCTCCAAGTTCATAAATGAACCACACTAGCCTATCACACCAAAACACGGTGTAATTCGCCTCGTCAATCAATCACCAATTTTCAACCAAATTGGCACAACACTCTAAACATGATCTAAAATTACAAAAATACCCTTATTATCCAAATTTTACCATTATTACAAAAAATTACGAAAATGCCCTTAGTCACAAAATACCAAAGTATAGTACGTCCCACCTGACAGTACTACACCACAACATGTCCGGGTCCACCACTTTGGCTCGATAGCAAAACTCACTGTATCTTTCAATCGTGTAGGAATTTTATTGCGTTTTCACAATCTCGTCATTTTCACAAACGTTTTTAAATCGCATAAAGATATTTTGACATTTTTAAATATCGCAAAATGTTTTTAAATCTTTTTCTCAATCGCGTAAGATTTTTAATTCGTTTTCTTAACCGAATAGCTTAAAATTATCCTTTTAAATATGTGTAGACTATATCTAGTACATTTAAAATACGTAGAGTATTTTCCTTGTGTTCTAAATATAGTATGGAATCTTTTCATTTTATGCATCTGATTTTAATAAATTTTGACAGCATTTTGCCTATAAAATCAGTATAAGGTATTTTTGACATTTTTCACTAAATATAGTTCATTTTATTTTTACCCAATAATTACGCTTTGAAACTTGCTAACGCACTTCAAAATTCATAAAATGAGCTTTACGTTAGTATTTTTCAAGCGTCTGATTTAATTCTTACTTAAACTAAATTCTACTAATTTAGAATTCTAAGACTGAATTTATTCCTTTTGTTTTCTCAAAGATTCATTGGAATCAATTATTTTGTAAATCCATTACCTAACCTATCTTAGAAAATAAAATGGTATGTTGGCCAAAACCAAAAATAAATGGCATTCAATTATACACTAAATGGCATGTTGGCCATAATTAATCAAAAATCATTTTTAACTTATTATTTCACCTAGATTCATTAACTCATTGATTTAGAAAATTGCTGAGAACATTTTGGTTCTCTATTTTGGTGTAAGGCCGTGAGCCTCATTCTGTGTTCTTTGGAACACTCATGCAAATCGTTATATGTTATTCACATCCTACTTTAATAATTATACAATTATAGACACATGCAATTATATACTCACATACAATATACATACAATATATTTAAAGCCATAAACATGTATAGCAAAAATAATAAAAACTATAATCATGCATAGCAAAATAAATCACAAATAGGAAAGCATTTAAACAATCACAAAAATAATAAAAACCATAAACAATCACACAAATCGAATCCTTATGGATTCTTCATACACAATCAAATCCATTTTCCCATCACCACTTAGGGTTGATGAGATTAAATCTCCCTCTTATCTCTTGAAGACAATTAATCGGTTAGTTTTTCTCCTTTCCTTCAAACTCGTGCAATCTCCCAAATAAATCCTTAAAATTCTTAAACAATTAGTAAAAACACATACAAGATTTAATATTGAAAAACCATGGAACAATCATAGTTAGAAAAATTAGAAATCCAATTTTGAACCATAGAATCAAGACTTACCCTTAGAAAAGTAAGCAAAAGGTTGGATTTTGGACAAGATAGAGTAGTTTTTTGGAAAAACTTTGTGAATGAAAAGTGTTTAGAATAGGATTTGGATTTAGGAAATATGATGAGATAAAATTATAGAGGTTTGGTTGTGTGGGTAGGGTGTATGGCCGAATAGAGAAGGAAAGAAAATAGAAGAAAAGTAGCTTGGGTTCTTGGTAGTTTTTGGAGAGAAAATGGATAGATTAACTAGGATAAGTGTGAAATAAAAGTGAAGAGTGAAAATAATAGGGCTGCTGCCGTGTGAGTGTTTTGGGTGAGGTTGAGTGATTGAATTTGCATGGTAAATATCCTAGAGTGTTCACATTAGTTAAGCACATGGCTTATGTCATTGGATGGTTCATGAACCTTATAGAATCAAGCCAACTAGCCTCCTTGTTTGCTGCCCAAAACCGTGCAGCCCTTTAGGAATTTAAGAGCTTAATTGTTTCCAATTTACACCTAATTGCATGCTAATTAATTAGGGAATTAGTTAAGTTAAATATCCTAACCAAACTTAATTAATATTCTAATCATATAACTAATTAGTTTAATATATATTAGCATATATTATAACCTTTAATCAATATTAGGATATCTAATTAGTATTTAGATTATAATTAATTAAGAACTAAATTAGTTCACTTAGTTTGCTAATTAGGTAATTAGATTAGTCAAATTAAGCTTAATTAGCTACTAACCAAATTCAAGCCTACTATTTTTGACTTAATTCTAACCATTGATTTCATCTTTAATTCCTAGCCCTAGATTACATCCAAGGTAGATATTAATTAGTCATAAAACTAGAATTCTAATCTCACCATTGATTTAATCAACGGTTGAAATTAAAGGCTTCCTAACTAAGTCTTCATCCAACGGTCCTAATTAAAGTCTATGCTCCCATCGTTGACCTATTCTTATTGGTTTAAGAAGTCAAGCCACTTTCGTTGACTTGCTCTCATTGGCTAGAATTTGTCCAGTCAGCATAGTTGACTGCTTTTCTTAAACGCGGGTCCCACAGTACTTTTAAAGATCCGTGGTCAAATCAAAGCAGATTTCTACTATTTTTGAGATAGTAGGTACTGTAATATAAAATAATATTATAATAATATAAAATTATTTTATTACATAGTTAAATCTGAAAAATTACGAGATTAATATATATATAAATCAGAATTGGGTTTAGTAAGATCCCCCAGCTCCAATTAATTAAAATAAGATTTTTTTGGCTAGAAAATTATTATTTCCCTAGGTCGGAGCAAATCACATACAACAGTCAAGTACACTCACGGAACAGTCAAATTTAATTTACTGCTCATAGAATTCACAAAACAGCACATTTCGGGACTATATTATAATTATCCCAGAAGTTGGGGTGTTATAGAGGAGGGCATGGAAGTGGGGTGGCCATGTGGTGTGGTGGTAGAGAGAAGGAGGAGAAAATTTGAGAAAAGAAGAGAGAAGAAAATGTAGGGAGAGAAGTTGATAATAAAGAAATGGTAACTTTTTAGATTTGAAATTAGAAAATGTAATGATAAGTGAAAAGCCAAATTTTGGCTCCAAATGGCCTTCATGGCCGTGTGGTGAGGGGAGAAGAGAGAGAGTGTGTAGCTTCCTTGAGAAGCTTGGGAGGAAGCTTCCTTGATAAGCTTCGACGCTTCTCGATAAAGTGCAAGTAAAGTTGTCTCATAAAAGGTACACTCTACAAAAGATGAATAACACTCTACTAGAGCTATTATCTAGTGAACAAAAGTTACAGTTAATAAAAATAACATTTATTGTTCATCAGATAATTTTACGGTATAACGAATTTATTTATCAGATAAAATCTCGAAAAACATAAATCTCGTAAATTATGCCCAGCCTCGGGTTTAGTAAGATCCCTCGTCGATGTTTCCACAATCTAAAGTTTACCAGCCTTGGGGAAAATATTTTATTTTTCCGACTCCGCTCACTGTGCACGTAAATCGAGAAATATATTAAAATAATTAATAGTTCCGAAAAAATCTATAAAAATTCTTAAAAATAAAAAATATTAGAAAATAACTATTCATGGTGAAACAAATAATTTTCGGGGTGCTACATTAACCCTGCTCAGTGTGCACGTAAAATGAGAAATATATTAAAATATTCAATATTTCTGAAAAAATCTAGAAAAATTCTCAAAAATCATAAATATTATAAAATGATTATTTATGATGAAACAAATAATTTTAAGGGTGTTACATCTATCACTTAGAGATCTCCTAAAAAGCATACTTCAATTATGAACACTTATAATCGCACTTAAGTATAGTTTCACAATAAGAATCTGATTAAGCTTTATATCTAAAAACTTAGCTAAATATTAACAATTAAGCACATATGGAATCCAATTAGATTAAACATAAGACACTTTAGATGTAGAAATAATCAACAGATCAAATACCCCCACAGTTAGCCTTTTGCACTCCTGGGCAAAAATATACAATTAAGCACATGTTTCCCAACAAGTAATGAAAGTGCAGAACATTGAGCAAAGACCTACACACCTTAGTCTTTTTAAGGAATCTAAGTAATCAGGAATTTCTTCCCTTGACAATCCAAACTAGCAAGTAAAGTCAATCAAATATTAGGGTTAAATCAAAATGATAAGTCCTCACAGATATACTCTTTCACTCAAGTGTTTAGAGCTTGTGTTTACTCTTAACCCACTCATGAAAACATGCCTTACCATAAGTTTGGCAAGCCTCTACTTTTCTACCACCTAGGCCACATGCATACAAAGATCAAAAGGTCTTTAATTAGGTTGTAATGGGGTCAGAGTTAAGGTAGGATACACCAAGGATGAGCAAAGTTAGACCATAGGAAATAGAAGAGCAAAGGAGATTGTATTCAATCATTATGATAAAAATTACCCTAGCACTTTTCAACCTCAATTCTCTTTTTATATCTTTACCCTTTTCTTGCATTTTCCATACAATAATCAAACTTCTTTTTATTCTTCCTTGCATTACATCCAAGCATCTTAATATTTTACCAATATTTATTTTTTTATATGCATACATAGCTAGGCAAACACATTATTAAATCCCCCCACACTTAATCAAAACCAATTCCCAGCATAATTACTAAGCTCTTCTACTACCTAAGGTAGGGTAGCATAATGGTTTTTCGCTTTTAGGCTTGTGTTGAGCTACGATAGAAGGAAAGGAAGAAAAGGTCAATTAAGCTCAAAGGGGTAAATAATGGATAAAGATGCAAGGATGGCTATTTGGCCAGTAGCTATTTGAAAGAAATGCCTTTGTCATTTTAAATGTGTGCAGTGGTCATTTGTAGCTTAAAAAGAATCAAGACAAGTTCTGAAGAACACATAGTCATGAGTGGAATCACACAACAAAGAACAAAGATGGCATAATATTAGCCATTCACACTAAGGCCTAAAATCTCACTAGGTCTCAATCTATCACATTTGAATTAACTCTTCAATTTTTCAAAACCTCACTTGACAAATTTAAAAGGAAGAAAGTCTACTCCATCAAGCTTAAAAACATATCATTTTTTTTAAATAGATCTTTTGCTTACCACTCAAATCACTCTAAAGCCCATTGGAGAGACATGCAGCATATATTCAACTAAGATCATTACCCCCCACACTTAAAGTAGACATTGTCCTTAATATCAAGGCATACACATATTAGAGAAAATAAACTCAAGTGAACCAATAGTGCATATTCAAAGACATCAATAAAGAAATTGAATCCATAACCAGTAGTCATCATTTATATCCCAAAATAAGATCCAAATACAATGCCAAAATACCAACAGTCAAATCTAAAGCATAATCCAAAATAACAAGAGTAATAAATCAAGATGGGGGTGAGGGATAAAATGCCCTCTGAAGCAAAGCATCCAACTTGTCATCTATGGTATCCATTCGTTGGGCAGTGAATTCCTCCAACTGCTGGAATCGGTCCTCCAACTGTTGGAATCAATTGGCATGATCTAGCTCTATTCTATCAATATGGGCCATGACCTCATTATATGAAGCAGCTCTAGTGGATGGCTCTACATTTGCTGTAATAGGGGGAACATACTCTGGAGGCACTGATGCTTTAACATGCTCCTGTGGCTTGGGTATCGGAGCTCTCCTAGGTAGGACATTACCATCTATACTAACCAAGTGGAAGGCACCATTCTGGTTCACGCACATGCTTATGGCTACCAAAATAGGCCCATCAATAGCACTAGAACCCTTTACAGGATCCTCCTCCAGCAACAAGTCCAGATCAACTCCATATTGTTTCGTATAGCAGTGATGTAACCTCCAAGTAATATTCATCCAGCTCTAGTGGACCCTATATGCTTGAATTGATTACAAAGCCAATAACCCCCATTCACTTTTTCCCCATGTACCATGCAGTGTATGAAAAACAACTCGGGCCTACTAAGGACCCCCTGGCTTTCCCCCTCTCACAAATTGTATTTTCCAACCATTTTTGTATGTATCTGAAGACAGGGGATCAAAGCTTGGAAGCCTTAGAAGATTTGGGTTCATAACTACTAGGATTTACAACAGTTAACTCATACCAAGCATGCTCCTGACGGAAGTCAGGGGGAATATGATTGTGCCCCATAGGAAAGCCAAAGATGGTGCTAAATTGATGAATGTTTAATTCATAGGGTGTTCTTAAGAATTTAAAACTTATCTCTCTTGGCCAACCAGTTTGATCACTTTGGGGGTACAGTTTGCAGGCAAAAGTAGAAAGAAACTCTCTAGTCAAATCAGCATAGGTAGACCTATACATGTTGGCAAACTCAACCCATCCTATTCTATGAAATAAAATATAGACCTCCTCATGTAAATCAATAGCTCTTAAAGTATCCTCATCTAGATACCGAGTAGGTACTATCTCTTTCTTATCTAGAGGATGCACATGTACCTATCAAGGTGGCTTTGCAGGTGGAGGTGGGGGAGGTGCCCTTGCTCACCTAGATGGTTTGTTGTTGGGGTAATTAGAGTATGAATTCCCTGCCGTGGTCTTTATTCACTTCTTTAGAGCCATTGAAGATGAAACCAAGGGAAATGGAGGTGGTTAGCAAGGAGAAGATGTAAGGAGAGAATTTTTGGGCGTTGGGAGTGAATCAGCAAGAAAGATGAGGAGTGTTTGGTGCTTGAAAATGGATAAAAGCATGAAATATGAGCTTTATTGGTTGAATTGAAGAAATTTGGGAAAGATGGTGGTGGGAAAGTGGTGGCTCAAGAGAATTTGAGGGAGAAAGCAACCTAGAAACCCTAAGTTAGGGTTAAATGGGATCTGCCATGCGAACACAGGCCGTGTCTTAAGACACGTCCCCCTGCGCCATGTATGGCTCTGTGAGCAATTGAGGCTTCACCTTGTTAGAGACATGGGGTGTTTCTTGAAACACACCCCCCATGTTGTCCACTGACTTGGCAACTTTGTAATTTACACTAATTCCCCACTAAATTACTAATTCTTGAGGGTTCTCATCCACCTAAAACTCTTATCATGACCTCAAACACTCATCAAACAAATAAATCATGCATTCAATCACAATTCTAGTATTACAAAACACAAATATTTCTAAGGATTCCTAGATAATCATTCATGAAACATATCAAGATCTACTTAACCTAAGAAACTAATTAAGAAAATAGAAAGAAACATAAAATAAGAGGGACAAAGAAAGCATATCTAGTTTGTCTTGGTGATGGGTTACCTCCCATTGAGCGCTTGGTTTATTGTCGTTAGCCCGACATTGTACCACTCCTTAATATTCTTCATAATATGGATAGAGTAGGGTCATCTCTTCCACTTCTTCATTATCTAGAAGCTCATGGTAAGGCTTGAGATGGTATCCATTAACCTTGATTGTTTTTCCATATGCCTCATTCATGATATCCACTACACCAGAAGGAAAAACATGAGTTACCATAAATGGTCCAATCCATTTAGAACATAATTTACCTGGAAACATTTTAAGTCTGGATTAGTATAGTAACACTCTTTGTCTTTCTTTGAAGCTTTTCCTGGAGATCATTTGATCATGGAATGCCTTAGTTTTTCCCTTATAAGTGAGGACACTCTCATAAGCTTCATTCCTCAATTCTTTCAACTCTTGTAATTGGAGCTTCCTTTGCATTCCAGCACCTTGCAAATCCAAGTTGACTTGCTTAATAGCCCAATAAGATTGATGTTCCAGCTCCACAGGCAAATGACAGGGCTTCCCATATATTAATCGGAATGGTGACATACCAATCGGGGTTTTATATGCAGTCCTATAAGCCCATAATGCATCATCAAGTCTGGTACTACAATCCTTACACGTTGGATTCATTGTCTTTTCAAGGATGGACTTGATTTCCCAATTGGACACTTCAGTCTGCCTATTTGTTTGTGGATGGTAGGGAGTATAAGTCCTATGCATCACACTATATCTTTTTAAGAGAGCCTCAAACGTTCTGCTACAAAAATATGTCCCTTGATCACTAATTATGGCCCATGGAGTTCCAAACCTACAAAAAATGTGTGACTTCACAAAATTCACAACAATTTTAGAGTCATCAGATCTAGTGGCTTTTGCTTCCACCTATTTTGATACATAATCAATAGTTAGGAGAATGTATGAAAAACAAATTAAGGGGGGGGGGAATGGTCCCATAAAGTTAATGCCCTAAACATCAAAAACTTCCACAAAATTTATCGGAGTTTGAGGCATTTGATTTCTAGGACCAATATTACTTGTCCTTTGAAAGCAATCACAAGACTTACGAAAGTTCTAAGCATCCTTGAAAATTGTAGGCCAGTAGAAACCACTGTCAAGCACCTTGTTGGCTGTCCTCTTCATGCCAAAATGCCCTCCACATGCATAGGTGTGACAAAAAGAGAGTATAGAGTGAGTTTCTGAGTTCGGAATGCACTTTCTAATCACTTGATCTGCACAATGCTTCCAGAGGTAAGGATCATCCTAGATATAATATTTGCAATAACTCCTTAGTTTATCCCTTTGTGCCTTGTTCAAGCCCTTCGAAAAGTCCTTAGTGGCGAAGTAGTTCACAATATCAGCATACAAAGGAATTGTAGTCTTGATGACCACTAGATGCTCATCCTGAAAACTCTCTTTGATAGGCATCTCCTCCTCCTCAATCACCAACCTACTCAAATGATCTGCCACCAAGTTTTCACTCCCTTTTTTGTTTTTAATCTCCAAATCAAACTCCTAGAGCTGTAGAATCCGTCAAAGAAATCTAGGCTTCGTATCCTCCTTTGCATGTAGGTACTTCAAGGTTGTATGATCAGAAAAAATAATTACTTTAGAACCAATTAGATATGATCTAAATTTTTCTAAAGCAAAAACCATAGTTTGAAGCTCTTTTTCATTTGTAGAGTAATTAAGTTGAGCATCACTTAAGGTCCTTGATGCAGAGTAGATAGTATAAGGCACCCTATTAACTCGCTGTCCCAGGACAACCCCTACCACGAAGTCATTAGCAGCACACATTAACTCGAATGATAGCTCCCATTTTGGTGACCTAATGATAGGCGCCATAGTCATCAACTCCTTGAGTTTGGTGAAAGCTTCCATACACTTCTCATCAAAATGGAATGGAATATCCTTTTGAAGTAGTGTGCAAAGAGGCAATGATATCTTGGATAAATCCTTGATGAATCTCCAATAGAACCCTACATGACCAAGAAAAGAATGAATTTCTCACGCACTAGTAGGCAGGGGTAAGGAACGCACAAGCTCTACCTCAGCTCTATCAACCTCAATTCCCCTAGCAGAGACCGTATGACCTAACATTATACCCTCTTCTACTATGAAATAGCATTTTTCCTAACACAAGGTTAGTGTCAATGCATCTTTTTAGTGCAAATTTCAAATGTTCTAAACAATTCTCAAACCTATTCCCAAATACACTAAAATCATCCATGAAGACCTCTATAATGTTCTCTATATAATAAAAAAAATATGCTTACCATACATCTCTGAAAGATTCCTGGTGCATTGCAAAGTCCAAAAGGCATTCGCCTATATGCAAAAGTGCCAAAGGGACAAGTGAAAGTGGTCTTGTCCTGATCTTCTGGAATAATAGAAATCTAGTTATATCTTGAAAATCCATCCAGAAAATAGTAATGAGTATGACGAACTAATCTCTCCAACATCTGATTAATAAAAGGCAAAGGAAAGTGGTCTTTTCTAGTGGCAGTATTTAATTTTCTATAATCTATAGAAACACGCCACCCTGTTTGTAGCCTAGTGGGAATAAGCTCATTTTTAACATTTCTTACCACAATGATTCTAGATTTCTTTGGTACTACCTAGACCGGGCTTACCACTTACAGCTAGAAATGGGGTAAATCACCCCCACACTCAAGAGTTTCAGTATCTTCTTTTTCACAACCTCCATCATAGGAGGATTCAACCTCCTCTAGGGATCTCCCACTAGCTTAGCCCCCTTGTCCAATAAGATTCTGTGCATGCAAATGGAGAGGCTAATGCCCTTGATGTCTGCTATAGTCCAACTAATAGCCATCTTGTGTTTCTTCAATACAGACACCAATTTCTCCTCTTATTCTTAGGTGAGTGACTTAGCAATTATCACTGGAAGTGTTTCCTTCTCTCCTAAGAATATATACTTGAGATGACTAGGTAATTCCTTCAATTCCAACTTTGGTGCCTATACAACAGAAGGTTCAGGTGCATCATTAGTAACTAGTAGCTCAACATAGGAAACCTCTTGTCCTTTGAAAGTGGAAGAGAGCACATGCAAGGCTGCTACTACATCATCAATGTCTACACTCCATGGCTCTCCTTCATCATCTCTTTTCTCTTCTTGTAATCTAAACTATAAGTCAATACTATATCAAGAGCATCAAAATGATTAGACTCAAAAGCTACAAAAATTAGAAAGTCAAAAGCATCAAAGGAGTCAATCAAACAAGTAGAGTGCACATCACTCGAGTGTCTCGTTGCCTAAAAAATGTTAAATCTGATCATCTCCCCATCAAATTCCATGGTCAATGTCCCTGAGTGCACATCAATCTTTTTGTCTGTGTAGTCTTCAAGAATGGTCTCCCCAACAAAATAGGAGTAGAGTTGGGGGATTTATCCTCCTCCATGTCCAGTACATAGAAATCTGCAGAAATACTAGTTCATTCACTTGCACCAATGTAACACCCTTGTGGGGATGTCACATTTTTAATGCAAGAAAATAAAATTTTACCCAAGTTATAAAACATTTGGTACATAAGTAATATGAGTTGTAAAATTTTTCCTTTTATACTTATTAACATTAAATAAAATAACACGGAACACAGAATAAAACAAAACATAATCACACCCCATAATATACATATGATTTTGTCTTAAGTATACAAATAATTTACAACTACAAATATTTAACAAAATAGTAAAAAGTCAGCATAATACTAAAATATAACATGCCCAAGTGCATATCAAAGATTCCTAACCCTCCGAAGGCTCATTCTTTGATAGATCATCGAATAGCAGAAATCCCGGATGTCTTGCAGCTCTACGGACCTAAGTCCGTGCTGTCGACTCACTACTAAGCTCGCTAGGCACATGGAAAATCCCTCCCCAATACCTAAGAGTCAAAGGCAACTCAAGAAGTAAATACAGAGTAGCAGTAAATATAATCTCCCCATCAAACTCTCTACACAAGGACACAGTCAGATGTCCCACATAGACTACCGATCCTCTATCCTCACGCATTCGCCAGGCTCCCGAGCCTCCATGAAAATCAAGTCTCATAAAAGCAAAGAATCTAGGCAACGCCATGATCACAGGATCAATCCAGATGGTAGGGATGATCTAATGGCTCGCTGTCTTCGCACTGCTCACTCGGCTGGCGCTCCTCTAGATACTGAATATCAAGAGGCTGTTCCTCTTCCTCTTCCTCAAACTCTTTACAGAATATAATAATAATACAGAGAAATACGTATAGAGAGGTGAGACAATCTACATTATTACCCGCATGATAATAAAGAAAATGACAATACAAACAAATATCACAATAACACATATCGTCATATCATATACAGTACCTCAAATTAACACATCATACATGCTATCACAGGTTATAGTAAACATTGAAATGCAGATCATGGATGCTAATGCATATTGACTCGTTCCTAATGCATGGAGCTAAACACAAACATTAGAGAGAATGATCCAAAAAGAACTATCAGTTCCCCAGGCTACCCAACCAAACTATTACACTGTCCAACGTCATGTCTATAGTCCACAGTCCAAAACATCGTGTAGTAGTACACAATCCAAATACATTGTGCACTACAGGCATTGTACCAAATAGTCTCCACAAGATCTTGATTAAGAATAGTGCTTGTCGAGATCATTAGTGTGTTGTCCGTTACCACGGCCCAGAGGAGCTACCAACTGTCCGCATGTAGAATTCTCCACACACTAATGCCTCTAAGTTCAATTAATGAACCATACTACGCCTATCACACCACGACATGGTGTAATTTGTCTCGTTAATCAATTGCCAATTTTTAACTAAATTGACACAACTCTCAATGCATGATTAAGAATCATAATTACAAAATACCCTTAGTCTCAATATATTATCATATTTACAAAAATACCCTCAGTCTCGATATTCCAAAATATAATATGTCTCCACTGGACAGTACTATATCTCAACATGTTCGAGTCCACCACTTTGACCTGACAGTAAAACTTACTATTCTATTTAGTCACGTAGAAATTTTATCGCATTTTCACAATCGCGTCACTTTTGCAAATGTTTTTAAATCGCGTAAATATATTTTGACATTTTTGAACATCGCATAATGTTTTTAAATCATTTTCTCAATCGCGTAAGATTTTTAAATCTTTTTCTTGACCAAATAGCTTAAAAATCATTATTTCAATTATGTGTAAGCTATTTCTAGTACTTTTAAACTATGTAGAATATTTTTCATACGTTATAAACATATTATGGAACCTTTTCTTTTATTTGTCCGATTTTAGTAAATTTTGGCAGCATTTTGCCTAGAAAATTTATTAAATGGTATCTTCTACATTTCTCTCTAAATACTACATATTTTAACCTCAACCATTATTTACACCTTGAAACTTGCTAACGCACTTCAAAACTCATAGAGTGAGCTCTATGCTAGTATTTCTCAAGTGTTTGCTTTATTTCTTACTTATAACTAATTCTTCTAATTTAGAATTCTAATTAGCTACTTGACCTATCTTATAAAATAATTTTGGAATTCAATTGTACATTAAATGGCATGTTGGCCAAATCAACTTATCTTTCATAACTAATCATTAAATCATTTTCTAACTTCTAAATCATTTCCAAACTCATTGTTTTACCTAGATTCATTAACCATTATTTTAGAAAATGATTGAGAACATTTTGGTTCTCTTTTTCTTGGAGAAGCCGTGAGCTTCTTTGTGTTCTTTGGAACACTCATACAATCCTTACATGTTATTCACATCCTACATTAATACTCATACATCTATAAACACATGCAATATATTTTAAAGCTATAGACATTCTCACAATTAAAATCAATCACAAATAGGAAAACAATAGAACAACCACATAAATGAATCCTTATGGATTTTTCACACACATACAATCCATTTTCTCATCACCACATAGGGTTGATGAGATTAAATCTCCCTCTTACCTCTTGAAGATAAGAATCCTCTAGTCTCCTCCTCCTCTTTGATTTTCGTGTGAACCAAAAACAAATCCCTTAAATTCTTAAACAATTAGCAAAATCACAAACAAGGCTTAATATTGAAAAATCATGGAACAATCATGGTTTAGAAAATCAAAAACTAAATTTTTAACCATAAAATCAAAAGTTTACCTTTAGGGAAATAAGATAAAACTTGGATTTTGAAGCACTAGGAGTAGGATTTTCACAAAACTTCCTAAATGAAAAGTGTTTAGGATGTTGTTTAGGTTTAGGAAAAGCTAAGAAGAAAAATTATAGAAGATAGGTAGTGGATTTGGGGTGAGAGGCCAAAACTTGAGAAAGAAAATGGAAAGAAAAGATGCTTGGTGTTCTTGGGAAATTGAGAGAAAATAAGGCTAAGCTTTAGGTGAGTGAAAAAGTGAATAATTAGTGCGAAAGTGGAGGTACTGCCGTGAGTGAGTGTGTAGGGAAATTGGGAGATAAGTTTGGATAGTAAATATCACATTGTGTTCACATTAGGAAGGCACATGGCCTATGTCACCAAGTGGTCACCTAATGGTCATGCAAGATGGTTCAAGAAGCTTGGAGAGGCCTCATAAGACTCCTTGGCCGTGTGGTGTCTAGGGGATTAGGGACCTTGTTTAACTTCAATTAAAAGTTAATTACATGCTAATTAGATAGGTAGTTAATTGGGTTAGGTTTTCTAATTACACTTAATTAACACTCTAATTACATAGCTAATCAATTAACTAGGTCATTGCCTATGTCATGCTTAGTCATGACTTCTAGATGATATTAGGATATCTAATTAGAACTAATTAGTAATTAGGTTAGTTCACTTAGTTTCCTAATTAGGCAATTAAAATAACCAAATTAGGTTTACTTAGCTAATTAGTCAAGCCACTATATTTGACTCAATCCTAACCATTAAATTTAACTTTGTTTCCTATCCATTGATTTAATCTAAGGTGGATATCACTTAGTGATTTAATTAGGATTGTTCTCACACCATTGATTTGATCAACGGTTATGATAAAAAATATCTTAATCAAGCTTTTCATCCAATGGTCCACAATAAAGTCTTGTCACTTTATTTGACCAAACCTTATTGGTTAGAAACTTTCAAGCCACTATTGTTGACTAGTTCCTATTGACTTAGAATTTAGTCTAGCCAAAAATGTTGACTGCTTTTCTAAACGTGGGTCCCACAGACTTTTTTGGGTCTTTGGTTATTTTGGAGTAGATTTCTACTGTTTTTGAGACAGTGGGTACTGTCAAATAAAATAATATTATAATAATATAAAATTATTTTATCACACAATTAAATTCTAAAAATTAAAAAATTAATATACATATCACTTAGAATTGAGTTTAGTAAGATTCCCCAACTCAGAATAATTAAAATAAGATTTTTCCAGCTAGAAAATTATTATTTTCTTGGCTCAGAGTAAATCACACACAACAGTCAAATACACTCACAAAACAGTCAAATTCAATTTATAACTCACAAAAAATACAAAATAGTACATTTAAGACAATATTATACTTAACCTAAAAGTTGGGGTGTTACAACCAACACATCCTCAACAACCCCCTTTGAGTATGCATTAGATCTATCTACCAGTTGAATAATAACACCAGTTAGCTCTAAAGGACCTAGATATAAATATGTATAAATAGAGTAAGGCATGACATTTATGGATGCACCTAAATCTAGCATTGCCCTCTCAAACCTTGTGCTACATATAATGCATGGTATGGTGAATGTGTCAGGGTCCTTACACTTAGTTGGGAGTTTCTTTTTAATTACAACTGATACATTCTCTCCTACTTGGACCTTCTCATTACATTTTAACTTTCTTTTGTTAGTGCACAATTCTTTTAAGAACTTAGCATACCTAGGCATTTGCTTAATTGCATCTAACAAAGGAATGTTAACTTCCACTCTCCTAAAGGTCTCTAAGATCTCTTTATTTACTTCATCTTTCTTATTTTTAACTAACCTACTGGGGAATGGGGCCTTAGTGATATACTTAGGAAGAGGTTTAGGAATACTTACCTTAGTGGTTTTAGAGTTTTGCTCCTCCTCATTTACCTTAGGGCTCTTACCTCCTCAATGTGACAGCACTAGTATTTTCCCTCAGATTCACTTCCAGTTGTGAGGGAAGTCTCTCAGAAAGTTTGCTCTGAACCTTGTTGAGGTCTGTGGCTAACTACCCTACTTGGTTCTGCAAGTTACTGATAGTGGCCCTTATTTCTTGTTGGAAGCTTTGTATAGTGGCCTTTTGCTCCTGCTAAAATTGAATGTTACTAATGGCCATTTGCCTCCTTAACTCCTCCAATGAGGGCTCAGATTGCCTAGGAGCTGGAGCTTGTTGTTGTTTTTGAGGGAAATGTGCTTGCCTTTATTGAAATCCCGGAGGTCCATAGGCTTGAGGCTGATTTTGGAGTTACTTTCCATAGCTCAAGTTAGGATGATCCCTCCACCCTAGATTATATGTATTGGAGTAGGGGTTGTAGTTTTTGGAAGGTCTAGAATATCCCCCTACGATTTTTACCTCCTCATTTGTGTCCTCTTGTAGAGTGGGACACATATCAATGAGATCTCGAGAAGAGCAACAAATCACACAAGCATTCATCGGTGCTTTCCCATTATCCATTAGCTGTTGAACCATGGTAGTCAACTAAGTCATTTGTTGCTGCAAACTGGCCATTTCTACCTCTTTAACCGCTCTCACTCTGATGTCATTCCTGGTGAAAAATTATTGAGTGTTTAAAGCCATTCTTGATATCAAGTTCCTAGCCTCTTGAGGAGTCTTATCAACTAAAGCTCCTCCACTAGTAGCATCAATCATGTTACGGTCCATCACTAGTAAACCCTTATAGAAATACTGAATCAGAAGTTGCTCATTAATTTGATGTTGAGGGTAGCTAGCATATAAAATCTTAAACCTCTCCCAGTAGTCATGAAGTGACTCCCCATGCCTTTGTTGGATGGATCCAGGTGGTAAATAATATAGCCACTCCTTTGCATAATCTTTCAGTAAAAAAGGAAACGCTCTTTGCTTGACTTGTTCTACTGGAATTCCCATGGGCTTCATGCTAGAACACATCACATAGATCTCCTTCAAATGCTTGTTGGGATTTTCCCTGGCTAATCCATTGAAAGATGACAAAAGATGGATTAGGCCAGACTTCAACTCAAATACCTCCTCATTTTCAAGAATCTCTATGCACAGAGGCTGTTGGTCCAAGTTTGGAGCACCCAACACCCTTAGAGTAAATTCTGTCATCGCCTCCTCTTCAAATGTCTCAAAACTTGATAGATCTATATGGCGGGCAGCTTCAATGTTAGCAGGTGTGAATTGGAAATTAGATGGATGGAAGGGAAACTGAGGATGTGAGTTGACTTGATCAATGTAGTGCCTCAAATCCCTCACTTTCTTGTTCAATCCTTCAATGGACATAGACATCTGCAAAATAGTCAGAAAGAACTGATTAAAGTTTTAAAAATTGAAACAAAAATAGAGTGAAAAATAGGAAACAATTTAATAGCGCAATTAGAAAATTAGTTTCCCGGCAACGGCGCCAAAATTTGGTGTTATATAGATTGTGAATAAAATTAGATCAAATTTAGTTGCCAAGTTCTACCAAAAATATAAAAAATTTACAACCAGTTATAGTTAGCAAGGGTTGATCCATAGAGAACTAATTCAAATAACACTATAAACTTATTCCTAAATTAAACTCCAAAGAACAATAAACATAAAAAGGGGATTTTGTTTGTTAAAACTCATAATAGAAATTAAGTCCAAAGCAATAGCAGTAAACATAATTTGAATTACCAATTTAAAGGTATTGGTTAAGAGATGGAATCCTTCGCTAGATTTATATGATAATGCTAACCTATATATCCTTTATCCCAACATGATCAATTATGTCTTTATGCGATTATGAGATTAATTCTCTGTTTTCCTTCGGTTTTGGTTAATTTAGAAACCACTCAAATTAAGCCCTAATCACTAGTTAGCTATAAAGCAACCACTCATATATCTACCTAATGATTGCATTAAGATTTAGAAAACCAATCACACTAAGGTCCAATCACATATCGGGATTGAATTGCTTAGATCATATGTTTCACTAGCCATACCACCGCGACCGTGCATAGTAATCCTAGTTTTACCACTTTTGAAATTGACAAAGAGTGTGAAAACCTTCATACTAAATTAAGATTAGAAACATATGAATAAAAATGTAACTGTATTGAAATAAAAAAACTATGTAGGATTCACAAGATCAAAATTAAGTTTTCATCTTCCCTTAACCAAATAAGAAACTTAGTCATGCATGGTGAATTCAAAATCAATAGAAAAATGAAAGAAAGACATCGTCAAGGATACAAGGGCGAAAACAAATTTAAGATCAAACTAGTTTCCAATGATCGAGGTTGATTAATCTCTGGTGACTCGAACCCGAATCTCCAATCTTTGATCAAATCTCCCTTTCTTCTCTTCTTCGAATGCTCTTCAATTTCTTGGCAGTTTCTATCCTAGGTGACCCCCCTTTGGAACCCTAAACAATCCTATGTATACCTTTGGGTCCATAGCTCATCATTCAGATTCGAAATTAATTTTCTGGGCGGTAGACATAGGCCGTGTCTAATGACACGACCCCCTCATGTCTTAGTCTATTAACATATTTTTCGTAGGATTGAGCAGGCAGACAAGTACATGAACCCCCCAATGTCTGGAGACACGGGCTGTGTCTTTGGTCGTGCTCAACACTAGGTCTAATTGAGGTGCCAAAGAAGGACACGACCCCTCTTGTGTTTGAGGACACGAGCTGTGTCACTTGTTTTCTTCATGTTCAGCCCTGATTCTTCACATATGATCTTTTCTCCTTGCTTCTAGAGGTGATATTGATATCCTTGAGTCTTTAGCTTTCTCCTCAAGTGGATAGCAAGTTTAGTTTGATACTAATGGACTCCATCACTCAGAGATCTCCTAAAAAGCATAATTCAATTATGAACGCTTATAATTGCACTTAAGCATGGTTTCACAATATGGATCTGATTAAGCTTCATATCTAAAAACTTAGCTAAATGTTAACAATTAAGCACATATGGAGTCCAATTAGATCAAACATAAGACACTTAAGATGTAGAAATAATCGACATATTAGGATACTAGCTCTAAAGGGCCATAGTCCATTAGTCATCATACTCTGCAAAAGTTTCAGCCAAGGAAGATTGATAATAAATGGTACTATCTTCTTCATAGAAGCTATGGTCACATTCCTTAAGAAGTTGAGGATGATGATGAAGGAGAAGGCCAACAACCTGCTCCTACTCCAGCTATTTTGGACCTTTTGCTTCAGGAGATGTGCAACTTGGTGACCACAATGGGATTGAGGATAGATCGCGTTGAGCAGAAGGTCGATCATCCTGAGCTGAGGATGGATCACTCTGATCAGATGTTAGCCTTTATTCGATCTTTGCTGGAGAGCCTAGGTCATGTGTCTAGGAGAGATGACAGTGCTTCCACCTCCTCTACTGCACCTCTTGCTCCTACATCCTTTGTTGGTCCTTCCGGTGCTACAGCTGGTGTTCCTATTGATGATGAGGAGATTCTTGACTCTGAGGATGATCTTGACATAAATGATGACGATATAGATCTTGGTGATGTGGCTGCTGACAGTGACACTAATAGTGACAGTGACAGTGACAGCAAGGCGACTGAGTGACCATGGGGCTCGGTCATGATGATTCTTGTAATATTTTGGCTAACCCATTTGCACTTTGCTATTTTTATGATTCTGTATATAACTCTAGATATTTTGCTTTTAATGCTTATACAATGTGGTTAGTTTGCTAATTATAATACATCTTTTTATTGAGTTGATAACTGGTTATACTATGATATTGATCTGTATGGGCTGAAATGGTTATACTCTATTATTCTCTGTTGTTGTGATGACTAGTTTTATGGGCTAATCATGCTAAATGGTGTTGAAATGGTGTTGAAATTTTGTTAGTATTATTGTGCAACATTGAATGCTTATGTCTTTTTGATAATGCTAACGGGGAAGAGTATTAAAGATAACATATTTGTTGCACGGTTTGCATGAGTACATGGGAGTTTTTACATGAAAATTATTTGTCTTAACTCATACATAAACTAAGGGGGAGAGTTGCGCTTAAATCTCTAACATATAAATGCTACTCTTTTTCCTATGTTATATTGTCATCATCAAAAAGGGAGAGAATGTGAATGCTTATGTCATGAGGCATATCAAATGAAGTTTTTTTTATGATAACAAAGTCAAGATGAAAACCAAGTTCAAGAGAGGTATATTTGATATAGGTTGTAAGACTTAGAATCTTAATATAAAATGCTCCCAATATATCTCAACTATCTTAAAATGGTTCTTGAAAGATCTTTATAAATCAACTTGAAGTTGAAAGTTCATATTTTAAAGAATTATTGATCTTAATATTGGATTTTGGTACTCAAGTTTAAATATTATCAAATTCAAGTATTTTCCAAGATGGAAATAGCCATCAAGCTTAATTGGGCTTGAAAAATGTGTTTAAGGATAATTGTAATCAATTACATGACTGTTGTAATCGATTACAAGTCTGGCAGAGGCTATGTAATCGATTACATGAGGGTTGTAATCGATTACATCCTTCCTAGAAAGCCAATAACACGTTCTAAGAGCCATGTAATCGATTACATGGACCATGTAATCGATTACAATAGATCTGACAATAGCTAACAACTATTTTATTGGTATTTAATGCTGCCATTAAATGTACCTAATGACTCCTTTGATAAAAAACACTATAAATATATGTCTTGGGTCATATTAATGGCTAACTAACAACTCGAAACATATTTCTATTACTCTAATCCGTGAATCAATCTTTGAATCATTTGTGCTCTATTTTTTGCAACAATTTGAGATAATCTTGAAGAGCATTCTAGGGCTTCAATTTGTTTTACATACTCTTATGAAAGTTTCATCATCTATACACTTTGATTCTTTGTAAAGAGGGTGAGGTATCTGACGAGCATCGAACTCAATCAAAATTATAACCGAGTTATGCCTATGGCTTGTAGCATAGGAAACAACACCGGATCATCTCTCAAGGATTATAAATTCAATTTGATCAAATCAAGAAGAAATTGGGGGAAGGGATTTGAGAATTCAGAATATCTAAATAACAGAATTAAAGTGAGAAATTCAATTAAAAGAGCAATCAATTCAAAAACCTATCCGAAATTAGGTTGATTCTATCATAGATCTTTCAATAAACATTTGAAGTGCGTTTGAATGGTTAATTTAGATTCAAGAGCAATCACTTTAAGCTTGGATGTGGTTCAAGAGGGTGAAAAGAATGATATTAATGATGATATGGCTGAACAACATACTAATCCTGAGGCTTTAGTTAATCTTCAAGAGGGTCCAGCTAATTGTCTTGACCAACAAGCTTATCCACAAAGCAAAGTGATTAGGAATGAGAATTCTTTTTTTAATACAACAGATCTTAGATGGTGATCCACATGCTAATATTAATAATAATAGGGATCAAGCTATGGATCCTGTTTATGGTCTAGATATGGTAATTAGAGGTACGAATTTTGGCATTGTGCCTGAAATTGTAATCCCTGGTAGGGTTGAGGAGGAATCAGATGCAGAGACTATTTTTGATGAGACTGAGGCAGAATTGCAAAACAAGACTGACTCTGATATGGATATTCATGACTTTGTTCCTAAATCACCAATCAATTTTGCTAGTGAGGCTAATTTGGGTAAGGATCTGTCCACTCCCTTGAGGCTGTCAAACTAAGCTCAAAAGGATTTGGAAGTGGTTGGAAAATTCTGGAGCTCTAAGGTGGATCAGGAATTGGAGCTTGAAAATGAAGTTGGCAGACAGAATGTAGAGGTTGAGGGTAATGCTTCCAAATACCTAGTTGATGATGGCCTTTCTAAGGTAATGTCTAAATCTCAAATTAAAAAATTAAAGAAAAGGCAAAATGAATAGCATAAACTTGTTGTGGTTAGAAATACTAGGTCTAAAGCAGGCCTCCATACTGTTTCTCAATGAAGGTTATCTTTTGGAATGCTAAAGGCATAGCTAACCATGATACTAGGTTAGTTTTGAAAATCATGATTTTGAGTAATAAGCCAGATTTTGTTTTGGTTGCTGAACCTTGGATTGATTTTTGTAATATCCCAAATTCATATTGGTCTAATTTGCATCTTAAAGTTTTTACTTTTAATGTTAGAGATTCCTTAGCTCCAAATCTGTGGTGTATCTGTGATATTGACATGTCACCTACTGTGATTACTTCTTCTGCACAACAAGTAACATTTTCAGTTATAAAAAATAATCAGCCTTTTTACTTCACTATTATTTATGCTGCAACTACCTATATCCAGAGAAGATCTCTTTGACAGGAGTTGATTATGCTCCAACATTCCTTTGATGGGCCTTGGTGTTATTTGGGGGATTTCAATGCTGTTATTAGCTCTCATGAGCAAGGGGAAGAAGGCTGCCATCTAGTTTTGCTTGCAATGAATTTAAAGCATGGTCTGATGCTTGTAACCTGATTCACTTGCCTACTATTGGTGCTGCTTTCACATGGACTAATAGAAAAAGGGGAATAGCCTGCACTGAAAGGAGATTGGATAGAGTGATTTGTAATGATGCTTGGCTCAGTTTTTGGGAGGGCTTTACTTGTTGCAATCTTCCAAGGCACAAGTCTGATTACCATCCTATTATGTTGAAGCTTTTGAAGAATGTTAGCTAATTCAGTTCATCTTTTAAGTTCTTAAAAATGTGGTCTTCTCATATGGATTACCATAAAATGATTACTGATTCTTGGAAGAAGGAAGTCTTTGGTTGTCCAATGTTTATTTTGGCTCAAAAGCTAAAAAACCTTAAAGCAATATTAAAGGTTTGGAATAAAGAGGTCTTAGGGGATGTGCATAGACAAGTGGACTCAGCTTTGCATAATCTGGAAGCTATCCAAGATTTAATGTCAAGTGAAGGCTATTCTGATGATCTGTTGGTTTAGGAATAGAATGCTCAGTCAGAATTAAATAAAGCTTTGCATTCTCAAGAGATCTTTTGGATGGAAAAGGCCAGAGTGGATTGGCATACAAGTGGGGACAGAAACACAGCCTATTTTCCCAAATTGGTAAAAGTTAGGTAGGCTTCAAAGAGGATTGCTTTATTGAAAAATGGGGATAAGCTGCTGGATAATCAGACAGACATTGAAGCACATATTCTGAAATATTATGAGGATTTGTTTTCTTCAGACAATGCATGTATTGATGACGGTTTAATTGAGGAGGTGATCAGGCCTCTAGTCTCTGAAACTAACAACAAAGTGTTAGTTGGATTGCCATCTTGGGATGAAGTAAAGAATGCTATTTTTGGTATCAATCCAAATGGTGCCCCTAGACCAGATGGATTTGGTGGTTTTTTTTTTCCAACACTATTGGGATATTATAGGGACAGATGTCTTCAACTCTGTTACATAGTTCTTTAAACAAGGCTGGCTTCTCCCCAACTTAAATTCAAATACAGTGGTGCTCATTCCCAAATCTCCCAATGCTGATTCTATTTCTCAATATTGACCTATTGCCCTTGCCAACTTCCAATTTAAAATAATCTCCAAGCTTCTAGCTGAGAGACTTTCTGTATTGCTCCAAAGATAATCTCTCAAAATCAAAGAGGGTTTGTTAGGAATAGGCAGATAACAGATTGCATATGTGTAGCTTCTGAAGCTGTCAATTTGCTGGATAAAAGGTGTTTTGGTGGGAATGTTGCTTTGAAAATTGATATAAGGAAAGCCTTTGATGTAACACTCCAACTTTTGGGTTAATTACAATATCATCCTGAAATGCACTGTTTTGTAATTTCTGTGAGTAGTAAAATGAATTTGACTGTTTCGTGAGTGTATTTGACTGTTGTATGTGATTTGCTCCAAACCAGGGAAATAATAATTTTTTGGCCGAAAAAATCTTATTTTAATTAATTGGAGCTGGGGGATCTTACTAAACTCAATTCTGATTGATATATATATTAATCTTGTAATTTTTAGGATTTAATCGTGTAATAAAATAATTTTATATTATTATAATATTATTTTATATTACAAGATACATCTTGTCTCAAAAACAGTAGAAATCTGCTTCAAAATGACCACAGATCCTTAAAAGTCTGTGGGACCCGCGTTTAGGAAAAGCAGTCAACGATTCTGACTGGACAAATTTCTAAGCCAATAGGAGCAAGTCAACGATAGTGGCTTGAATTTTCTAACCAATGAGAAGTAGTCAAACAAAGAGGCAAAGACTTCTTTGTGGACCGTGAGATGTGAAAGCTTGTTTTGGAAGCTTTGATCTTAACCATTGATCTAATCAATGGTGTAGGAGCAAGCTTAGTAAGGAAGCATTGGATGTTGACCTTTGATTAAATCAATGGTGTGGATGTGAACTTGATTAGCAAGCATTGAATTTGGACCGTTGGATGAAAACTTAGTTAGGAAGCCTTTAACCTTAACCGTTGATCAAACCAATGGTGAGATTAGAATTCAAGTTTTATGACTAATCAATATCCATCTTAGATTACATCTAGGGCTAGGAATTAAAGTTGAAATCAATGGTTAAGATTAAGTCAAACATAGTGGCTTGAATTTGATTAGTAGCTAATTAAACTTAATTTGGTTAATCTAATTACCTAATTAGCAAACTAAGTAAACTAGCTTAGTTCTTAATTAGTTATAATTTAATTCTTAATTAGATATCTTAATTTTAATTAGAGGATATAATATATGTAATTATATGTCTAATTAATTAGTTATGTAATTTGATGATTAATTAAAATTGGTTAGGAAACTAAACCTAATTAATTAGCTATTTAATTAGCAAATAATTAGACTTGAATTAAAAGTAAATTGAGTCCCTAAATGCCCTTGGACCACACGGTTTGCAGCAGCCTTGGGAGGCAAAATTTGACAAGTTCTACATCATTCTTGAACCATTTTGCATGCACACTAGGTGGCTAAATGGTGACATAAGCCATGTGCACCTAAATTGGATATTTTGTTCAAGTAAATCCCTTCATTTTCCTACAAGCCCACTACAGCAGCCCCCTCCCATTTCACTCTCCATTTTCATATTTTCACTCATCCAAAATTTAAAGTAATATTCTCTCCAAAAATACCAAGAACACCAAGCACCTTTTCCTTTCTATTTTATCTTCTATTTTCGGCCCTACACCCAAACCCACACCACCAATCTTCTATAATTTTATCTCTTAGCTTTTCTTAAACCCAAATCACATTCTAAACACTTTTCCTTCACAAGGTTTTGTCAAAAACCTACTCTATCTAGTCCAAAATCCAACCTTTTGTTTACTTTCCTAAGGGTAAGTTTTGATTCTTTGGTTTAAAGTTTGATTTTTGATTATCTAAACCATGTTTGTTCCATGGTTTTTCAATATTGATCCTTGTATGTGTTTTTACTAATTGTTTAAGAATTTTAGGAATTTGTTTGGAGGTTACACGAAATTTCAAGGAGAGGAGGAGACTAACCGATTATTGTCTTCAAGAGGTAAGAGGGAGATTTAATCTCATCAACCTTGTATGGTGATGAGAAAATAGATTGTATGTGTGTGAAGAATCCATAAGGATTCATTTGTGTGGTTGTTTATTGTTTTTATTATTTATGTGTTTGGTTATTATTTTTCCTATTTGTGATTGATTTTAATTATATGCATGTTTATAGTCTTTAAAATATATTGCATGTGTTTATAGTTTATGAAATATATTGCATGTGTTTATAGTTTTTAAAATATATTTTATGTGTTATTAATAGTATTATTAATTGTGTTATTAATTGTATAATTATTAAAGTAGAATGTGAATAACATGTAACGAATTGCATGAGTGTTCCAAAGAACACAAAGAGGCTCACGGCCTAATCATTAAACAGAGAACCAAAATGTTCTCAACTATTTTCTAAATCAATGACTTAAAGAATCTAGGTAAAACAATGGATTTAAAAACGATTTAGGTCAATTATGGCCAACATGCCAATTATGGCCAACATGCCATTTAGTGTATAATTGAATGCCATTTCATTTTCTAAGATAGGTTAGGTAATTGATTTATAAAATAAACTGATTCCAATGAATCTTTGAGAAAACAAAAGGAATAAATTGGAGTCTAGAATTCTAAACTAGCAGAATTTATTTTAAGCAGGAATTAAAGAGAACGCTTGAAAAATACTAACGTAGAGCTCATTCTATGAATTTTGAAGCGCGTTAGCAAGTTTTAAAGTGTAATTATTGGGTAAAGATAAAATTGATAGTATTTAGAGGAAAATGATAAAAATACCTTATACTGATTTTATAGGCAAGATGCTGCCGAAATTTACTAAAATCTGATGAATAAAATAAAACGATTCCATATTATATTTATAACATAAGGAAAATACTCTACGTAGTTTAAAAGTACTAGATATAGTTTTACACATATTTAAAATGATGATTTTAAGCTATTCGGTTAAGAAAATAATTTAAAAATCTTACGCGATTGAGAAAATGATTTAAAAATATTATGCGATGTCCAAAAATGTCAAAATATATTTACGCGATTTTAAAACATTTGTAAAAGTGACGCGATTGTGAAAACGTGATAAAATTGCTACGCGATTAAACAATACAGTGAGTTTTGCTGTCGGGCCAAAGTGGTGGACCCGGACATGTTGTGATGTAGTACTGTCAAGTGGGACGTACTATACTTTGGTATTTTGCGACTAAGGGTATTTTCGTAATTATGATAAAATATGGATAATAAGGGTATTTTGGTAATTTTTATCATGCTTTGAGAGTTTTTGTCAATTTGATTGATAATTGGTGATTGATTGACGAGATGAATTACACCGTGTTTTGGTGTGATAGGCGTAGTGTGGTTCATTTATTGAACTTGGAGGCATTAGTGTGCCGAGAATCCCATAAGTGGACAGTGGTAGCACCTCTGGGCCGTGGTAACGGGCAATACACTAATGATCCTGACAACCACTATTCTTAATCGAGATCTTGAGGAGACTATTAAGTACTATGTCTGTAGTGCACGATGTATTGACTGTGTACTACTACACGATGTTTGGACTGTGGGCTATAGACACGACGTTAGACAGTGCAATAGTTTGGTTGGGCAACCATAAAGTATTATTAGTTTCTATTCGAATCATTCTCTCAGATATATGTGTTTAGCTCTATGGAGTAGGAACGAGTCGGTGTGTGTTCATGCATTATCTGCATTTTACTGCTTACTATAATCTGTGATAAAATGTATGATCTATTACTTAGATATATCATGCATGATGTTTTAAATTGCTATACTGTATATAATATAATAGTATGTGTTATTGTAATATCTGTTTGCTATTGTAATATCTATTTGTATTATCGTTTTCTTATTTGCCATGCGGGTAATGATGTAGATTGTCTCACTTCTTTATTGTATTGTTCTGTCTGTTTCTATTTTATGTTTATATCATCGAAGACTACAATGGCGGCAAGGCGAGGTCAATTAGGTTTCTTTAGACTTCAGTTTCTCGAAGGCGCTGAGGCTTGGTATGTCCACTGGGACACAGGACACATAGAGTACAGTGGTAACGTGACTTTATCAGTAAGTAGGACTCGACATGGGTTCGTTACTACACGTTATATGGTTGCTTTCGTAGATATTATTTTACCTATTAGGGAGTTGTAGGACGAATTTCACTATACTCCTAGAGAGAACTTCGACATAGTTTTGGGTCAAATTTCTATCGGTCAAGACATTCCCAACTAGGGAATTTGTCTTTTGACAAGGGCTCATGTCTTAGGTGTTATGTTTTAGTCTTATGTTGACTTTTTATTGCTATGTTAAATATTTATAGTTGTAAATTAATTATACTTCAGACAAAAATTATATGTATATTATGGTGTGATTATGTTTTGCTTTCTTTTGTATTCTGTGTTATTTTATTTAATATTATAAATATAAAAGGAAAAATTTTATCACTAATATTATTTATGTACCAAACATTTTACAACTTGGGTAAGAGTCTTATTTAATTTTATTTTACTGCATCATAAATGTGACATCCCCACAAGGGTGTTACATTTGACACTATGGATTGGAACTTTCTCCTTAAATCCCTGCGTGCCTTTGGTTTTGATCCACTATTCTGCAAATGGATTAATACTATTCTACATTCTGTTAAAGTGTCCATCCTTGTTAATGGTCATAGTATGGGTTTCTTCTCTTGCAAGAGGGGTGTTAGGCAGGGTGATCCACTATTCCTCTCTTTTTTTACATTGCTGAGGATGTTTTGAGTAGGGCTTTAACAAAGCTGGTTGAGGAAGGTCAATTAAAACCTATGTCTAGTCCTAGAGGATACACAGTCCCCACTCATGTACTATATGCAGATGATCTTCTCATTTTCTACAAGGGGACAAAAAGGAATCTAGAGAACTTGATGAATTGTTTGAATAAATACAGTTGCTCTTCTGGTCAGTTTATCAACAGGGATAAATCAAAGATTTATAATGGTTCCATAGCAACTAACAGATTTGCTCGCATAGCTAAAATGCTTGGATTTGGTATTAGTTAGCTTCCCTATATTTACCTTGGAGTTCCCTTGTTTAAGGGCAAGCCAAAAAAACTCTACCTTTAACCTATAGCTGACAGAATCAAGATAAGATTGGCAACTTGGAAAGGCCTCCTGCTATCTGCAATGGGGAGGGTGCAGCTTCTCTAGTCAGTAATTCATAGTATGTTGCTGCATTCTTTTAGGGTATATGTCTGGCCTAAAGCTCTTTTAAAAATGGTGGATAAATGGCTAAGGAATTTCATATGGTCAGGAGATGTTATGACTAGGAAATTGGTTACAGTCAAATGGTCCTCAGTCTGCTCCCCCAAAGAAGCTGATGGTTTAGGCATAAGATCTCTCACTGGTATTAACAGGGCTTCTCTTCTTAAACTCTATTGGGAATTGATTGTCTAAGATCAGCAATGGGCCAAACTGCTGAGAGCAAGGGTGTCTGCTAATAATAGCTTTATAACTTAGCACATATCTTCCTCTATTTGGGCTGGTTTGAAGGAATACACTGATATAGCTCTCAGGAATTGTAAGTGGATCATTGGTGATGTCCGCACTACCAATTTTTGGATAGATAAATGGCTATCCAAGCCTATTGTGGACTTTTTTAATATCCCTCCCCATCTCCATCATTTGCTTCAAGTTTGAGTAAGGGACTTTATTCATGATGGTAGCTTGGTCCTGCCTGATTCTGTTCTGCATAGGTCTGCTTCTCTGGCTGCTGAATTTAGACAATATGCTATTCCAATTGAGCTTTTTCCTGATGAACAGGTATAGTGTCCTGATGATTCTAGTAAACTCACACTTAAAGGAGCTTATAACATGATGAATGGTGATGTTTCTATAGTTCCTTGGGGTAAAGCTATTTGGTGCAATGCAGTGCCTCCCTCAAGGTCTTTTCTGATATGGAAAATCATCCATAACAGACTTCCTACTGATGACACTCTCTGGAAAAGAGGTTTTTACATGGTTTCAATTTGCTGCCTTTGTGGTGCTGCAGCTGAGAATATGGAGCATTTGTTCTTTCAATGTAAATTTGCAATTGAGTTAGTGAATTAGTTTGCTTCATACTTAGCAATTCACATTACTCACAACTCTATCCATTTTGATTTGGAAATCTATCAGTTGCACTGGAGTTCTCAAGTTAAAGATATTGTAATTTCTGGTGTTGCCAATATTCTATGGTTCATTTGGTTTTGCAGGAATCAATCTAGATTTGAATCCAAAGCAATCACTTCTCGAGCAGCTATTAATAGGATTATGGCCAACATTACTTAGCGGGAAATCTGTCAAAAGGTTATTCCTACTCCAATGCAGCAGAAAGCTCTATCCTGCAAAAGTTTTCTGTTAATTCTAAGCTAGCTAAAGCCTCGGATATCATTGAGGTAATCTGGAAGGCCCCTAGCTACAACTAGCTGAAATGCAACACGGATGGCTCATTAAAGGGTGTTCCAGGAGCTGCTGCTTATAGTGGGATCTTTAGAGACAGAAATACTGCTATTGTAGGATGCTTTGCCTTGAATTTAGGAGTTTCTTTTGCATTCCATGCCGAAATTATGGGAGCTATTCTTGCAATTGAAATAACATTCAAGAAGGGTTGGTATCACATTTGGCTTGAATGTGATTCAAGTTTGGTTATTGCTGCTTTTTCCAACCCCTTCATAGTTCCTTGGAGCCTAAAAAATAGATGGTTAAATGCTTTAGTGTATTCCAAAAATATGAATTTTGTATTTTCTCATGTTTTTAGAGAGGAAAATTCTTGTGCGGATTTGTTAGCCAATCATGGTATTTCTATTGATGGTATGACTTGGTGGGATTCTATTCCTTCTTTTTTAAAGGACGATGTTTTTAGAAATAGAATTGGAATTCCAAACTATAGGTTTAGATGATTTTATCATGGGTCAGGTTTATGCCCCCCCCATGCTTTTTGTATTCTTTTTTCTTTTCTCTTTATTAATAATATTTTTGGTATACTGCAAATGATAGATAATGCTTGAGGTGCCAACCTAGTTGGGATGTCTTGCATTATAGTGATGTTATTGCATACCATTTTTGCTAAAAAAAAATTGGATTCAACCGAAATCACTGCATCAAATCCAAAATTCATACTAGATAATCATCTAGAATTCAGTTAACAATTGACACACAAATTTGTAATCGCACAATTCATGTTGGAATCTATGCTAATTTGATCTTCGAATTCAATAAACCTAGGCACAAATCAGTAACCTACCCTCTTTAATTTCATGATTAATTCAAATCAATCAATCCTAAATTCATCCCAATTCTCACTTTTAAATCAAGACCTAATTGGATCAAACATAAGCAGAATCACCATTCATGTATTCAAGATCAAGAAGAAGAAGAAGAAGAAGAAGAAGAATCAAAATGCAGTTCAAACACAAACAGAACCAATATCTCAAGAATCCAAACTACAATTTCTTTAAGAATCTCTGAATTGATGACAGAAGTTTAGCTCTCCATAGCCATCACCATGGAGGAGCTTAAGAAAGAAGGAAAAAGAAGAGAAAAAAATCTAGATCTAAATCTATATCTAGAGAGAGAATGTGAGAAAAGTCAAGAATCAAAAGATGAGTCTCAGTTTTCTGCCTCTAACTAACCCCTATAACTACCCCCTAATTTTTCCTTACATGATTAGAAACCTGTTAGTTGCAAAGATGAGTCAATTAGGAATCATTGGCCCCAAGTTATGCCCTGATTGGTGCACACTTCTTGGGTTCCATTAATAGAACACGTGTTCTGACTTCCAAGCCCAATTAGCTCCACTAGATGTCCGATTCTACCCTTCAGCTCTCATGAAAGTTGTAGAGCTCTCTCTCATCTTTCTTACAAGGTAAGATACATAATTTTTTGACATCTAGAACTCAGGATATGGCTGAAATATAGAAACAGTGTAAAATCTCAATAATGCTAGAAAAGATCAATTAAGCCCAATTTGAGCTCAAACTTACAAAACATGACCAAACTCAATCAATTAAGTACATGACGAGTGTAAATGACTAAAAATAAGGGTTTATTAATGTATAAAATATATAATTATCAAACATAAGACCAAAACTAGGGAACAAGGAAAAAAAATAATACAAACTCAAAAGCTAAAAACTTTAAAAGACTCAAATTCCAATGATACTTAAGAATGCAAGAGTTATAAGCAAGAAGAGTAACCAAAGATTTAAGGGAACAAAACATTCATGAGTTAACATTTCTTCACATCTCAAACCAACAATCAATGTAGCTTCAAATTGAAAAGCATGAATTAAGAATGATAGATCCTCATATGATACACTCTCAATCCCTCAAGTGTTTACAAGGTAAGTATTTCACTTAATTCAATCTATGAAAATTGCATTACCATAAGCTTGCTTATCTTCTACTTTTCCACTACTCAAACACATGCTCACACAAATCAAGAGGACTTTATTCAAGGTTGTAATGGGACTAAGGTAAGGGAAGGAAGCAATATGGATATGACAAGTTAAACATCCAAGAGAATAAAAGAGTATTGGGAAGGAACTCAATTGACAAACATGAAATTTTATTCCCCCAAATCCATATAATGCACATTCTCTTTACATGTTCCTTCTCTTATTTATTTATTTTTCTTTTCTTTTCTTTCACAACCTTTCTTGCATTTCTTTTTTTTCTTTTTCTTTTTTATTTACATTCTTTTTTTTTTAATTTTTCTTTTAATTTGGCTCTCTTTTTTTTTCTTTCTTTTTTTGTTTTCAGTAAACACTTTGCATATTGCACATCAAACTGTATAACCCCCACACTTGAACTATTAATTGTCCACAAGCAAAAAAACTCCTCAAATGAAAATGAACCAATGCTCTCTCATTCCCTAAGGTAAGGTAAAAATATAGTTTTTCACATAAGGCATATAATGAGCTAAGACAAAGAATAGGCAAATAGGCTCAAGGGGGTTAATCAAAGGGAAATAATGCAAGGTTGGCTATTTGGCCATGGTAGCTAATTCAAGAAAGAATGTCTCAATCATGTTCATGCATGCAAGTGAAAATGTAACCTAAAAAAGAATCAAAGCAAGTTCTAGAGTGATCAAATGACATAAGTGAAAATCACACAAGAAAGAGGAGAATGATATAAATGCTAAATCTATCCATCGAAAGGGCTCAAAATCTCACAATGTATACATCTATCAAACTCAATCCATCAATTCAACATTCACAACCAAGCATGTCAAATTTAAGAAGGAAGAAAATTTATTCAATCATGCTAAGAACTTTGAATTTCAATTGCTTCTAACTCATAAACTTCACAAATCTCAAAACATCATTGGAATGCAATTAAAAACACACATTTTTTTCTTTAAAACAGAAAACAAAATTAAAAATGGAAAATATAAACAATAGCAGAAAAATAACATAAATAGAAAAAGCAGAAATAACAAAATCAAAGAACAACGAAAAGAAATTAATAGCGTAAATCAAGAAATAGAAAATACCGGACAAAAAATCAAAAGTAGAAATAAAGTAGAAATAGTAGAAAAATAACAAAAATGAAAATTAATAGCAAAAACAGAAGAAAGGTTAGAAACTGAAATAGAAACAGAAATAGTAAATTAAAAATAGAAATGAATTTAAACAAAATAGAAATAGCAAAAACAGCAGAATTAAAATTACAAACTACAACAAAAAAAATCAAATGCTAAAATTCCTCCCCCACACTTAAATTTTACATTGTCCTCAATGTAAAGCTCAAAAGAAAACAACATCTATCAAAATCATCAATTAATGAAGGACAAGTAAAATAAAAAAGAGGGAAAGGGAAAGAAAAGAAACATCCTTCTCAAGTGAGGTAGATGGAGAGACTTCCACCAAGGTCCCATTGTTTGAAATGTAATGACCATGTTAAGCTTGAAGTATGACTTGAAGCATGAGTTGAAGCTTGAGAGCTTCCACCGGGGTCCCATTGACCTTCCTTAATTTCCTTTGCTTCACTACTGGAATGCAATATGTGTACTTTATTAACTGCATTTTCCTTGTTTATGTTGGGTTATGGCCCAAAAACAAAATCCACCATAGTAGTGACCGCCATGCGGTGCTCTTCTCCCTTCTCTGAACACCTTCAAGGCTAGGCTGTTGTTGCAATGAAGGTATCAATCTGGTTAAAGAAATTAATTTTGCTTATATAATTGCAGCATCACCTATAATCTGTGTGCAATCCTCCAAAACAGCATGATCATATCGCATAGAAGAAGGAAATTCATAAAATGCAACATCATCTCCCACAACAGTAAAAATTTCAAAACATGCAGCACATATACTAGTCTCATCACATCCAAAACATCCAGGAAAACCAACACTATCCAAAAATCCCATAATTTTCAAAAATTCAACTATCATATCAACATGCATATCATCAACAAGCAAATCAATCATATCTAACTGAAAAATAGAATGCCCTTCTAAAGGATATTTCATGGCACCAGGAATATTAAACATCACTATAGGGACTCAAAACCAACTCAAAACACAAAAACACAAAGCAATGGTAAAAATCACACAAAAACTTAACAGAAACTATATCTAAATATTTTTAAAAATTATGGGACCATCACAGCATGAAAACTACACAAAAATGAAACTAAAAAATGTAATAAAAAATATTAAAAATTTGAAAAAGTAGTCTAAAAGATGGACTTTTGGCAAACCAGGGGTGACCTCACAAGTTATTGTGAGCCTTGTTTACTTTGCCATTTTATTTCAGCTGATCAAGTTTCAGCTCATTCTGGGCACGTTTGTTGTCAGTACGAAATTCTGCAAAGTGACCTATAGTCACCCGTTTTCACCTGAAAACCACCAAAACATAGCAACACAAGGGCTAGTGAGGGAATTTAATATGATCAAATTGCAACTAACAATTCCTAGCAATGATGCCAAAATTTTGACGAGTGCCGAACTCAATCAAAATTATAACCGAGTTATCCCTATGGCTTGTTGTATAAGAAACAACACCAGATCGTCTCTCAAGGATTGTAAATGCAATTTGTTCAAATCAAGATGAAATTAAGGGAAGGGATTTAAGAATTCAGAATATGTAAATAATAGAAATAAAGTGAGAAATTTAATTAAAAGAGCAAGCAATTCAGAAACCTATCTGAAATTGGGTTGATTCTATCACAGATCTTTCAACAAACATTTGAAGTGCATTTGAATGGTTAATTTGGATTCAACTAAAATCTCGACATCAAATCCAGAATTCATACTAGACAATCATCTAGAATTCAATTAATAATGGACACACAAATTTGAAATCGCATAATTCATGTTGGAATCTATGGTAAGTTGATCTCCAAATTTAATTAACCTAGGCACAAATTAGTAACCTAACCTCTTTAATTCCATGATTAATTCAGAATAATCAATCTTAAATTCATCAAAATTCTTAATCTTAAATCACGACCTAATCAAATCAAACATAAACAGAATCACCATTCATGCATTCAAGATTAAGAAGAAGAAGAAGAAAAGAAATCTAAATGCAATTCAAACACAAAACAGAACCAAGATCTCAAGAATCCAAACCACAATTTCTTCAAGAATCTCTGAATTGATTACAGAAGTTTAGCTCTCCATAGCTAACGCCATAGAAGAGCTTGAGGAAAAAAGGAAGAAGAAAAGAGAAAAATCTAGATCTAGAACTAGATCTAGAGAGAGAAGGTGAAAAAGTCAAGTACCAAAAGATGAGTCTCAGTTTTCTATCTCTAACCTCTATAACTACCCCCTAATTTTGCCTTACATGATTAGAAGCCTATTAGTTACAAAGTTGGGTCAATTATGAATCATTAGGCCCAAGTTATGCCCTGATTGGTGCACACTGCTTGGGTTCCAATAACAGAACCCGTATTCTAACTTCTAGGCCCAATTAGCTCTGCTAGATGTCCGATTTTGCCCTAGAGCTCTTGTGAAAGTTGCAGAGCTCTCTCTCATCTTTCCTACAAGGTAAGATGCATAATTTTTTGACATCTAGAACTCAAGATATGACCGAAATACAGAAATAGTGTAAAATCTCAAAAATGTTAGAAAAAATCAATTAAGCCCAATTTGAGCCCAAACTTACAAAACATGATTAAGTTCAATCAATTAAGTACATGAAGAGTGTAAATGATTAAAAATGAGGGTTTATTAATGTATAAAATATGTAATTATGAGTATCCCTTAAATAGTGTAAATGATTAAAAATGAGGGTTTATTAATATATAAAATATGTAATTATGAGTATCCCTTAAACATTTGTAAAGGTGAGGTATCCCTCTGGAATTGAGGCTCAAGCACAAAGGGTGAGGTATCCCAAGGTGTGTTGAGTGCTCTAGCTTGTAAAGGTTACAAGAACCTATTGAAGCTTGAAGATATAGTAGAAAATCTTGAGTGATTGTATGAGGACTAGACGTAAGCCAAAGTGGATTCGTGGTTGAACTAGGATAAACCTTGTATTTGATCTTCTAAACTCAACTCCTTTACATTTGTGTTTATTTTATATGCTTGCTTGAATACTCACTGTTTTGGTTTGTTCATTTTAAGTGAAAGCATTCAATCTTCACTATCTATTTATCTTTATTAATTAATAGCTTCAATGAAAATTGGTAATCAAGAGTTTTGTGAAAGATTTACAAAAGTATTTTAAAAACTCAATTCACCCTCCCTCTTGAGTATTTAGACCACTTGGTAACAAATAATTCCAATATTTTGATATATTGTTTGATTAATATGAAGAATTGTTTTCTTATTGAAATAATGTAATATGACTTATGCTATCCAAGTGGGAGAATGTTAGAATTTTTTATGGACTAGTATAAGTCATATTATAATTTTATAAAACCCAGATTAATTGGATAGCAAAATTATTAGAGTATTTTGTTTAGCCCAAATTGTGTTCAGTATTGTTAATGGGCCTGCTGATGTTAAAGCACTACTCATATGTGGGTTTTGTTTATGGGTCTAGTATATGAGTTTGTCATAATGAGTAGGTTTAACCCATTATATATATTTTATACATACAGGAAAAGACCCCTATTCCTAGCCACTCTAGTGTATACAGTTGCCACATTGATACTGACGCATGAGCGACTACTATGGGATAATATAAGAATAGTATCTTTCCCTCATCGAGATTGCTTTTAAGGGTTTCAACAATGACTTCCACATTAGCGCCTTTTCAAGGTAACCCTAAAACTCTTTATATATTTTGATATGTTATAAATTTTGGGATTAATAAATCCAATAAATTCTAGTAATTTGTATTAGAGATAATAAAATAGTATCTCTCTTTCTTCGAAATTGCTTTTATAAGTTTCAACAATGACTTCCTCATCGGTGCTTTTCAAGGTAACCCTAAAACTCTTTATATATTTTGACATGTCATAAATTTAGGATTAATAGATCTGATAAATTCTAGCAATTGGTATTAGAGCGGTTTTAATCCTAATTATGACTATCAAGAATCACGTCAAACAGATGTAAAACAGAAGAGATATCACAGAAAACCCATCAGACCATGAACTTGGTCATAATCAGGTCAAACGACCCGAATTCTAGTCAAACGGATAAGGAAGAAGGTGGTCTTTGTAACATCCTCTTTAGCATGTTATTTTTGTTTATGGTTATAGAGGTAGCATAATACTTGCTTGACATGTTAATTTAATTTTGTGACCAATGAAGTTAGTTTGATATTTTTAAGTAAACTAGTTGTGTGTTTTGATACCAGATTGACTTGTAGCAAACAAGGAAAAGTATGAAAATGATGGGGTTGAGATGAATCCTAGAATTTATTAGAATATCTATGGAAGTTAGGAAACTTCATTTGGTAAAATCTAAGTGTTCTTAATAGGTATAAAGTTTCAGCAAAATATCAATATTTTGCTTAAGTTTCCCACGGCTATCATGAGCCACTTTTGTTGACTTTCTTTCCTTGATATTTCTCATTCTCACCTACTCCATCTCTTGTTTCATGACTGGTTCAGTAGCAGCAGAAGAAAGGAAGAGAAAACAAGAGAAAGAAGAGGAAGAAAAGGAGAAGGAAAAGGAAAAAAGGAAGAGGAAGGCTAAAGGCAAAGCTCAAGCTTGAAGTTCATCCTTGCTACAAGAGGTAGGGGTGTTATGTTCAGGTGCTTCTCATCTCCCTAAGTTCATCTTTGATTCTTGTTGCTTGTTCATGGATGAAAAGTGGGTTTTTGAGTGGTTTATGATGTTTCCTTGCTTGTTTATGTTTTCAATGGTTGAGATGGTTTGATCTTAGCTTAGTTCTTGCATGGTTGATGATAGAAACCTTAGAAAAACTCATTTGAATACCCAGGAAGAAATTTGAGAAATGGTTATGAAATAGGTATGAAACTCTTTGATTCTTAGATTTGATTCCATCCTTGATGAGTTGAGAGTGAGCATGAGTATTATAACATGCTTAGGGACCATATTTTGGGTTAAAAAACCATGTAAAACCTGAGATTGAGGGGTTGAAACTAGTTGGGAATTCAATGGAATAGTAAATTAGATTTTTGGTGTTGAGCACCTAGCAAGGAGTGCCTAGGTGCCTAACAGGGAGTGCCCAAGCACCCATCCACCAGAATAAGTGAATCATGCAGTAGGGCGATGAGCACCTAGGTGCCAGACGCAAGCCCCTAAGCACCCAATAAGCAGAAATTTTCTGCCTCATGAGCACCTAAGCGCCCAGCAGCAGGGGAAACAGGGCAGAGTTTCTACCATCCCAGTGCCTGAGCGCCCATCGGAGAGCACCTGAGCATGCAACCAGCACTTAAGCGCCTAAGAGCCAGTGGCTGAGCACCCAGTCCAGTTTTTCATAAGATTTTTATCTTGTTGAGATGGGGTTTCCTACTTGATGGGACCCCTTATGCATGCTTTTTAGAGTATGTTAAAATGCTATTATGGATATTTCAAGAAGGAATAACCACCTAGCATAGATAAGAAAGCTTAGGCCTTTGAGCAACCAAAGGTGGTGGATTGCTTTAGGTAGGTATCTAGCACCTTTGTCAACTTAGTGTTGCTTTAGATATCACTTAAGATATGATGGTGGGGTGTATTAGATGTAAGTATTCTAGGATAGATTTGTAGTGTTTTTCCTATGAGTGTGACCTTACATAATGTGTATTGTCATTTGGCCAGAAGGAAGGGAATTAGATGTTGCTAAGGGAATAAGATATTCCTGACCATAGAGCCAGGGTTATGTAACATCCTAATACAAATATCTTGATATATTCCTCATACACAAAGATATTTAATATTAGATATGCTATAGCTAACTTATTTAAGCATTCTAATCCCATATCATTTATACAAATAAATATGGAGAGTCTCGATAAATGGAAGTTATACATATTTACATCAAAAACCTTATGGGCAAAGTGTAATTTATACAACAAAATATAACTCAAAGTAACAAACATTACAAGAGTTGTAAATAAAAACATAAAACTGAAACTATCTATTCTTGAAACTTTTTCTTCTTTCTATTTTTCTTCTTCTTTAATACCTCGAAAAGGGCATTGTCCTGCTTAACCATGAAACATAAAATGGGGTGAGAACATAAAAATTCTCAATAATAGCATATACATCTCATGGCACTATTATAAAGATACACATAGGTAAACTTATAAACTATAAACTTATAACTTGCTATCGATATTAAACAAATGTCTTTACAAATGTAAAATATCAATTTCATTTGGCAAAGTGTTTCTCTCACTTCTTCGCCTAGCTTAGGACTTAACTCATCCTAATACTCTGGGTATTAAGCTTATCTCACTTAACTTCCCTTGGTAGAGAGCTTGACTCACTCTTACTACCTTTACATGAGTGCTTTTCTCACTCCTCATGTTAATTGACAAAGAACTTAATTCACTACTTTGTCTTAGGTAGAGTGCTTATCACACTCCTCCACCCATACTAGGTAAAGTGTTTTTCTCACTCCTTTACCATGACAAGGTGCTTTTCTCAGTCCCTTGTCTCACAACTCCATCCTTAGCAAAGTGCTTTTCTCACTCCTTTGCAAGGTCAAGGGGCTTGTCTCGTTCCCTTAGTTAGGAATGTTGTATACTATGGTTCAAATTTAATAAATAAAGGAATCAACTCTTGCTAAACACTCCATTTAATCCTAACTTAATGAGATAATAGAGTATTTCTCTAAAACTAGCATATACTTACTAGGCTAACTCATACTAATTAGAGTAAACAAGAAACTCTCTATGTACATGCTTGTTTTCACCCATAAAGGTGTAACTAGAGCTTCTAGAGCTCATACTATTATTAACTTAGTTTGACTAGTTCACTAATTACCAATACATAGCCTTACTAGGGTTGCTTTTAACCCTAAGACTGTTAAACTTTGTTCTTGCTGGGCTAATAACCGGTTATGCTACTTGGAAAAATAGTTAAAGCCCTTAGAAATATGTTTTGGGTAAGCACCTAACCAATTATGGTGAACAATAATCGGTTATGGATACACAAAACTGTTTTGAAACACTAAATAATTGGTTAGCCTTTACTGGCTAACCGGTTATGAAGTGCTATCACTCTCTGACTTGAACAAATAACCGGTTATCCACATGGGATAATCAGTTATTTTCGTGTGACAAAATGACATCCTCTTTGCCATCACATAATAACCGATTATCCATATGGGATAATAGATTATCTGGTACGAACTTGCACCAGATAACGGGGCTTCTCAACCCTTCTCTTCCAAGCTTGCTTCTTCTTCATTTTACACTTTAAAAACTCATCATATAGTATATTCAACACAATATTTACGTGAAAGAAACAACTAAAATCAATCACAAACCATCAAGTCGAATATAAACATATGATTCTAACTTCAAACTAAACTTTATAATACCCATATTATTAACCTCACGCTCAAAGAGTTAAAAGGGTACTTCTTAAGTCAAAAATGACTCTTTTGCATCCTCTAGGTCGTAACTAACTCTTTACAACCATTGGGAACACTTACAAATCAAAGAAGATAGATTTTGCTTCTCAAAACCCATTTTCTCTAATCATGAAACTAGCTTCATAATAGATGAAACATGAAAGATAAGTTGAGTAAGAAACTCCCCTACCTCAAGGTATTTGAATGGTAGACTTCAAGTTCTGACTTTCCTCTTCGTTCTCTTCCTTTGCCCCTCTTCTTCCTCCTTATTTTCCCTTTTTTTCTTTTTATTTCCTCTACTTTAAGCTGATCTATCTGTTTTATCATGAGAAAAAGTGAGAAAGTTGGTGAGAGATGAGGGGGAAAAGCCCCTAAAGTCAAAAGGAAATATATGATACGTGAGTCACTAAATGACTCTAATATTTCATTGGAAACTTTATATCTCTTAGGAACACTTTGATCTTACTAAATCAAGTTTCTTAACTTCCAACAACTTTAGAATAAATTCTAGGATTCATCTAAAATATTGTTTCACCATTTTCTTAAGTTTCCATATCTACTGCTAGTCAATCCAGTATTAAAACACTCTTTCTGTGTGTTTAAAAATACCAAATTAACTCAGTTTACTCTCAAAATTTAACTACATCCTCTTCCTCATATTTGTAACCGAGAATTACATTCTCTTTATTTATTTCCCTCAACTAGGCAATTTATGCCACTTTCTGAGTCATTTTAAGCTACTTTTCACATTTTGTGTTGCAGCAAAGTGCCTAAATTAACTCAATTTGTCACAAAGATAAGCAGGTATGCCAAACAAGTATTATGATATCTCTATGATCATGCACAAGTATAACATGCTAAAAAGAGGATGTTACATTTCTCTCCTCTTTTTTAAAATTTTGTCCCTAAAATTGCTTACCTCATATGAATAACTCTGGCTAATCTTGCTGCATCCGGGACTCTAGCTCCTATGTGGCCTCTTTTGCTCCTGCTTCACCCTATATCACCTTCACTATAGGAATCTTATTACTTCAGAGCTCTTTGACTCCTCTATATGTAACCCTCACCGGTTTCACTGCATAAGACAATTCATCTCTTAACTATATAGATTCATTTTTTATGATGTGTGAAGGGTCTGGATTGTACTTCTGAGTTGAGACACATGAAACACATTGTGAAGGTTTGACAAATTAGGAGGAAGGACTATCTGGTAGGCTACAGGTCCAACTCTTTTAATAATTTGGTAGGGACCAATGAAATGATGGTTTGACTTCCTTGTTCTTAATACTCTACCAATTCCCGTTGTAGAAGTGACTCTCAATAAAACATGTTCTCCTTCTTTAAACTCTAGAGGTCTCCTCCTTTTATCGGCATAAATTTTTTGCCTACTTTGAGCTATGGCCATTCTATCCCTGATTTTTCTAATTAATCTAAAGTTTGCTGCACTATCTCAGGTCCTAGAATAGCTCTCTCTCCAACCTCATACTAACATAATGGTGACCTACACTTCCTACCCTAAAGGGCCTCATATGGTGACATTCTAATGCTGGTATGATAACTTTTATTGTAGGAAAATTTCACTAAAGGCAAGAGTCTATCCCAACTACCTCGCTGATCCAAAACACATGCTCTTAGCATATCTTCTAGGGTTTGGATAGTTCTCTCTGACTGCCCATCTATTTGTGGATGATATGTTGTACTAAAACTTAGCCTAGTCTCGTAGGCTTTTTGTAAAGCTCCCCAAAATCTAGATATGAATTTAGGATCTATATCTGAAACTATACTGAAGGGGATACCTTGCAATCTAACTATCTCCTGTAAATACAACTGGGCTAGTTTCTCTAAGGAGTAGTTAGCTCTAATTGGCAAGAAGTGAGTAAACTTAGTTAGTCTATCTACTATGACCCAGTTTGCGTCATGTCCTACCTAAGTTCTAGGTAAACTTGTCACAAAGTCCGTTGTGATATGATCCCATTTCCACTTGGGAATTTCTAAAGATTGGAGAGGTCCTGAAGGTTTTTAGTGCTTTATCTTAACTTTCTGGCACATTAAGCACATAGACACAAACTCCACTATTTCTTTCTTCATTCCCAGCCACCAAAACATCTATTTTAAATCTTGATACATCTTAGTGGCTCCTGGATGGATGGTGTATTGACTCCTATGAGCCCCCTCTAAAATCTTTTCTTTAATTGCAGAATCTCTTAGAATGTAAAATCTATCTTTAAACTTAATCATTTTGTCATCCGCCATATCAAACTCTAATTGTTCCCTTAAAGAGATTTGCTCTCTTATCTTACTTAGGGTTTCATCCTCGCTTGGAGCTCTCAGATCACTAATTATGTCCACCCTACTCATAAAGAGACTTTGTGGTGTCACAGCTACCCTAAGGCTCAAATCTCTAAACCTCTCAAGAAGCTAACTTTCTTGAACCATCATCTGGGACACATGTAGGAATTTCCTACTTAGTGCATCAGTTACTACATTGGCCTTACCCAATTGATACTTAAGTTAAAGTCATAATCCTTTAGGAACTCCATCCATCTCCTTTGTCTCATGTTTAGCTCGTTCTAATCAAACAAGTATTTTAAACTCTTATGATCACTAAACACTTCAAATTGAACTCCATAAAGATAATGTCTCCAAATTTTTAAGGCAAATACTACTACGGCCAATTCCAAATCATAAGTGGGATAGTTCTCCTCGTGAGGCCTCAATTGCCTTGATGCATAAGCAACTACTCGCCTATGTTGCATCCAAACACACCCTAATCCTATTTTTGAAGCGTCACAAAACACCTCAAAACTCTCCTGAGGATCCGGAATCACCAAAACTAGTGTAGTTGTCAACCTCCTCTTAAGCTCTTGGAAACTATCCTCACACTCGAGTCCATACAAAAGTACTACATTTCCTAGTTAAATTAGTTAAGGGTAGTGTTATCTGAGAAAATTCATTGATGAATCTCCTGTAGTACCCAGTCAGGCCTATAAAAATCCTAATCTCGATCACAATGGTGGGTCTTTCCCACTGTAATACCGCTTCAACTTTTCTAGGGTCTACGGAAATTCATTCTTTAGAAATCAAATGCCCTAGAAATTGAACTTTTGTAAGCCAGGACTCACACTTTAAAAGTTTGGCATAAAACTTCTTTTCTATGAGAATCTCTAAAATTGCTCAGACATGCAAGTTATGCTCTTCCACTATCTTAGAATAGATTAGGATATCATCTATGAAGACTACTACAAACTTGTCTAAGTAAGGTCTAAAAATCTAGTTCATGTAGTCCATCAATACAGCTGGTGCATTTGTTAACCCAAAGAACATCACGAGATACTCATAATGCCCATACCTAGTCTTGAAAGTGGTCTTAAGGATATCTTCTTCCCTAACTCTTATTTGGTGATAACCTGACCTTAGATTAATCTTTGAGAACATTGATGCTCCTCTTAATTGATCCATTAGATCGTCTATCCTATGCAATACATACTTGTTCTTTATGGTTACCTTGTTCAATTGCCTATAGTCTATGCAAAGCCTCATGGTACTGTCTTTCTTCTTCACTAGCAACACAGGTGCTCCACAAGGAGAAACACTCAGTCTGATGAATTATTTCTCTAACAATTCTTTTATTTACTTTTTGAGCTTTACTAGTTCTAGAGATTCCATCCTATAGGGCGCTATAGAAATAGGTCTCGTCCCCAGTACTAAATCTATAGTAAACTCTATTTCTCTCATGGGTGGTAACTCAACTATATGCTTCGAGAATACTTCTGGGTAATCCCTCACTATTGGTATATCGCCTAAACTCTACTCAAACTTTGCAGTTAGAGAGAAAAGAAGAACATACCCTTGAGCTCCCTCCTCTAAACAGTGATTCACTTAGTTTGCATTGAGATACATTGACTCAGAAGGGATAACTTTAGTAGATATATCAGACATAAACACAAGGGTTTTATCTGCATAGTTTAAAACCACAATGTTGGAGGATAACTAATCCATGCCGAGAATGACATCAATATCTACAAGAGGTAAACAGATAAGATTCACAAAAAAAATCCTATCTTCTATCTTCATACAACAATCTAGGAAAACCTAACATCTTCACACAATCATAAGAAACAAAGGAGTGGGATGCTCCCGAATCATATAAAATAGTTAAAAGATGATTATGGATTATGCATTTACCTTGGATCAGATCTGTAGACTGATTCACCTCATTACCACTCAGAGTATAAACTCTTCCTAGACCTTGCGATTTTGGGGTGAACACTACTTTCTGCTTCTATGGGCACTCCTTGGACATATGTCCTGGCTGACCACACGCATAACAAACTGACTGCCCTGCCAAGCAAGGCCTGTCTCTATGAAACCTCCCATACTTGGGACATTTAGGTCCCCCTGTTTCTCCTTGAACTTGCTTACCCTTATCTTATGAGTAACTTGGTTTCAGAATACTTTTCTTCTTATCTATTTTCTTTTGCTTATGAAAGCCTTCTATTTTCTAATTTGATTGGGGTTGGAGATAAACCCTTTCCACTATTTTGAACTTGTTTACTAAAGAAGGGAAGTCTCTGATCTCCAAAGGTTGTATCATCCATTTTATGTCCTCTCTCAATCCGAATTCGAACTTAACACACATAGAGTTCTCATCTGGGTTAAGCCTGTACTGAGGTGAAAACTTTGACAACTCATCAAACTTCGCCTCATACTGACCCACTGTCATACTTCCTTGCTCGAGCTTCAGAAATTCTATTTCTTTTTCCTCTTGTACTAATTTTGGATAGTATTTTCCAAGAAAATGTTTCTGAACGCTTTCCAAGTAATCTGTGTCACTGCAGCTTCTAGCAACCTTTTAGCATTCCTCTACCAATGCTCCGCTTCCCCACTGAACATAAATGTAGGGAATGAAACTCTTTGTTCATCAGAAGATAGTATGGCTTAGAAAATGTTCTCCATTTCAGTCAACCACTCATTGGCTTTCATCGGGTTGTACTCACCTTTAAATGATGGAGGATTCAACCTTCTAGACTTTGTAAGATCCTAAAAATTTTGATTCCTCCCCACCTGTACCTCATACACTAGAGGTGGTACTGGTGAAGGCACTAGTTGTAGAGGTTGAGTGGCTCCCAACCTCTCCAAGATTTTATTGGTAGTATTCGTTTAATCTTGTATAGCCTTGGCCATTGCCATTATTGCTTCAACCATATTTGGCCCATCATTAAAAGAGCTCTCATTTCCTCTAGTGTGCCTCAGAGAAGTCATAGTGTCCTGTACACACAAAATATTAAATATTGAGTTGATTAGTCTCAATACCATGTAATAGTGCAATAGTAGATAATAACATTCAACAAGAGAAAAGTCATGCAAACATCTCACTAAGAGACAAGAAATACACAACACTTAGCGAAAAAACACTAAAATGGCCTAAGCCTAGTCAGTCCATACCCTAACTCATCAAGATGAATTGCTCTGATACCATAATGTAACATCCTAATATAAATATCTCGATATATTCCTCATACACAAAGATATTTAATATTAGATATGCCGTTGCTAACTTATTTAAGCATTCTAATCCCATATCATTTATACAAATAAATATGGAGAGCCTCGATAAACAGACATTATACATATTTACATCAAAAGCCTTATGGGAAAAGTGTAATATATATAACAAAATACAACTCAAAGTAACAAACTTTACAAGAGTTGTAATTAAAAACATAAAACTAAAACTATCTATTCTTGAAACTTTTTCTTCTTTCTTTTATTCTTCTTCTTTAATCCCTCGAAAAGGTCTTGTCCTGCTTAACCATGAAACATAAAAAGGGTAAGAACATAAAAATTCCTAGTAATAGCATATACATCTCATGGCACTATTATAAAGATACACAGGTAAATTTATAAACTATAAACTTATAACTTGCTATTGATATTACAAATTTCTTTACAAATGTAAAATACCAATTTCATTTGGCAAAGTGTTTATCTCACTCCTTCACCTAAGTTAGAACTTAACTCATCCTAATACTCTGGGTATTAAGCTTATCACACTTCACTTCCCTTGTTAGAGAGCTTGACTCACTCTTACTACCATTTACATGAGTGCTTTTCTCATTCCTTATGTTAACTAACAAAGAGCCTAATTCATTACTTTGTCTTAGGTGGAGTGCTTTTCTCACTCCTCCACCTATACTTGGTAAAGTGTTTTTCTCACTCTTTTACCATGACAAGGTGCTTTTCTCACTCCCTTGTCTCATAACTTTATCCTTAACAAAGTGTTTTTTTCACTCCTTTGCAAGGTCAAGGGGCTTGTCTCGCTCCCTTAGTTAGGAATGTTGTGTACTATGGTTCAACTTTAATAAATAAAGGAACCAACTCTTGCTAAACACTCCACTTAATCTCAACTTAATGAGATAATAGAGTATTTCTCTGAAACTGGCATATACTTACTAGGTTAACTCATACTAATTAGAGTAAATGATAAACTCTATATACATGCTTGTTTTCACCCATAAAAGTGTAACTAGAGCTTCTAGATTTCATACTATTCTTAACTTAGCTTGATTGGTTCACTAATCACCAATACATAGCTTTACTAAGGTTGCTTTTAATCCTAAGAGTGTTAAACTCTGCTCTTGCTAGGCCAATAACCGGTTATGCTACTTGGATAACAGTTAAAGCCCTTAGAATCTGTTTTAGGTAAGCTCCTAACTAGTTATGGTGAACAATAATTAGTTATGGTTGCACAAAACTATTTTGAAACACTAAATAATCAGTTAACCTTTACTGGCTAACCGGTTATGAAGTGTTATCACTCTCTGACTTGAACAAATAACTGGTTATCCAAGTGGGATAATCAGTTATTTTTGTGTGATAGAGATGTGGATAACCAGTTATTTTTGTGTGGCAGAATGGCATCCTCTCTACCATCACACAATAATCGATTATCTGTAACATTCTAATACAGATATCTAAATATATCCTAGATATACAGAGTTATATATAAAGATAAACAGTACTAGAGATATCACTTCTACATACTGCACACTAACATATATCCATAATCACAACTGAGTAATTATAGAAAGTTTTGAGAGATTACGGAAAAGCTTAAACTCACACACACACATACACACACACACACACACACACACACACACACACATATACAACAATTGCCACAAAAGGGCATATTATAATGCATACTATTTAAAACATACAAAGCAAATATAAACTTATACATAAGATTTGTCTATAAAAGCATATAAAAACTATACTAGTCTTCATGCTTCATCTTCTTTCCCTTAGCAGGGTCTTTACTTGGATTTACATGGAAGAACAACTGGGGTGAGAATTACATTTCTCAATAAAAACAATTCTAATACCAACTAGCTATAACATTGTATATAGTGTGGTCTAAACTGATAGCCTACATAACATTGGATATAAACAATTGCCTATACAATTTTAAATACCAACAATAACAGACAATGCCCATACAATTATCTGTAAATGCAATGCAGATGAAATGCAATATGATTATGCCTAAGAAGATCCTAAAGATATGCTCGTGCAATGTTTTGTTTTGAAATACATGCAGGGGTTTATTTTGAAAACCAAGAAATTCATTAAGAGCTAATTCAATATATTATCCCATGGTGAATAGAGCAAAAGTTTATCCTCACATCACACGTATCCTGGCACGCTAAGAGGTTCGAGCTGAATCCTTGTTCAAAAGAACCTTACGGATTTCCCACTTATCTCCTTTGGCCTTGGCACTATCGAGATATCAGAGTTATGTCCTTTCTCAAAAGAGTCTATTAGACACCCATTTATCTCCCTTGGCCTTCATGAATGGGTATCAAAGGATACTCACTACGATCAATACTACTAAACCATTTCCATTTACATACATACATTCATTCTTATATACTTAGTTCATCTAAAAGCTACACATGTTTTACTAGAAAATTCTGACTTCTCATGTTTACCCCCTTGTAGATAGGAAAATCTAGAATTTTCACACTACATGCAACCCTATCACTTGGTTAGGAATAGTTGTCCCCTTAGGAACTTCTTGACTCCTTTCCTTCTTGGCTAAATGACCTCACGTCATATAAGTCACATTCACAGGTAGACAATTATAACTTATCCTAGTTTACTTATATCTAACACCCCTCATCATCACAGCTATAGTGAATCTAAGTCACAATAAGTTACCATATGTGCTAGACACTTATCTTTAGCAAACCCTTACTTTTGGGTTGCACTAAGATTCTTAGCTTTGACATACAAACTAGATTAACTAACTAGTGTGTGAAAAGCATAGTGTTATGCTTACCTCTTACATAAACACCATCTTAACTTTCCTATAGACTCAACTCATCCTAGTGAAAGAGTCTATCTTAGCTAATGCCTTGTTCAACCTTACTTAAGGAAATAAATGAGCATTTCTCTAGAACTTTGCTTACATAATGAATGTGAGAAGTTTACTAGTCAACATTCATCTTTTTTGTGTATTCTACAATGCACAATGTCTTATTTAACTAGAGACCAAGTACATAACATTCCCTCTTCGAAGCTAAATACACAACGCTATCTCCACTTAAGTGAATCTAACTCAAAGTGGTTGTTACTTGCAACTCTTCGTTGCTTAAGGTTCTAGGTACCTTCCCAAAGGTAATCCATTACTCTTGGATATTCTAAGGCTCATACCTTCCTTTTCCTTACTAGAGTGAACCCTTCAATTGATCCTAGTATACTCATCTCTATTGCACCATCTCATCACATCTTAAGTGATATCTAATGTAACACTAAATTGCCTAAGGTGCTATGTCTTTACCTAGGGCAATCCTTTACTTTTGAATGCTCAAAGGCCTTATGCTTTCTCTTTACTTACTAGGTGATAATTTTTCTTTTAAACTATCCCTATTTGTGTCTTAACATATCTTAGGAAACATATACTAATGATCCCATATAGTCTTGAACTTCAAAACATCAAAAACAACTTTTTGTTGAATTCTATGATGGGCACCTAAGCACTCTCTCCTTGAGCGTCTGGGTGCTCTCTAGGCAGAGTACAGCCTTGTGTTGTTTTCACACCGCAAGCCTTAGCGGTATGGACTAAGCGTCTAGGCATTCTGCGCTCTGATGCACATAAAAACTTCTTGGGCATTGAGCGTCTAAGCGCTCTGTACTGAGTGCCTGAGCGCTATGCACCCTACTACCCGAACATTCATCCCTGCTACATGAGCGTCTAGGAGCTCAGTGTAGGGCATCTGGCGCTCTCTGTATGATAACAATTCTGCAGAATTTTTACAAATTGTTCTATCTATTCTAATTTCTCTTCTTAACTACCAATCATCCAAGATTGGTTTCCTTATGATTTCTAGCACCAATCTAGGCCTCTAAACTTATTGTAACTCTTATACAACCTATAGATTCTCTTAGGCATAGATTCAGTTCTGAAACCATATAACTCCAATCATCATCAAATTCTTTCTCTATGAACTCTAATGGTTGATCTTAAGCCATAAATGGCTATCTTAGACTTGCTGAGCTTAAACTATCCTAACCTAGTCCTTGGAATCAAGAACCAAGCCAAGAACATGGATTTGGCTCTCCAAACCCCTATTTCTATTCAAAATCCCTAACCTTATTAAATAAGAATCAAATAGGAGAAAAACAAATAGAAACCCCTTACCTCTTGAAGAAGATGATAATCTTGAAGCTTGATCCTCTTGCTCTTGTTCTTCCTCCTTCTTATTTTTCCTTTCTTCCCCTTTCTCTCTTCTCTTACTTGATTTCTTTCTTTCTCTATTTTTGTTTCTTTCTTTGTAGCTTTTGCTGCCTTTAACTGAGAGAGAGACAAAAATGAGAAAATGACCATTATATCCCTTTGGATATTTTGCTGTAACATCCTTATCTATTAAGAACACCCGAATTATGCTAATTTAAGTTTTCCATCTTCCAACAACTTAAGAATAAATCATAAGATTCATCTAAATTATTGTTTAACCATTTTCATGATTTTTCATATCTGGTGATAGTCAATTCAGTATTAAATGCATAACCAGTTTGACTAAAAATACCAAACTAACTCAGATTCTCTTGAAACTTTAACTATATCTTACTTAGCTCATTTGTGACCTAGAAACAAACTCTCTATGTTTATTTCCCTCAAGTTTACCTTTAAAGTCATTATCTGAGCCATTTTAAACTACTTTTCAACTTCTGTGTTGTAACTAGGTGCCTAAACGAATTCAGTTTGTCACAAAACTTCACAAGCAGGTTAAGTAAGTTATATACTACCTTTTGAACACATAAACAAGTATAACATGTTACTGAGGGTATTACATTATCCACATGGGATAATCTGTTATTTGGTGCGAACTTGCACCAGATAACAGGGTTTCTCAACCCTTCTCTTCCAAGCTTGCTTTCTATTCATTTTACACTTTAAAAATTCATCATATAGTATATTCAACACAAGATTTAAGTGAAAGAAACAACTAAAATCAATCACAAACCTTCAAGTTGAATATAAACATATGATTCTAACTTCAAACTAAACTTAATAATACCCATATTATCAACCTCACGCTCAACAAGTTAAAATGGTACTTCTCAAGTAAAAAATGACTCTTTTGCATCCTCTAAGATGTAACTAACTCTTTACAACCATTGGGAACACTTACTAATCAAAGAAGATAGATTTTGATTTTCAAAACCCATTTTCTCTAATCATGAAACTAGCTTCATACAAGATGAAACAAGGAAGATAAGTTGAGTAAGAAAATCCCCTACCTCAAGGCATTTGAATGGTAGACTTCAAGTTATGACTTTCCTCTTCATTCTTGTAACATCCCAATACTAAGAACTTAATATATATACCATATATAAGGCGGACAATACTAGCTAGGCTAATTCTAACCTATAAAAATAAACTAACCCATAACATTCATTCACATAAATAATTATGAAGAGCCTGAGCAACAAAAAGCTATATATATACATCATCAGCCTCACAATGGCAAATTGTAATACATAACTTTGTATAACCTCAAAGCAGTATAAAATAAACACATCATATTTATATACAAGAAACAAAGTAAACTACACTAGTTCTTCTGCTTCTTCTACTTCCCTTTACCTGAACCTGGATTTACATGGAAACCTAGATGGGGTGGGAAATCACAATTTCTCAGTATAAGCATTCCAAAACCAGTGTTTATCCATTCGCAATGAGTAAACAACACTAAAAACATAAGATCATGCCTGCAACAGATAAATGAACCACTGCTCAACACTATTAGAATATATACATACACTCTATGTAACATTCACAAGGCAAGCTATAACCTTAACTCATAAGTATACGACAATCAATGATATCAAACAACCACCCATACAATCATAAGACATCATCGAGCAAGCAACAAGTAAGGCAACCACCCATATAGCTACCAACGAATTCAAAGCTTTATGATATGATATATGATTATGCACACACAACGTCTAATAATATAATGATGCAATGCTTATGTAAGTTTTAATTTTAGAAGACACATGCCACTTACTTGTTTTCCCAGAAACCTCTGTTCCCTTGTATATACTAGGTAGGATAGGCAATTAAGCGCTGACACTACCTGGTAATAAGTGGATTCCTTCCCCTCGCCATAGTAAGACTACTACTACCACCCCTATACCGATAACGCTAACCATAATAGTATAAATGCTAGGAGAATTTAGATCCAACACCTCATTCTTAGGCCATATTGCACACCATCTAAGGTTACAATACATAGGAAACAACAAATAGCAAGTTTGAAAACCAATAAACGATGTATTTCACAAATACATATAATCATCACTAGGTCCTTCCTAACCAAGTGACTAAGAAAACTAGCAAACCTCATAAGCAACCTCACTTATCACATAAAGAGCAAAGTCACATTTCTAGTACTTCCTATACCTCAACCTCATCTCACAAGGGAGCAAATGTCATCCATGCATTTCCAACTCTACTTTCTATACAAAGAAGCAACCTATTTATGATAACAAATACAACTAACTAAGCACACTTAGCTTATAACACCTAGTACCTCTCCTCATCACTCCACAAGTGACTCACAAAGCAATCTCATGTTGCTCAAGGTTCTAGGTATTGACCTTTAGCATTCCACTTCGCAAAGGATGCCTAAGGTTTCTCAAATCCCTCACATAATCTAAGTGGTTATTCTCTCTAAGAAATACCACTAATTGTGACTCAACACTAATACTCTTATATCTAGAACCTCACATCATCACTTCACAAGTGAATCCAAAGTCAACCTTAGTTGAACAAGGTTCTAAACGCTACCTTGTTGCATTCCAACACACTTGGATGCCCAAGGTTATCAAGACTCTCCTATGGCATTCCACCATACTATAGAAGCCTAAGGTGTCCCAACACATTACCCCTTGACACTCCACCTCACTATGGTTGTCTAGGGTCCCTCAATTCTATCCCAAGGCTACCTCTGTAACCATTTACAAGTCTAACATATTTATCTAGGGTGTTACAGTTCTCTCCTTTCCCCCTCTTCTTCCTCTTTCGTTTCCCTTTCTTTCTTTTCATTTCCTCTACTTTCAGCTGATCCAGCTATTTGGTCATGAGAGACAATGAGAAAGTTGGTGAGAGATGAGGGGAAAAAGCCCCTAAAGTCAAAAGGAAATATATGATATGTGAGTCACTAAATGACTTTAATATTTCACTGGAAACTTTATATCTCTTAGAAGCACTTTGATCTTACTAAATCAAATTTCTTAACTTCCAACAACTTTAGAATAAATTCTAGGATTCATCTAAAATATTGTTTCACCATTTTCTTAAGTTTCCATATTTGCTGCTAGTCAATCCGGTATTAAAACACTCTCTTTGTGTGCTTAAAAATACTAACTCAGTTTACTCTCAAAGTTTAACTACATCCTCTTTCTCATATTTGTGACCTAGAATTAAATTTTCTTTATTTATTTCCCTTAACTAGGTAATTTATGTCATTTTCTGAGTCATTTTAAGCTATTTTTTGTATTCTATATTATAGTGAAGTGCCTAAATTAACTCAATTTTTTCATAAAAATAATCAGACATGCCAAACAATTATTATGATACCTCTGATTATACATAAGTCTAACATGTTAAAAAGAGGATGTTACAGGTTACATGTAGTATGAGGTTGTAGCTTTTCTTCCCTACAACAGGTAAACACGAGAAACTAGAGTTCCTAGTAAAACATGCTTCGGTCTTAAATGAGCTCAATATGTAAGTATGAATGTATATATGTTTAACTTGGTTTATCTAGTTATTAAAGTTAAACCTTGTAGATAATTTAAGCATATCATTCACTTTATTTGTTAAGATTATCTTTACTTTGTTATGCATGCTTTAGTTATGGGATACCTGTACTGAGAATTGTTGATTCTCGCCCCGTTTGTTATTCCATGACAAATCCAGGTCAAGGCCCTTCCAAGGGTAAGAAGAAAAAGGAGCTGAAAAAACTAGATTAGTTTAGATTTGTTGTTTATAGTACAAAATTTGTATATTATTATATTCACTTTGTAACACATAAAGAGTTATGTATTACATTATGTTGCTTTGAGGCAAAGATATTTGTATGTGTGTGTGTGTGTGTGAATGTTTTTCCGTATTCCCTCAAGGTTCTCTGTAGTGACTTGATTAGTGATTATGGATATATATTATTATGTTAATATGTAGGAAGTGACATTTCTAGTACTGTTTATCTTTGTGTACAAAAGATATATTGAGATATTAGTATTAGGGTATTACATTATGGTATTAGAACAATTCATCTTGTTGAGCCGGGGTATGGATTGACTATGCTTAGGCATGTTTAGGAGTTTGTATTAGGAGTTGTGCTTTTTTTGTCTCTTATGTGAGATATTTTGATGGAATTGCATGATTTGCCTCAAGGTGGAATGTTATTAGCTACTGTTGTACAGTTATATGATATTGAGGCTGATAAACTCAATATGTATTATTCTGTGTGTATAGGAAACTATGGCACCATTGAGGCGAACTAGGGAAATTAGGAACTCACCAACAGAAGGCCTTGATATGGCCGAAGCGGTTATGGCAATGGCCAATGCCATGAGGGAGCAGATGACCATTATCGTTAATGTTATAAGGGACAAGGCAGTTGTTACCGTTATTGCCATGAGGGAGCAGATAACTGTTATAGCTAGGGTGCTTGAAAGGATGGGAGCCAACCAACCTCAATAGCCTACGTAACCTACTTAACCAATACAGGAAGTACAGGGGTGAAGAACTAGAATTTTGTTAATTTATCATAATTTAAGAAGACTAATCCTTCATTGTTCAAGGGGGAATACGACTCGGTACAAGCAGCTGGATGGTTGAAGGAAATGGAGAAGATTTTCATGGTTATGACTTGCTCAGACAATTAGAGGGTTCTTTTTGCTTCCTTCATGATAGAGGGTGAGGCAAAGAACTGGTGGACGAATGCAAAGAGTTTGCTAGATGCATCTAGAACTCCTATCACTTGGGAAGTGTTCAAAATTTCTTTCTTGGAAAAATATTTTCCTTAGAATTTGCAAAGTGCAAAGGAGATGGAATTTCTAAAGCTTGGGCAAGGCGATATGTCAATTGGTCAGTATGTGGCCAGATTTGATGAGTTATCAAAGTTTTCTCCTTATATCAGATTTCATCCAAATGAAGCATGGAAATTAAGGAATAGATGGGAGAATTGCATGATTCTAAAAAAGGATATGAATTTTTATTGTACTTACATATTTCAGGAAGGCAATAATTGTGCTGATAAATTAGCCTCTTATGGTTTAGGAATTCATAGTTTTAGTTAGTGGAATACAATTCTATATTTCATTAGTGATGATTTTTACTATAATAGATATGGTTTGCCTAGTTATAGATTTTCTTAATTGTTTTCATGGGTTAGGTCTATGCCCCCCCCATTTTGGTATTTTTTGTATTCTTTTTTCCTCTTATTAATAAAATGTTGATATGCTGCAGATGATAGGCATTGCTTGGGGTGCCAACATAGTTGGGATGCCTTGCAATGCAGTGATGCTTTTGCATATCTTCTTTGTTTTAAAAAAAAGCATGGAAGTGCATTAAATATGAAGAAAGATTGAGAGACGATATGCAGAGGGCCATTCGACCTCGGGAGATTAGAAATTTCCCATCTTTGGTAAACAAGTGTCAAATTGTGGAAGGTTGTGACAACAAGCTTCATATAGGGCAGAACTCACAAGATTTCTAAAAGAGAAAAAGAGATTATGACAAGAACAAGTAGTGTACTTCTAAATCGAGCAACCCTAAGGGAAAAGGCAATGCGGACTCCAAGGTACCAAGATGTCCTAAATGTAAGAAAGCACATGGAGTTAGACCGTGCTTAGCGGGCCAGTCTGTGTGTTACACGTGTGAACAACCAGGACACTTTTCCAGAGATAGTCCCTAGAAGAAAGAAGATATGCCTACCCCAAAGCCGCTAGCCAAAGGAAAAGTTTAAACTCTAGGTAGGAAAGAGGTGGCCCAATCTTCCGACTTTATTCAAAGTAAAGGCATAATTCATAATCATCTTTTAAATGTCATGTATGATTCAGAAGCATCTCACTCCTTTGTTTCTTATGATTGAGTAAGGATGTTGGATTTGCCTATGTCAGAATTACCATATGACTTGTCTGTTTCCAAACCTATTAGTAAACCAGTCACAACTTCGAAAGTATGTCTTAATTATTGTATAAGAGTAGAAGATAGATTTTTCTTCATAAATCTTATCTATTTACCCCTTGTGGACATAGATGTCATTCTTGGCATAGATTAGTTGTCATCCAATCATGTAGTCTTAAACTGTTTAGATAAGACTTTAGTGTTTCTGTCCGATATACCTACTAGAGTTATTTTTTCCGAGTCTATCTATCTCAATGCTAACTAGGTCAATCGTTGTTTGGTAGAAGGAGCTCTAGGAAATGTTCTTCTTTTCTCCTTGAATGCAGAGGTTGAGCAAACCTAGGGAATATACTTGTGGTGAGGGAATACCTAGAGGTATTTCAGAGTGGTGTAGCTGAGTTGCTACTAGAGAAAGAAATAGAGTTTTCTATAGATTTAGTGTCAGGTACATGACCTATATCTATAGCACCCTATAGGATGGAACCTCCAAAGCTACCAGAGCTCAAGAAACAAATAGAGGAGTTGTTGGACAGGCAATTCATTAGGCCTAGTGTTTCTCCATGGGGAGCACTAGTGTTACTAGTGAAGAAGAAGGATGGTACCATGAGGTTATATGTCAACTATAGACAGTTGAACAAGGTAACCATCAAGAATAAGTATTCGTTTCTTAAGATAGATGATCTAATGGATCAATTAAGAGGAGATTCAATGCTCTCCAAAATTGATCTAAGATCTGGATATCATCAAATCAGGGTTAGGGAAGAGGATATCCCTAAAAATGCTTTTAAGACTAGGTATGGGCATTATGAATATCTTGTGATATCCTTTGGGTTGACACATGCACCAATGATGTTCATGGATTACATGAATAGGATTTTTAGACCCTACCTAAACAGGTTTGTGGTAGTGTTTTTTGATGATATCTTTATCTATTCCAAGATAATGGAAGAACATGAGCAGCATGTAAGGATAGTTTTGGAGATTCTCAAAGAGAAGAAGCTTTTTGCCAAATTATCAAAGTGTGAGTTTTGGCTAATAGAAGTATCATTTTTGGGCCATGTAATTTCTAAAGGAGGAATTTCAGTGGACCCCAGTAAAGTTGAGGCAGTGTTACAGTAGGAGAGACCTACCACTGTGACTGAGATTAGGAGCTTCATATGCCTAACTAGGTATTAACGAAGGTTTATTAAGGGATTTTCTCAGTTAGCGCTACCATTGACTAGATTAACTAGGAAAGGTAGTACTTTTGAATGGACTCAGGATTGTGAGAATAGTTTCCAAGAGCTGAAGAAAAGGCTGACCACTACACTGGTTTTGGTAATTCTGAATCCCCATAAGAACTTTGAGGTATTTTGTGATCTTCAAAGATGGGTCTAGGGTGTGTTCTAATGCAAAATAGGAAAGTAGTTGCGTATGCATCGAGGCAGTTAAGGCCACACAAAGAGAACTACCCTATGCATCATTTGGAGTTTGCTGCTGTAGTGTTTGCCTTAAAGATTTGGAAACATTACCTCTATGGAGTCCAATTTGAGGTGTTCAAAGATCATAAGAGTTTAAAGTACTTGTTTGATCAAAAGGAGCTAAACATGAGATAGAACTACAGCATATGTAGTGGCTAATGCACTAAGTAGGAAATCCCTACATGTGTCTTGGATGATGGTCCAAGAGAGTGAACTTGTCAAGAGATTCAGGAATTTAAGTCTCGTGGTGACTGTGATGTCACATAGTCTCTTTGTGAGCAGAGTGGACATAGTAAATGACTTAAGGATTCAAATTTTAGAAACTCAAAATGAGGATGAAGCTCTAAGGGACATTAGTGAGCAGATCTTCTTAGGAACCCAAAAGGATTTTGATATGACTGATGTGGCATCTTTGTGTTCCTTAAGCATCTTACACTTTAAGCAAATTTTCTTTTCGTTAAAGGTTTCCAAAACCACCTTAAGATGCTGCTCATGGTCCTCCAGTGTCTTGGAATAGATTAGGATATCATCAATAAACACCACAACAAGCTAATCTAGGTAGGGTCTAAAGATCCTATTCATGTAATTCATGAACACTACCGGTGCATTCATCAACACAAAGAACATCACGAGGTACTTATAATGCCCATACCTAGTCCTAAAAGCGGTTTTAAGGATATCCTCTTCCCTAACCTTTATTTGGTGATATTCAGACCGAAGATCAATCTTTGAGAAAATCAAAGCTCCTCTCAGTTGATCCATATGATCATCTATCCTAGGCAACAGATACTTGTTTTTGATGATTACCTTGTTCAACTATTTATAATCCACACAAAGCCTCATGGTACCATCCTTTTTCTTCACTAGTAACACAAGTGCTCCCCACGGAGAAATACTCGGCCTAATAAATTGTTTGTTCAATAAATCCTCGATTTACTTCTTGAGTTTAGCTAACTGTAGTGGTTCCATCCTATAGGGTGCTATAAAGATAGGTCTCGTCCCAGACACTAAGTCTATAGAAAACTCTATTTCTCGTTTAGGTGGCAACTCCACTATATCACTCGAGAATACTTTAAGATATTCACTCACCACAGGTATATCACCTAAGCTTTTGCTCAACCTCAACATTTAGGGAAAATAAGAGAACATATCCTAGAGTTTCCTTCTTTAAATAGAGATTAACCTGATTCGCATTGAGATATAGTGACTCAGATGGAACGACTTTGATAGGTATATCCGACAAGAAAACCACAAATTTATCTGACCAATTCAACACTACATGGTTAGCGGACATTCAATCCATGCCAAAATGATATCAATATCTATAAGAGGCAAACAAATAAGGTTTACAAGAAAAATCCTATCTTCTACCATTACACTACAATAAAGACACACTCTGGATGTTGTAACAGGTTTACTGGTGGGAGTAGATATAGATAAGTCATATGAAAGTTTAGACATAGGTAAATCCAACATATTCACATAATCATTAGAAACAAAAGGAGTGGGATGCTCCTGAATCATACAATACAGCTAAAAAATGATCATGAATTATGCATTTACCGTGGATAAAGTCGGAAGACTAAGTCACCGCTTCACCACAAAGAGTGTAAACTCTCCTTTGGCTTGTGGTCTCTGGGTAGCCACAATTTCCTTCCACAATGGACACTCCTTAACAAAATGCCCAGGCTGCCCATACATAAAGTATACTGAGCAAGGATGGTCTCCATGCTATTTCACAAACTTAGAACACTATGGTCCCGCAAATTCCTTCTGAACCTACTTGCCTTTCTCCTTAGGAAAGCTAGGTTTAGAGTCTCCCATCTTGAACTTTTCATCACCTCGCTTCCTTTTTCTAAAAGCTTTGTGACTTCGGCTCCACTAAAGGCTTCCTATCATGTCCTTCTATTATCCGACATTTATTCACTAGGGTAGCAAAGTTCTGAATCTCAAATGGTTGGATGGCTTTCTAGATGTCCTCTTTCAATCCTTCCTCAAACTTAACACATTTCCAAGACTCATTTGGGTTAAGCTTGATGTAAGACAAAAATTTTGACAACTCGTTGAATTTGGTCACATACTGACCAACAGACATGTCTCCTTGCTCCAACCTAAGAAATTTCATCTCCTTTGCATTATGTTGATTTTGTGGAAATAACTTCCCCAATAAAGAATTCTTGAAGATCTCCCATGTAACAAGAGTTCCTGATGCCTCAAAAGATCCCTTGACGTCCATCCACTAATCATTTGCTTCTCCCTCTAGCATATAAGAAGTAAAAAGCACCCTTTGCTCGCCCGAGCAAGCCATGACAGTAAAAATCTTCTCCATTTGCTTAAGCCAACCCTTTGCTCTGACTGGGTCGTACTCCCCTTTGGAAAAAGACGGATTAGATTTTCTAAACTGTGAGAGGTCTTGGAAGTTCTCATTTCTCCCAACTACCTCTTGGATTGGTTGCCCCGGTTGATGTGGTGGTGGTGTAGGCTGTTGATGTTGAGTCATGCCCATCCTCTCAAACATCCTAGTAGTCGTAGTTGTTTACTCTTTGATAGCCTCAGCAGTAGCGGCTATCTACTCTCGCATAGCATCAGTGGTAGCAATTGTTTATTCTCTCATTGTATTAGCCATTGCCATATGTAACGCTCTAAAAAAATATTCTCAATATAACTTGTATATAAAGACATAACGTATTAAACATGTTACTTCTAGTCTTACTTTCTTACTAATCCCAAATAATTAAACAATTATAAAAGAGAGCCATAAGTAAAAAGTTATACACATAAACAGCATTAGCCTAAAAAGGCAAAGTGTTATACATACAACTTTATGTTCTCAAAGCAAATATAACTAAAAACATCCACTTTGCTTATAAAAGAAACAAAGTAAACTAATCTATATTAATTATTCTGTTCCTTTATCTCCTTACCCTTTGAAGGACATTGACTTGCTATTACCATGAAATTACAGAAAGGGGTGAGAACATACAATTCTCAGTAATATTCATACATTTCATGGCATTAAATAATGTAAACTGCATACATATTAAGATAAACTATAAAAAATAACAACATTATACAATCACCCATACAACTATATAATGTATAGGAAACTAATCTATCACGATATTATACCATAGATTATACTAGAACTTCCATAATATCTGCATATTATGTTCATTCACTCATCACTACTTCACTTCCTCTCTCAGGAGTAACTAATACACAATAGTAAATGACTATCGCCAACTGATCTTAACTTACTTATGTCTAGTTTACCTTATCCTCATCACCTCTTATGTGACACTAGATGCAACTCTGTGTTGCCTAAAGGTCTAGATATCTATCTATGGCAATCCATTACTATTGGATGCACTAAGGTCTTTTACATGCTAGGTGGTTTTTCCTTTTTTTGAAATATCCCTAAAAGTGTCTTGACACACTTAAGAAAGTATCTAACATTGTTCCCAACTAATTGAGAAGATCAAAATGTCCAAAATAATGTACTTGACAGAGTAATGCTTTATTCTGCCCAGCGAAGAGTGCTTGAGCACTCTGCGCCTTGGAGCTTGAGCGCGCCACATGCTGCTACGCACATGACTAAGGCTCTTGAGCACCGGTGCGTAGTAGAAATTCTACATAATGTGCTACTATTCCATTGGAAGCAAAGTAGCTTCTAAGCTATCAAAAATGGATCCAAGGTGATTTCTAGTTTCACCAACAACCCCTAAATATGTTGTAACACTTATACAACCTATTGATTCAATTAACTTTGGATTAAAACTCAAAATCACCTACTTAGTTGTTCAATGGCCAAATTCCCACTTTAGGGACTAATTGGTGTTTTTCTTGGATAATCTCATCCATCTAGCATCCATTGAGCAGAAACTAACTCATCCCAATCAATGAAAGCTAAAACAAACAAGAAAACAAATTCTTGAATTCTTAATCCTAGTTCCATTCCATTTGACCTAACATTTTACAATGAAAAGGATGAAGAACAAATATGAGATTTAAGGATAGAAACCCCCTACCTCAAGTATGGAAAATCAATTTTGAAGCTTTATGCTTTGATCTTTATCTCCATGCCCTTTCCCTTTGATCTTCACTTGCTCATCTTTCTTTTCACCCTTTTTTCCCCTTCGGCTCCCACTTTCTTTTCTCTTCTCTCATTTTCTATTTTCTTCTTCCTTTGTGTTCTGGAACCGTGGGACTTAAAGGGAAATAATGAGCCAAAGCCCAACTTTGGCACTTAAGCTTAAAGCTGGAATTTATATCTACTAAGGGCACTTGAATTACACTAAATCAAGTTTTCTAACTTTTAAAAACTTTAGAATAAATATTAGGATTCATCTAAATTATTATTTCACTAATATTCTATTTTTTCATATCTGCTGCTAGTCAATCAGACTTTAAAACACGCAACCAGTATTCCTAAAAATACTAAACTAATTATGATTATTCTCAAATTTTAATTACAGTTTCTTATGCCTATTTGTGACTTAGAAACAAACTCTCTAAGTTTATTTCCCTTATCTTAATAATTTATGCTACTATCTGAGTCATTTCAGGCTACTTTTCATACTCTAATTTGCAACTAAGTGCCTAAACTAACTCAATTTGTCACAAAACTTAACTGACATGCCATACAAGTAATATGCTACCTTTGGTAACCATAAACTAGTCTATCATGCTTTTTGAGATGTTACACCATAAAGGCTCCAACCATGTCCGAGCCTTCATTAGCTGAGTTCCTATTTCCGCAGGTTTGCCTTGGAGACGCCATAGTTTCCTATAGACACAGAACAATGCATATTGAGATGATTAGTCTCAATATCATGTAACCATGCAACAATAGCTAAAAATAGTCATACCAAAGGCAAGTCATGCAGTTCTATCAAACATCTCATGCAAGAGACAAAGAAATACACAATAAACAAAGGAACTCCTAAAAATTCCTAAGCATAGTCAGTCGATACCCTGGCTCAACAAGATGAACTGCTCTGATACCATAACATAACACGCTAATACAATTATCATAAAATAATTGAAATATTTCAAGATAAAGCGTATCAAGTATGTCACTTCCTAAATATACATAAAAAATAAATCCATAATAACTTGTGTAGTTATTATAGAAAGCCACGAGGATTAAAAAAAAAGGTTATATACATGTACATCACTATCTAAAATGCCACACTGTAATACATAAACTTTTACAAACTAAAAGCAAAGTAAATAACTACAAGCTAATACATAAAAAAAATAATAATAAAACTAAGTCTTTTGCTTCTTCTTGCCCTTTCCCTTTGAAGAGTCTTGACCTAAATTTACATGGAAACACAACAGGCTAAGAATTCATAAAATGCTCAGTATGAGTAAAACAAAACTAGCAGTTATTCCTTCACAACGAATAAACCACTAAACACAACAGAGTATATTTGCAATAGCTAAAAGAACCTCAAATCATAACTATAAGAATATTTACATACACATTATGTAAAACTCATAACGTAATCTGTAACATCCTCTTTTTAGACATGTTAGACTTCTATATAGATACTAAGGTAGCATATTACTTGCCTGACATGCATGTGAAATTTTGTGACAATTTGAGTTAGTTTAGGCACTTTGCGACAGCACATAAGGTAAAAAGTAGCTTGAAATGACTCAGATAATGACATTAATTGCTCATATGAGGGAAATAATAATGGATGATTTTTCTAGGTCATAAATGCATGAATTGTGATGTTGTTAAAGTTTCATTATAATCATATTTAGTTTAGTATTTTTAAGCATACTGCTTATGTGTTTTAATACCAGATTGCCTAGTAGCAGATATGAAAAATCATGAAAATTATAAAATAATAATTTAGATGAATCTTAGTATTTGTTCTAAAGTTGTTGGAAGTTAGGAAACTTTATTTCACAGAATCTAATGTTCTTAACAAATATAATGTTCCAGACAGACATTTAAGTCACTTTGTGACTCAAACGTTCCAACAACTTCTTTCTCTTCGCTTTCTTAGTTATTTTCTCTCCTTTTACACTTGTTTTCACTATTCTCTCACGTTCACACCAACAACAGAAGGATAGGAGGAAAATCGAAGAAAGAAATAAGAGGAAAAGGTAAAAGAAAAGGGAAGGAAGAGAAAAGTAAAAAGGAAAGCCAAAGTTTGAAGATCAACAGCACTACAAGAGGTACGGGTAGTGTGTTTATGAGCTTTTTTTCTCCATAACTTCATCTTTTCTTCATGTTTTGTTCATGGTTAAAAAGTGAGTTCTTAGGGAGATTATGTTATTTTATTACTTGGTTACTATCTTTAATGGCTGAGTTGGTCTATTGTGAATTTAATCTATACATGGACAATGAATAGAAATTTAGAAAAATCCATTTGGAAGCTTAGGTTTAAAGTTGACAAAAAGGTGGAGCAAGCTCTTCATTTTCTAGGTCAGGAATCCATACTAGGTGAGTTGAAGGTGAGCATGAAGATTTAACATGCTTAGAGATCAATTTTAGGATTGAAAACCACTTAGAACCTGAATTCAAAGGTTTGAAGATGGTTAGAAAATCAATGGAATAGTAATTAAAGTTGCAAAGGCCTGGCAGCTAAGCACCCAGCTTTTGGCGGCTTAAGCGCCCAAGGCCAGAGAGCTCATAGACTGGCTTTGGAAGCCACTGATTAAACGCCCAGAAAATGAGCACTTAAGTGTGCTAGTCCAGAGGTCTCAGGTACTGAGCGATTAAGCTCTCAGAGTTGGGCGATTAAGCACCCAATGACAGACAGAATGTGGGAGGCTTTCTATCATGCAGTGACTACGTACCCAGAAAGTGGGCGACTAGGCGCCCAAAGGCAGATAGTTCTAGGATTTATATCCTGAAGAACTTGAGTTTCTTACTTGTTAGGATTATTTATTCATGCTTTTTAGAGTATGTTAAGGGATTACTAGAGGTAATTCGATAAGGTAATGATACTTTAGTATGAATATGAAATAGCTTGGTTCTTTAGTGAGCCATGATAACTAAAGTAGCTTGGTTCCTTAAGTTGGACCTTGCTAAGCTATAGCTTGATTCTTAAATGACTCATGGATATGAATTAGCTTGGATTCCTTCAATGGACCATGGAAATGCATGCAGCTTGATTCTTTAATGGATCATGGTATTTTTAGCAGCTTGAGTCTTTAATGATTCATAGGTGTGTATGTAGCTTGACTTCCTTATTTGTTAATGTATGAGCTTTTATAACATTTTTTACTTCATAATATTAAGATTGTATATTTATTGTTATAAATGATGGTATTGGAATACTTATACTGAGGATTATGAACTCTCTCCCCAATTATGTTTTCATATAATTTTAGGTCAAGGTTCTTCAAGGGAAAAGAGAAAGAAATAAATCGATATAATAGCCTTTTTCTTATGTCAAAGCTTTGTATTTTGTTTACTTGGTCTTTGAGATAAATATATCTTGTATTACAATTGCCCTTCTGAGGCTAGATACGTATAAACATTTATCTTTATTTCCTTTGAGGCTCTCCATAATGACATGAATGCTCTTATGGGCTTTCTTTTATGTTTACAAAATAGAAGTAACACGCTTAACTCTGTTTGCTTTCATATATTCTTGAATATACTATGGTACCTAGGGTTAGGGTGCTACACAAACAATACCGTTAACACAACTTTTATACCAACAGGAACAGAACAACTGCCAATTGTAACATCCACTAAAATATGTTAGACTTGTAATTAGTTATAGAGGTAGCTTAATACTTTCTTAACATGTCTATTTAATTTTGTGATAACATGAGTTAGTTTAGGCACTTTGCTGCAACTCAGAAGGTGAAAAGTAGCTTAAAATGACCTAGATATTACCATAAATGGTTTAGCTAATGGAAATAAATGTGGATAATTTGTTTCTAGGTCACAAATGTGTGAACTGGGATATGGTTAAAATTTGAGAATGATCAAAGCCAATTTGGTATTTTTAAGCATACTAGTTGTGTGTTTTAATGTCGGATTGACTAGTCATAGATATGGAAAAATATGATATTGGTTAAACAAGGTCTTTGATGAATCTTAGAATTTATTTTAAACTTGTTAGAAGTGAGAAAGGTTGATTTGGAGGAATCTAAGTATTCTTAGCAGATATAAGTTATACTGTAAAATATCTAATTTTCCAAGACTTTCACGACTGAAACCAGCCACTTTCCTTGACCTTCTATGTGATATTTGTTTCTCATTTCTCACTTTCTCTCTTCTCCTCATGGATGAAACACAAGAGCAACAATGGAGGATGTGCAAAGTGGAGAAAGGGAAAACAAGGAGCAAAAGAGGAAGAGGAAATCCAAGATCAAAGTTTAAAGCTTGAATCTCCATCCTTGCAGCACCAAAAGGTAGGGTTTTTGAGTTCAAAATAGCATTTCCTTCTCATCTCCATCTTTTATGCTTGGTTGGGGTATAATGGGTCAAAATGAGATTTTGAGGTGTTTTGAGTGATTTTCTTGCTTGAATGTGTTTTAAGGGTGGTTTATGACTTGTTCATAGTATGAGTTTGGGTTAGAAACTTAGAACTCTTCATTTGGATCTTTAATGCACAAAGTGAGAAAATGGGTGTTTTGGATGATTGATTAGTTCATGAATCCAAATTTGATGAAATGAGTTAGTGGTTAATGTTTCCTTGGTGTTAGTGAACATTTTAGGGATTTAAAATCACCTAGAAACAAATTTGGAGTGACAGAAATTCGTGATTTGCACCAATAGAATAGTGCAGCCATCTGCAGATTTGCTGTTGGGCAGCCAGCGCCTAGGCGCTGGGAGTTGGGCGCTCTGGTGCCCAATGCCCAGAGGAATTTTCTTTCAATTTCACGCGATGGGCACCCAGGCACCAGCGGCTAGCGCTCAAGCGCCCATTGTCTAGAGAGTTTTACTTGATGCAATTGTCTGAGTGCCTGAGCACTGGGTTTATGAGTGCCCAAGTGTTGAGACAGAGCAGAGAAAAAATTTAGCATGTGTTGCTAATTGAATTCCCTAATTGATGGGATCATTTATGCAAGTTTTTTAGAGTGTAATGAGAGACTTTTGAGGATATTTCTTGGAAAGAATTATCAACTTGCATATATGAAAAGTTTGTGAATTTTAGACATTCAAAGTGTGATAGAATGCCTATGTTAGTATTGAGAACCTTGATCCACATGAGGAACACCCCGAAAATTATTTGTTTCATGATAAATAGTAATTGTATAATATTTGTAATTTTTGTGAATTTTTTTGGATTTTTTCAAAACTGTTGTTTATTTTAATATATTTCTCAATTTACGTGCATACTGAGCGGAGTTGGGAAAATGAAATATTTTCCCCGAGGCTAGTAGACCTTGAACTGTGGAAACGTCAATGGGGGATCTTACTAAACCCAAGGCCAGGCATAGTTTACGAGCTTTATGTTTTACAAGATTTTATCTGATAAATAAAATTGCAGAACATTCTGTTAAATAAAAATTTTGCAGTATGCTCTATGTGGAAATAGGTTTGCCCCAATGATTTAATATGTTAAGTTTTGATGATGACAAATACAAGACAAAAAGAATGATGCTTATGCTTTATAGTTGTGCTTAATAAATGACAACTGTATCACAAAAGAATGTTGATCATGTTACATAGATGTGTTTAATGAGATATATTGTATCATGCATGATGATGTAATTTATCTAATTATATTTCATTTAATAATCATGCAATGAGATATATGTGACATTCATCATATAATATATCCAATAATGCATTATATGAGTTGTATTGAATTAATATTGGATTTGATTCTATTTTGATGAAAATGTGTAAAGTGTTTTTTGTTGCATCTTATATAGGCATATCTATTTGTAATTGATAAATATCTCATTTGAATATGTCTATGAAAGTCTTATATGCATGTTAGACTAACTATAGTTATACATTTATAAATCATGCATATGAAGATATTGAGTTATGAATTTGGACTAACTATGCTTGTTTTAAGTGAGTAATACTTTCTAGGATAGTCCAAATACCAAAAGTGAGCATTGCAACAAGAAAATAAAAAGATCACAACTATGATCAACTCAAGAAGGATGAAAATAATAAAGATGTTCCAAGCTTGTGCAAGACATGAAGAGAAGAAAATTTCGGAAGCTTGGATTACATCAAGAAGCGAAAGGATTGAAAGTGCAAAGATTAAGTCCCAAGGTTCTTCAAGAATAGCTTATAGGACTTAGATCTTGTGTAAAGGTAAAAAGGAATCACACTAAGCTCAAACAAGTTTTAAACATCTTTATAAGTGTTTCTAAAATGTTTAAATGCCCAACAAAATGTTCTTAGAAAGCTAGCCTTTGTCGTATTTCTAATCTGTGAAAATTAGTCAAGTTTGTGTTTTGTAAAACTGACATATAGTTACTCTTTTGATGATAACTTTCAAACAACTTTGAGTTTTGCTGTGAAATTTTGCATATGAAAATAGACTCAAATAGCTTTCCAATGAGTGGTCATTTGCTTTAAACGGATAGGAAATGAAAAAGTTATGACCAATTAAAGTTTGAGTTTTGAAAATCTGACCTTTGGTTTTTATTTTCATCATATCTTTCACAATACTTTGAGTTTTATTTTGAAACTTCTTTCATATGAAAATAAACTCAAAGATATTTCCAATGAGTGGTCATTCGCTTTAATCGGATAAGAAATGAAGAAGTTATGACCTTTTAAAGTCAGTTTTCAAAACCAGAAAATGCTTTAATCGATTACACATGCCATTTAATCGATTACAACGTTGACAGAAACCGTGTAATCGATTACAGGAAGTGTGTAATCGATTACAAAGTGCCCAGAAAGCTTGTAATCGATTACATGAAGCTTGTAATCGATTACCAAGTACCAGGAACGCGTCTAACGGGTATAAACGACTAGTTTTCATAGAAAATCATTATAAAACACTACCAACGGCTATTTTATCACTTGGGCTCTATATATAAGTGTTGTATGAAGTTTATACACCTCTTAAACACTAGAATTGATCCTTGAATCATCAAAATCATATTTTGAGCTTTAAAGTGTGAATCCTTTATACCCATTGAGCTTCAACTTGTATTATCCACTCTTGAGAGAGTTTTCTATCATTCATACTTTGTTCTTCAAGTTGTATATTCACTTTTGTGAGAGTTTCTATTCTTTCTATTCACCTTGAAATTATTGTAACAGGGTGAGGTATACCTCAAGAGAGAAAAGGGTGAGGTATGTCAAAGGTGTTGTGAGTGCTCTTGATTGTAAAGGTCATCAAGCACCTATGAAGCTTGAAGAATTGGAGGCTCTAGCACAAGGGTGAGGTATCCCAAGGTGTGAGGAGTGCTCTTGTATGTACAAAGGTTCTCCTAGCACCCGTGAAGTCTAGGAGATAGTGAAGAAAAACTCAAGTTAAGCTTGGGGACTGGATGTAGGCCACAAGTGGTTGGTGGCTAAAACAAGATAAATTCTTGAGTTTGATTCTCTCTTTCCTACACTCTTTAAATTTAGTATTTGGTGAAATATATTTATCTATTGCATATCTTGATGTTTTGATTGTTACAACTTGATATCTAGCTTATTCACTTAGTTCATCATATATCCCAAGTTGTATTTGAGTAATCCTCAATAGTTGTACATTTATTAGACTTATTCTGCTACATTTTTTAATTGAATGATTCAAAATGCATAATTTGTCAAAGTTGCATTAAAACCAGTCATCACCCAATTCACCCCCCTCTTGGGTAATGGTTGCCATGGCTAACAAGTGGTATCAGAACTTCGTGCTCTGCTAAAAGCTTAACCGCTTGGAGTTAAAGATCCTTGTTTGTTTGGCAACCATTAAAAGCTTTTCAAATGGAAGGTTTTGAAATTAATAAACCACCATTCTTTGATGGTGTGAATTTCGTTTATTGGAAAGCAAGAATGGAAATTTATATACAATCTATTGATATTGATTTGTGGGATATTGTGCTTAATGGATTTAATTACAAATCGAAACAAACTTGGAATGCCTATGAAAAGAAATGTTTTTCTTTGAACATTAGAGCTATGCAAATTTTGAGAAGTAGTTTAAATGATGATGCTTATGCTATAATTAAGAATTGCTCTAGTGCTAAAGATATATGAGATGCTCTTGATTCTATCTATTTTGCTAATAATGATTTTGTGTATAAAGTTGTATATAGAGAGCAAGAAGAGCAAAATCCTCTAGAGGAAGACAACATTGAAAAATGTCATCAAGAACATGTTCAAAGCAAGAAAATGAGCCCAATGTCTCTTGGTGATGATGGTGCTCAATTTGAAGAAGAGGCAAAGCAAAACAAAATTGATGAGGAAGATGGTGATTCCCTTAAAGAGCCAAATTTGCTAGAAATTGAGACTACTTTATATATGGCTAAAAAGGACCTTGAGGTAAATAATGTTAAACCATATTATAGTCCTTCCTATGATGAGCTAAAATGTGCATATGATGAATTGCATGATGGTTTGTTACTTTTAGAAAAGAAAAACTCATCTTATTTGGAAAACATTTCCTCCATTGAAAATGAAATTGATATCTTGAAAAATGAATATGCTTTTCTTGATGAGGAAATGCCTTTAAAATGTGAAACCTCAACTTCTTGTGAAAAATATATTAATTTAGAAAATCAAGTTGAGGACTTATCTTCTAAATTTTCTAAAGCTAATAATTCTATTTGCTTACAATCCATATGTGTTAGTAAGAATGAAATTGATGTTATTCCACATGAAAATTCAAGCAAGGCTTATGGCAAAAATAGTTTAGAATGTAATAACAATCAAAGGCTCAAGTTTTTCAAAAATGATCTTCAAAGGATCAAGCCATCATTGAATTCACTTGTTTGCAACTTTTGTGGTCATCTAGGACATATTTCTCATTTATGCAATTATAGAAGAAATTCTTATATGAGAAATAATATGAATGGGTTCCTAAAGATTCTAACTGCCCTAGTACTAACATTGAAGGACCCAAGATGAAGTGGGTACCAAAATGTCCTCCTAGTGTTTTAATTATACAGAAAACTTCTCAAAAGGATGGACAAATTGGTCAAGTGAAAAAATCATCAAGGAGAATGCTTCCAAAGCCCATTGGTAGAAGTTTTGATCGAAGAAGGAAGATGACTTCAACCAAAGTTTCTCAAGTACAAAATGTGGAACTTGCAAAGGTCAAAACACCAAAAGAGAAGCAATGGGTAAAGAAAAGAGTTACCTTGATTACCAAGGCCAAGGTATCAAATGTTTTTACCTCTTATGCACATTCACTTAAAAAGACAATGAATATGAGGTATATTCCTTGTAGGCCGTAGGTAAATGATAGAATCATGTGCACTTGATAAAATATGAATATTTTCTTTAGCACATGATTATATTAATTCTTGTTTATATCTTAGTACATGAGATTCTACAATGCCTAGGTATGCTTGCTATGATTTGAATTATCTATATATCATGAAAGTAAGCTTACTTTTGGTTATGTGCTTAATGGTAATTGATTATTTAAATATGTTGTGCTCAATTTACATACTATGGAAAATTTGATATTTATGAGAGCATAATAGATTAATGATCAATGACTAACCTCTATGGATCCAAAATTGGCGGATACCAAAGAAAATGCTTTGAATTGTGTTGTAAGGTGACCATTAGCTCAAGTATGCTTTGAAGTGAAATACAATCATGCTACTTGAGGTTGTGAAAACTTAAAATGGTCCAAGTTCTCCAAGAGTAATGAAAACATAAAAGGATGATATAGAGAACCATAACATTCTCAAGGAGCCTTGAGGCATGGAAGTTGGAGTCACCTACAAAAACTCAAAGAGTACACTTTTAGTGACATCATTCTCTTATCCTTATTTAAGCTTTAAATTGAATATCATATGATATTTGGATAAGTAGAGATTTGTTTTTATGCCTTAACATGCCTTAAGTTGTACTTTTCTAACATTATGTTTTAAAAGTATCTTTACATATGCTAACATGCTAGATAAGTACATACCTTATTTGGAATGACATTTTTGATGATAATATTTCTTATCTTGAGCTTGTGACCATCTCTCTTTATTCAAATATAAAAGTTCACATGCTCATAAGTAGTTTTAATCTTTTCTCTTTGATGCTTAATTGTCTTATATACTCACTTGGAGATTGGAAAGTAAAATGTTATATGTTTTCTTATTTGAAATTGCTTGATATATTCATATCTTGAAAATAAGAAGTAAATGATTCATTTTTGTGCCTTGAACTTGCCTTTGAACTTCAATATTCTTTTTAATGAAGTATATCTTAAAATGAATCATAAATGATCTCAAAAGTTATAGTTCCATGATTTTTCAATTCTTTTATTACAATAAGGGACTTTTTGTTCTTGACTGGCATGTGTGCGTACTAAAATTTTTTACTTGATATTACATGTCTAACATGATCATTATTTGCCCCAAAATACTTATATAAGTTTTGATATTGATCATGTATTTCTTGATAAACTTGAATCATGCCTTAAAATATTTAATTCATATTTGTGGATTCAAGTGCATATGTGCTTCATGCATTCTTGTTAGAACTAACATTGCATGGTTGATAATGTAATACATGTTTTACATTATATATCAATCTAAATTATGCTTGTAAATGAGATTCAATGATATTTGATGCTAACCTATGTTTTAGAGAATTTTTAAAGTTAGCTTTGCAAGTATCTCTATGTGCTTCAAGTATAACCATCAAATATTAAAGTGTCAAGCATATGTGGATAAATGAGAAAAGTTGAATGAAAAGGGACATGAGGAAACTTTCTTCAAGTGCAATGGAATGAAATACTCAATGGAAGAAAGTACGAACTCAAAGGACCTATAAATGAAGAACATTCTAAAGGAGCATCACTTTCTATCTAACCCAATAAGTATCTCTATCCCTAAACTATTGTGATATTCTATATGCTATGGATTATATGATACTTATTGATAAATTGATCTTAAAAGATTAGATGTTTTCCTTACATGAGAAGTATGCTTAGCATTGACAAAGTGCTTAATTGGATATTAACTTGCTAATTTTATCATTGCATATATGGTTGATATTAGTTCTATACATTCTTTGATCCCTATAGCATATTTCATCAAGATGAATATTTGATATCTATGATTCTCTTAATTTATGGTTTCTTAGTGATATAACACCTATGAGAATCATACTCTTGTTTTGAAAAAGAATTTCTATTTTGATTAAAAATATTTTTTAAAAGAAGCTTTTCAAGTTCCATATCTTTGAGAATCTTTTGAACTTGTCTTAAGATTTAAAAAGTATTATCATCTCCTAATTGTCTAAAAAATTTTGGAAATCATTTCATTTGTGCTATAAATATAGTATTCTCTTCATTGCTTTGAAATGTTTATTAAATCTTGAGAGAGTATTTAAGAAAGTTTCCAAATAAATCTTTTGAAATGTTCTATAGAAATCAATCTTCATACTTCAAAAGATAAGTCTTGTTCTTCAAAAGTGTTTTACCTTTTCAAGGCTCTTGTTTAATGTGAAAAAGAGGAGATGTACTTTCAGATACTCTTTTGACTTGGATTTGATCACTCTCAAGGAATATGTGTTTTCAATATAAAACCCTTCTACCTTTCTAAAATGCTTTTGGAAATGTAATGTATTATTATAAAATTCTTTTTGAAAGGGGGAGAAGTTTTTAAAATGGTTTGTGATTGATGGATTAAGAATATGTATTTTTGCCTTGCTTTTCTTTATGGTAATATGCTTACATGGTCTTGGCATGCATATTTCCCTTTATCTATCTTGTGCTTTAATAAGGGGGAGCTTATCTTGCTTATCTTATATATCTTTCTTCCATCTCCTTGTTGACTATAAATATATGCATAACTATGTTAAACTATTATGTTTAATATTTTGATAATATGCATATTTTGAAGAGGAGCCTAGTTCTTAAATTGTTGTTTATATCGCTTGGCTTACATCATTGTTTGACATAAAGTGCTTTATTGTTAATACTATTAACATGTCAGCAAAAATCATCTCTTATTGTCTTTTCCTCTATCAATGAAAGAAGGTAAACTTTCTTAAACTTCATATCTTTTGATTCTTTCATTGAGAAGATCCTACCCTTCTTGACAAGATGAGTTTTATCTATAGGGGGAGAAAATATTATATTTCCTTCCTAAGCCTTTTTGTTGATGTCAAATAGAGGGAGTGAAAATTGGAAAGAAAAAAATGTTTTTTGTGCTTATTGCTTGATATGCTTACATAATATCTATTCTTCTACATTGCTCAACATATTTTCCTTTGGTGATTTGTTATCATCAAAAAGGGGAAGATTGTGGAAATAGGTTTGCCCCAATGATTTAATATATTAAGTTTTGATGATGACAAATACAAGACAAAAAGAATGATATTTATGCTTTATAGTTGCGTTTAATAAATGACAAATGCATCACAAAAGAATGTTGATCATGTTATATAGATGTGTTTAATGAAATATATTGTATCATGTATGATAATGTAATTTATCTAATTATATTTCATTTAATAATGATGCAATAAGATATATGTAACATTCATCATATAATATATCCAATAATGCATTATATGAGTTGTATTGAATTAATATTGGATTTGATTCTATTTTGATGAAAATGTGTAAAGTATTCTTTGTTGTATCCTATATAGGCATATCTATTTGTAATTGATAAATATCTTATTTGAATGTGTCTATGAAAGTCTTATATGCACGTTAGACTAACTATAGTTATACATTTATAAATCATGCATATGAAGATATTGAGTTATGAATTTGGACTAACTATGCTTATTTTAAGTGAGTAATACTTTGTAGGATAGTTCAAGTACCAAGAGTGAGCATTGCAACAAGAAAGTAAAAAGATCACAACTATGCTCAACTCAAGAAAGATGAAAATAATAAAGATGTTCCAAGCTTGTGCAAGACATGAAGAGAAGAAAATTTTGGAAGCTTGGATTACATCAAGAAGCCAAAGGATTGAAAGTGCAAAGATTAAGTCCCAAGGTTCTTCAAGAATAGCTTATAGGACTTAGATCTTGTGTAAAGGTAAAAAGGAATCACACTAAACTCAAACAAGTTTTAAACATCTTTATAAGTGTTTCTAAAATGTTTAAATGCCCAACAAAATGTTTTTGGAAAGCTAGCCTTGGTGGTATTTCAAATCTGTGAAAATTAGTCAAGTTTGTGTTTTACAAAACTAATATATAGTTACTCTTTTGATCATAAATTTTAAACTACTTTGAGTTTTGTTGTGAAACTTTTTGCATATGAAAATAGAATCAAATATCTTTCCAATGAGTGGTCATTTGCTTTAAACGAATAGGAAACGAAAAAGTTATGACCAATTAAAGTTTGAGTTTTGAAAATCTAACCTTTGGTTACTATTTTCATCATATCTTTCACAGTACTTTGAGTTTTATTTCAAAACTTCTTTCATATGAAAATAAACTCAAATATCTTTCTAATGAGTGGTTATTTGCTTTAATCGGATAAGAAATGAAGAAGTTATAACCTTTTAAAGTCAGTTTTCAAAATCAAAAAATGTTGTAATCGATTACACAGGCCATGTAATCGATTACAACGTTGATAGAAAATCATGTAATCGATTACAGGAAGTGTGTAATCGATTACAAAGTACCCAGAAAGCTTGTAATCAATTACATGAAGCTTGTAATCGATTACCAAGTGCGCAGGAACGTTTCTAACGGCTATAAGCGGCTAGTTTTCATAGAAAATCATTATAAAACACTACCAATCACTATTTTATCACTTGGGCTCTATATATAAGTGTTGTATAAAACTTATACATCTCTTGAACACTAGAATTGGTCATTGAATCATGAAAATCATATTTTGAGCTTTAAAGTGTGAATCTTTTATACCCATTGAGCTTTAACTTGTATTAACCACTCTTAAGAGAGTTTTCTATCATTCATACTTTGTTCTTCAAGTTGTATATCCACTCTTGTGAGAGTTTCTATTCTTTCTATTCACCTTGAAATTAGTGTAAGAGGGTGAGGTATCCCTCAAGAGAGAAAAGGGTAAGGTATCCCTTGTAGTGAGACTTAAACACAAAGGGTGAGATATCCCAAAGGTGTTGTGAATGCTCTTGATTGTAAAGGTCATCAAGCACATGTGAAGCTTGAAGAATTGAAGGCTCTAGCACAAGGGTGAGGTATCCCAAGGTGTGAGGAGTGCTCTTGTATGTACAAAGGTTCTCCTAGCACCCGTGAAGTCTAGGAGATAGTGAAAAAAATCTCAAGTTAAGCTTGGGGACTGGATGTAGGCCACAAGTGATTGGTGGCTGAACCAAGATAAATTCTTAAGTTTGATTCTCTCTTCCCTACACTCTTTAAATTCAGTATTTAGTGAAATATATTTATCTATTGCATATCTTGATGTTTTGATTATTACAACTTGATATCTAGCTTATTCATTTAGTTCATCATATATCCCAAGTTGTATTTGAGTAATCCTCAATAGTTGTATATTTATTAGACTTATTCTACAATATTTTTTAATTGAATGATTCAAAATGCATAATTTGTCAAAATTGCATTAAAACCAGTCATCACCCAATTCACCCCCTTCTTGGGTAATGGTTGCCATGGCTAACACTCTATTATCTGTTAGACAATAAATACTAATTTTGTTAACTGTAACATTTGTCCATTGGATAATAGCTTGTAGTAAAATACAGCCTATATTTTCAAGAGTGTTCACTTTATGTCACATCAAATTGACCTTACAAAAAGCTAACAAAGCTTCTCAAGGAAGCTTTGCACCAAGCTTCTAGACGAAGCTTCCCTTCCCTCTCTCCTATGTAGCTCCACAGCAATGTGGAGGGAAATGTGAAAAATTTTGTCACATTTCCACTAATATCACATATTCATTTCACTTTTCAAAAATTCCCAAGACTTTTCTATCACTTTCTCTCTCCACATTTCTCTTCTTACTTTTTCTTCTTCACATTTTCTCTTCTTCTTCTCCTCTCCATCCACGGCAACACCACATCCTTCCACCCTCCATGCTTGTTTAATTTTCAAGCTCACACTTTGCTTGAATCTACATCTTGATTGGAAGACTTTCTTTCTTATTGGAATCATCTTCAAGGAGCTCACCCATTCTCTCCATTTTCTCTTCTCTTCCACGGCCAAGACACCATTTTTGGCCACCCATATTTTCTTGCTCAACCAACCTTGTTTCTTACATTTTCTCATCATCTAGAACTTTTTCTCTTTTGTGACCACCTCCTGAATCCACCATTTTCATCTTCTTCCACAAAGCTCTCAAGTTTGAAACTTTGAGGTAAAGTTTATGACTTTTTCATTTTCTTTTCTCATTTTCATGATTCTTGGTCATCTTTGTGACCAAGAACTCCTCTTTTATGGTTTGATTTATTTATTGTGAAAGTTTGATGTCCTAGGGTTTTGGTGGTGGTGGAGGCCAAAATCTACAAGGAGCTTCAAGGAAGTTCTTTCTTGTTTTCTCTTTAGGTAAGAGGAAGATGATTCTCTTCAACCTATCTTGGTTGTGAGGAAACGTTTTTAGTATTCTTGATGAGGAATCCATGTGGGATTGCTCTCTTTGTTGTGTTATTCTTCATGATTTTGTAGCTATTTTGACTTGTATGAATTTATTGATTGTCATTGTGCATCTTGATGGCTAGGGAATTATATATTGGATTGCTTAGATTGATATATGGAAAATCTAGGGCTCTTTGCCCCTTTTGGATTCACGGCCAAGAGGCCAAATTTTTGGGTGTTCAAGATTTAATTTTTGTAGAAATTGAGTGTTAAATAATTAACAATATGATGAAAAAATTAGTTGGACTCTTATCCTTGGGAGGTCACAGCCTCAAGGACCATATTGGCTAAAAGTTATGCATCAAGCTAAGGCTTAGGTGATTAGGTAACTTAAGAATTTATTATGGATTCATAAGATGGAAAAAAACTTAATTGATGACCTAGGTGGATTCTTTTGAACTTAGGGGAAGAACAAGAGTGAGTGTGAGACTTAAGAACCTTAGAATAATGTTCTAAGTGAATATGGTTAAAATTAAGTAAAGAACTTAGCTAATTAGGAGAAATAAAGATCTAATGAGAATTACAACGGAATTCCTCTGGAGAAAGATTTCATAAGAAATGTTAAATTAAAGTAAAAATTCATAATAAACCTTAAAAAGTGTATTGTCTCATTTGAGAATTTAGTAATGTGTTATTATAGGTCGATGAGTGGGACCAAAATTATGTTGATGTTTAACTTAGCCAAATTATGGTATGTTATGGGATGAGTACATCATTGTTGAATATACATGAATATGCATTGAGTCATCATGCATTGTGAAAGTCCGGTGAACTATTATTAAGGATATGTTGCCTAGGAGATTTGATCACACCTATCTGCGGTGCGAATAGGCAAGTGTAGGTCATTGGTTGACCTTGGGGGCATTGGGGTGCGGGTACCTCACAATGGGCAGTTGGTAGCTCTTCTGTCTGTGGGGCAGACCGATGCAAACGCACCGACAATCTGGACTGAGACATTGTCCTATATCGCGATCTAGTGTAGAATGTCTTGTACAATGCCATGATGTGCACGTTGATAAATTGAGAAATTATAGCACTTGTGGGCCGTGGCAGCCAAGTTACAAACATGTCTCCTGATCATTCTCTCCAACGTTTGTGTCTAACTCCATGGAGTAGGATTTCGATATCATGTGCACGTGCATAGTGAGTCAACATATTATTTAGCATTTATTCATATGATAATTGGAACTGTTGTCTTATTGATGTTATAACTGTCTGGGTTTGTTAAGTTGTTTACTATTTGCATCTTGATGCTACTTATTATTCTTACAATGCTATGTGGGCGTCCTACGTCGTTCTATTTCTTTACTGCCATAATTGGTACTGAATGTAGGATGTCTCACTCCTTTTCTGTATTTCTACTATTCTATTTATTTATGTATTTCTCTGAAGACATCGGTGAAGAAGGTGAAGTGCACGAATTCCCTAACTTTTGGCCTGATTTTGAGTAGTTACATGTTTTGGTCATAGCATCCTGTCCACGTGGCTTTTTGGGTTATATGAGATTGACTTTTCATGGAGGCCCGGACTGCTAGCACATCAACTTGAGTACGGATCGCTGCATCTACCTCGAAGACGTGATTGTATCTCTGGCTTGGGGACGTTATGATCCACCTGTCTTTACTTTTAATGCTCGCTTGTATTTAGAGTTTTACTTGTCCATATGTGATATGTGGGGTGAGCACTATTACTCCCCATAAGAGGATTTGTTCTTATCCTCTACACGAGCCCCCGCTCGTAACTCGGTTGCTCTGATGAGGGTTTCCTCTGACAAGGAAGACCTTGAGGAGGATCCAACTATGGTTCCTTCTCATTCGCTTTAGGGGCTGATGCTGTTGATGACCGCCGATGGCTATCTGTAAATCTTTTTGGGTGCCTGATGTTTTATCTTTTGGTGGGCTGTAAATGTGTAATCATTTTGGGGCATGTAAAGCTTCTGCTTTTTGTATATCTAATGATGTACCTAAACAAGTATGATATAAGTTTATATATGTATGTATGAGGTATGAATGTATGGTTTACTTCTCATGAAGCCTTTTGGTGTAACTATGTCTTATCATCGTATTTTATAAATAAAAAAAGAATTTGCCAAATCATTTGTACGATTACAACTAAATAAACTTATCTATATTATAATGAACCGAGTCTTAGTTTATATATTTTGTTTCTGTTTCGTGGTTATGGTGTGACGTTCCCTCCTCAAAAAGGGGCATTACACTAGTTTAGTATCAGAGCCTCGGTTTAAGTTTTCTTTTGGGTCTTTGTGGTTAGGTCTATCTTGGTTGTGCTGTGTGATTCTCTGTGTTTGGTATTCCAAAAGGATACATCTAATTTTTCCTTGTGTTTTCATTCAGTCTACCCTGAAAAAATGTAATGGCACGCGGTGGAGGCATGGCCACAACAATCGAAGCAATGCAACGAATGGCAGATGTCATTGCACAGTAAACTTAGAGAGTTGCTCAACAGCAAGAAAGGACTGCACAATAACTAGAAGCTTCAGCTGATGCTCAAAATATGTCAGAGTTCTATCATAACCACCCACCTCAGTTTAAGGGAGAATTTGATCCAAAGAAGGCTAGTCTTTGGATCAAGGAGTTGGAGAAAATTTTCAAAGGCATGAACTGTGCCGATGACAAGAAGGTAACCTATGCTGTTTTTATGTTGATCGGAGACGCGAAAGATTAGTGGAATGGAGCACAGAGATTACTAGAAGCTGAAGGTCGAGTAATCACCTGGGAAGTATTCAAGGATAAATTCTTGGAGAAGTATTTCCCAGCAAGTGCAAGGCATGCCAAAGAGATGGAGTTCCTTAGTTTAAGGCAAGGGAACTTGACTATCAGCGAGTATGCCACGAGATTCGAGAGCTTGTCCAAATTTTCAACATATTTCCAACACTAGCCGAACGAGGTGTGGAAGTGTCAGAAACTTGAGGAAGGATTGAGGCATGACATGAAAAGGGCGGTCATAACCTTGAGGATCATCCAGTCTTCAGAGCTGTTAGACATGCGTCACAAAGTGGAAGATCTGGATCAGGCGCGAGACACGAGGAATAATAAATTTGGACCTACTAGGTTCCAAAGAAGAGGTGGTAATAATGTAAATTGGTTTCAAAAGAAACCCTATTCCTGACCACCAGGAAGTCAGCAACAGTCACCTGGTGGAGGTTCTAGTAGAGGTTCTAATGCAAATCGAACTAGTCAGATTGTGCCATCTTCTCCAAAATGTTTGAAGAGCAGGAAGGATCACCTAACGAGGGATTGCACCATCAAAGGAATAATTTGCTTCAAATGTGGGAAACCTAGACACGTCTCTAGGGACTGCAATCAAGCTAAGGCAGAGCCTTTAGTCAACACTGCACAAGCTGTAAAACCGTAAGCAGGAGGCCGAGTCTACACTATGAATGGAGCGGAAGTCTCCAAATCTGAAGTTCTGATACAAGGAGAGGTTACCATAGGAGGTAATCTTTTGAATGTACTGTATGACTCTAGGGCAACCCACTCTTTCATTTCTTAAGAATGTGTGCGACGACTTGGTTTACCTGTGTCTTCCTTACCTTTTGACTTGACTATTTCTGCCCCTACTGCTAAACCTATTGTTACCACCAAAGTTTGTTTAAATTGTCCTTTAATTATTAAGGGTCAAATCTTTTCTGTTGATTTGATCTGCTTACCTCTTTCCCAATTAGACATAATTTTAGGAATGGATTGGTTGTCTTCTAACCATATCCTGTTAGACTGTTCTAGTAGAACCATAGTTTTCCCTATGGATGAAGTTTCTAGATTTTTGACGGCCAACCAAGTTCGAGTTTTCTTGAAAGAATGAGCTCAGGGATACATGCTATTGTCTTCCTTAAAAGTCGAGAGCAAGATAAATTTGGATGCTATTCCAATAGCCAATGAATTTCCTAAAGTCTTTCCTGATGACGTACCTGGTTTACCGCCGGAGCGGGAGATAGAGTTCACCATTGATCTTGTGTCTGGATCTGGTCCTATATCTATAGTACCCTACAAGATTTCACCATCAGAGTTAGTTGAGCTTAAGAAGCAATTAGAAGAACTCTTGGAAAAGCAGTTTGTTAGACCTAGTGTGTCAGCATGGGGAGCACCAGTGTTGCTAGTCAGAAAGAAGGATGGGACTTCTGTGGAAATAAGTTTAATATGTTAAGTTTTGATGATGACAAATACAAGAAAAAAATAATGATGCTTATGCTTGATAAATGTGCTTTATAGATGACAAATGCATCACAAAAAAATATTGATCATGTTACATAAATGTGCTTAATGAGATATATTGTATCATGTATGATTATGTACTTTATCTAGTTATATTTTACTTAATAATCATGCAATGAAATATGTGTAACATTCTTCATATAATATATCCAATAATGCTTTATATGAATCTTAATAAATTAATATTGAATTTGATTCTACTTAAATGAAAATGTGCAAAATATTCTTTGTTACATCCTATATAGAGATATCCATTAATAATTGATAAATATTTTATTTGGATGTGTCTATAAAAGTATTATATGCATGTTAGACTAACTAGAGTTATACATTTATGAATCATGCATATGAAGATATTGAGTTATGAATTTGGACTAACTATGCTTGTTTTAAGTGAGAAATACTTTGTAGGATAGTCCAAGTACCAAGAGTGAGCATTGCAACAAGAAAGCAAAAGATCACAATTATGCTCAACTCAAGAAGAATGAGAATGATAAGATATTCCAAGCATTTGCAAGATTTGAAGAGAAGAAATTTTTGGAAGCTTGGTTTACATCAAGAATTGATGGTAGCGAAAGATGAAGTCCAACATCTTCAAGAAAAGTTTATAGGACTTAGATCTTGTGTAAAGGTAAATGAGAATCAACTAAGTTTAAATAAATTTTAAACATCTTTATAAGTGTTTCTAAAATATTTAAATGCCCAACAAACTATTTTTGGAAAGTTAGTCTTTGTGGTATTTTAAATCTATGAAAATTAGTCAAGTTTGTGTTTTGCAAAACTCACATTTAGTTACACTTTTGATCATAACTTTCAAACTACTTTGAGTTTTGTCATGACACTTATTGCATATGAAAATAGATTCAAATATCTTTCCGATGAGTGGTCATTTGTTTTAAATGGATAAGAAATGAAGAAGTTATGACAATTTAAAGTTAGTTTTCAAAAATAATCAAGTTTAAGTTTTCCAAAACTGATCTTTAATTACTACTTTGATAATATCTTTCAAAATACTCTGAGTTTTATTCTGAAACTTCTTTCATATGAAAATAGACTCAAATATATTTCCAATGAGTGGTCATTCGCTTTAATCGGATAAGAAATGAAGAAGTTATGACCTTTTAAAGTCAGTTTTCAAAACTAGAAATGCTGTAATCGATTACACAAGTCATGTAATCGATTACAACGTTGACAGAAGCTGTGTAATCAATTACAAGAAGTGTGTAATCAATTAAAAAGTGTCCAGAAAGCTTGTTCCCAATGGCTATAAACGGCTAGTTTTCATAAAAAATTATTTCTAAACACTACCAACAGCTATTTTATCATTTGGGCTCTATATATAAGTGATATTTGAAGTATTTACAACTCAAGAAACACAAGAACAATATACTTAATCCTTGAAACATCAAAATCATATTTTGAGCTTTAAAGTGTGAATCCTTTATACCCATAATGCTTTAATTTGTATTATCTACTCTTGAGAGAGTGTTCTATCATCTATACTTTGTTCTTCAAGTTGTATATCTACTCTTGTGAGAGTTTATATTCTTTCTCTTCATCTTAATCTTTGTTTTGAGAGGGTAAGGTATCCATCTTGAGTAAAGGGTGAGGTGTCCCGTAGAGAGTGAGGCATCTCTCAAAGTTAGTAAAGGGTGAGGTATCCCTGTTTGAGGCTTAAGCACAAGGGTGAGGTATCCCAAGGTGTGTTGAGTGCTCTCAATTGTAAAGGTTGTCAAGCACCTGTTGAAGCTTGAAGATATAGTGGAAAATCTCTAGCGGTTGCTTGAGGACTGAACGTATGTCACAAGTGGATTGATGGCTGAATCAGGATAAACCTTGTGTTTGCTTCTCTCAACTCTATCTTCTTTACGTTTGCGCTTTAATTATATATACTTGATTTGAACTTGATATTTAACTTATTTACTTGATTTACCATATATCTCAAGTTGTAGTTGAGTAATCTATAATAGCTATACCTTTGTTATGCATATTCCACTGCATTTATTAATTGAATGATTCAAAATGCTTAATTTCTCAAAGTTACATTAAAATTTGTAATCACCCAATTCACCCTCTCTTGGGTGATAGTTGCCATGGCTAACAAGTGGTATCAAAGTTTCGTGCTCTAGTAAAAGCTTAACCGCTTGGAGTTAAAGATCCTTATTTGTTTGGCAACCATTAAAAGCTTTTCAAATGGAAGGTTTTGAAATTAATAAACCTCCATTCTTTGATGGTGTGAATTTTATTTATTGAAAAGTTAGAATAGAAATTTATATGTAATCTATTGATATTGATTTGTGGGATATTATGCTTGATGGATTTACATGCAAATCAAAACAAACTGAGAATGACTATGATAAGAAATGCTTTTCATTAAACATTAGAGCAATGCAAATATTGAGAAGTGATTTAAATGATGATGCTTATGCTAAAATTAAGAGTTGCTCTAGTGCTAAAGATATATGAGATACTCTTGATGATATCTATCTTGCTAACAATGATTTTTTGTGTAAAGTTATACATAGAGGGCAAGAAGAGCAAAAATCATTGAAGGAATCTTGTTGTGAAAAGTATCCTCAAAATGATGCTCAATTTGAAGAGGTGGCAAAGCAAAACTAATTGGTATATACTCTTGAAGCTTTGATGCACAATAATGAGGAAGATGGTGATTCCCTTGAAGAGTCATTAGTGTAAGAAATTGAGACAACCTCCTACTTGACTTCAAAGAACCTTGAGGTAAATAATGCCTATCTTGATTATGGTCCTTCCTATGATGAGCTACAATGTGCATATGATGAATTATATGATGGTTTGTTAAATTTAGAAAAAAAAAATTTATCTTGTTTGGAAAACATTTCCTCCATTGAAAATGAAATTGAGATTTTGAAAAATGATTATGCTTTTCTTAATGAGGAAATGCCTTTGAAATGTGAAACCTCAACTTCTTGTAAAAAATGCATTGATTTAGACAATCAAGTTAAGGATATATATTCCAAACTTGCCAAAGCAAATAATTCTAATTGCTTATATTCTATGCTTGTTAATGAGAATAAAATTAATATTATTCCACATAAAAGTTCAAGCAAGGCTTATGACAAAAATAATTTAGAATATAAAAAGAACAAAAGTCTTAAGTTTTCAAAAAATGATCTTCAAAGGACCAAGTCATCCTTAAATTCAATTGTTTACAATTTTTGTGGTCATCTAGGACATATTTCTCATTTATGCAATTATAGAAAAAATCTTTATATGAGAAATAGTATGGTATGGGTTCCTAAAGACCTTAAAAGCCTTAGTACTAACATTGAAGGACCCAAGATGAAGTGGGTACCAAAATGTCCTCCTAGTATTTCAATTATGCAGAAGACTTCTCAAAAGGATGGACAAATTGGTCAAGTGAAAAAGGAATCATCAAGGGGAATGCTTCCAAAGCCCATTGGTAGAAGTTTTGATTAAAGAAGGAAGATGACTTCAACCAAAGCTTCTCAAATACAAAATGTGGAACTTGCAAAGGTCAAAATATCGAAAGAGAAACAATGGGTAAAGAAAAGAGTTTCCTTGATTACCAAGGCTAAAGTATCAAATGTGTTTACCTCTTATGCACATTCACTTAAAAAGATAATGAATATGAGGTATATTCCTTGTAGGCCCTAGGTAAATGATAGAATCATGTGCACTTGGTAAAATATGAATATTTTGTTTAGCACATGATTATATTAATTCTTGTTGTACCATAGCTCATTAATTTGTTATATATCTTGGTACATGAGATTCTACAATGCCTAGGTATGCTTGCTATGATTTGAATTGTCTATATATCATGAAAGTAAGCTTATTTTTTATTATGTACTTAATGGTAATTGATTGTTTAATTTGTTGTGCTCAATTTACATACTATAGAAAAATTAATTTTTTATAAGAGCATAATGGATTAATAATTAATGACTAACCCCTATGGATCCAAAATTAATGGATACCAAAGAAATTATTTTGAATTGTGTTGTAGGGTGACCATTAGCAAGCATGCAAATGAAGGAAATACAACCATGCTACTTGAGGTTGGGAAAACTTAAAATGGTCTAAGTTCTCCAAAAGTGGTGAAAAACATAAAAAGAAAGACATGGAGAATCACAACATTCTCAAGGGGCCATGAGGCATAGAAGTTGGAGTCACCTACAAAAACTCAAAGAGTACACTTTTGGTGATATCAATCTTTTATCCTTACTTATGCTTTAATTTGAATATCATGTGATATTTGGATAAGTAGATATTTGTTTTATGCCTTAACATGCCTTAAATTGTGTTTTTCTAGCATTATGTTTTAAAAGTATCTTTACATATGCTAACATGTTAGATATGCATACAACTTGCTTGGAATGACATATTATAATAATATCTTTATTCTTGAGCTTGTGACCATTTCTCCTTGTTCAAATATGAAAATTTCACATGCTCATAAGTAGTTCTAATCTTTTCTCTTTGATGCTTAATTGTCTTATATATTTATTTGGAGATTGGAAAGTAAAATGTCATATGTCTTCTTGTTTGAAATTGCTTGATATGTTTATATCTTGAAAACAAGAAGTAAATGGTTCATTTTGTGTCTTGAACTTGTATTTGAACTTCAATGATTTTTACAATGAAGTATATCCTAAAATGAATCACAAATGGTTTCAAGAGTTATAATTCCATGATTTTTAAATTCTTTCATTACAATAAGGGACTTTTTGTTCTTGATTGACATGTGTGCGTACTAGAATTCCTTGCTTGATATTACATGTCTTACATGATCATTATTTGCCCCAAAATGTCTATTTATATTTTGATGATGATCAAGCTTTTCTTGATAAACTTGAATATTGCTTTGAAAATGCTTAAACTATGCTTTTGGACTTAAGTGCATATGTTCTTCCTTTATTCTTGTTAGAGCTAACATTGTATAGTTGATAATGTGGTACATGTTTTATATTATATATCAACCTAAATTATGCTTGTAAATGAGATTAAATGATATTTGATACTAACTTATGTTTTAGAGAATTTTTAAAGTTAGCTTTGCAAGTATCTCTATGTGCTTCAAGTATAGCCATCAAATATTAAAGTATCAAGCATATGTAGATAAATGAGAAGAGTTGAATGAAGAAGGACATGAGGAGACTTTCTTTAAGTATAATGGAATGAAATACTTAATGAAAGAAAGCACAAACTCAAAGGACCAATAAATGAAAGATATTCTAAAGAAGCATCACTTTCCAAATAAGTATCTCTATCCCTAAGCTATTGTGGTGTTTTATATGCTATGAATTATATGATACTTATTGATAAATTGATCTTAAATGATTAGATGATTTCCTTACATGAGAAGTATGCTTAAACATTGACAAAGTGCCTAATTGGATATTAACTTGCTAATTTTGTCATTGCATATAGGGTGGATGATATTAGTTCTATACATGCCTTGATCCTTACAGCATATTTTATCATGGTGAATGTTTGATATATATGATTCTCTTGATCTATGGTTTCTTAATGGTATAACTCTTATGAGAAACATGCTCTTATTTTGAAAAGTTTTTTTTGGTTTGATTTAAAAGTTTTTAAAGCAAAATCTCTTTTCATATTTGAAAGAAGCTTTTCAAGTTCTATATCCTTGAGAATCTTTTGAACTTGTCTTAAGAACTTGAAAGTATTTTCACCTCATATTTGTCTTAAAAATTTGGAAATCATTTGATTTGTGCTATAAATGTAGTATTCTCTTCTTTTGCTTTGAAAAGTGTTATTAAATCTTGAGAGAATGCTTAAGTTTCTAAATAGATCTTTTGAAATGTTCTATAGAGCTCTTCTTGATACTTTAGAAGATAAGTCTTGTTCTTCAAAAGTGTTTTATATTTTCAAGGCTCTTGTTTAATGAGAAAAAGAGGAGATGTACTTTCAAATGCTCTTTTGACTTAGGTTTGATCACTATCAAGGAATATGTGATTTCAATATAAAACCCTTCTACCCTTGTAAAATGTTTTTGGATATGTAATGTGTTATTATAAAATTCTTTTTGAAAGGGGGAGAAGTTTTAAGATAGTTTGTGGATGGATTAAGAATATATATCTTTGCCTTGCTTTTCTTTATAATAATGTGCTTACATGGTCTTGGCATGCATATTTCCCTTTATCTATCTTGTGCTTCAATAAGGGGGAACTTATCTTACATATCCTTCTTCCATATCCTTATTGACTAAGAGCATATGCATAACTATGTTAAACTATTATGTTTGATATTTTGATAATATGCATATTTTGAGGGGGAGCCTAGTTCTTAAATTATTGCTTATATCTCTTGGCTTACATCCTTATTTGGCATGAAGTGTTTTATTATTAATACTATCAATATGTCAACAAAGATCATCTCTTATTATCTTTCCCTCTATCAATGAAAGAAGGTAAACATTCTTAAACTTTATATCTTTTGGTTCTTTCATTGAGAAATGCTTGATATGTGACAAGTTGTGTGATTTTTCATTTGAAAATCTCAAATCCATAATCTTACATGAATATTTTGTAACTCCTAACAAGTGATATCAAGTAGTACTTATTTATCATGTGGTATGCAAAATATTATATACTAGACATAATTTCTTAAGCTCATTACTATCATGTGCTAAATGTTGATGTACCAAAATATGACAAGCTTTGCATGAATAATCTTTTATATCTTGAAAGCATGCTTGTTTCATCTCTCTATTCTTGAATCATATGTAGAATCAAATAAAGGGATACAATTATGTTTTGAATAACTTGAAGAAGTTTTTGAAGTTTGATGATCCTACTCTTTTTGACAACATGAGTTTTATCTATAGGGGGAGAGAAAAATATTATCTTTTTTTCCTAAGCCTTTTTGTTGATGTCAAATAGGGGGAGAGAGAATTGGAAAGAAAAATATGTTCCTTGTACTTATTGTTTGATATGCTTACCTGAATATCTATTGTTCTATATTGCTAAACATATTTTTTCTTTGATGATTTGTCATCATCAAAAAGAGGGAGATTGTGAAAATAAATTTGCCCTAATGGTTTAATATGTTAAGTTTTAATGATGACAAATACAAGACAAAAAGAATAATGTTTATGCTTAATAAATGTGCTTAATAGATGACAAATGCATCACAAAAGAATATTGATCATATTACATAAATGTGCTTAATGAGATATATTATATCATGCATGATTATGTACTTTATCTAGTTATATTTTACTTAATAATCATGCAATGAGATATGTGTAACATTCTCCATATAATATATCCAATAATGCTTTATATGAGTCTTAATGAATTAATATTGAATTTGATTCTATTTAAATGAAAATGTGCAAAATATTCTTTGTTATATCCTATATAGAGATATCCATTAATAATTGATAAATATCTTATTTGAATGTGTCTATAAAAGTCTTATATGTATGTTAGACTAACTAGAGTTATACATTTATAAATCATGCATATGAAGATATTAAGTTATGAATTTGGACTAACTATGCTTGTTTTAAGTGAGTAATACTTTGTAAGATAGTCCAAGTACCAAGAGTGAGCACTGCAACAAGAAAGCAAAAGATCACAATTATGCTCAACTCAAGAAGAATGAGAATGATAAGATGTTCCAAGCATTTGTAAGATTTGAAGAGAAGAAATTTTTGGAAGCTTGGTTTACATCAAGATTTGATGGTAGCAAAAGATGAAGTCCAACATCTTCAAGAATAGCTTATAAGACTTAGATCTTGTGTAAAGGTAAATGAGAATCACACTACGCTCAAATAAGTTTTAAACATCTTTATAAGTGTTTCTAAATTGTTTAAATACCCAACAAATTATTTTTGAAAAGTTAGTCTTGGTGGTATTTCAAATCTATAAAAAATAGTCAAGTTTGTGTTTTGTAAAACTGACATTTAGTTATACTTTTGATCATAACTTTCAAATTACTTTGAGTTTTGTTGTGAAACTTTTTGCATATGAAAATAGACTCAAAGATCTTTCCGATGAGTGGTCATTTGTTTTAAACAAATAAGAAATGAAGAAGTTATGACTATTTAAAGTAAGTTTTCAAAAACAGTCAAGTTTAAGTTTTACAAAACTGACCTTTAATTACTTATTTGATCATATCTTTCAAAATACTTAGACTTGTATTCTAAAAATTCTTTCATATGAAAATAGACTCAAAGATATTTCCAATGAGTGGTTATTTGCTTTAATCGGATAAGAAATGAAGAAGTTATGACATTTTAAAGTCAGTTTTCAAAACTAGAAATGTTGTAATCAATTGCACAAGTCATGTAATCGATTACAACGTTGATAGAAGCCGTGTAATCGATTATAGGAAGTGTGTAATCGATTACAAAGTATCCAAAAAGCTTGTAATCGATTACACTAAGCTTGTAATCGATTACTAAGTGCCTAGAAACGTTCCCAACGGCTATAAACGACTAGTTTTCATAAAAAATTATTTCTAAACACTACCAACAGCTATTTTATCATTTGGGCTCTATATATAAGTGATATTTGAAATATTTACAACTCAAGAAACACAAGAACAATATACTTAATCCTTGAAACATCAAAATCATATTTTGAGCTTTAAAGTGTGAATCCTTTATACCCATAGTGCTTTAATTTGTATTATCCACTCTAGAGAGAGTGTTCTATCATCTATACTTTGTTCTTCAAGTTGTATATCTACTCTTGTGAGAGTTTATATTCTTTCTCTTCATCTTAATCTTTGTTTTGAGAGGGTGAGGTATCCTTCTTGAGTAAAGGGTGAGGTATCCTTTAGAGAGTGAGGCATCTCTCAAAGTTGGTAAAGGGTGAGGTATCTCTTGAGAGTGAGGCATCCCTCAATAGTTGTAAAGAGTGAGGTATCCCAAGGTGTGTTGAGTGCTCTCAATTGTAAAGGTTGTCAAGCACCTGTTGAAACTTGAAGATATAGTGAAAAATCTCTAACGGTTGCTTAAGGACTGGACGTAGGTCACAAGTGGATTGATGGCTGAACCAGGATAAACCTTGTGTTTGCTTCTCTCAACTCTATCTTCTTTACGTTTTTGCTTTAATTATATATACTTGATTTGAACTTGATATTTAGCTTATTTGCTTAATTTACCATATACCTCAAGTTGTAGTTGAGTAATCTATAATAGCTATACCTTTGTTATACATATTTCGCTACATTTATTAATTGAATGATTCAAAATGCTTAATTTTTCAAAGTTGCATTAAAATTTGTAATCACCCAGTTCACCCCCTTCTTGGGTGATGGTTGCTATAGCTAACAACTTTGCGATTGTGCATGGACTATCGCCAGCTAAATAAGGTCACAATCAAGAATAAGTATCCACTTCCGAGGATTGATGACTTGATGGATCAATTGAAAAGAGCAGCAGTATTCTCTAAAATCGATCGGTGATCAGGCTGTCATCAGATCCGAGTGAAGGTCGAGGATATTCCTAAAATAGCTTTTCGTACCCGTTACGGTCATTACGAATATCTTGTGATGCCGTTTGGTGTAACGAATGCACCTGCCATATTCATGGATTACATGAACAAAATCTTTCGTCCTTACTTGGACATATTTGTTGTTGTCTTCATTGATGACATTCTGATATATTCTCAAAATCAAGAAGATCATGTTGAACACCTCAATATAGTTCTCCAGATTTTGAAGGAGAAGAAGTTGTACACCATATTGCCGAAGTGTGAATTCTGGCTGGAAGAAGTTAAGTTTTTGGGTCATGTGACCTCGAGGGAAGGGATTGTAGTGGATTCGTCAAAAATGGAAGCGATTCTGTAATGGGAAAGGTCGAAGACAGTGGTAGAAATTCAGAGCTTTGTGGGATTAGCTGGATACTATCGAAGATTCATTGAGGGATTCTCTAAGATAGCAGAGCCTCTTACTCAGATCACGAGAAAGAATCAAGCCTTTGAGTGGACTAATGCTTGCGAAGAAAGTTTTCAAGAATTGAAGAGATGACTAACTACTTCACTAGCGTTAGTTCTACCTGATCTAAGTGAACCCTTCAAAGTGTATTGCGATGCTTCATACCAAGGATTAGGATATGTGTTTATGCAAAATGAAAAAGTGGTGGCTTACGCTTCGAGACAGTTGCGAGTGCATAAGAAGAACTACCCAACACATGACCTGGAGTTAGCGACTGTGGTATTCGCTTTGAAGATATGGAGGCATTTTCTTTATGAGGCGACGTTCAATGTCTTTAGCAACCACAAGAGCTTGAAGTACCTATATGACCAAAAGGAGTTGAATATGAGACAACAAAGGTGGTTAGAATTTCTGAAAGATTATGATTTTCAACTTCTGTATCACCCCGGAAAGGCAAACGTTGTGGCAGACGCTTTGAGTAGGAAGATGCTCAGTATCTCTACTATGATGGTCAAGGAAAAAGATTTGATAGAGCAATTCATGGATGTATGGTCCTTTGTGGAATTGGCACCGAGGAATATTTGTATGAACATGGTCACTATTTCAAATGACCTAATGGAAGACATCCGAGAGAAACAAAAATTTGACAAGTTTTGGCAAGAAAAAAGGGAGCTAATGAAGCAAGGAGGTGTGACAACATTTGAGGAAGGAACTGATGGAATCCTAAGATTCAGAGGTAGAGTTTGTATACCCAGGGATCAAGAACTTAGAAAGTATATTCTCGAACACGCTCACACGAGCAAGTTAAGTATGCATCCAGGAATAACCAAGATGTATCAAGACCTGAAACAGTTATTTTGGTGGCACGGAATGAAGAGTGATATTGCCAAATGTGTGTCGTCTTATCTAGTTTGTCAGAAAGCAAAGGTTGAACACCAGAGACCATCAGGAATGTTGCAACCCCTAACTATTCTCGAATGGAAGTGGGATAGTATTGTGATAGACTTTGTGGTTAGATTACCAAAGACCAGAAAATGTTACGATTCAATATGGGTAATCGTTGATCGACTTACGAAGTCAACATATTTTTTACCAATCTACATAAGGTACAACATGAAGACGTTGACTCAGCTGTATATTGGTGAGATTGTTAGGCTGCATGGTGTGCCTACCAGTTTTAATTCTGATAGAGATCCAAGGTTCACGTCAAAGTTTTGGCAAAGTTAGCAAGAAGCATTGGGAACGAATCTACGTTTGAGTTCTGCTTATCATCCTCAAACCTATGGTCAATCGAAAAGGACGATTCAATCACTGGAGGATTTGCTCAGAGCTTGTACTTTGGAACAGATTGGATGTTGGGATGAAGTTTTACCATTGGTAGAGTTCACCTACAATAACAGTTTTCATTCGAGCGTAGGGATGGCACCTTATGAAGCTCTATATGGACGACAGTGCAGAACACCTTTATTTTGGTACCACAACGGAGAGCGCCTTACTATTAGGACCTGATCTTATACAACAAATGAGTGAGAAATTCAAGATGATTCAAGAAAAGATAAGGACGGCTCAGAGTCGACAGAAGAGCTATGCGGACAAAAGGAGAAAACCTCTTGAGTTTGAGGAAGACGAGCATGTGTTTTTGAAAGTCAGGCCTACGACTAGGGTTGGCCGAGTTCTAAAATCTAGAAAACTTATTCCCAAATTCCTTGGACCTTACTAAATTCTTCACCGGATAGGTCCAGTAGCTTACCAAATAGCCCTACCACCTTTTCTTTCTAACCTTCACAATGTCTTTCATGTGTCGCAATTGCGAAAATATATTCCTGACCCGAGCCATGTCATAGCACCGGATACAGTACAATTGAAAAAGAACTTAACCTATAAGGCACCTCCTGTAAGCATTGAAGATAGGAGAGTAAAGCAACTCAAAGGGAAGGAAATCCTGTTAGTAAAAGTGATTTGGAATGAAACAACTAGAGATACAACATGGGAGTTAGAAGACAAGATGAAGGAGCAACATCCATAACAATTCTAAGGTATGAAAATTTCGAGGATGAAATTTCTTTTTAGAAGGGGAGAGTTGTAACACCCCAAAAATTGTTTATTTCATGATAAAATAGTTATTTTTTAATATTTGTGATTTTTTTTTAATTTTTCTGGATTTTTCCGAAACTATTGATTATTTTAATATATTTCTCAATTTCGTGTGCACTGAGCGGAGCTGGGAAAATGAAATATTTTACCCGAGGCTGGTAGACCTTGAACTGTGGAAATGACGATGGGGGATCTTACTAAACCCGAGGCTGGGCACAGTTTACGAGGTTTGCATTCTTTGAGATTTTATCTAATAAATAAAATCGCGGTACATTCTGTTAAATAAAAATTTTACAGTACGCTCTATTATCCGTTGGACAATAAATGCTGATTTTGTTAACTGTAACATTTGTCCATTGGATAATAGCTTGTTGTAAAATGCAAGCTAAATATTCAACAGTGTCCACTTTATGTCACATCAAGTTGACTTTTGCAAAAGCTAACAAAGATTCTCAAGGAAGCTTTGCTTCTAGAGGAAGCTTCCCTTCCCTCTCTCCCATGTAGCTCCACGGCAATGTGGAGGGAAATGTGACAAATTTTGTCACATTTTCACTAATATCACATATTCATTCCACTTTTCAAAAATTCCCAAGACTTTCTATCACTTTCTCTCTCCACATTTCTCTTCTCTCACTTTTTCTTCTTCACATTTTCTCTTCTTCTTCTCCTCTCCATCCACGGCAACACCACATCCTTGCACCCTCCATGCTTGTTTGATTTTCAAGCTCATACTTTGCTTGAATCTACATCTTGATTGGAAGACTTTCTTTCTTATTGGAATCATCTTCAAGGAGCTCACCCATTCTCTCTATTTTCTCTTCTCTTCCACAGCTAAGACACCATTTTTGGCCACCCATATTTTCTTGCTCAACCAACCCTGTTTCTTACATCCTCTCATCATCTAGAACATTTTCTCTTTTGTGACCACCTCTTGAATCCACCATTTTCATCTTCTTCCACAAAGCTCTAAAGTTTGAAACTTTGAGGTAAAGTTTATTACTTTTCCCTTTTCTCTTCTCATTTTCATGATTCTTGATCATCTTTGTGACCAAGAACTCTTCTTTTATGGTTTGATTTATTTATTGTGAAAGTTTGATGTCCTAGGGTTTTGGTGGTGGTGGAGGCCGAGATCTACAAGGAGCTTCAAGGAAGTTCTTTTCTTGTTTTCTCTTTAGGTAAGAGGGAGATGATCCTCTTCAACCTATCTTAGTGGTGAGGAAACGTTTTTTATGTTGTTGATGAGGAATCCATGTGGGATTGCTCTCTTTGTTGTGTTGTTCTTCATGATTTTGTATCTATTTTGACTTGTATGAATTTATTGATTATCATTGTGTATCTTGATGGCTAGGGAATTACATATTGGATTGCTTAGATTGACATATGGAAAATCTAGGGCTCTTTGCCCTTTTTGGATTCGCGGCCAAGAGGCCAAATTTTTGGGTGTTCATGATTTAAGTTTTGTAGAAATTGGAACTTAAGAAATTGGGTGTTAAATAATTAACAATATGATGAAAAAATTAGTTGGACTCTTGTCCTTGGGAGGTCACGGCCTCAAGGGCCATATTGGCTAAAAGTTATGCATCAAGCTAAGGCTTAGGTGATTAGGTAACTTAAAAATTTATTATGGATTCATAAGATGGAAAGAAACTTAATTGATGACCTAGGGGGATTCTTTTGAACTTAGGGGAAGAACAAAAGTGAGTGTGAGACTTGAGATCCTTAGAATAATGTTCTAAGTGAATATGGTTAAAATTAAGTAAAGAACTTAGCTAATTAGGAGAAATAAAGATCTAATGAGAATTACAAGAGAATTACTCTAAAGAAAGATTTCATAAGAAATGTTAAATTAAAGTAAAACTTCATAATAAACCTTAAAAAGTATATTGTCTCATTTGAGAATTTGGTAATGTGTTATTATGGGTCCATAAGTGGGACCAAAATTCTGTTGATGTTTAACTTGGCCAAATTATGGCATGTTATGGGATGAGTATATCATTGTTGAATATACATGAATATGCATTGAGTCATCATGCATTGTGAAAGTCCGATGGACTATTGTTAAGGCCATGTTGCCTAGGAGATTGAATCACACCTATGTGAGGGTGCGAATAGACAAGTGTAGGTCATTGGTTAACCTTGGGGGCGTCGGTGTGCGGGTACCTCACAATGGGCAATTGGTAGCTCTTCTGTCCATGGGGCAGACCGATGCAAACGCACCGATGATCTAGACCGAGAAACTGTCCTATATCGCGTTCTAGTGTAGAATGTCTTGTACAATGCCATGATGTGCACGTTGATAAATTGAGAAATTACCGCACTTGTTGGCCACAACAACTAAGTTACAGATATGTCTCCTGATCATTCTCTCCGATGTTTGTGTCTTGCTCCATGGAGTAGGATTTCAATATCATGTGTACGTGCATAGTGAGTCAACATATTATTTGGCATTTATTCATATGATGATTGGTACTGTTGTCTTATTGATGTTATAACTACCTGGATTTGTTAAGTTGTTTACTATTTGCATCTTGATGCTGCTTATTATTCTTGCAATGCTATGTGGGCGTCCTGCGCCGTTCTGTTTCTTTACTGCCATAATTGGTACTGAATGTCGGATGTCTCACCTCATTTCTATATTTCTGCTATTTCGTTTATTTATGTGTTTCTCTGAAGATGTCGGTGAAGAAGGTGAAGTGCACGAATTCCCTGGCTTTTGGCTTGATTTTGACTAGTTACCGATTTTGGTCATGGCGTCCCGTCCGCATGGCTTTTTGGGTTATGTGAGATTGACTTTTCATGGAGGTCCAGACTGGTAGCACATCAACTTGAGTAAGGATCGCTGCATCTACCTCAGAGACGTGACTGTGTCTCTGGCTTGGGGACGTTATGATCCACCTGTCTTTACTTTTAATGCTCGCTTGTATTTAGAGTTTTACTTGCCCATACATGATATGTGGGGTGAGCGCTATTTCTCCTCACAAGAGGATTCATTCTTATCCTCTACACAAGCCCCCGCTCGTAACTTAGTTGCTCCGATGAGGGTTTCCTCTGACATGGAAGACCCTGTGGAGGATCCAACTATGGTTCTTTCTCATTTGCTTTAGGGGCTGATGCTGTTGATGGCCGCTAATGGCTATCTGTAAATCTTTTTGGGGGCCTAATGTTTTGTCTTTTGGTGGGCTGTATATGTGTAATCATTTTGGGGCATGTAAAGCTTCTGCTTTTTGTATATCTAATGATGTACCTAAACAAGTATGATATAAGTTTATATATGTATGTATGAGGTATGAATGTATGGTTTACTTCTCATGATGCTTTCTGCTGTAACTATGTCTTATCATCTTATTTTATAAAAGAAAAAGAATTCGCCAAATCATTTATATGATTACAACTAAACAAACTTATCTATATTATAATGAACCGGGTCTTAGTTTATACATTTTTTTTTCGTTTCGTGGTTATGGTGTGACGTTCCCTCCTCAAAAAAGGGCGTTACACTAGTTTGGTATCAGAGCCCCAGTTTAAGTTTTCTTTTGGGTCTTTGTGGTTAGGTCTGTCTTGTTTGTACTATGTGATTCTCTGTGTTTGGTATTCCAAAAGGATACATCTAATTCTTCCTTGTGTTTTTCATTCAGTCTACCCTGAAAAAGAAAAATGGCACGCGGTGGAGGCATGGCCATAGCAATCGAAGCAATGCAACGAATGGCGGACGTCATTGCACAACAAATTGAGAGAGCTGCTAAATAGTAAGAAAGGGCTGCACAACAGCTAGATGCTTCAGTTGATGCTCAAAATATATCGGAGTTCCGTCATAATAACCCACCTTAGATTAAAGGAGAATTTGATCTAGAGAAGGCTAGTCTTTGGATCAAGAAGCTGGAGAAAATTTTCAAAGGCATGAACTATGTTGATGATAAGAAGGTAACCTATGTTACTTTTTTGCTGATCGGAGATGCGGAAGATTGGTGGAATAGAGCACAGAGATTACGAGAAGCTGAAGGTCAAGTAATCACCTGGGAGGTATTCAAGCATAAATTCTTGGAGAAGTATTTCCCAACAAGTGCAAGGCATGTCAAAGAGATGGAGTTCCTTAGTTTGAGACAAGGGAACTTGACTGTCAACGAGTATGCCACGAGATTCGAGAGCTTATCCAAAATTTTAACGTATTTTAAACACCAGCTGGACGAGGTGTGGAAGTGTCAGAAATTTGAGGAAGGATTAAGGCATGACATGAAAAGGGCGGTCATAACCTTGAGGATCAACCACTCTTCAGAGCTGTTGGACACGTGTCACCTAGTGGAAGATCTGGATCAGGCATAGGACACGAGGAATTGTAACTTTGGACCTATTAGGTTCCAAAGAGGAGGTGGCAATAATGCAAACCGCTTTCAAAAGAAATCCTATTCCCAACCACCAGGAAGTCAACAAAAGTCACCTGGTGGAAGTTCTAGCGGAGGTTCTAGTGGAAATCGAACTGGTCAGATTGTGGCATCTTCTCTAAAGTGTTTGAAGTGCGAGAAGGATCACCTAACAAGGGATTGCACCATCAAAGGAATAATTTGCTTTAGATGTGGGAAACCTAGACACGTCTCTAGGGACTGCAATCAAGCTAGGGCAGAGCCTTCGGTCAATACTGCACGAGCTGCAAAACCGCAGGCAAGAGGCCGAGTCTACACTATGAGTGGAGCGGAAGCCTCCGAATTTGAAGATCTGATACAAGGAGAGGGTACCATAGGAGGTAATCTTTTGACTGTACTGTATGACTCTAGGGCAACCCACTCTTTCATCTCTTATGACTGTGTGCGACGACTTAGTTTACCAGTGTCTTCCTTACCTTTTGACTTGACTATTTCTACCCCTACTGCTAAACCTGTTGTAACACCCCATCTGAAGCGTATCATATTTCAAACCAACTCCTTATAATTAATTAATTTTCCAAGTTGTAAAATATTTAATTTCATTTAAATACGAGTTTCAAAATTTCATTTCATGGAAAACATCAATTGATCAGATTAAAGTAACTCAAAATATAAAAACTGAATAAATATATTTTTCGTATAAACAGAGTTTACTACAAATATTCATTCATTATTTTTACATACCCAAAAATACAACACCTAATATATGAGCCCTTGTTAGAAGACAAATTCCCTAGTTGAGAATGTCTCTACGGATAGAAATCCGAGCCAATAATAAATCGAAGTCCCCTCTAGGAGTATAGTGAAAATCATTCCACAATTCCTTGATAGATAAAACAAACTCTGCATAAGAAACCGTAAAAGATGTGGTAATGACCACATTGCGAGTCCAACTTGCAAATAAAGAGATGTCACCATAATACTCTATATACTCTGAGTCCCAATGGACACGCCAAGCCTCAACGCCTTCAAGAAATTGTAGTCTAAAGAAACCTAGTTGACCCCTCCTTGCCGCCATCGTGTTCTTCACTAACGTAAACATAAAATAGAAATAGACAGAATAAAATAGCAAAGAGGTGAGATCTCCTATATTGCATACCAATATGGCAGCAAAGAAACAATACAATCAACAATATCGTTCCATACATACAATCCATAGATTTATATAAAATTAACAGATATATTTATGACATTTAATAAATAAACAATCTAATAAACTTGCAACACAATACCAAACATAATAATAATATCACAATCATATTATATCGTAATGATACTATATCATGACAATATTAAATGCCGACTACGCATATGCACAATGCAATCAGTTCCTACTCCATGGAGTTTACTCAAATTCAGAGATGAAAGCCCAAAAGATCTGTCCTCCCTAAAAAGACACTCTATGCTAGATAATGAAAAGCAATAGTGTTTGTCGGGGTGTCAGTGCATTGCAATCAGTGTCCATAGGCCAGAGGTATTACGTGATATAATAATAACGGGTGGTAACAACTCCACTGCATGAATCACCGCGCCCTGACGTCCTCACGATCCCTCCCACTATCGTATAAGTTCTCATTCACTCCTTAGGCATAAAACGCCACAACAATTCAAGCGAATACGCTTTTCTATGCATGATAAATGATTCAATTATATACTATCATTGATCACACAGTATTTCTTATTCACACGCTGTCATATGGCGGTATCATAGTATAATGCTCGAAAGCATTTTTAATTAAAACAAAGTACCATTGTACTGTTCCCAATGATATTAACGCAACTGTACATACAGTTGTCCAATACCATTATTATCTATGATATTATATAACCGCCCATACAATCAATAATATCAAAGATGCACTCGGGTCCAATACTTCAGTTTCACAAATTACTTGGCTCAATACGTTGGCCGTATAGCAAAACTAGTTGTTCCTCTCAATCGCGTAGCAGTATTATCGTGTTTTCACAATCGTGTAATACTTATGTTACGTTTTCAAATCGCGTAAAGATTTTAAAACATTTTCTCAATAGCGTAGCTAAAAATTACTATTTTTAAATCGCGTAAGAGTTTTTCTACATATTTTCAATTGCATAAAGTAATTCTAACATATTTTAAGTCCAAAATAAGATTTTTCTCATTTAATATCAAAAATTGACTTTATTTTCATTATTTGCATAATAGTCCTTCTATAAAATAATATTTACATAATAGTCTCTCTTTAAATAATATTTCCAAAATAGTCCATTTTTAAAGAATATTTTCAATATAGTCTCCCTTTAAATAATATTTTCAATATAGTCCCTCTTTAAATAATATTTTCAATATAGTCCCTCTTTAAATCAATATTTCTACTGTTTCCTAGAAAATTGTGTTTCTTTAATTTACTTGGGATATTACAGCTCAAAATTTTTTAACGCACTTCAAAACCCATAGGGTGAGCTATACGTCAGTAAATTTTAAGTATTCACTTTTATTTTACTACATAGCTTAATTAGACTAATTTTAATTCTAAAAATTAAATTACTTTCATTTTAAATTCTTAAACTTACCAAATTGAGTTCTTACTATTAAAACACCTAAGTTTACACTTAGTAAAATAATTTTGGATCTTGAACATAAAAAATTGGCATGTTGGCCAAATTCACATATTGCTTCAAAATTCATATATAAATCATTTTCTAACTCTTAATCCTTATAAACTCACTTAATTAAATTTCTTGTCACAAAATCCTTAAATCCTCAATTAGGAAAATAATTTAGGACTCTTAGTCCCCTTTGTAGTGATAAGGCCATGTGCCTCTAGGGTCTTTGGGGCCTTCATACAATTTTCCTCATCATGTTATTCACATCCTAAATTACACATAAATTTGCATGCTTTACAATTTACACATACAAGCATATTATCAAAACTATAGTCATACCAATACATATGCAAGCATAACTTCAAAACTATAATCATAACAAGCACAAACAAAGAGAACTTAAAAAAACAAGTGAATAAATCCTTATGGACTTTTCACCACAAGCACAAACAGATCCATTCCCTCACCACCACATGTGGCCGATGAGGTTAATCTCCCTCTTACCTTAAGGAAGACAACAAACTTCAAGCCTCTCCTTTCTCTTGAATTCGTGTGGTACCAAGAAAAATCCTAAGCAATCTTAAACAAATCTAAAAGTCATAAACAAGGCTTGAAAATAACAAATCATGGATCAATCATCGTATAGAAAATTAGAAATCCTACTTAGGATCAAAGAATAATGAAATTACCTTTGAGGTAGGAAATCAAAGCTTGATTTTTGAAGCACTTAAAGAGAAATTTAGACAAAACTCACTAAAGGAAAAGTGTTTAGAATGATGTTTGGATTTAGAACGTAAGGTTAGATGAAATTATAGAAGTGTGGAAGTTGGTTTGTGGTGTGTGATAACCGCAAGTGTACGGTTTCATTATCAAGTAATAAAAAGATCGAATCCACAGGGACTGTGTCTATGAATACCAATTAATTAATTAATTCAATTCAATTAAACAAAGGGGGTAAAGTTGTTGAGTGATAAGAATGCAGTAACCAAGCAATTAAATAAATAAATATATACTAAAGTGCAAAATTGAGAACAAAAACAGCAAGTTATTAAGAAAGGTTTTTCAGATTCAAGAAAGCCTCCAAGATAGGGGTAACCATAATGATAAAAGACAAATTCTAATTGACAACCCTTTTATTAAAATTAAAATTAAATTAAAGATGAATTACCCTAAATTAGTTAATGTTCTTTCTCAAGAGACAAGAATCGTGCCCAATTAAACCAATTCCTACTAATAACTCCATGAAATATAGTTATTCATGCCCCATAATTGTGCTTCATGGCATGCTTAGTCCTTGTTATGCATATTTGGAAGTTTTTATACTTATATTTGGTAAATGTCATTTGGATACCTTCCTTTATGTTTTTGAGCAATTTGTACATATTTGTTGATTGATTAAGTAAATTTACAATTATATTTAACTTGGTGCCTTATCTAATGCAGGAAAGGCTCAAAGGAGACAAATTGATGCAAGCCAAGGCCCAGCATTGGAGAAAAGAAGCCAATGAAGCATTCCAGAGTTCCACGCCGCGGCGTGGAAATGTTCACGCCACGGCGTGAGGGTCTCAGCCAGCCACATACTGATAGGACAGACAGCTCCACGCCGAGGCGTGGGAATTTGCACGCCGCGGTGCGCGTCGACAAGCTGAGCCTATTTATTCTATTTTTCACGCACCCTTTCACCCTCTCTCAGTTTCTCTTTTTTAGGTTTTAATTTTTTAGTTTTCTGGGTTAGAGGCTGCGGCTAGACCTCCATTGGAGGTGGAGATGGAGCTTGGGGAGCTAAGGATGGAGCCCTCTTTCCATTGGAGGAGGATCCGAGCTTCAATGGCGAAATTCATAAGCTTTCTCCTTCTCTCTTTTCTCTTTTCTCTTCCTCATTTCTTGAACATGTATTTTGCAATTTGTTCTCATGTTCATTGTATAGCTGAGCTTTATTTAGGGATGACTTTGAATCCTTTTATTAATATTAATGATTTGTTCTTTTCTGATTTTGTGTGGATCTTTGATTTTATTCAATCATATTGTGCTTAATGCTCTTGAGTGTTTGGCCAACATTTGAGCGATTTGATAAAATCTAATGAACCTAGACATAGGGATTTGGGTTTGAGATCGTATGTATGGTTGATGCATGTTCGATTCTATTCCAATGGTGGGATGAGTTGATTCGCTAATGGGATAGACATATACCTCTTAGTCATGCATAGCACATGTTTGAGAATAGACCTTAAAGAGTGGATTTTGTGTTAGCTCTCAAGGACACTTAGAGAGTTGGGCAAATGACACCATGGTTAGATGACCTAGACATAGGCGTTTAGCTAATGTAGATTCTCAAGCTAACCTAATCATTGCATTCATATTTATGAAGAGGATTGCATGTTGTTAGTTGATGTGAAGAGTGAAGAAGGATCTCCCTAAACTCTAACCGTTTATCTTTATTTCTTTTTGTCTTTACTTTCTTTACTTTTATCCATTTTTATGTTCTTGAATAGAGTTAGGTGAGCTATCGGTTAATACTTAGCATTGGAAATAAACTTATCCTCATGGGAACGATCTCTTACCCTGTAACTGTATTACTTGTGCGACCCGTGCACTTGCGGTTAGCAAATAGGCAACACGTTTTGACCCCAACACCTACTCTCGTGGTAATTGAATTTAAAGTGAACCCATTACACTTTATGGTAATTCATTAAATCCTCGGAAGGCTAAACCTACTCTCGTGATTTAGACCTTAAGTTCAATTCTTATGATTCCAACACCTAGGTTCACCTCTCAGTACGTCCCTAGATATCTATGAGATATAAATATGTGGCCAGTAAATTCACATGAATAAGCGCAATAATGATTGAATCAAAGAACATTCAAGATTAATAAAAGGGGTAAACAAAATCAGTTAATCATTATCAATATATCAAAGGGCATTACCCAATCCTAAAAACAAAAGAAACTACTCAGACATGGAGAAGAAGAAATAAGAAATCAAATTCAAGAACATCCAAACCTGTAATCAAAGAGAGAAAAGAGGAGAAAGATAAAGATCAAGAGCCTCCAAGTGTGCCTTATTCAACCAAATTGGAACCCCAAAATTATATTCAGAATATCTATAAATAACCTTAGGGTTTCAACTAGTCCAAGCCCATAAAAAGAAATAAAAACAAAACTAAAAATCTGACTCGTACTGCGATCCACAGCCGCGGATCATTCCACGGGCTGGCCGTGGATCTCTTTGCCACATGACCATTCTGCCTCAGTTTGAATTCCATGGCCGTGGAACACTCTGGAGTTTCTCTTTTGCTTCTTCAAGCTGCTGCTCGATCCATGGCCATGGAGAATTCCATAGGCAGGTCGTGAATCTCTCTAGAGTGAGCTTTTTGCCCCAATTTGCTATCCGTAAAGCTCTAACTTCAATCATGCAAGCTTTCCATCCATTTCAAGGTCAATTTAGCACCAATCCAGCACAACAACACCAAAAACACCGCAGTTATCTGAATTAAAGGAAAAATAAATAAAAAGAGAAACTAAAATGCCTGAAATGCCTAAAAATACATGCAAAACAAGACTAAAATATGATATTGTTTCACACACATCAGTTTGGTGGGTGGAAGCCGTGAGCTTCACTAGAGAAAAAGGATGGAGTTCTTTGGATTTCTTTGGATGAGAAAGAATGGATAGAAAAGTTTAAGTCTCAAAGTTGATAGGAAATGAAAATGAGATAGCCAAATGTGTAGTGCATGGCTGTGTGGTTAGTATATAGGAGAAACTATAATTTAATCAATGTAATAAAAAGATCTATTACATTTCACATGGCCTATGTCACTTGGTGTCATCCATTGGTCATAAAAGACCATTCAAGAACCTTTGAGAAGGCCTTGTGGCCGTGGGAGTCATAGGAGAATGGAACTAAATTGGTTCTATTTTAATTCCCTAGTTACACCTTAATTAAATAGTTAATTCATCTAGTTTCTCTTAAACTAATTTAGTTAGGATTTCTAATTACATTCTAGTTAGTTAGTTACATTATTATGTCATTGTATAGGTCATGATTATGTCATGTTTCTAGATAATAAATATTTATCTAGTAACTAGCTTCTAAATATTTAGTAACTAAGTTAGTTCATTTAGTTACTAATTTTGCTATTAGAGTAACTAAGTTAGATTATCTAGTTTCTCAACTAACAAATATAACCATTAAAATTAACTTCTTCTCCTAATCATTGATTAAATCTAAGGTGGATATCATAAGCTTCTTTATCAAGATGGCTCTCACGCCATTGATTAGATCAATGGTGATGATCTAAGGCTTCTTCATCAATTTTTCCATCCATAGGTTCATAATAAAGTCCAGCCACTACGTTTGACTAATTCTTATTAGTTAGTTATAAAGCTATGTAATGATGGCTCATCATTATCCTTAAGATATTTAAGTTAGATATTTTCAGCTTTCATGATTACACTTGAGATATTTTATTAAGATATTTTTTCAGTAGATATTTATTCTTAGATATTTATCCTTAGATATTTACTAGGTGAGTCATCATAGAATCTTTTAGAACAGCTAAGTCAGCATGGTAAGTCGTAGTGCAGAGTCACCAGCTGAGTCTTCAAGATATTTTTCTAACAGATATACCCAATGGATAATAGCTACTCCTATTATTATACAATGGGTAATAGAAAACTCAGATACAGAAAATCTCTGTCAACTGTTCCTGGTTTTAGGTTTAATAAGATCCCTTTATCCTGCCTTGACAGTCCAAAACTTTCTAGTTCAAAAAAAAAATTTATTTTTTCGGGCCTACATCAAGCACATATACAGCTTAAAATAATATTAAAATAATCACAGACTCAGAATATTCCACAAAAATTCTTTAAAATCATAAAAATTATAAAACTCATATATTTAAAAAAAACTAAATTCGGACATATATTTCAAAAATAATATTAAAATATTTAAAATAATATTAAAATATTCAAAATAATTAAAAATTCTCAAAAATTCACAAAAACTCATAAATATTATAAAACTCATTTATTTCAAGAAAAACGAAAAATCGGGGTGTTACAACTCTCCCCCTCTTAAAAAAAATTCGTCCTCGAAATTTCTCTTACATAACACACAAAAAGATATTACTCCTATATCTTGTCTTCAAACTTCCACGTAGCATTTTCAGTTACGCCGTTGCGAATGATCCTCCTACTTTTCTTGGATTTCCTCCATCAGATTATTCGAACAGTAAACGTAGTCAAACAAATTCATAGACAATCGCATAATCTTGAATTGATCTATCCATTCGCTCTCCTTAATCATCATAACAAATACGCTAAGTACATTTTCTACTTAAGGCATTCGTCACGTTTTTTGCCTATTCAGAATGACATTGAAGTTGAAAATCGCAGTCCTTTGAAAATTCTAACTATAATTTTTTCCTCGTATCCAAGCCCTTCTTGATTGAACAGGTACCCCAAGCTCTTGAAACTATTATAAACATTATAGGAAAGAAAATTTCTTCAGATTTTCCTCGCAAAACAGTTATCGCAAACTCCAAAACATGAATCGAATAATTCTTCTCATGCACGTTCCACTACCTTGAAGCATACGTCACTACCTTTCCTTTAATCAAAATTCACACTTGAACTACTTCACGTACAACTTCTTCTTCTTCTTCAAAAATTGAAGAATTGCACCGAGATGTTCAGCATATTTGTTTGGACTTCGAGAATAGATCAGAATATCATCAATAAGGATAACGACAAATCTGCTTAGATAGGAAAGAAAGATCCTATTCATGTAATTCATGAATATCATAGAAACATTCATTACTCCGAATTGATCTTGAAGAAAACAGTGACTTTCTTTATTTGGTCTTCTAGTTTCCATGTTGTATCTCCCGTCATATCGTTCCAGATTATCTTCATCAAGATAAGTTGTTTTACTTGCCTATCTGTAATCTTAACAGAAAATGTCTTATAGATCAAGTTCTCTTCTAATTGTACTGCATTTGATACTATGATATGGGTTGAATCAAGAATAATTTCCTCAATTAGAATTCATAGAAGACACTGGGAAGATTAGAAAGAAAAAATGGTAAGACTATTTGGTAGATTACCAAATTTATCCAAGAAATCAATATGGTCTAATAAATTTAGAAATGAACTTTTTAGATTCAATTTCTGGATTCAAATCTAAAAATATCAGTTCAAGGAAACATAAAAGTCTCATTGAAACAATCAAGTAGGATATGGTTGGAAAATAACTAATCCATTTATAAAGTCAAGCTCTCAAAAGATGTGATTTTAGATAAGCAAATCAAATTAACAGAAAAGATTTGATGTTTAATAGAAACAGGGTAGATTTAGAAAACTTGAGTATAAACAACAAGTTTACCAAAAAGAGTAGAAATACTTAAATCAAATGATAACAAAGATACGGATAACTTAAATCAACTTACTTAGTCTATTTGTGAAAGAAATAGACAAACCAAATCAATAGAACAATTCTAATCTCAAGTAATAATAGGATAGTTTTAAACAGGCTGAGTAATGATAACAAGTTTAGAAGTTGAAGTAGCACTATAAAAGGAAACAAAAACACTGATAACCCCAAAAGGTTCACACAGTCACAGACCATAAGAGAATGGGTTATCTTGCGAGTTATACAGTACAATTTTAGGATTACTCTCTATGGTACAACTTCCTTGTTTTCTTACATCTTTATATTTGGAATGCTTCCATTCCACTCTTTGCATCGGCTCTTTCTTCTACTTGAGATTTTGAAACACGTGCATTACTAACGGAAGGTTCCATCTTCAGTTTCGTACAGTCTCTAGAAACGTGTTCGGGCTTCCCGTATCTGAAGCAAATTATACCCTTGATCGTGCAATCTCTTGTCATATGTCTCTTTCCACACTTCAGACACTTCATTGGCAGTCCTCAGTCTGACCAAATTCATTGCCACTAGTACTTCCTCTATTTATTCATTGTTGTTTCCCTAGTGATCGTGTATACGGATTTTGCTGAAATCGATTGACCTTACATTTCCTTCCATTTTGGATCATCGAGGACCCAACATTATAGCTTCTTACATCCTGAGACTGTTCCAATTCTAACAAATTCTGAAGTTTGATTATCAATTCCTGTTGCTGAATGATCATCTGACTCTGTTGTACTGCTAAGTCAGTCATCCTCTACATCACACTTCTAGCTGCGGCTATACGATCATCATCACGTCTCGTGTCCACATGTCCACATTTACTATAATCCATTGTCTTTCTTAAAAGACAAACAAAATCAAAACACAACGAAACTAAACATAACTATTTCAAACAACATCTTCTCCTTTCGGAAACCAAATAATATATCTTTGTATTCAGTGTCAGAGAAAAGCACAGCACAAACAAGACAAACCTATCCACAAACTCAAAAGACTCTAACTTGGGCTCTGATACTAACTAATGTAACACCCCCTCTGAAAGGTATCACATTTCAAACTAACTCCTTATAATTAATTAATTTCCCAAGTTGTAAAATATTTAATTTCATTTAAATACGGGTTTCAAAATTTCTTTTCATACAAAACATCAATTGATCAAATTAAAGTAACTCAAAATATAAAAACTGAATAAATATATTTTTCATATAAACAGAGTTTACTACAAATATTCATTCATTATTTTTACATACCCAAAAACATAACACCTAATATATGAGCCCTTGTCAGAAGACAAATTCCCTAGCTGGTAATGTCTCTATGGATAGAAATCTAAGCCAATGATAAATCGAAGTCCCCTCTAGGAGTATAGTGGAAATCATTCCGCAATTCCCTAATAGATAAAACAAACTCTGCATAAGTAACCGTAAAAGATGTGGTAATGACCCATTGCGAGTCCTACTTGTGAATAAAGAGATGTCACCACAATACTCTATATACTCTGAGTCCCAATGGACACGCCAAGCCTCAGCGCCTTCAAGAAATTGTAGTCTAAAGAAACCTAGTTGACCCTCCTTGCCGCTATCCTAGTCTTTACAGACGTAAACACAAAATAGAAACAGACAGAATAAAACAGCAAAGAGGTGAGATCCCCTACATTGCATACCAATATGGCAGCAAAGAAACGATACGAACAATAATGTCTTTCCATACATACAATCCATAGATTTATATAAAATTAGAATATATATTTATGACATTTAGCAAATAAACAATCTAACAAACTTGTAACACAATACCAAACATAATAATAATATCACAATCATATTATATCGTAATGATACTAAGTCAGGACAATATTAAAAGCCGACTATACATATGTACAATGCAACCAATTCCTACTCCATGAAGTTTACTGAAATTCAGAGATGAACGCCCAGAAGATCTGTCCTCCCTAAAAAGACAGTCTATGCTGGATAATGAAAAGTAATAGTATTTGTCGGGATGTTAGTGCATTGCAATCAGTGTCTATAGGCCAGGGGTATTACATGATATAATAATCACGGGTGGTAATAACTCCACCGCGTGAATCACCGTGCCCTGATATCCCCAAGATCCCTCCCACTATCCTGTAAGTTCTCAATCACTCTTTAGGCATAAAACGCCACAACAATTCAACCGAATACGCTTTTCTATGCATGATAAATGATTCAATTATATACTGTCATTGATCACACAGTATTTCTTATTCACACGCCGTCATATGGCGGTATCACAGTATAATGCTTAAAAGCATTTTTAATTGAAACAAAGTACCGTTGTACTGTTCCCAATGATATTAACACAACTGTACATACAGTTGTCTAAAACCATTAGTATCTATGATATTATATAACTGCCCATACAATCGATAATACCAAAGATCCACTCGGGTCCAATACTTCAGTTTCATAAATTACTTGGTTCAATACGTTGGAGCTACAACAAAACTAGTTGTTCCTCTCAATCGCGTAGCAGTATTATCGCATTTTCACAATCGTGCAACACTTCTGTTACGTTTTCAAATCGCATAAAGATTTTTCAACATTTTCTAAATCGCATAAAGATTTTAAAACATTTTCTCAATAGCGTAGCTAAAAATTATTATTTTTAAATCGCGTAAGAGTTTTTCTACGTATTTCCAACTGCGTAAAGTAATTCTAACATATTTTAAGTCCAAAATAAGAATTTTCTCATTTAATATCAAAAATTGACTTTATTTTCATTATTTACATAATAGTCCTTCTATAAAATAATATTTCCATAATAGTCTCTCTTTAAATAATATTTCAAAAATAGTCCATTTTTAAAGAATATTTTCAATATAGTCCCCTTTAAATAATATTTTCAATATAGTCCCTCTTTAAATAATATTTTCAATATAGTCCTTCTTTAAATAATATTTTCAATATAGTCTCTCTTTAAATCAATATTTCTACTGTTTCCCAAAAAATTATGTTTCTTTAATTTACTTGAGATATTATAGCTCAAAATTTCCTAACGCGCTTCAAAACCCATAGGGTGAGCTATACGTCAGTAATTTTTAAGTATTCACTTTTATTTTACTACATAGCGTAATTAGACTAATTTTAATTCTAAAAATTAAATTAATTTGATTTTAAATTCTTAAACTTACCAAATTGAGTTCTTACTATTAAAACACCTAAGTTTACACTTTGTAAAATAATTTTAGATCTTGAACATCAAAAATTGGCATGTTAGCCGAATTCACATATTGCTTCAAAAAAACATATATAAATCATTTTCTAACTCTTAATCCTTATAAACTCACTTAATTAAATTTCTTGTCATAAAATCCTTTAATCCTCAATTAGGAAAATAATTTAGGACTCTTGGTCCCCTTTGTAGTGATAAGGTCGTGTGCCTCTAGGGTCTTTGGGGCGTTCATACAATTTTCCTCATCATGTTATTCATATCCTAAATTACACATAAATTTGCATGCTTTACAATTTACACATACAAGCATATTATCAAAACTATAATCATACCAATACATATGCAAGCAAAACTTCAAAACTATAAACATAACAAGCACAAACAAAGAGAACTTAAACAAACAAGTGAATAAATCCTTATGGACTTTTCACCATAAGCACAAACAGATCCATTCCCTCACCACCACATGTGGCTGATGAGGTTTATCTCCCTCTTACCTTAAGGAAGACAACAAACTTCAAGCCTCTCTTTCCTCTTGAATTCGTGTGGCACCAAGAAAAATCCTAAGCAATCTTAAACAAATCTAAAAGTCATAAACAAGGCTTGACAATAACAAACCATGGATCAATCATGGTATAGAAAATTAGAAATCCTACTTAGGATCAAAGAATCATGAAATTACCTTTGAGGTAGGAAATCAAAGCTTGATTTTTCAAGCACTTGAAGAGAAATTTAGACAAAACTCACTAAAGGAAAAGTGTTTAGAATGATGTTTGGATTTAGAAAGTAAGGTTAGATGAAATTATAGAAGTGTGGAAGTTGGTTTGGTGGGTGGAAGCCGTGAGCTTCACTAGAGAAAAAGGATGGAGTTCTTTGGTTTTCTTTGGATAAGAGAGAATAGATAGAAAAGTTTAAGTCTCAAAGTTGACAGGAAATGAAAATGAAATTGCCAAATGTGTAGTGCATGGCCGTGTGGTTAGTATATAGGAGAAACTATAATTTAATCAATGTAGTAAAAAGATCAATTACATTTCACATGGCCTATGTCACTTGGTGTCATCCATTGGTCATAAAAGACCATTCAAGAACCTTTGAGAAGGCCTTGTGGCCGCGGGAGTCATAGGAGAATGGAACTAAATTGGTTCTATTTTAATTCCCTAGTTACACCTTAATTAAATAGTTAATTCATCTAGTTTATCTTAAACTAATTTAGTTAGGATTTCTAATTACATTCTAATTAGTTAGTTATATTATTATGTCATTGTATAGGTCATGATTATACCATGTTTCTAGATAATAGATATTTATCTAGTAACTAGCTTCTAAATATTTAGTAACTAAGTTAGTTCATTTAGTTACTAATTTAGCTATTAGAGTAACTAAGTTAGATTATCTAGTTTCTCAACTAACAAATATAACCATTAAAATTAACTTCATCTCCTAACTATTGATTAAATCTAAGGTGGATATCATAAGCTTCTTTATCAAGATGGCTCTCACACCATTGATTAGGTCATTGGTGATAATTTAAGGCTTCTTCATCAAGTTTTCCATCTAACGGTTCATAATAAAGTCCAGCCACTATGTTTGACTAATTCTTATTGGTTAGTTATAAAGCTATATAATGATGGCTCATCATTATCCTTAAGATATTTAAGTTAGATATTTTTAACTTTCATGATTACACTTGAGATATTTTATTAAGATATTTTCCCGGTAGATATTTATTCCTTGATATTTATCCTTAGATATTTACTAGGTGAGTCATCATAGAATCTTCTAGAACAGTTGAGTCAGCATGGTGAGTCGTAGTGCAGAGTCACCAGCTGAGTCATTAAGATATTTTTCTAACAGATATTACGCAATGGATAATAGCTACTGCTATTATTATACAATGGGTAATAGAAAACTCAGATACAAAAAATCTTTGTCAACTGTTCCCAATTTCAGGTTTAGTAAGATCCTCCGATCCCGCCTTGATAGTCCGAAACTTTCTAGTCCAGGAAAATTTTTTATTTTTTCAGGCCCGTATCAAGCACATATACAGCTTAAAATAATATTAAAATAATCACAGACTCAGAAAATTCTACAAAAATTCTCAAAAATCATAAAAATTATAAAACTCATATTTTCAGAAAAAATTAAATTCGAACTTATATTTCAAAAATAATATTAAAATAATCAAAATAATATTAAAATATTCAAAATAATTAAAAATTCCCATAAATTCACAAAAACTCATAAATATCATAAAAATCTTTTATTTCAAGAAAAATGAAAAATCGGGGTGTTACACCTGTTGTTACCACCAAAGTTTGTTTAAATTGTCCTTTAATTGTTGAGGGTCGAATCTTTTCTATTGATTTGATCTGCTTACCTCTTTCCTAATTAGACGTAATTTTAGGAATGTATTGGTTGTCTTCTAATCATATCCTGTTAGACTATTCTAGTAGAACCATAGTTTTCCCTATGGATGAAGTTTCTAGATTTTTGACGGCCAACCAAGTTCGAGCTTTCTTGAAAGAAGGAGCTCAGAGATACATGCTATTGTCTTCCTTAGAAGTCGAGAGCAAAATAGATATGGAAGCTATTTCGGTAGCTAATGAATTTCCTGAAATCTTTCCTAATGACGTACCTGGTTTACCACCGGAGCGGGAGATAGAGTTCACCATTGATCTTGTGCTTGGATCTGGTCCTGTATCTATAGCGCCTTACAGGATGTCACCATCAGAGTTAGTTGAGCTTAAGAAGCAGTTAGAAGAACTCTTTGAAAAGGAGTTTGTTAGACCCAGTGTGTCACCATGGGGAGCACTAGTGTTGCTAGTCAAAAAGAAAGATGGGACTTCGCAATTGTGCGTGGACACTCGCCAGCTGAATAAGGTCACAATCAAGAATAAGTATCCACTTCCGAGGATAGATGACTTAATAGATCAATTGAAAAGAGCACTAGTATTCTCTAAGATCGATCTGTGATTGGGTTATCATCAGATCTGAGTGAAGGCTGAGGATATTCCTAAAACAGCTTTTCGTACCCATTACGGTCATTACAAATATCTTGTGATGCCATTTGGTATAACGAATGCACCTGCCATATTCATGGATTACATGAACAGAATCTTTCGTCCTTACTTGGATAGATTTGTTGTTGTCTTCATTAACAACATTTTGATATATTCTCAAAATCAAGAGGATCATGCTGAACACCTCAATATAGTTCTCCAAATTTTGAAGGAGAAGAAGTTGTACGCTAAATTGTCAAAGTGTGAATTATGGCTGGAAGAAGTTAAGTTTTTGGGTCATGTGATCTCGAGGGAAGGGATTACAGTGGATCTGTCAAAAGTGGAAGCGATTCTGCAATGGGAAAGGCCGAAGACAGTGGCAGAAATTCAGAGCTTTGTGTGATTAGTTGGATACTATCAGAGATTCATTGAGGGATTCTCTAAGATTGCAGGGCCTCTTACTCAGCTCACGGGAAAGAATCAAGCCTTTGATTGGACTAATGCTTGCGAAGAAAGTTTCAGAGAATTGAAGAGACGACTAATTACTTCACCAGTGTTAGTTCTACCTGATCCAAGTGAACCCTTCGAAGTGTATTGCGATGCTTCATACCAAGGATTAGGATGTGTGTTTATGCAAAATGGAAAAGTGGTGGCTTATGCTTCGAGACAGTTGCGAGCACATGAAAAGAACTACCCAACACATGACCTGGAGTTAGCGGTTATGGTATTCACTTTGAAGATATGGACGCATTTTCTTTATGGGGCGACGTTCAATGTCTTTAGCGACCACTAGAGCTTGAAGTACCTATATGACTAAAAGGAGTTGAATATGGGACAATGAAGGTGGTTGGAATTTCTGAAAGATTATGATTTTCAACTTCTGTATCACCCCGAAAAGGAAAATATTGTGGCAGACGCTTTGAGTAGGAAAATGCTCAGTATCTCTTCTATGATGGTCAAGGAGAAAGATTTGATAGAGCAATTCAGGGATGTATGGTCCTTTGTGGAATTGGCACCGGGGAAGATTTGTATAAACATGGTCACTATTTCAAATGACCTAATGGAAGACATTCGAGAGGAACAAAAATTTGACAAGTTTTGGCAAGAAGAAATAGAGCTAATGAAGCAAGGCAGTGTGACAACATTTGAGGAAGGAACTGATGGAATCCTAAGATTCAGAGGTAGAGTTTGTATACCCAGGGATCAAGAACTTAGAAAGTAGAATCTTAAACACGCTCACACGAGCAAGTTAAGTATGCATCTGGGAATAACCAAGATGTATCAAGATCTGAAATGGTTATTTTGGTGGCACGGAATGAAGAGTGATATTGCCAGATGTGTGTCATCTTGTCTGGTTTGTCAGAAAGTAAAGGTTGAACACCAGAAATCGTCAGGAATGTTGCAACCCCTAGCTATTCCCGAATAGAAGTAGGATAGTATTGCGATGGACTTTGTGGTTGGATTACCAAAGACCAAAAAAGGTTACGATTCAATATGGGTAATCGTTGATCGACTTATGAAGTCAGCACATTTCTTACCAATCAACATAAGGTACAACATGGAGAAGTTGACTCAGCTGTATATTAGTGAGATCATTAGGCTACATGGTGTGCCTACCAGTATTATTTTTTATAGAGATCCAAGGTTCACATCAAAGATTTGGCAAAGTTTGCAAGAAGCGTTAGGAACGAAGCTACATTTGAGTTCTGCTTATCATCCTCAAACCTATGATCAATCGGAAAAGACTATTCAATCATTGGAGGATTTGCTCAGAGCTTGCGCTTTGGAACAGACTGGAAGTTTGGATGAAGTTTTTGTTGGGAATTGCGGATCAAAATATCTCGCAGCGGAATAATAGGATTCCCATACAGGATCCACGCGAAAAGTCCATAATCTGAGTTTTTTTTTAAAAATTACCTCTTGAAGCGTGATAAACACAAGCGAGGTGAATCACCAACACCGTAATAGCGACGATGTTTCTACGGTATCCACACGAACAGACTTGCAAAAGGAGTCACGCCTCTGTTTCGCGGTGCTAGCTGCGAATAGAAGAGAAGAACCTTTCACTGTCTCTCACTCACTTTCTTAGGTACGGCTAGGGTTGTGATATAACATCTATAGCAGCCCCCTTAACAGTACTATTTATAATAGTGGCTGCCTTAAGTGAGTGTGAGCAAGAGTAGCAAGGTAAGCCATGCAACCCTAAAACCCATCTCATGAGTTAGGCCCACAATTGAATCCGAGTCCAACTTGGATCCTTATTGCTCCAATTTAGTCTGTTCTAAGTGTGCGACCTGCAGCAGGTTCTCATGACGTTGGTAGTAATATTAAAATCTCATTTTAATATTACAAACAATGAGCGGTATCTAGCAACACATCACTGCTACCCAAGTAATGAGAATGTCAGTGATTTGACATAATCTATCCGTGATCAATGTTTCCGTGTAGTTTAGTCCCTTTGTCCAGATATCCAGATTGAACACAAGGCATGGAACGTGTCACCCTTGTTTAATTCAATCTTCAGTTTCCTGATTCCCGAGTAGACATAGTAATAACAAATGAGATCAATATCTCATATTGACTCATTTGAGCATGGCCATGCATTTCATAGTCTCACTCAATCAGGGGCCCCGAAGATATCACTCCTGTTATGTAGGAGGGACAAATCCCATCTAGGTCACTCACATTCCTCCACATGCATCGCAATATGTCTAATAACTAACTTTATAATCATCTTGTTACAGATGACGTTTGATGGCATTTAAAACACACAACTCCTCATGTAGGAATCGTAGTAATTTCAGGTCAAAGAACCACATACACCATTATCACTATGAGAATCACTTATGACACTCACGTAACGATCCACGTAGCGTTCTCATGGTGGGTCTGTCCAATACATCATTACTCTAATATGTATCCATGTGTAGACTTGATATCTCATATCCATGACCCGTGAGATGTGGTCATCAGTCTACGCACATACTAGTCTCAATGCATTATTGTTGTCCTAATTAACAATAATACTTGACTAGGGACATTTAAGAATAGTATTTTATCCAATAGGATCTCACCATCAAGTCATCCACTTGATGTCCTTTGGTATCAAACTTACTATTCTAAGGACTTTATTATGTCTATCAAAAAGAACACAATAAATGAAATGCCTCATATATCAAAAATAGCATAATATAATGTATGTCAATACAAACAAAATGTATTGGCCACTAGGGCATACACCAACAGTTTTACTATTGGTAGAGTTCACCTACAACAACAATTTTCATTCGAGCATAGGGATGACACCCTATGAAGCTCTATATGAACGACGGTGCAGAACCCTTTGTGTTGGTACCACGACGGAGAGCGCCTTACTATTGGACCTAATCTTATACAACAAATGACTGAGAAAGTCAAGATGATTCAAGAAAAGATGAGGACAGCTCAGAGTCGACAGAAGAGCTATGCAGACCAAAGGAGAAAACCTCTTGAGTTTGAGGAAGGTGAGCATGTGTTTTTGAAAGTCAGGCCTACGACTGGGGTCGGCGGAGTTCTAAAATCTAGAAAACTTACTCCTAAATTCCTTGGACCTTACCAAATTCTTCACCGGATAGGTCCAGTAGCTTACCAAATAGCCCTACCACCTTTTCTTTCTAACCTTCACAATGTATTTCATGTGTCGCAATTGCGAAAATATATTCTTGACCCGAGTCATGTCATAGCACCGAACACTGTACAATTAAAAGTGAACTTAACCTTGAGACACCTCCTGTAAGGATTGAAGATAGGATAGTAAAGCAACTCAGAAGGAAGGAAATCCCATTAGTAAAAGTAATCTGGAATGAAACGACCGGAGATGCAACATGGGAGTTAGAAGACAAGATGAAGGAGCAACATCCACAACTATTCTAAGGTATGAAAATTTCGAGGATGAAATTTCTTTTTAGAAGGGGAGAGTTGTAACACCCCAAAAATTGTTTGTTTCATGATAAAATAGTCATTTTATAACATTTGTAATTTTTGTGAATTTTTCTAGATTTTTCTAGAACTGTTGATTATTTTAATATATTTCTTGATTTGCATGCACACTGAGTGAAGTGAAATATTTTCCCCGAGGCTGGTAGACCTTGAACTGTGGAAACGACGATGGGAGATCTTACTAAACTCGAGGTCAGGCATAGTTTACGAGGTTTACGTTCTTCGAGATTTTATTTGATAAATAAAACTGTGGTACGTTTTGTTTAATAAAAATTTTACAGTACGCTCTATTATCTATTAGACAATAAATACTAATTTTGTTAACTGTAACATTTGTCTATTAGATAATAGCTTGTTGTAAAATGCAAGTTAAATTTTCAACAGTGTCCACTTTATGTCACATCAAGTTGACTTTTACAAAAAGCTAACAAAGCTTCTCAAGGAAGCTTTGCACCAAGCTTCTAGAGGAAGCTTCCCTTCCCTCTCTCCCATGTAGCTCCACGGCAATGTGGAGGGAAATGTGACAAATTTTGTCACATTTTCACTAATATCACATATTCATTTCACTTTTCAAAAATTCCCAAGACTTTTCTATCACTTTCTCTCTCCACATTTCTTTTCTCTCACTTTTTCTTCTTCACATTTTCTCTTCTTCTCCTCTCCATCCACGGCAACACCACATCCTTCCACCCTCCATGCTTGTTTGATTTTCAAGCTCACACTTTGCTTGAATCTACATCTTGATTGGAAGACTTTCTTTCTTGTTGGAATCATCTTCAAGGATCTCACCCATTCTCTCCATTTTCTCTTCTCTTCCACGGCCAAGACACCATTTTTGGCCACCCACATTTTCTTGCTCAACCAACCTTGTTTCTTACATCTTCTCATCATCTAGAATATTTTCTCTTTTGTGACCACCTCTTGAATCCACTATTTTCATCTTCTTCACAAAGATCTAAAGATTGAAACTTTGAGGTAAAGTTTATGACTTTTCCATTTTCTCTTCTCATTTTCATGATTCTTGGTCATCTTTGTGACCAAGAACTCCTCTTTTATGGTTTGATTTATTTATTATGAAAGTTTGATGTCCTAGGGTTTTGGTGGTGGTGGAGGCCGAAATCTACAAGGAGCTTCAAGGAAGTTCTTTTCTTATTTTCTCTTTAGGTAAGAGGGAGATGATCCTCTTCAACCTATCTTGGTGGTGTGGAAATGCTTTTGGTGTTGTTGATGAGGAATCCATGTGGGATTACTCTCTTTGTTGTGTTGTTCTTCATGATTTTGTAGCTATTTTGACTTGTATGAATTTATTGATTGTCATTGTGCATCTTGATGGCTAGGGAATTACATATTGGATTGCTTAGAATGATATATGGAAAATCTAGGGCTCTTTGCCCCTTTTGGATTCACGGCCAAGAGGCCAAATTTTTGGGTGTTCAAGATTTAATTTTTTTAGAAATTGGAACTTAAGAAATTGAGTGTTAAGTAATTAACAATTTGATGAAAAAATTAGTTGGACTCTTGTCCTTGGGAGGTCACGGCCTCAAGGGCCATATTGGCTAAAAGTTATGCATCAAACTAAGGCTTAGGTGATTAGGTAACTTAAGAATTTATTATGGATTCATAAGATGGAAAGAAACTTAATTGATGACCTAGGAGGATTCTTTTGAACTTAGGGGAAAGAACAAGGTGAGTGTGAGACTTGAGATCCTTAGAATAATATTCTAAGTGAATATGGTTAAAATTAAGTAAAGAACTTAGCTAATTAGGAGAAATAAAGATCTAATGAGAATTACAAGAGAATTCCTCTAGAGAAAGATTTCATAAGAAATGTTAAATTAAAGTAAAACTTCATAATAAACCTTAAAAAATGTATTGTCTCATTTGAGAATTTGGTAATGTGTTATTATGGGTCCATGAGTGGGACCAAAATTCTGTTGATGTTTAACTTGGCCAAATTATGGTATGTTATGGGATGAGTATATCATTATTGAATATACATGAATTTGCATTGAGTCATCATGCATTGTGAAAGTTCGGTGGACTATTGTTAAGGCCATGTTGCCTAGGAGATTGAATCACACCTATGTGCGGGTGCAAATAGACATGTGTAGGTCATTGGTTGACCTTGGGGGCGTCGGGGTGCGGGTACCTCACAATGGGCAGTTGGTAGCTCTTCTGTCCGTGGGGCAGACCGATGCAAATGCACCGATAAGCCGGACCGAGACACTATCCTATATCGCGATCTAGTGTAGAATGTCTTGTACAATGCCATGATGTGCACGTTGATAAATTGAGAAATTATAGCACTTGTTGGCCGCGGTAGCTGAGTTCTAGATATGTCTCCTGATCATTCTCTCTGATGTTTATGTCTAGCTCCATGGAGTAAGATTTTGATATCATGTGCATGTGCATAGTGAGTTAACATATTATTTGGCATTTATTCATATGATGATTGGAACTGTTTGATGTTATAACTACCTGGATTTGTTAAGTTATTTACTATTTGCATCTTGATGATGCTTATTATTCTTGCAATGCTATGTGGGTGTCCTGCGCCGTTCTGTTTCTTTACTGCCATAATTGGTACTAAATGTAGGATGTCTTACCTCTTTTCTGTATTTCTGCTATTATGTTTATTTATGTGTTTCGCTGAAGATGTCGGTGAAGAAGGGGAAGTGCACGAATTCCTTGGCTTTTGGCCTGATTTTGACTAGTTACCTGTTTTGGTCATGGCATCCCGTCTGTGTGGCTTTTTGGGTTATGTGAGATTGACTTTTCATGGAGGTCCAGACTGCTAGCACATCAACCTGAGTACGGATCGCTGCATCTACCTCGGAGACGTGACTGTGTCTCTGGCTTGGGGATGTTATGATCCACCTGTCTTTACTTTTAATTCTCGCTTGTATTTAGAGTTTTACTTGCCCATTCGTGATATGTGGGGTGAGTGCTATTACTCCCCATAAGGGGATTCGTTCTTATCCTCTACACGAGCCCCCACTCGTAACTCGGTTGCTCCAATGAGGGTTTCCTCTGATGAGGAAGACCCTGGGGAGGATCCAACTATGGTTCCTTCTCATTCGCTTTAAGGGCTGATGCTGTTGATGGCCACTGATGGCTATGTGTAAATCTTTTTGGGGGCCTGATGTTTTGTCTTTTGGTGGGCTGTATATGTGTAATCATTTTGGGGCATGTAAAGCTTCTACTTTTTGTATATCTAATGATGTACCTAAACAAGTATAATATAAGTATATATATGTATGTATGAGGTATGAATGTATGGTTTACTTCTCATGATGCGTTCTGTTGTAACTATGTCTTATCATCTTATTTTATAATAAAAAAAAAGAATTCACCAAATCATTTGTACGATTACAACTAAACAGACTTATCTATATTATAATGAACTGGGTCTTAATTTATACATTTTGTTTCCATTTCGTGGTTATGGTGTGACGTTCCCTCCTCAAAAAGGGGCGTTACATGAGGTTGATTTTGAAATCACTTGTGAAGTGATTGTGTGAGGTACTAGATATTGTTTTAGCTAGTTACATGAATCTTGCTACTTTGTAGGATAAGTTGGCTTAGAATTCCGTGGTTGCTAGCTTTGGATTCACTAGGTTAGTGAGGACCTTGTGATACCTTTGCATGTTTTAATTTTAAACTTGTTATTTCCTATTTCCTATGTATTGTAACCTTAGATGGTGTGCACAACCATGTGGCTTAAGAATGAGGTGTTGGATCCAATTTCTCATAGCATTACTGCTATTATAGCCAGGGTTACCAGTGTATGACGTCAATATTAGTACTCTCAACTTGGTGAGGGGAACGAGTCTACACATCACTAGGTAGTGCTAGGGTTTTTTATACCTATCCTACCCAGTATATACAAGGGAATGAGGTTCCTGGGAAAAAGTAAGTAACATGTGCTTCTTAAAACCAAAACTTTTACTAGCATTGAACAATCATATTCATAATACATTTTCCCGTCATAAGCATACATCATCATATGCATTGCATTGTTTAACATTTGTATAGGCAGTTGTTTAGTTTCCTGTTGGCCCTTAAGTGTGAATGGTAATGTTTACTTTATGAATTTTTACGTTATGTGTATGTAATGATTCTTATAGTTGTTACTTGAGGTTTACTTTACAATTGCAAATGATATATGGAGTTTTAGTTGTTTATTTGTTGTAAATGAATATCTACTAGTTTTAGCATACTCATACTGAGAATTTTGTGAATTCTCACCCCTTTGTATTTCCTTGTAAATTCAGGTCAAGACCCTCCAAAGAGAAAGGGCAAAAAGAGGAAACAAAAGACTTAGTTTTAGTTATTTTGTTTCCTGTGTAACATCTTGTAGAATTTACTTTACTTTCTAGTTTGTGAAAGTATTTGCATTACAATATGGCTTTTTAGCGAGTGATGTATATATATATATATAACCTTTTTAATCTTCGTGGCTCTCTATAATAACTACACATGTTGTTATGAATTTATGAATTATGCATTTTAGGAAGTGACATACTTGATATATTTTATCTTAAAATATTCTGGTTATTTTACGATAATTGTATTAGGGTGTTACACCCATACAACTATCAAATAATGCAATGCATAGTATGCCAGATGGTTATGCCTAGAAAATATCCTAAAGGTATGATTGTGCAATGCTTGTGCAAGTTTTATTTTTAGAAAATACATAATACTTACTAAATTCCCAGAACCAAGTTCTATTGTATATATTGAGTAGGATAGGCACAATAGCCCTTACACTACTTAGTAATAAGTGGATTCCTTCCCTTCACAATAGTAAGAGTACTCCTACCACCTCATACTGGTAACCCTGACCATACTAGTATAAATGCTAGGAGAATTTAGATCCAACACCTCATTCTTAAGTCATATGGTTGTGCACACCATCTAAGGTTACAATACATAGAAATTGAAAGCTTTAAAAACATGCAAAGGTGTCATAAGGTCCTCATTAACCTAGTGAAATCAACACTAGTAATCATAAAATTCTGGGCTAACTTATCATACAAAGTAGCAAGATTCATGATACTAGTAAGAATGGTATCTAGTACCTCATGTAACATCCTAATACAGATATCTAGATATATCCTAGAAATACCAAGATATATAAAGATAAACAGTATTAGAGACGTCACTTCTACATACTAATTAATACATATATCCATAATCACGGTGAGTAATTATAGAAAGCCTTGAGAGAATGCGGAAAAACTTAAACTCATACATATATATAAAACACTTGCCACAAAAGGGCATATTGTAATACATACTACTTAAAACATATAAAGCAAATATAAACTTGTACATAAGCTTTGTCTACTAAAGCATATAAAATCTATACTAGTCTTCATTCTTCACCTTCTTTCCCTTAGCAGGTTCTTTACCTCTGTACCTGGATTTACATGGAAGAACAACTAAGGTGAGAACTACAATGCTCAGTAAAAACAATTCGAATACCAGCTAGTTATAATATTGTATAACAAATATAACAATTCCTATAACTACAAAAATAGGAGTTTCCTCCACTAAATCTCATAATTGCACACTACTATATAGTGTGATCTAAACCGATAGCCTACATATCGTTGGATATGAACAACTGCCCATACAATTGTGAATACCAATAGCAACAGACAATGCCCATACAATTGTGCATAAATGCAATGAGGATGATATGCAATATGATTATGCCTAAGAAAGATCCGAAAGATATGCTTGTGCAATGTTTTGTTGTAAAATATATGCAGAGTTTTATGTTGAAAACAAAGAAGTTTATTAGGAATTAGTTCAGTATATTATCCCATGGTAAATAGAGGAAAAGCTCATCCTCAAATCACAGTATCCTGGCACGCTGAGAAGTTCGGGCTGAATCCTTATTCAAAAGAACCTTGCAGACTCTCCACTTATCTCCCCTGACCTTGTGATGCACAATTTTTAGTTTCAAATAAGTCTACAAACTTGATGCGGGATTAATTGTTGCTTTGCGAACCCAAATGCAGGTTGTCTCAAGTAATAAATTTATCGGGAGTCCAAGGTCGATCCATAGGGAATTGTTGAAGATTAATTAAGGTGAAGTAAATATTTTGTTACTATAGTAAAAATTATTTACTTGGGTTAAAAGATCCACTCTTGGTAAATAAAGTAAAGGTAAGATTAATTTCTTTTATAACTCAATTAGAATCCTCGCAACATGGAGGTTCCAATCGAAAAATACAACATTAAAAGTCCATTTAAAATAATATACGTAATTATATTATGTTTCCTAAAAATATTACCACCACTTATAAATAGGTTAAAGCATTCATTGTGCCAATATTTTGTCTACAACAAATCAAGAACTCCTCTTTACAAAGATGGCTTCTAAATTATAAGAAACAAATTATAATACGTATAATGGTTACTAGAAAATATAAATCATTTAAGCACAATAAAAGAATAAATCTAGCCTTACTTTATTACCAAGAGCTTCACCCTTTCACCCAAGTAAAATGGAACTTAGTTACTCATAGATAAGAAGAAAGAAAGAGAGAAGAAGAAGAAGAAGAACATGACTTTAATTTAGAACAAAGGAAAATTACTACAATAAAGCCTAGTAATAAAATGGCATCATTTTGGTAACTAACACCTAACACCCTCAATGATCTGCCAAGGCCTCCTTTTATAGAGGATTAGAGATACAAAATGACAAGGGGGCTGAGTCATTAGTGGGTGGATGAGTGGAAAATGAGTGGAAAATGCCAAATGACTTTTGGTGAGTGGAAAATTATGGAGATTCCTTGTCTCCGAAATCATGCAGCTTTGAAGTCATTGCATTCGTCATTTTTTAACCAAGTGGTCTTCATGAAAGTTATAGAACTCTCTCTTATCTTTCAAATGCCACTAGAATCACCTCCAAATACAACTTACATCCCAAGATATAGCCCAAATTCAGAAATAATATAAGACGTAAATTATGCTGAAAAATTCAATTAAGTCTAATTTGAATCGAAACTTACAAAACATAATCAAAATCAATCAATTAAGTACATGGAGAGTATAAATGACTAAAAATGAAGGCTTATTAATGTATCAAATATGTGATCATCAAATTCTCCTAACTTAGCTTTTTGCACTCCTGAGCAAAACACATAAGACCACTCACAAAAAAAAACGAAACAGACTCAAAAGCTAAACACTCTAAAAGACTCAATTTCTAATAATATTTAAAAATGTAAAGCAATCAATCATTCAAGTAGTCAAAACATTCATGAGGTAATATACCTTCACATCTCAAATCAACAAGCAAGGATATTTCAATTGAAAAGCATGAGTCAAGAATGATAGATTTTCACAAGATTCACTCTCAATCCCTCAAGTGTTTAAAAGGTAGGTATTTCACTCAATTCAACCCATGAAAATTACATTATCATAAGCTTGCTTATCTTCTACTTCTCCACTACTCAAAACACATGCACACACAAATCATGAGGACTTTATTCATGGTTGTAATAGGGTCAAGGTAAAAAAGGAGGTAATATGGATATGACAAGTTAAATACCAGAGAATAAAAGAGCATGAGAGCTGAATTCAATTAACAAGCATGGAATTTTATCCCAACTCCACCTAATACAAATTTCCTTTACATATTCTTTTCCTTTCCTTTATTACCTTATTGACCCTCTTCTTTTTACATTTTTTTTATTGATTTTTTTTTATTTTTGATTTTTTTTTAAAAAAGAGCATCATATACACTTTTTTTTAACCATTCTGCACACACACCCCCACACTTGTTCAAGAACTCATCGAATGACAAAACTAATGTTCTCTTATTCCCTAAGGTCAAGTAAGAACATGATTTTTCATTTAAGGCACATAATGAGTTCGAAACAAAGAATAGTCAAATAAGCTCAAAGGGGTTAAGCAAGGGGAAATAGGTCATTTCTAATGCTTTATGTTGGAAGGAATCAGAGAATTTCTAAGAAGTCATAAGAGTGCTTGATATCATATTGAGACAACATGTTGCTAAACAAGGCTGACTATTTGATTAAAGTAGCTATTTCAAGAAAAATACCTCAATCATATTTATGTATGCATATGAAAATGTAGTCTCCAAAAGAATCAAAGCAAGTTCTAGAGTAACAATTCCATGAGTGAAATTCACACAAGAAAGAAAAGAATGGTACAAATGTTCAATCCATTCATCAATAGGCTCAAAATCTCACAAGACATAATTTTATCATTCTCAGTCCACCAATTCAACATTCATAACCAAGCATGTGAATTTTAAGAAAGAAGATAATTTACTCAATCATGCAAATTTTCCTTAATTTGAATTGCTACTTCCACACAAACTAGTTACTACCCCAATTACTCCTTACTCTGCTAGCAATTTTTGATGCGTCTCAAGAGTAAATAATTTACTCTTTACTCTGTCATCCCTAATTACTTTTATTGTTAATAAATTGATGACAAACACAACAAACATATTAACAAACACACTTCCTAATTTTTTTTTTTTGGTTTTTTTTTCACAACCATCCTTCTCCCCAACCAGATCACAACATTGTCCTTAATGTCAAAACATAGATAGGTAAAGGATAGAATATATTACCTGTTGTTGCAATTACTGAAAAGAAAAACCTCACACAAATTTAAACAGAAACAAAGTATGATAAATAAAACTAAAGCTTGTAATTATTTAAATAGTTGGAGTGTCTTGGCTGGCTTTCTTTTCATTTTGCTTCCCTCACCACTTCCTTCACCGCTTCCTTCAGACCAATCTATCTGAGCTGTTACTGGATCAGGTTCATAAACAAAAACTTCTAATTTATCAATCAACTCATCAACAGTGGAAGCTAAGATAAGGAATCGTCTTGCAGAAGGTGTGACAAATTTCTGTTCCACAGCATGGTCAACAAAAGATAACAAATTATCAAAAAAATTATTAACATTCAACAACCCTACGGGTTTATGGTGGATGTTCAGTTAGGCCCAAGAGACAATTTGAAAAATTTCTTCCAAAGTACCAAAACCACCAGGTAAGGCAATGAATGCATCAGAGTTTTCAAGCATTGCCTTCATTCGTTCATGCATAGATGATACTTGAATTTCCAGTCCAATTGTCTTTCCAACGATGTTCCTTCGAGTTAAAGGTTCAGGAATGACACCTAAAACTTGACCACCTCTTATAAATGCAGAAAGTGATATAGCCCCCATTAACCCAAGGTAACCTCCCCCATATACTACACGAATGTTCCTCGCAGCAAGTGTTCTACCAACAATGCTTGCTGCGTTTACAAACTCTAAACTCTTCCCATAACTTGTCCCACAAAATACACAGATACTGACAAATCTACGAATAGAAGAAGAAGCTCCCTTCATTTCTACACTCACACTCTCTTTGAACGATTATGAGTTGTAGGAAAGTAAAGAAAATGAAGTATTTAAATAGGGAAGAGAATAGAAAAAGTAATAATAGCTCTTATACAGATAGGTTGGCTGGTGTCAGAAAAGTTTGAAAATTTAAAAATAATAATAATAATAATTTTTTTTGTTTATTTGTTTTGTTTTGTTTTGTTTTTTTTTTATTTTTTGTTTTTGTTTTTTTTTTTACTTCAAGAAAACCATCAGGGTAAAGAAGTCTAGAAACCCCCGAAGGATCCTATCCAAAGGATCGTCTGTCCAAAACCAAAATTCAACAAAATCATAAAATAATAATAACAAATGATTATATACCTTTATGTACAGGTTTCATGGCAGATCTTTATACTGTGCGTTATGAGTGCAGTAATACCAAGACGGCTCAGCCAATCTGGGCATTCTTCTCCTTCCCGCTTGTGGGATATCCCAGCCTATGCATCGTCCCTCTAGTTAAAAAAAGAAAATCTGAATACGATGACCAGTGACCACAGCTAGTGAGAGGTCGCTGGAGAGCCCATGACATTAAATCACAGGATCCAGCTCAGAGGCATTGTCACGCGAGAATGCAAACACGGGACGCTTCTTTCTGTCCATCAGCAAGCAGAGCCTTTGGTTTAAACCTGGGAATGCTTGCACGACTCTCTACAGAGCATGGCACACGAACCTTATTTACCGACCGGCGTGCAAAGGTCTACCCGAGTCAATGGCGGGTCTGCCACTCCACTGGCAGGGGCTCCTAATTTAATTAAAGACCAAGTACAACCGAAGTTTCACCTTTTTTTATTTTATTTAATTTATTTCATTTTTTCCATTTTTTTCATTTTTTTTCTTCTTTTTTTTTACTTTTCTTTTCTTTTCTTTTCTTTTTCTTTTTTTTTTTCTCTTTTTTTCTTTTGAAGATGTACAAGATAATATATACATGTTGTTGTAATTGTGGCTCACATCTTCCTCTGGTTTCACGTCTAGAAATGGCTTAAACGCCTTCAATGAGTCGAGGATAAGCTTCCCATCCAATTTTCTTATAAATTGGCAAACAGGGTTTTTTTGAGTCAAATTCCCAAGACTATAACGCTCTTACTCGTCCCTGAAGAGATTCCAAAAACTAAGAAGTTCACGCTGCACAATTCCACAAGTATGCGTCTCAAGAGTCAATAAGATATTATCTAATGACTCCTTACTCAGTCCATTCTTGATGAAGAATATTTTATCTTCTCTGTTTACGGAAACCATCCCCAAAGAGTGACATCACGTGTTGCAATTCCATCGTGTACACTTGTAACAAACTTTTATTCTTTTTGCTCTTCTCCTTTTTGAAAATGAATTTTTACCGAGACTAGGCATGTATAGGACAAATGAATCTGAAGATTCACCAGCTAAACTAACATTTGCTTCGATTATCCAGCGTATATCTTCTGGGATTCCCTTATACATTAACAATCTCAGTATTTCACACCTAGCTTCATAGACTTTTGTTAGAGCATTTAGAGGGAGAGAAGGAAAATGTTTTCTTAGATTTGAGAGAATGACATCCATTTTAAAAGGAGAAGAAATCAGTTATTATAGGAAACTGAAAAACAAACCAACTTGAGAGTCACGAAGTACCGTTATCTGCTATTTAACCGGGAACACAAAGAACTACAAAAAGAAAGAAACAACATTAAAATAAATTCTACTCATAACAAGGATTAGAAAGAGAAATGGATTCTACCTCAACAACTTGATGTTCCAGAAATTGTTTGAGTCTTTGTCCATTGACCTTAAATACAATACCATTCCTAGGATTCTCAATGTCTATGGCCCCATAAGAATACACATGTTTGACAATATAAAGACCAATCCACCTAGATCTCAATTTTCCAGGGAATAGGTGAAGACGAGAATTATAAAGCAGAACTTTTTGACCAATTTCAAAAGTTTTTCTCAAAATTGATTTGTCATGAAAACTTTTGTTCTAGCTTTATAAATCTTTGAGTTTTCATATGCATCATTTCTTAATTCCTCAAGTTCATTCAATTGTAATTTGCGTAACTTGGAAGCATCATCAAGACTTAAGTTGAAAGCTTTAATGGCCCAAAATGCTTTATGCTCCAATTCTACAGGCAAATGACAAGGTTTTCTATAAACTAACCGATAAGGAGACATGCCTAAAGATGTTTTAAAGGCAGTATGGGAAGCCCAAAGTGCATCGTTTAGTCTTAAAGACCAATCTTTACGATTTAGGTTAACCGTTTTTTCCAAAATTTGTTTAATCTCCCTATTTGCTAATTCAACTTGTCCACTTGTCTGAGGATGATAAAGGGTTGCAATTTTGTGGGTAATACAATATTTCTTCATCAAGGATTCAAATGGTTTATTACAAAAATGTGTTCCCCCATCACTGATGATAGCTCGAGGAATTCCAAATCGACTCAAAACATTTTCTTTTAAAAATTTTAGCACAGTTTTATGATCATTGTGCCGACATGGAATCGCCTCAATCCATTTTGAGACATAATCAACTGCAACCAAAATGTACACAAATCCAAAAGATGATGGAAATGGACCCATGAAATCAATTCCCCAACAATCAAAAATTTCAATGACAAGGATAGGGTTCAAAGGCATCATATTTTTTTTAGAAATGGACCCCAATTTTTGACAACTTTCACAACTTTTGCAAAAAGTATAACTGTCCTTGAATAAAGTGGGCCAATAAAATCCACACTGCAAGATTTTCGTAGCTGTTTTCTTTGAAGAAAAATGACCTCCACATGCTTCTGAATGACAAAATTTGATGACACTACTTACCTCATTGTCGGGTACACATCTCTGAAAGATTTGATCAGGACAATATTTGAACAAATATGGGTCATCCCAAAAGAAATTTTTAACCTCAATCAAAAACTTTTTTCTGTCTTGGTGTGTCCACTGAGGTGGCATCTTACCTGTTACAAGAAAATTGATAATGTTAGCAAACCAAGGCATGGAATTGACAGAAAATAAGAATTCATCAAGAAAAGAATCATTGATAAGTGTGCTATCAAAAGATGAGCTTGTTGTCAGCTTTGATAAATGATCTGCAACAACATTTTTGACTCCTTTCTTGTCTTTTATTGTGATGCTAAATTCTTGAAGTAACAAGATCCACCGTATCAACCTAGGTTTAGCATCCTGTTTAGACATTAAATATCTAACAGCAGCATGATCAGTGAAAATAATAGTGGACAAACTAATTAAATAAGCTCAAAATTTGTGCAATGCAATAATTACAACAAGTAGTTCTTTTTCAGTAGTGGTGTAATTCATTTGTGCACTATTCAAAGTTCGACTTGCGTAATAAATTACATGAGGCTTACCTTCCTTTCTTTGGCCTAAAACAGCGCCAGCAGCAAAATCACTAGCATCATACATCAACTCAAAAGGTAAAGACCAAATCGAGATTGCATGATAGAACAGTCAAAAGAGCGATTAATTTTTCAAAAGATTTCTGACAATCTTGAGTCCAATCAAATGGTGTATCTTTTGTTAGAAGATTACATAAAGGTCTAGATATGGCACTAAAGTCCTTTACAAATCTTCTGTAAAATCCTGCATGTCCTAAAAAGGAACAAACTTCTCTGACTATTTTTGGGAAAGGCAAATGAGCAATTAATTCAACTTTGGCCTTATCAACTTCAATTCCTTTAGAAGATATCACATGACCTAACACTATTCCTGAGGTAACCATGTAATGACATTTTTCCAATTTAACACAAATCCTTTTTCTTCGCATCTTTTAAGAACTTTTTCCAAATTATCAAGACAATTTTCAAAAGAATTTCCAAAAAATGTCAGATCATCCATGAAAACCTCTAAATAATGCTCAATCATGTTACTGAAAATACTTATCATGCATCTTTGAAAACTTTCCGGAGCATTACAAAGACCAAAAGGCATTCTTCTATATGCAAAAGTGCCAAAGGGACAAGTAATATTGGTCTTTTCTTGATCTTCCAATGCAATTGGTATTTGATTATACCCTAAATAACCATCAAGAAAACAATAGTAGGGATGTCCTACTACTCTTTCTAGACTATGATCAAGAAATGGCAAAGGGAAATGGTCTTTCCTAGTGGCTGCATTCAATTTTCTGAAATCAATACACATACGCCAACTAGATGAGACTCGGGTAGGTATTAATTCTCCTCTTTCATTTTCAACCACTGTTATTCCAGATTTCTTAGGCACAACTTGTGTAGGGCTTACCCACTGGCTATCAGAGATAGGATAGATAATTCTAACATTAAGTAATTTAAGAACTTCAGCTCTAACTACCTCTTTCATGTGTGAATTTAATCTTCTTTGAGGTTATTGAGATGTTTTAGCATTATCCTCTAAATGTATTCTATGTGTACAGATTAATGGATTAATGCCTTTTATATCCTTTAATGTCCATCCAATTGTACTTTTATGCCTTTTAAGTACTTCTATCAACTTACCTTCTTGTTCTTTAGTCAGGGATGAGGAAATTACCACTGAAGAGCTTTGTTCTTCTCCCAAAAATCTATACTTCAACCCATCAGGTAATGGCTTCAGTTCTAGTGTGGGTACTTCTTCATGGGTATCATCATTCATGGATTTTAGCTCTTCGAATCTTGGCTTCCTTCCTTTGTATTCCATTTCCTGTGTACAGTCAAGCAAAAAGCATATTTCAGAAACATCATCATCTAATTGTGTAGCTGAATCAAATGAATCAATTAAACATATTTCTAATGGGTCAGAAGAACTCCCGATTTGAAGATGATCATCTAAAATGGCCTCAATCCCTTCAATCTCTTCCTTTTCATCATAAACTTCTTGTGGTTGCTTGCACATGTTGAAAACATTAAGCTCTAGTATCATATTTCCAAAAGTTAGCTTCACCACTCCATTTTTGTAATTTGTCAAAGCATTAGATGTTGCTAAAAATGGGCTACTAAGAATAACAGGAACTGACTTAGAACTATCAACCATAGGTTTAGTTTCCAAGACAATAAAATCCACAGGATATATGAATTTATCAACTTGTACCAACACATCTTCTACTATTCCTTTTAGAATTTTAATTTATCTATCAGCAAGTAGAAGAGTTACAGAAGTTGATTTTAACTCACCAAGGTTGAGTTGCTGATAAACTGAATATGGAAGCAAATTAACACTAGCACCAAGATCAAGTAAAGCTCGCTCAATTTTATGTTCACCAATAATGCATGAAACTGTAGGACAACCAGGGTCTTTATATTTCAACTCATAATTGTTTTGAATAATGGAGCTTACCTGTTCAGTCAAAAATGTATTCTTTTTCTCATTATGTTTCCTTTTATCAGTGCACAAGTCTTTCAAAAATTTGGCATAACAAGGAATCTGCTTGATAGCATCTAACAGAGGAATATTGACCTTCACTTGTTTAAAGATTTCAAAAATGTTACTGTTATGATTCACTTTACTTGAATTATTTAATGCTTGAGGAAATGAGAGTGAAGACGAGGGTTTGATCTCCTTTTGGCTAGGTGGCATATCAACTCCTTTCTCATCTTTGGGAATTGACTCATCATCTTTCTCAAAAAGTTCAGGAATTTGTTTTTCAACAGTCTTTCCACTCCTAAGAGTTATCACTGAGTTGACTTAATCTATTTTTTGACTTTCTGAACTACCCTCATTTAGGCTAAACTGACCCTTAGGATTTGGTTAAGGTTGAGAGGAAAACTTTCATTTCTCATGAATGGCAAGTGCAGAAGAAAGTTTAGCAAGAGTGTCTTTTATGTCAATCATGGTTTGATTGTTGTGGTTATTGATGGCCTCTTATTTTTCCATGAATGCATGCAATGTTCCTTCAAGGTTTTTCCTATATGGTGGGACATAGGGTGCATATCCTTGAGGATTTTGAGAATCTTGCTGTGCCTGAGGAGGTGGTGGTTGCATGAATTGTGGCTGGTTGCTATTCCTCCAACTGAAATTCGGGTGATTTTTCCATCCCGGATTGTATGTATCTGAAAAAGAAGAAGTGAATGGCTTTTTAAAATTGGTCATTGCATTTACTTGCTCATGCACAACTTCTTTAAAAATAGGAAGTTTTGGACATTCATTTGTTGAGTGTCCTAATTCATCACAAATGCTACAAATTTCTTCATTTTGCACAGATTTGATTTCTTTTACTTTCCCAGATTCCATAGCTTCAATCTTTCTAGCCAAACTAGCGAACCTTGTATTTAGATCTTCTTCTTGACTAAGATGATATTTTCCTTTACTAGCATTTGTAAGGTTAAATCTAATTGAATTTTCAGAAGGATTAGTACCATGCCAAGATTGAGAATTTTCAGCCAAATGGTCTAAATAGTCTAAAGCTTCTTCAGGTTCTTTATCAAGAAATTCACCATTGCACATTGTTTCCACAAATTATTTAGTTTCGGGTGTTAACCCTTCATAAAAGAAGCTTATAGTGCGCCATTTTTCAAAACCATGATATGGGCAAGAATTCAACAAATCTTTAAAACGTTCCCAACTTTGAAAATATGCTTCATTTGAATTTTAGGAAAAATTTTGGATTTGTCTCTTCAAAGCATTGGTTTTATGTGTTGGAAAAAATTTCTTCAAAAACTCACATTGCATTTCTTGCCATGTGCCAATTGATCTTGGTTTCAAAGTGTTAAGTCAAGTTTTTGCTTTATCTTTCAAAGAAAAAGGAAACAATTTAAGCTTAACAACCTCTTCAGTGCAAGTTTGATCATGAAAAGCAGTACATACTTCCTCAAATTCTTTTAGATGTAAATATGGGCTTTCAGATTCTAAACCATGGAAATTAGGAAGTAAAGAAATCATACCTGGCTTGAATCTAAAATTGTTGGCATTAAGTGGAAAGATAAAACATGATGGACTAGAATTTCGAGATGGTTGCAAATACTCACGCATGGTTCGCAACGGTTGATTTTCATGTTCATCATGCACACTTTCGTTTTCAACCATTATGCTTAATGTGTGTGATTGTAATTCAAACAAATCAATATGTAAAGTACCTGGATTAACTCTAACCAAACGACCAGAATTTAAATCACGATACCAATTAAGCATAAACAAGTAACTTACAGTAAAAAAAATAAAATGTACAAGCTAGTAGTATAAATTGTCCACTAAATATTAACAAAAGTGTGGTATAAACCAACCACCAAATAAGTTAATAAGCATAAAAATTTAAAAGTTAGTATATAGATAAATTACAATGTTAGAAGCAGAAAAAGTAAAAAATTAGATAGCTGATAAAGTAAAAAGTTAGATAGTTAGTAAGAGAGTTAGTAAGTTAGTAAACAAAAACAAAAATGACAAAAAATAAATAACAAAAAAAATGACAGAAAATAAATACAAAAAATAAAGTACGAAAAAAATAAAAGGGAGAATTACCTCTACTAAGTTAATATGTACAAGAAAATAAAAAGGGAGAATTATCCCCACTGTACAGAAATTAAAATACAGAAAATAAAGTACAAAAAGTAAATTACAAAAAAAAAAGTAAAAGGGAGAGATTCCCCCACTAAGTTAGTGCGTAAAATAAAAGGGAGAGGTTCCCCTACTAAGTTAGTATGCACAGAAATTAAAAAGGGAGAGGTTCCCCCACTAGTTAGCATGTTAGTATATATACAAATTTTTATACCAGAAATTCAGTCTTCAAATCAAGTCCCCGGCAACGGTGCCAAAAACTTGATGCACAATTTTTAGTTTCAAACAAGTCTACAAACTTGATGCGGGATTAATTGTTGCTTTGCGAACCCAAGTGCAGGTTGTCTCAAGTAATAAATTTCTCGGGAGTCCGAGGTCGATCCATAGAGAATTGTTGAAGATTAATTAAGGTGAAGTAAATATTTTGTTACTATGATAAAAATTATTTACTTGAGTTAAAAGATCCACTCTTGGTAAATAAAGTAAAGGTAATATTAATTTCTTTTATAACTCAATTAGAATCCTTGCAACATGGAGGTTCTAATCGAAAAATACAACATTAAAAGTCCATTTAAAATAATATACGTAATTATATTATGTTTCCTAAAAATATTACCACCACTTATAAATGGGTTAAAGCATTCATTGTGCCAATATTTTGTCTACAACAAATCAAGAACTCCTCTTTACAAAGATGATTTCTAAATTATAAGAAACAAATTATAATACGTATAATGGTTACTAAAAAATATAACTCATTTAAGCACAAGAGAATAATAAATCTAACCTTACTTTATTACCAAGAGCTTCACCCTTTCACCCAAGTAAAATGGAACTTAGTTACTCATAGATAAGAAGAAAGAAAGAGAGAAGAAGAAGAAGAAGAACATGACTTTAATTTAGAACAAAGGAAAATTACTACAAGAAAGCCTAGTAACAAAATGACATCATTTTGGTAACTAACACCTAACACCCTCAATGATCTACCAAGGCTTCCTTTTTTAGAGGATTAGAGATACAAAATGACAAGGGGGCTGAGTCATTAGTGGGTGGATGAGTGGAAAATGCCAAATAACTTTTGGTGAGTGGAAAATTATGGAGATTCTTTGTCTCCGAAATCATGCAGCTCTGAAGTCATTGCATTCGTCATTTCTGAACCAAGTGGTCTTCATGAAAGTTGTAGGCCTGGATCTTAGCTTTCAAATGGCTTTAGTTTGAGTCTAATATCATTTCTATAACTCTAGATACATTCAAATTACTGCACACTGCCCAGGCCCAGTCACAACTCCTCTGTTCTGACTTCAAAACCGAATATCACCTTCAAGGAGTCCGATTCTGGAAAAGTGTTCAACATAAAAGTTGTAGATATGGGTCTTAACTATTCAACATCCAATTTCAGCCCATTTGACAACCTCTAGCCTGAAAACTGTGATGAACAGTACACATAGGTTAAGCTGTCAGGAAAAGCACTCTGGTTCTTGCTTCAACCCAAATTTGAGTTATCTACTCGTATGATTGGGCCTTTGAGGTCTTCATGAAAGTTATAGAACTCTCTCTTATCTTTCAAATGCCACTAGAATCACCTCCAAAGACCACCTACATCCTAAGATATAGCCCAAATACAGAAATAAAGTAAGACGTACTGAAAATTTCAATTAAGTCCAATTTGAGTCCAAACTTACAAAACATAATCAAAATCAATCAATTAAGTACATGGAGAGTGTAAATGACTAAAAATGAAGGCTTATTAATGTATCAAATATGTGATCATCACCTTGGCACTGTTGAGATATCAGGGTTATGTCATTCCTCAAAAGAGTCTATCAGGCACCCATCTATCTGCCTTGGCCTTCATGAATGGGCATCAAAGGATACTCACTAAGATCAATACTATTAGACCATTTTCATAGACATACATACTTATATTTAAACACTACCTCATCACTGATAACTCTTAAATGATCTCTATGCAACACTATGTTGCTAAGGTGTTAGATACTCACCTAAGGCAAACCATTGCTCTTGGTTGTACTAAGGTTTTTACTCTTCACATACAAACTAGATTAACTAACTAGTGTGTGAAAAGTGTAGTGTTATGTTTACCTCTTACATAAACACCACCTTAACTTTCCTATAGACTCAACTCATCCTAGTGAAAGAGCCTATCTTAGCTAATGCCTCATTCAACCTTGCTTAAGGAAATAAATGAGCATTTCTCTATAACTTTGCATACTTAATGAATGTAACAAGCTTACAAGTCAACATTCATCCTTTTGTGTATTCTACAATACAAAAGGTCCCATTTAACTAGAGACTTAATACACAACGTTATCTCTACTCAAGTGAATCTAACTCAAGAATGGTTCTTACTTGCAACTCTTTGTTGCCTAAGGTTTTAGGTACCTTCCCAAGGTAATCCATTACTCTTGGATATCCTATGACTCATACCTTCCTTATTCTTACTAGAGTGAATCCTACAATCCATCCTAGTGTACTTCTCTCCATTGCACCATCTCATCACATCTTGAGTGATATCTAATGTAACACTAGGTTGCCTAAGGTGCTATATCCTTACCTAAGGCAATCCTTCACTTTTGGATGCTTAAAGCCTAAGCATTCTCATTCATTATAGGTGATAATTTCCCTCTTGAAAATATCCCCATTTGTGCCTTAACACACTTTAGGAAACATATACTAATGATCCCATCTAGCCAAGAACTTGAAAACATCAAAAATGACATTTTTTAAGATTCTGGTCTCAGACACGGGCCATGTCTAATGACACACCCCTCCCCCCTGTCTTGCTCTATTAGCATAGTTTCACGAATTAGAACAGGCTGAGAGGGACACGAACCCCCTGTGTCTTCGAACACAGGCCGTGTCTCTTAACCAGACATACTACAACACATTCTGCAAAATCATGACACTGTTCCATGGTTCAAATCTTACTTCCAATCATCTAAAATTAGTTCCTTGATGATTTCTAACACTCATCCATGCCCCTAAACTTGTTGTTGTAACACCCCAGAAATTGCCAGTTTCATGATAAATACCCATTTTATAATATTTGTGATTTTTGTGAATTTTTCTAGAATTATTTGAATTATTTGATTATTTTAATATATTTCTCAATTTACGTGCACACTGAACGGAGCTGAGAAAATGAAATATTTTCCTCGAGGCCGAAAAACCTTGGACTGTGGAAACGGTGACGGAGGATCTTACTAAACCCGTGGCCAGACACAGTTTACAAAGTTTTCATTTTTTTTGAGATTTTATCTAACGGATAAAATTTGGGTACACCCTATTGTCCATTGGACAATAGATACCGACAGTGATAACTGTAACTTTTACCCATTGGATAATAGTTTGCAGTAAAAATCTAGTAGATCATTTCTATCTAATCACTTTTATGATATCATCTAAGTGACATCGTCACATCATTTCATAACAATATGATTTGACCTTTTTGGGAAACATGCAAAGCTTCTCAAAGAAGCTTGCAATGGAAGCTTTGCTCCATTTTCCTAGGAGGGCACGGCTTTGGAGGAGGGAAAGATGACAAGTTGTCATCTTTTCATAAGCTTTCACATTTCACAAAAGTTACCATTTTTTCATCTTCCAAAATCTTCTATCACTTTCTCTCTCTACCCTAAACTTTCTATCACTTTCTTTCTTATCATTTTCTCTCAACCTCACAGTAATCACTCATCATTTTCTCTCTTCCATTTTGTTTCCTCCATTCAATCACATTTCTAGGATCTACATACTTCATGGATAGTTTTCTATGTTGAGATCATCATCTAGTTCTCTCATCTCCATCATTTTCTTTCAAGCCCTAGCTTGAAACTCCTAAGGTGAGAATACTTGATTTCCATTTTCTCTCCTCTCATTTTTCCTATGTACCTCATAGCCACTTCCACTAAAACCCCTATCTCATTTTCCTTGTTTTCACTTATCTACCTTCTTGAATCTACATCCTTTTCCTAAGACCATTTGGGTGAGGATTTTGGGCTTGTTCAAGTGATTCTACAATCTAGGGTTTGACAACTCCTAAGGTAAAGTTCTTATCTTTTATAAGCTTTCCATGTTTGTGTGTAAATGACCATTTATCAAGACTTTCTTCTTTTTTCCTTGGAAGGCTCACGGCCAACCCCCAAAAAAGCATCACCAAATCCTCAATAATTTAAGACAACCTTGAATCTTGAGTCTCTATATTATTCGAAGACATTTTGTGTGGGAGTCCATCTCTAGTTCATCCATCATCAAGCATTTCTTTAAGCTTTGATTCAAACCTCAAGTTCTAAAGCCCTAAGGTAAAGTTCTTGAATCTTCTTTCTCACTTCATTTTAAAAGAATGTAAAGCTATACTTTGACCTATGGTAATCTTATTCAAGCCCTAGGTACTAATTCTTGTATGTTTGCTTTGATTCTAAGAACCTCTTGGTGGAGAAAATTTGCTACACAAGGACTTACAAGGAGCTTGGAGGCTACACCCTAGGTAAGAGAGAGATTAACCTCATCAACCATGCTATGGTGGTGAGAAACGAATGGTTGTGTTAGGATTGAAGAGTCCATGTGAAGATTCATCCACCTGAATGTGTGATTTTGGTTTATGCTTGTTTGATTTTGTATGATTATATGATGTTGATGTATGTAATGATGTTTGTGATGACTTAATGGATCTATATGATTTTGATGGCAAGCATGAATTTAATAAATTATGATGATTAAAGTAAGTGGCATGCTATGATTGTGTTGAGAAAGAATGGTTTCCTTTGAACCTTGAGGCCCACGACCACCTTGGCCTAAGAAGAGATATGCGTGAGAAAATATTAGTTATTAAGGACTTAGATGATTAGGTGATAAGGACATGATCTATGAGGTTACAGGTTGAATGAAGAAAGAAACAAGTTCTACCATTGTAGAGGATTGATCCTTGGTTATAATATTTTATAATTAGAGGTAAGAGTGAATTGGAAACCTAAAATATTTGATAATAAGATGGAAGAGTAATTAGGATGGAAAGAATTTTATTTAGATGTTGAATACTAGAAGTTTTAGAAAGAGTGTTAGGGAATATTGTTTAAGTGATTTGGGAGACAAATTAGGGTTTAAAGATTTATAAGTAAGATTTGAAATAATTGTAATGTCATGATTTGAGGAGTAATAACTTTTGGATGTACCAAATGGAAATAATTGGAATCATGAGAAATAATCTATTAGTGGTAAATTTAGGTAACTGGACGACTAAGAAATTTAATTAAGAATTTACAAGATACAGATGGAAAAGAATAAATTTGATCATTAAGAAAAAGAGTGATTTTTTATTTCGAGAGGAAAAACAAGTTTGGGAGAGAAGTAATGGAAACTTAGAAAGACTTAGGGGAAAAAAAAGAAAAGAATTATGAGGATTATGACAAATGTGGTTTCTTGTTAGGATTTCATAAATAATATGAGGAAAGATCATTCGAGGGACTTAGTTATGAGAATGCTTCATAAAATTTTTAAAAAGGATGATTTTCTGAGCATTGTGTATTTGAGATGCCTTGTGATCAAACATAATGTTATGATGTTGTTGAACTAATGGACTGGGCCCTGAGTGGTCAATGGTTGATTGGAACCCTGTTATGATTTCTCTTAATGAGATTGATGTTGCTAAAGAATATTATGCATCATTATCATGTGATCATACTTTGTGAAAGTCGGAATGACTTGTTGTTAAGGTGGAATGCCTATGTTCATTATCATGTGATCATATATTGTGAAAGTCAGAATGACTTGTTGTTAAGGCGGAATGCCTATGTTCATTATCATGTGATCATACATTGTGAAAGTCAGAATGGCTTGTTGTCAAGGCAGAATTCCTAGGAGATTGAATTACACCTTCATGCAGGTGCGAATTGCGTAAGTGAAGGTCTATGAATGACCTTGGAGACGTCGGGGCGTGAGTATCCCACAAGTGGACAATAGGTAGCTCCACTAGGCCGTGATGACCGAGCAATGCACCAAACAATCTCGACGAAAGACTACTCTATTCATGATCTGGTTGAGAGTGTTTTGTCTAGCCATGTTATGCATATTGATTATCTTTTAGATGCACTTGATTTGAGGCTAACAATGTTCAGACAGTGACTCTCCTGATCATTCTCTCTGAAGTTATGATTAGCTCCATGGAGTAAGAACCAGTTGCATTGTGCATAGGGATGATCAGCATACACATCGTGCATATGCATAGTCAGCATATTTATTATTGTGACATGATCCATGCTTATATATATGTGTGTCTTGATGTACATTGCTAAATTACTTATCAGTTGATAACATGATTATATCTGCTATTATATGATGTTGTTGTGTATGAAAGGCATTATTGTCTTTTGTTATGTTTGTTGCTGCTATGATGGTATTGATGTAGGGGATCTCACCTCTTCTATTGTATTATTCTGTCTACTTTTGTTTCATATTTAGGATGGAAAAGAATGTGATGGCGGCAAGGCAAGACCCGCAAGGTTTCACTATGCTACTATTTCATGGAGGCACCGGAGCATGGAGTGTCTATGGGACACGGGGCGCATTCGATATGACGGAGTCATCACCTTGAGTTGGAGTAGGACCCGGTATGAGGTGGTTACATTTACCATGGACGCAGATGTTCACTTAGCGATCCACATGCCCCTTGGGGAGCTTTGGGATGATCGGAGAGCTTCCTATAGGGAGGGTTCAATGGAGTCGATTGCTCAGACTCCAGTCAGTAGTGACATGCACCGACTGGGGGCTTTGTCTGTTGGGGATCCCGAAAAGGATTTGGACGAAGATCACGTGTAGGAGCCCATTCTTCAGGTGTTTGGACTTGGACAAGGCTCAATTTTATTTGGTAGTCATATGTATAGGTATGTTTATTCTTGAAGTACTTAAGTTTTATGATTTTGAAACATATGATGATGTACATAAGGATGTAGTAGATTTTGCTTTATGAAAACTCTTTTTTTGGTTCTTATAACTTGAGTCTTTTATTTATTTTTGTAAACTTCTATTATCTGTTAAAAGGAAATTTTGAAATCGCATTTATACAATATTAACTATTTCACAACTTGAAGGTTTTTAAAATATAAGAGTCGGTCTAAAATGTAATGCTCCTTGGAGGGGGTGTTACAGCTGTAACTCAAATACAACCTATAGATTTTCTTAGGCAAAGATCTAGATCCAAATCACATAACTCCAACCAATGTCCAATTCTTAAATCTATGGATCCTAATGGTTAATCTTGAGCCATAAATGATCATCTTAGGTTTACTAAGTTTAAACTAACTTAACCAAATCCTTGAAATCAAGAATCAAGCCAAGAACTCAGATTTGGCTCTCTAAACCCTTATTTCTACTCAAAGTCACAAACCTCATTCAATGAGAATCAAAGAGGAGAATGATGAATAGAAACCCCTTACCTCTTGATTGGATGATCAATCTTCAAGCTTTGATCCTTAATCTTGATCTTCCTCTTCTCTTTCTCTTTCTTCCTCTTCCTTTCTTCCCCTTTCTCTCTTCTCTTTGTTTTCTCTCCTCTCTGTTTCTCGGTTTCTCTAGGTGAGAGGAAGAGAAAATGAGAGTTTACCAAAATATCCTTAGGATATTTTGCTGTAACTTTCTTATCTGCTAAGAACACTCGAATTATGCTAATTCAAGTTTTCTAGCTTCCAACAACTTTAGAATAAATTATAAGATTCATCTAAATTATTGTTTCACCATTTTCATGATTTTTCATATCTGTTGGTAGTTAATTCGGTATTAAATGCACAACCAGTACACCTAAAAAAATCAAATTAACTCTGATTGTCTTGAAACTTTAACTACTTCTTACTTGGCTCATTAGTGACCTAGAATCAAGGTTTCCATACTGTTTCCCTCAATTTAACCTTATAAACCATTATCTGAGTCATTTTAAGCTACTTTTCAACTTTTGTGTTGTAACTAAGTGCCTAAACGAATTCAGTTTGTCACAAAACTTCACAGGCATGTTAAACAAGTAATATGCTACATTTTGTAACCATATACAATTCTAACATGTTACTAAGGGTATTACACCTCACACCATCACTTCACAAGTGATTTTAAAATCAACCGTATGTTGAACAAGGTTTTAGACACTTCCTTACGACATTCCCCCACAACTTGGATGCCTAACGCTTCTCAACTTCTCACTAATGCAACGTGGTAATCCCCTTCATGAAATGCCTTCATTAGTATTGTTACTAAGTAGCCTCAATACTCAAGAGGGGGATAAATTGAGTTGATAAATATTTTCACAAATCTTTCACAAAACACTTTATTACCAAGTTTTGTTAAAGTTATTAATTGATAGAGATGAATGGATAGAGAATATTGAATACTTTCACTCACAAATGAACTAACCAAAATAGAGAGTATTCAAGTAAGCATATAAAATAAACACAAATGTAGAGGAGTTGAGTTTAGAGAATCAAACACAAGATTTATCCTGGTTCAACCACCAATCCACTTGTGGTCTACGTCCAGTCCTCAAGCAATCACTTGATATTTTTCACTATATCTTCAAGCTTCAACAAGTGCTTTCAACCTTTACAAGCTAGAGCACTCAACACACCTTAGGATACCTCACCCATTGTGTTTGAGCCTTAATTCCAAAGGCATACCTTACCCTTACAAATGTTTGAGGGATACCTCACCCTCTTTACAAAGAATCAAAGTGTATAGATGATGAAAATCTCACAAGAGTATGTAATACAAATTGGAGCCCTAGAATGCTCCTTAAGAATATCTCAAATTGTTGCAAAAACATAGCACAAATGATTGAAAAATTGATTCACAGATTAGAGTGATAGAAATATGTTTTCAGTTGCTGGTTAGCTATTAATGATGACCCAAGACATGTATTTATAGTATTTTTTTATTATCAAAGGAGCCGTTGGGTACATTTAATGGCAGCATTAAATGCCAAGAAAATAGTTGTTGGCTACTGTCAGACCTATTGTAATCGATTACATGGTCCATGTAATCGATTACATGGCTCTTAGAACGTGTTCTTGGCTTTCTAGGTAGGATGTAATCGATTACATGGCCTCTGCCAGACTTGTAATCAATTACACGGCTTCTATTTGACATGTAATCAATTACAACAGTCATGTCATCAATTACAACCATCCTTAAACATATTTTTCAAGCCCAATTAAGCTTGATGGCCATTTCCATCTTAAAAAATACTTGAATTTGATAAGATTTAAACTTGAGTACCAAAATCCAAGATTAAGATCAACATTTCTTTAAAGTATGAACTTTCAACTTCAAGTTGATTTATAAAGATCTTTCAAGAACCATTTTGAGATAGTTAAGATATATTAAGAGCATTTTACATTAAGATTCTAAGTCTTACAACTTATACCAAATATACTTCTCTTGAACTTGGTCTTGATCTTGACTTTGTTATCATAGAAAAAACTTCATTTAATATGCTTCATGACATAAGCATTCACATTCTCCGTGTTTTTGATGATGATAAAATAACATAGGAAAAAGAGTAACATATATATGTCAGAGATTTAAGTGCAATTCTCCTGCGTAGGTTATGCATGAGATAAGACAAATAATTTTCATGTAAAAACTCTCCTGTAATCATGCAAACCATGCTACAAATATGTTATGTTTAATACTCTCCCCCGTTGGCATTATAAAAAAGACATAAGCATTCAATATTGCACAATAATACCAATAAAATTTCAGCACCATTTCAGCAGCATTTAGCATGATTAGCCCATAAAACTAGTCATCATAACAACAGAGAATAACAGAGTATAACCATTTCACCTCATCCATATCAATATCAGAGTATAACTAGTTATCAACTCAACAAAAAATGCTTTATAATTAGCAAACTAACCAAATTGTATAAGCATTAAAAGAAAAATATCCAGAGTCATATACAGAATCATAAAAATAACAAAGTGCTAATGGGTTAGGCAAAATATAATAAGAAGAATCATCATGACCAAGCCCCTTGGTCACTCAGCCACCTTACTGTCACTGTCACTGTTAGTGTCACTGTCAGTAGCCATATCACCAAGATCCACATCATCGTCATCTATGTCAAGATCATCCTTAGAGCCAAGAATCTCCTCATCATCAATAGGAGCACCAGCTATACCACTAGAAAGACCAACAAAGAATATAGGAGCAGGAGGTGCAGTAGAGGAGGTGGGAGCATTGGCACCTCTCCTAGGTACATAACCTGGGTCTTCCAGCAAAGATCAAATAGAGGCTAACTCCTGATCGGAGTGATCCATCCTCATCTCAAGATTATCTACCTTATGTACAATGCAATCCATCATCACTCCCACTATGGTCACCACGCTACGCATCTCCTAAAGCAAAAAGTCCAAAGTAGCTAGAGCAAGAGCATGTTGTTGGCCTTCTTCTTCATCATCATCCTCATCTTCTTAAGGAATGTGACCATAGCTTCCATGAAGAAGATAGTACCATTTATTGTCAATTTTTCTCAACTGAAGTTTTTGCAGAGTATGCAGACCAATGGACTGTGGCCCTTTAGAGCTAGTATCCTTTGTCTCTCTGGACAAGGAAATGTGGAAGTTCTCTAAGATAGTTGTAACTAACATGGCATAAGGTAGGGCATGGGTTTTCTTTTTGGCTTCTAGCATATGCTGAATAACATAATAAGCCCAGTTGATTGGCCGGTCAGTGTTCATAGCCCATAAAGCCACAAGGTAATTTGGGAGTAGTTGCCTCCCCTAGGAACTGATCATCTAGCCACAAGGTAATGCAACACTCTATTCTCCATAGTTAGCCCAGTGGCCATTACTTTCTATTTTCCCTTAGGAATGTTATGTCCAACCCTCAACAATGAAGTTAATGCAGCCTTATATTCAAACTCATCTCCCCAAACATTCTCACCACCACAGAAGTTCACACCATCAAAAGTCAATTTAGTTAACCTATTCCATAAATCCTTAGTGACTACTATCTGCTTCTTTTTTACCTCAAAAATTAGGCATTCATCTTTATATTTCAGATTGGCATAAAATTCCTTAACTAAGTTCGGGTATATGTCTTTTTTAATGCTCAAAAAGTCAATCAAACTAAGCCTTTCTATCATTCTAAAGTTGTCTAATGGTTCACTAAAGTAGAAGTCTTTGGTAAGATACTTGGGTTAGACAATTTTTCTTAATTGAAAATTTTTGTAGAAGTATTTAGCTCTTTTTGTGGTGTTGAAGTGTTGTGTGAGGTCCAACCCCAAAATGGTGAGTGGAGGAGCGCTGGAGGACATTCCCACTGAGACCTCTATTCTTGGTCTCTTGGCGCTCTTTGAGGATTTGGCCATTGTGGTGAAATGAGAGGAAATGAATGGGAGGAAGGTGGAGGGAAGGTGTTTTCTTGGTGTTTGGTAATGGAGGAAGGTGGCAATTTGCTGAGAAAAGGTGGGAAAATGTGGGTTAGGTCTAGAGAGAAAGAGCACGTATGTGAGAGGAGATGGGGGGAAGAATTTGGGGATGTTTGTTGGAAATTAGGTTGGGGTTTCGGTAGAGAGGAAGATTTTGAGTAAAATGGAGGTAGAATGGAGTGATTTGGGCAAGATTTGAGAGAGAAATTGGGGATTTTGGGTGAGAGGTTTCGTGAGGCTAGAGGGTGAAGGAGAAGTTGCAAATGAAAAATGATTGTTCGCGCGCTAAAACTGTAACACCCCGAAAACTGTTCGTTTCATGATATATATTTATTTTATAATATTTGTGATTTTTGTGAATTTTTTTAGAATTATTTGAATTATTTGATTATTTTAATATATTTCTTGATTTACGTGTGCATTAAGCGGGGTTGGGAAAACAAAATATTTCCCCGAGGCCAAAAAACCTTGGACTGTGGAAATGGTGATGGGGGATCTTACTAAACTCGAGGTCGAACACAATTTTTGAAGTTTTTTTTTGAGATTTTATCTGATAGATAAAATTTGGATACACTTTAATGTCCATTGGATAATGGATACTGGCTTTATTAACTGCGACTATTATCCGTTGGATAATAGCTTGCAATAAAAATCTAGTAGATTATTTCTATGTAGTCACTTTTATGATATCATCTAAGTGACATCGCTACATGACATCACGATTTGACTTTTTAGGAAAATGTGAGAAGCTTCTTGAAGAAGCTTTAGGAGAAACTTGTAAAGGAAGTTTGGCTCCTTTCTCCTATGGGGGCATGATTTTGGAGGAGTAGAAAAGATGACAAGGTTGTCATCCTTTCACAAGCCATCACCTTTCACATTTTCACAAAAACTATCACTTTCTCTCTCCACTCAAAAGTTTTCTCTAACTTTCTCTCATTTCCTCTCTTCTTCCTTCTCTCCAACCACACGGCCACACCTCTTCCTCCACCCTCCATGTTTGCTAAATTTCAAGCAATCACATTGCTTGAAACTACATATTGTTTGAAGATATTTTCTTGTTGAAACTACCCCTAAAGCTCTCATCTTCATTTTCTCTCCTTCACCTCACGGCCATCACCCCAAATACCACCATCTCACCTTCAAAAAAAAAAAAATTCTAGCAACCACATTCCTTGAGTCAACATCCTTTCCTAAGACCATTCGGATGAAGATTTTGGCTTGTTCAAGTGATTTTATAATCTAAGATTTGAAAGCTTCTAAGGTACAATTTTCCTCTTTCCTAAGCTTTCCTTATTTTTTTGTGAATGACTATCTATCAAATATTTTATTCCACCTCTTTCTCCCAAGGCTCATGGCCAAGACTACTTTGAAGGATCAAAGAATTGATTTTTATACTATCACCTAGTTCATTCCTATTTTTCTACCAAGAATCAAGAAAACAAAGTATAAAACTCTCTTCTTTTCTCTTGGAGATCCTCACGGCCACACCCTCAACCCACTCTCTTAATCTTCTTTAATTTTATCCATCCACATCTCTTGAATTAAAACTCCATACTAAGACATTTTGTTGTTGTGAGTTCTTTCAAAATCATCTTAATTCCAAACTTTAAATGTTGATGTTTATGTGTTATTTTGTTTTAAGGATCTCCTTAGAAGGAGAAGCTTTTCAAGAGGACTCACAAGGAGCTAGGGAGCTACACTTGAGGTAAGAGGGAGATTAACCTCATCAACCACTCATGGTGGTGATGAACGAATGGTTGTGTTAGGAGTGGAGAGTCCACGAGAGGATTCATCCACTCGATTGTGTGACTTTTAAATTTATGTTTGCTTGACATTGTATGATTATAATATGTGTGGTATGCAAGAGATGATTTTGATGGCTTAAGGAATATATGTGATGATGTGATTTTGGTAGTAAGCATGAACTTAATTAATTGTGATGATTAAAGTATGTGGCATGCCATGATTATGTTGTAAAAGAATTGATTTTTGGTCCCCTTGATCTTTTGAGGCTCACAGCCTTCTAGGCCTAAGAAGAGGTATCCATGAGAAAAATATTTATTGATTAAGGACTTAGATGATTAAGTGACAAGGATAATGATTCATGAGGGTACAAGTTGAAAGAGGAAAGAAACTAGTTTTTACCATTGAAAAGAATTGATTCTGGCCAAGATATTTGATAATTTGATGAAATAGTGAATTTGGAGACTTAACATAGTTAATAATAGAATGAAAGAGTAATTAGGATGGAAAGGATTTCACATAGAAGTTAAACAATGAAATTTTTAGAAAGAATACTAGAAGATATTGCTTAGATGATTTGGGAGACTAATTAGGATCAAAGGATCGATAAGTAAGGAGAGAAGATAATGTAACATCCTAAAAATTATCTCATTCATCATAAATAGTCATTTTTATAATATTTGGGATTTTTAGGAATTTTTCAGGATTTTTCCTGAAACGTCGAATATTTTAATATATTCTTCGTTTTACATGTGCACTGAGCAAAATCGGTATAAATGCTCCGGAAATTATTTGTTTCATCACAAATAGTCATTTTATAATATTTGTGATTTTTGAAAAAAATTTTGTATTTTTTTGAAAATGTCAAATATTTTAATATATTTCTCGTTTACGTGCACACTGCGCAGAGTCAGTGTAACACTCCAGAAATTGTTTATTTTATGATGAATAGTCATTTCCAATATTTGTGATTTTTGAGAATTTTTCTGGAAATATTGAATATTTTAGTATATTTCTCGTTTTGTATGCACGCTGAGCGGAGCCGAGAAAACAAAACGTTTTCCCTGAAGCTAGTAGACATTGAACTGTGGAAGCGTCAACGGGGGATTTTACTAAACCCGAGGCCAAACAAAATTTACGAAGTTTACATTTTTTGAGGTTTTATCTAATAAATAAAATTTCTGTATGCACTGTTAAATAAAATTTTGTAGTACACTCTATTATTCGATGGATAATTATTACTGGCTTGTGTACTACAACAATTATCCATTGGGTATTAGCTTGTAGTAAAATCCTAACCACCTTATTATTTAATTACTAAATCACATTATCTTATCCAAAGGGAGCTCCTTTATGTCTAATCAAATCCTCTTTATAGGAAAAAGTTACAAGCTTCTCAAAGAAGCTTCATCTTCTCTCTCCTCCTCGCTCTCCCTAATACGACAACTGCACTCTTGGAGCCCAAAGTTGGTGCTTCATTTAATTAAACAAAGCAATTCTAATTTCAAAATCACAAAAAGGTTATTCACCTTTACTATTACTTTCTCTCTCTAACTTCATCTTCTTCCTCTCAAAAGAATTTTCTCCTCCTTTTCTTTAGAACACCTCACGGCCAGCCCCTCTCTCCACCCTCTACCATCACAAAAATCTAAACTCATCTCTAGTTGGTGATTTCTTGAGAAGGTTTCATCTTCACCATCTTCTTCTTCAAGCTTCAAGCTTTTGGGTAAGGTTCTTATTTCCTCACCCTTTTTCTCTTCATTTTCATGATCCATGGTCACTATGGTGATCATGGGTGCCTTTTTCAAGCTTTGATTGTGATTCTTGTGAAAATTTGATGCCCTAGGGTTTTGGTATTGGTGGAATCCAAATTTCACTTGGAGCATTCAAGGGAGATCCACTGTTTGTTGTCTCCTCTAGGTAAGAGGAAGATAATCCTCTTCAACCTCTCTTGGTAGTAGGGAACTTGAATTTGTGATTGGTTATGAGAAACTCTTGCTAGGGTTACTCTCTTTATTGCATGACTTTTATGACTGTGTGTTGTTCTTAATTTGTTTGAGTTAATTGGTTGATTTTATATGTACATTAGTGCTCTTGGTTTGATTGCTATGAATTGAAAACTTAAATGGAAGTAAATTGATCCTTGCTCTCTTCTAAGAGGCTCACGGCCTCAAGCCCCAAATAGGGTGTTCTTGGTGAAAATTTGTAACTAGTTGAAGACATGATTAATTAAGGGAGTAACATGTAATGAATGGAAAGAAAATTGGGGTTCCTAATTTTAGGGAGGCTCATGGCCTCAAGAGCCATATAGGGCTCAGCCATGTGACTTTTCACAACTTTGAGATTTAATTAATCAAGTGATTACGTGGTTGACAATGAGATGGGAGGAAATCAATTTAATAACCTAAAGGGAATTTTTGGACTTAAGAAAGTGAATAAAGATGTGTGAGACCTAGAATAAATTTCTAAATGAATATAAAAAAAATTAAAATATGAGACTAAATAATCAAGAGAATCCCTTTAAAGAAGAATTTCATAAGAAATATTAAATTGAAGTAAAACTTAATTAATTGGATAATTATGAATTAATTAGGATCTCATAAAATGGAAAGACCAAGAATGAAGTTTTATCCAAAGACTTAGAATAAACTTTAATTAAAGTAAGACCATGAGTGAAAGTAAGAATGACAAATGATTCAATTTAAACCATTCTAAGGGAATTAGGTTTAAAATTTAATGATGGACTTATGTAATTAAAATAATAATGATTAAATGAATAATGTGATAGCATTTCTCAAAAAGAGAAATTTATTAAGACGAATGTAGAAATTTAGGCGTAATTCCATAATGTATCCTAAAGGTGTAATGTATTATTTAAGGACTTAATAATATTTATTGTGGGTCCATATGAGGGACCAATGGTGTGTTGATGCTTACTTTGGCCAATTGAGGCATATTGTGAAAAAGTATGTAATGATAAACATACATGATATATGCATGGAGTCATCATGTATTGTGAAAGTCCAATGGACTATTTGTCAAGGCCATGTTTCCTAGGAGTTGAATCACACCTTAGCGCGGGTGTGAATAGACTAGTGTAGGTCCTGCTGTTGACCTTGGGGTCATCGGGGCGCGGGCATCTCACAGTGAACAGTTGGTAATATACATTGGGGACAATGTGAATCTTAAGCTTGGGGTGGGATATTTATTTTCATGTTTTTATGCTGCATACTTAGTTGCATTTAGGATTGCATATTGCATTCTTTTGCATGATCACACCATCTTGTTACCCATGCATCCTCGTGTATGAACTTCATGCCAATTTAAAAGAAAAGTGAATTTGGAACCCATATTGTTATTCCTGTGATAGGCTATTTGCAAGAATTGATCTTTTGATAGCGATGATTAGCATAAGGTTCTCTATTTTTGTGCTTTTCATTGATTTTGCTACTAAAGGTGAGAATTGACCCTAATAATGGGTATGTGCTTTACATTGATATTAACCCCTCTTTTCTGTTGAGTGAAATTCTGTACTCTTGGATTTGGTGCTTTAGAACTTGATTTGAAACCATTTTGAGGCAAAATTTTTGGTTGCATGCTTGAATGTGATTAAGGCATCTTAGGTATTTTTCTGGCCTTCTGAAATTATTGTCACATCTTCATCCACTAGTTGCCCATCTTGAGCCTATTGCATAATCGATTTCCTTGATACTTATGATGATACACCGTTGGTGACCATCTAGAATGTTAAATGAAGCAAAAAATCGGTTTGAAGCTTGTGCTTAGAATTATATGTTTTTGAGTCTATTAAAAAAAAATTTGTTGATTGAAAAAATAGGAAAAAAAATAAAGAAAAAAAAATTGGGATTAAAGCTTGAAAAAAAAAAAGGAAAAGAAAGGAGAAAATTGTTTGGAAATGTGAAGCTATGCTCTTGATTGAAGAATACCTTTGCTTCATTTATGTTCTAGAGGATTTCTTGTTATTAGAAATTTTGCTAACCTTTTATGCATACTTTCCTTTCTTTATCCTACCAAAAATCATTCCCATGGCCCCATTACAACCCTTGAAAGACTTTCTGATTCTTGTATGCATGCTGATTATTAGTGCAGATTTGGTTTCCTATCAAGTTCATGAAAGTGCTTTTTGAGGAGCTTGAGTGATGTTTCTTCACCCTTACACACTTTGAGAGTGATTAGATGAGTGACCCCAATTGATGGGGAGCATGAGATTAGGGAACCTAAGCTTCTAATTGAACGACATTGATCATCTCTACACTTGTTGAATGTTTATGCCTATTTTTTTTCTTACTTGGATTCGTTGTTCTTCGGGTTCCACGTTCATAGTCATATTTTCAAAGTTTTGATCTTTATTTGGTCTTAGTGATTGCTTGAGGACAAGCAAAATCTTAAGCTTGGGGTAATTTGATGTGTGTGATTCCACATCACATTTTGCATATGTTTTGCATGCATTTTTATAGTCTTTTATGCATATTTGTTTATTTAATGATTCATTTTTCTTTTAGTTCGGATAACTGCGGTTTGGCATGTGTTGCAATGCAGGATTGAGGCAAATTGAAGTTTAAAGAGCTGGAATGGAGCTAAGCTGAAGCGATATTGAATTAGGGGTGAAATGCGCTAAAAAAGAGGACAAACAGACCCAACCACGGCTTGGGGGTGGTCTCTACCACGGCCATGGCTCGTGGGAACCAGGAAATTGAAGAATTTTGAAGCAGACTCAACCACGGCCTGGCCGTGGTTCACACCACGGCCGTGGTTTGAAACCAGCAGTGAATCCCTTTAACTCAGAACCAACCACGGCCTGGCCGTGGTGGCCACCACGGCTGTGGTTCGGGGCGCGCAGCAGATTTTAGTTTTCTGATTTTATTTCTTTTGGGAGCTTTTAGCCCATAAAAATCCTAGGCTATAAATAGATGTTCTGATTGCTATTAGGGTATTCTATCTTGGATTGAAACCTAGTTCGAAAGGAGGCACGAAGGAGGCTTGATTTCTTGATCTTTCTTCTTCTTCTTCTTCGATTGTTACGGGTTTGGGATGTTTTTAAGTTTGAGTTCTGTTTTCTTCTTCTTGATGTCTGAGTAGTTACATTTGTTTCTAGGATTGGGCAATGCCTTTTGATACATTGATAATGATGAATTGACGTTGTTTCCCTTTTTATTAATCTCGATTGTTCATTGATTCAATTCTTATTGCTTTTATTCATGTGAATTTGGTGGCCACTTATTTGCATCTCATAGGCATTTAAGGACGTATTGAGAGGTGAACCTAAGTGTTGGAACTATAAGAATTGAACTTAAGGTCTAAATCATGAGAGTAGTTTTAGCCTTTCGAGGATTTAATGAATTACCACAAAGCGTAATGGGTTCGATTTAAATTCAATTACCACGAAAGTAAGAATTGGTTTAATTGGGCACGGATCTTGTATCTTGAAAGAGAACATTAACTAATTTTGGGTAATTCACCTTCAATTGAATTTGAGTTTTAATAAAAGGGTTATCGATTAGGATTTGTCTTGTATCATTGTGGTATCCCAATTTTGGAAACTTTCTTAAACCTGAAAACCCCCTTCTTGATAACTTGTTGTTTTTATTCTAAATTCTATCTTCTTGATTTTTATTTAATTGTTTTGTTACTACATTATTCTTAATAAACAATCACACTCTCTTTTGTTTAATTTAATTGAGTTAATTAATTAATTGGTATTCATAGACTCAGTCCCTGTGGATTTGATCTTTTATTACTTGATGACGAAATCGTACACTTGCGAATTTCACGCATCAAGTTTTTGGCGCCGTTGCCGGGGACTTTGTTTTTCTTGAATATTAATTTAATTTTTAATTTAATTATATTAAACTTTTTTTTCTTTTATTTGGTTCTTACGTTCTTGATTTCTTTTTGACTCTCTGCAGGTGATTTCTCTTGTTTAGGCAAAGTACTCGACATTCCAGGACTCTTCTTGAAGCGGATCCTGAAATTGAAAGGACTTTACGTAGAAGGAAAAGACAACAAAGGCGCAGAGTAAGAGAAATTCCTGAACCACCACTTACCATGGCAGCAGCTGAAGACAATAGACCGTTGAAGGAGTATGCAGCCCCTAATGCTCGGGGTTTGCGATCTGGGATTGCTAGGCCAGCCATTGAAGCTGAGAACTTCACTATACCTCCTTCCTTACTATCCATGATAAGGCAAAACCAATTTGGAGGTTTATCCTCGGAGGACCTAAATGATCATGTGAAGATGTTCTTAGAATTCTGTGAGACTCTCAAAATTGAAGGTGCCTCAGTTGATGCCATTCGCCTTCGGTTGTTTCCATTATCATTAAGGGACAAGGCTAGAGCCTGGTTGAAATCGGTACCCACTGATACATTAACCACATGGAATCAATTGGAACAAGCATTCTTGAATAAGTTCTTTCCTCCTTCCAAGACTGCACATCTTAGAACTCAAATAACAAGCTTTGTTCAAAAAGATAGAGAATCATTATCAGAAGCTTGGGATAGATACAGGGGGTTGTTGGAAGCTTGCCCGCATCATGGACTAGAAAAGTGGTTAATTATTCACACCTTCTACAATGGATTAGAATATCCTTCAAAGGTGTCGCTTGATTCTGTAGCTGGTGGAGCTTTGATGAATCGAAGACTTACAGAAGCCTATGATATTATCGAGAATGTCGCTGCAAACCATCACCAATGGGCCAGTGAAAGAGGTAACAACCCGAGAAAGCTCTCGGAAGGTAAGTTTGAGGTAGATGGTGTTAGTTTAATTATGGCTAAGTTTGATTCATTAAATAAACGTTTTGATAAGCTTGAAAAAGCTAGTGCTAATGCCATAAGTGCTGCTAACATCTTTTGTGAGATTTGTGGAGTACAGGGACATATGAGTGCGGAATGCCAAGCTGAAACTGGTTCCTCACAAGGCACTTCGGTGGAATAAGTGGAATCATGCCATAACTTCTATGACACTCCACCGAAGGTGCGCAATGATCCATATTCACAGACTTACAACCCCGGTTAGAGGTCTCATCCTAACTTCTCCTATCAGAACAATCAAAATCAAGTTGGGCAAAGTGGTGCTAAACCTTCTATTGGATTCCCCCAGGTACAAAAGTCTAAACTCGAAACTCTTCTTGAAAATTTTGTAGAGAGTCAAACCAAGCAGAGTGAAGAGTTTAGGCACCATGGTCAAGTTGTTAGTAAGGCTATTAAGGAATTGACATCTAAGGTAGATAACTTAGCTATTCATAACAAGATGTTAGAGACTCAAATAGCCCAACAAGCTAGCTCTTCACATAGACCACATGGGAAATTTCCAGAGACAACCTGAAATAAATCCTAATGAACATTGTAAGGCTGTGAGTTTAAGAAGTGGAAAGCAACTAGAAGATTCCAAGGCAAAGGGGGAAAATGACAAAGATGGGAGGGATGAAGAAAAAGAAACAACTAGGACACAACCCTTGGAAGAAAAAGAGACCAATGAAAAAGTGTCTAAGTATGTACCCCCAAAACCTTACCAACCCCCGGTGCCCTTCCCTCAAAGATTGGCCAAGGCCAAGCTATATAAGCAGTTTGGGAAGTTTCTTGAGGTCCTTAAGAAATTGTACATTAATGTACCTTTCACTGAGGTGTTGCAACAAATGCCTACCTATGCTAAATTTCTTAAGGACATTTTGTCTAATTAGAGAAAGCTAGAGGAGTATGAAACCGTAGCATTAACTGAGGAGTGTAGCGCTTTGATCCAAAATAAGCTGCCTCCTAAACTCAAGGATCCTGGCAGCTTCTCTATTCCTTGCTTGATTAGGAATACCAGTTTTGATAAGGCTTTGTGTGATTTGGGGGCTAGTGTTAGTCTTATGCCCCTCTCTATGTGTAAGAAGTTGGAGGTGGCTGAACTAAAACCCACAACTATCTCCCTTCAGTTGGCAGATCGATCCGTCAAATACTCAATAGGCATCTTGGAGGATGTTCCTATTAGAGTAGGTAAGTTCTTTATTCCTGCTGATTTTGTGGTACTTGAAATGGAAGATGATGCACAAATTCCCATTATTCTTGGTAGGCCCTTCTTGGCTACTGCAGGTGCCATTATTGATGTAAAAAATGGTAAGTTCTCCTTGACTGTTGGTGATGATAAGGTTGAATTTGATATATCTGAATCCATGAAACAACCTTCTTTTGAGGACTCTTGTTGCAGGATTGAATTATTGCACCAGGTAGTGAAAGAAGAAACCATCAAGATGCGCTTTGAAGATCCATTGGAAATGTGCTTAGTTGGTAGAGACTCATCAGAGTTTGAAGGTGAAGTAGCTGAGTATGCACGTTTGTTAGAGGAGACTCCAGAGATTCCACCTCAAAATGCCAAAATGGAAAAGCTTGAGTCTAAACTCAAACTTGAAGATTGGAAAGAGGAAAAAGCTCCAAAGGTAGAACTCAAACCCCTCCCTTCCACTCTCAGGTATGAATTTCTTGGTCCCAACTCTTCTTATCCTATCATTGTAAGTGCTAGTTTGGATGAGTTAGAAACAAAGAAATTGCTTAGAGCACTTAGAATGCATAGAAATGTCATAGGATACACAATTGATGACATTAAAGGCATAAATCCTTCCTTTTGCATGCACAGGATTTTGATGGAAGTTGACCATAAACCATCCATTGATCACCAACATAGGTTGAATCCTAATATGAAGGAGGTGGTTAAGAAAGAAATTCTTAAGTTGTTAGATGCTGGGATAATTTACCCAATCTCAGACAGTGAATGGGTTAGTCCGGTGCATGTGGTTCCTAAGAAAGGGGGAATAACTGTGACCAAAAATGAGAAAAATGAACTGATTCCTACAAGGACTGTCACAGGGTGGAGAATGTGCATCGATTATAGGAAGTTGAATACAGCTACTAGGAAAGATCACTTCCCCCTCCCCTTCATTGACCAAATGCTTGAGAGATTAGCTGAGCATACGTATTTTTGTTACCTGGATGGTTATTCGGGATTCCACCAAATCCCCATTCATCCTAGTGACCAGGAAAAGACCACATTTACTTGTCCCTATACACTTTTGCTTATAGAAGAATGCCTTTTGGTTTGTGTAATACTCCAGCTACTTTTCAAAGATGCATGACTGCAATTTTCTCTGACTTTATTGAAAACATCATGGAAGTTTTTATGGATGATTTCTCTGTATATAGTACTAACTTTGATGATTGTTTATCTAATTTGTCTAAAATCTTGCAGCGATGTGAAGAGGTTAACCTCGTCTTGAATTGGGAAAAGTGCCATTTTATGGTACAAGAGGGAATAGTGCTTGGACATTTAGTTTCAGGAAAAGGGATTGAGGTGGATAAAGCAAAGATTGAAGTAATTGAAAAATTGCCTCCACTAGTGAACGTGAAAGGAGTGCGGAGTTTCTTAGGACATGCCGGCTTTTACCGGAGATTTATTAAAGATTTTTCAAAAATTGCTAAACCACTGTCTAATCTCTTAATGAAAGATGTTCCCTTTGATTTTGATGATGATTGTTTGAAAGCCTTTTGCAGATTAAAAGAAGCTTTGATTACCGCTTCCATCTTGCAGTCACCGAATTGGAATCTACCATTTGAGATTATGTGCGATGCCAGTGACTATGCCATAGGAGCTGTTTTGGGGCAAAGGAAAGACAAGAAGGTGCATGCCATCTATTATGCAAGAAAAACTCTTGATGGAGCCCAAGCTAATTATGCAACTACTGAGAAGGAATTGCTTGCGGTGGTATTCGCCTTTGAGAAGTTCAGATCATACCTTGTGGGTTCGAAGGTGATTGTGTACACCGATCATTCCGCACTTAAATATCTCATGAGCAAAAAAGAAGCAAAGTTGAGACTTATCCGTTGGATACTTCTCTTGCAAGAATTCGACTTGGAGATTCTGGACAAGAAAGGGGTAGAGAACTTAGTTGCGGATCACTTATCCAGACTTGAACCACCGGTGAATGGACAGGGTAACTTGCCTATTGATGATTCATTCCCCGATGAGCAACTACTTGCCATTTCAGAAGAGGAAGCTCCTTGGTATGCTGACTTTGTGAATTACTTGGCTTGCGGAATTCTACCACCAAATATTAACTATCAACAGAAAAAGAAATTTTTCTCTGATCTGAAGCATTTTGTGTGGGATGAGCCATATATCTTTCGGAGATGTGCTGATGGTATCTATCGAAGATGTGTCTCAACGGATGAAGCTCAGAGTATATTGAATTGTTTCCATTCTTCATCCTATGGAGGACATGCTAGTGCCTCAAAGACAGCAGCCAAAGTTCTTCAATCTGGTTTCTTTTGGCCTCATATTTTCAGAGATGCTCAGAACTTTGTGGTTTCTTGTGACAGCTGTCAAAGAACTGGAAATATATCCAAACGGCATGAGATGCCTCTGAACAACATTCTTGAAGTGGAAATCTTTGATGTTTAGGGAGTTGATTACATGGGACCATTTCCACCATCTTGTAACAACAAGTATATTCTTGTCACAGTGGACTATGTCTCGAAATGGGTGGAAACTGCGCCATCCCCAACAAATGATGCCCAAACAGTAATGAAGCTGTTCAAAAAGATCATATTTCCAAGGTTTGGAGTTCCAAGAGCAGTCATAAGTGATGGAGGTTCACATTTCATTGAAAAGCAATTTGAAAACCTCTTGAAGAAGTATGGAGTGACTCACAAAGTCGCTACGCCATACCATCCCCAAACCAGCGAACAAGTAGAGGTTTCCAATAGAGAAATCAAGAGCATATTGGAGAAGACTGTTTCAAAATTGAGAAAGGATTGGTCTCTGAAGCTTGATGACGCTCTATGGGCATACAGAACAGCTTATAAGACTCCCATTAGTATGACTCCATTCTGGTTGATTTATGGTAAGCCGTGCCATCTTCTAGTTGAGCTAGAACACAAGGCATTTTGGGCCATCAAGCTATTGAACTTTGACATGAAAATGGCTGGGGAGAAAAGGAAGTTACAACTTCATGAGCTGGATGAATTGAGGCTTGACGCATATGAACATGCCAAGACTTACATGGAGCAGACCAAGCGTTGGCATGACAAGCACATCTTACGTAGAGAGTTCAAAGAAGGAGATCTTGTGCTATTCTTCAACTTAAGATTGAAGCTATTTCCAGGTAAGCTCAGGTCTAGATGGTCCGGGCCATTTCAAGTTCGCCAAGTGTTTCCTTATGGAGCTGTAGAGGTGTGGAGCGAAGCCACGGGATCTGTAACATCCCGAAAACTGTTCATTCATTTATAAAATGTCATTTTATAATATTCTTGATTTTTAGGAATTTTTCTAGAATTTTACGGAAATGTTAAATATTTTAATATATTTCTCGTTTTGCGTACACACTGGGCTGAGAATTTCTAAGACCAGTGTAACACTCCGGAAATTGATTATTTCATCACCAATAGTCATTTTCTAATATTTGTGATTTATGGGAATTTTTCTGGAATTTTACGGAAATGATGAATATTTTAATATATTCTTCGTTTTACGTGAATACGGAACAAAGTCGTGAAAACGACTGTAACGTTTCAAAAATTGGAAAATAACATGACGAATAATCGTTTTACAATATTTTCAATTTTTGAGAATTTTCTGAGAATTTTTCGGAAATGACAAATATTTTAATATATTTCTCGTTTTGCGTGCGTACTGCGCTGAACTGAGAAAATGCGACATTTTCTCTATGAATCTTGGACTATGGATAAGTCGACGGGGGATCTTACTAAACCCGAGACTTGACACAGTTTACGAGGTTCACACCATTTTTTGAGAAATCTTGACAGATAAAATAAATTAATACAGCGAAAAATTCATCTGTCAGATTAATTAAATTTCGATTTCTATCAACTGTAACTATTATCTATGGGATAATAGTGTGTAATAAAAATCCTATCACATTATCCTAATGCAATCTACTTTATGTCTAATCCACTCACTTTAATTCAAATTTAATAGTATTTTATTCTAAGCTTCCATGACAAGCTTTGACCCAAGCTTTGACTCAACCAATTAGCTTCCTTTGGAAGCCAAAATTGACCTCCCACTCCCACTCACTCTCTCTTTCACGTCTGCTGCTGTTTGGAAAAGGGGAGGAATTGGTTTTAATTAACCAAATATTACATTTCATCATTTAGCACCTAAAAGCCAATTTTCCTTCTTCATTTACGTTCTTCCTCTCCTATTTCCTTCTTCAATATTTCTTTCTTTTCTCTCCCACTCACCTCACGGCAGCCCACTTTCCCATTCCCCCAACCATCACAAAAACAATACTTGATCATACTTTCTTAATCTCCTACTCATTCTCTTCAACATTTGTGCTTGAAGTTTCAAGGAAAGCTTCCATCTTCAACCTCTTTTCAAGCTTTGAAGGTGAGCTTCCATGGCTGGAAAAATTTCAGAACTTAACTCCATTTTCATTTTCTGGTTTCACCTTGGTTTAATGGCTATCCTCTTCTTCATTTTCACACCATTACCTTGTTCTAATTCATGTTGCATTTTCTAGGGTTTTTGGAGGCAAAATCTGAAAATCAAAAGGGTCTTGGAAGTGTTCTTGGTTCTTCTTCTTGGTAAGAGGAAGATTAATCCCCCTCAACCTCTTTAGCAACTAGGGACCTTGTATTTGATTTTTGGAAGAAAAACCACATAGTGGTTATTCTTGAATGTGCTTGTAAATTTGCTCACTTGCTTGCTATCTTAGTTTAGCCTTGAGAAATCGATTGAATGGTTATTTATTTATGAATGCTTGTGTTTGGAATCCATGTTGGCTTGCTGAATTTTCTGGTTGCTGGAGATCATGAGAAGGCCACGGTTTTGGGTTGTTTTGGCTTGGAAAATGTATGGGTTTGGTGCTTAATTTTTGAGCAATGTAAGACTCACTAAATCAAGTGGTTAATGTTGGTTTAAGTGGAACAAAATTCTGGTTGTGTGAATCCCTAAGAGTGCCACGGTTTTGGCTGGAAAGTATGGGAAATTATGTTAAAATTTTGATCAATGTAAAGCTTAATTAAGACAAGGAAATAAGGGCAAGTTAAGTGGACTAAAATCTGAAAATTTTGGCTAGAAGTCCCATGGTTCTTGGGGCTGTTTTGTGGGCTGAACTTGGATGGAATTTATGTCAAGAATGATGCTAGGTAAATTGAGTAAAGGAAGGACAAATTAATGAAAAGAAAATGGTAATTTAGTAACCCCTTGAGTGTCATGGTTATGAGGGCTTGAATGAGGGGAATGATGACTAAAATTGTGAGATACTATGACTTGAGTTAATCAAGAAATTAAGTAAAGGTTAATAGAAGATAATTTGTAACATTAATCCTTATAATGAATTATGGTTAAGACTTAGGAAATAAGCAAGAATTGGAAGGTAATCATAGTGATCAAATAATTTGGATCAAGTAACACTTAAATGGGACTAATCATGTGAACATGACTTACTTGAGACCTTGGGAAGGCCACGGCCTCTAAGTGAGATTTGGGCTAAAACTTCATAACCCATAACTTGAATTACAAGTATTTAAAGAGTACAAGAAATTAAGGGTTTCATAAACCTCAATGAGCCAATGAGATAATTATTATAAGACTTGAGGTTACTAGAAGAAAAGAACAAGAGAGTGTGAAACTTGGAGGTTTTGGGAAATCCATAATGAACCTAAAATGTGCTTCTTGACTTTAAATTGATGCTATTCTGATGATGGGTTCTCTTAAATGCTAATTTGCATATTTGTACTCTCTTGGCCAATTATGGCATATTATGTGATGATTATCATATTTTGAATTATCATTATGACGCATAATATTTTATGCATTGAAATGTCCTATGGACTTGTTGTAAGGCCAAGTTGCCTAGGAGATTGAACACACCTTTTGTGCGGGTGCGAATAGACTAGTGTAGGTCTTTAATGACCTTGGGGGCGTCGGGGTGCGGGTTCCTCGCAATAGGCGGTTGGTAGCTCTTCTGCCTGTGGGGTAGACCGATGCAAACGCACCGACGATCCGGACCGAGACACTGTCCTATATCGCGATCGAGCGCGGACTGTCTGTACAATGCCATGATGTGCACGTGGAAAATATATATATGTTTATATAGCACAAGGCCTCGGCAGCCGAGATACAGTACACGTCTCCTGATCTTTCTCTCCGACTATTTTGTGTCTAGCTCCATGGAGTAGGATATTGGGCGTCCATGCATATGCATCACATCATTATACATTTATTTATTGATGCTGTTTTGTATACTATGAATGGTTGACTGCTATTATTATTATGGACTGCCTGGATTTAACTGCCTGGATTTAACTGTCTGGATTTAACTGTCTGGATATTATGACTTATTCATTACCCCTGTTGATAACTGCCTGACTGGTTATCTGTTTAGAAATTTATTTATTGCCTTTACATGCTACGTGGGCGCTATGCGCCGTTCGATTCTTGGTTGCTGTATTGGTATTGATGGTAGGATATCTTACCTCTTTTCTGTATTGCTATTGTGCACTATTTGTATATACCTTATAATTGTCGAAGACGACGACAAGGAGGTCGGTGCTACTGAACCTTCGAGCGGGTGGCCGTACCTCGACTAGCATTTGCTTGGAGATGGAGGCGACACGAGATGCCGGTCCTCACCTGCCATATTCGACTACGTCTGGAGTTCTATCTACCCATTCGCGAGATGTGGGGTTCTCGTTTCCACAACCCGCGTGAAGACTCATTTGATTCTACTGCTCGGGCCCCGTCCCATGCTTCTGTGGTTCCGATAGAAGTTTCCTCTGAGGAGGAAGATCCTGAGGAAATCCCAGAATATGATCCCGAGGAGGATCCTGTAGAGGATCCTGCTACGGTTTCTCCTCATATGAGGGATTGACATCACTGGTAGTTACTGATGGCTGCCAGTCTTTTATTTTGGGGGCCTGATGTTATTTTTGTCTTATGGGTTGTATATTTTGTTATTCTGGAGTGGTGTTGATGTGTAAATCCATAGGCAGGTATAGCTTTGCTTTTTGGATTGATTCCAGGCTTGTAACTAAAACACCGTTATATTTAAGTATATGTATGTATGTTATTCAGGTGAAATTTTGTTTGCTGTTTTATTTTACGGTAATTAACATTCCGCATTGTCATCATTATTATAAGAAAAAAATATATATATATATATACTACTATTTTTACATATTAAAGTATCAGGTAATTCAACCTTTAATTATTTAAACCGGGTCTTAAGTGATTAATTATTTAATTTTCACATTTTATTTTATTTGACAATGTGACGTTCCCTCCAGAAAAGGGGCGTTACATCAAGGTTGGTATCAGAGTCCCGGTTTATGTTTTCTTTGGGTCTTGTGTGTGAGTCTGTCTTGTTTGTGCTGTATGAAATCTCTGTGATTGGCATTCTGAGTGAATACATTTAACTCTCTCCATATGTTTCAGCTTACATAACTTAAGAGAAAGTGAAATGGCGAGAAGTGGAGATATTGCAGCTGCAGTAGAAGCGATGCAGCGGATGGCAGAACTTATTGCGTAGCAAAATGAGCGTGCTATTCAACAGCAAGGACAATCTGCTCAACAACATGAGGCGACTGCGGATGCGCAGAATTTAGCAGAATTTCGTCGTCACAACCCTCCGCAATTTCAGGGAGAATTTGATCCTGACAAAGCTAGTCTATGGATCAAGGAGCTGGAAAAGGTCTTTCGTGGCATGAACTGTGCCGAAGACAAGAAGGTGAATTATGCTACTTTCATGCTTACGGCAATGCCAAAACGGTGGAACGGAGCTCGAAAAGCATTGGAAGCCGCGAACCGATATCACACAGGGAAATGTTCAAGAACAAGTTTTTGGACAAGTATTTTCCTGAAAACGCGAGACATGCAAAGGAGCTGGAATTCCTCAACTTGCGACAAGGAGGTATGACCGTCAGCGAGTATGCAGCTAAATTTGAGAGCTTGGAGCAATTTTCTACACACTACCAACACCAGACCGATGAAGTCTGGAAGTGTTGGAAATTCACCGAAGGATTGAGATATGAGGTGAAGAAAGCCGTCATCACCTTGAAGATGAAGGTATTCTCAGAATTGCTAGACACGTGCTGTGAAGTTGAAGCCTTGGAACGGGCTAAAGACTCGAGAAACAAGAACTTCGGACCTACTAGGTTCCAAAGAGGTGGAGGCAGTGGTTCAAACCGCTTTCTAGAAGAAACCTTATTCCCGACCAGCGGGAAATCAGCAACAATTTGGTGGAGGTTCTACTGGGAACCGATCTGGTCAGAATATGACACGTTCTTCTAAGTGCCTGAAGTGTGGAAAAGATCATCCTACGAGGGAGTGTACCATCAAAGGAGTCATCTATTTCCGATGTGGCAAACCAGGTCACATATCTAGAGACTGCAATCAAACGAAGGCTGAACCATCAGTCAATGCGACTCGAGCCAAGAAACTGCAAGCCGGAGGTCGAGTTTACACTATGAGCGGAGCCGAAGCTTCTGAATCCGAAGACTTGATTCAAGGGGAAGGCACCATAGGAGGTAATCTTTTAAAAGTACTGTATAACTCTGGGGTAACCCATTCTTTCATATCTTATGACTGTGTGCTACGACTTGGCTTGTCTGTGTCTGAACTACCTTTCGAGTTAACTGTTTCAACCCCTACTGATAAACCTGTAGTTACTACCAAATTCTGTCTAAAATGTCCTCTGATTGTTGAAGGTCGCGTCTTTTCTGTTGATCTAATCTGTCTACCTTTATCACAGTTAGATATAATATTGGGAATGGACTGGTTGTCTTCTAACCATGTTCTGTTAGACTGTTCTAGAAAAACCATAGTCTTTCCTGTGGATGAGAATTCTAGATACTTGACGGCCAACCAAGCGCGAGCTCTCTTGAAAGAAGGAGCTCAGGGATACATGCTGCTATCTTCTTTGAGAATCGAGATTGAGGCTGACTTGAGCACTATTCCTGTAGTGAGGGAATTCTCTGAAGTCTTTCCAGAAGAAGTGCCTGGATTACCCCCAACTCGTGAGATAGAGTTTGCTATTGATCTGGTACCGGGAGGCTGGTCTTGTGTCTATAGCACCCTATCGAATGTCACCAACAGAACTGGCAGAGCTTAAGAAACAGCTGGAAGAGCTTTTGGAGAAATAGTTCGTCCGACCAAGTGTATCACCTTGGGGAGTGCCTGTGTTATTAGTTAGGAAAAAGGACGGTACTTCAAGATTGTGCGTAGACTACAGGCAATTGAACAAGTTGACGATCAAGAACAAGTATCTCCCGAGAATTGACGATTTGATGGACCAACTGAAGGGAGCAGCAGTGTTTTCGAAGATCGATTTGAGATCTGGGTATCATCAGATAAGAGTGAAAATAGAGGATGTACCCAAGACTGCTTTTCGTACCCGATACGGTCATTACGAGTATCTTGTGATGCCGTTTGGCGTGACGAATGCACCTGCTATCTTCATGGATTACATGAACCGCATCTTTCGTCCGTACTTGGATAGGTTTGTTGTCGTCTTCATTGATGACATCCTGATATGTTCTCAGAATCAGGAGGATCATGCTGAACATCTCAGCATAGTTCTTCAAATTTTGAAGGAGAAAGAGCTGTATGCAAAACTATCGAAGTGTGAGTTTTGGCTTGACGAAGTGAAGTTTTTGGGCCATGTGATCTCAAAGGAAGGAATCGCGGTAGATCCGTCAAAAGTGGAAGCAGTGTTACAATGGGAACAGCCAAAGTCTGTAACGGAGGTTCGTAGCTTCGTGGGCTTAGCTGGATATTACAGGAGATTCATTGAAGGATTTTCCAAAATTCCTGGACCGCTCACCCGGTTGACAAAGAAGAATCAGACTTTTGAATGGACTGATAGGCTGCGAGCAGAGTTTCCAAGGATTGAAGGAACGACTCACTACTTCACCAGTATTGGTATTACCTGATCCGAATGAGCCATTCGAGGTGTATTGTGATGCTTCGTATCAAGGGTTGGGATCTGTCCTTATGCAACACGAAAAAGTGGTGGCCTATGCTTCGCGACAGCATTGCGAGTGCACGAGAAGAACTACCCGACACACGATTTAGAGTTGGCGGTACTGTGGTCTTTGCTCTAAAGATATGGAGACATTTCCTTTATGGAGCAACGTTCAACATCTTCGGTGACCACAAGAGCTTGAAATACTTATATGATCGAAGGAGCTGAATATGAGACAGCGGAGATGGCTAGAATTCCTGAAGGATTACGACTTTCAGTTGTTGTATCATCCTGGCAAGGCAAATGTCATGGCTGACGCCTTAAGTAGAAAGACTATCAGTGTTTCTGCTTTGATGATCAAGGAAAAGGAGCTCATCGAACAATTTAGAGATGTGTGGTCGTTTGTAAAGTTGAAACCGGAGAAATCTGCATGAATATGGTTACCATCTCAAGCGAGTGATGGAAGATATCCGGAAAAGCGAAAGCCGATGAATTTTTGCAAGAAGTGCGAGAGCGATAAAGCAAGGCAAAGAAACAGAGTTCAAAGAAGGAACGGATGGAATTCTAAGATTTCGGGAAAGAATTTGTATTCCTCGTGACCAAGAGCTTAGACAATATATTGTGGATCACGCTCACACGAGCAAGCTGAATATGCACCCGGGCATAACAAAGATGTACCAGATTTGAAGAAGTTGTTTTGGTGGCACGGACTGAAAAGTGACGTTACTAGATGTGTATCGACTTGCCTAGTCTGTCAGAAAGCAAAAGTGGAACACCAACGACCTGTTTGGATTCTGCAACCATTGTCTATTCCCGAATGGAAATGGGACAGCATTGCAATGGATTTCGTTGTGGGGTTACCTAAGACAAGAATAGGACATGACTCGATATGGGTAATAGTTGACCAACTTACAAAGTCTGCTCATTTCCTCCCGATTAACATAAGGTACAGTTTGGAGAAACTGACCCGACTGTATATTGGAGAAATTGTCAGACTGCATGGTATACCTACGAGTATAGTTTCGGATAAAGATCCGAGGTTTACTTCAAAGTTTTGGCAGAGTCTGCAAGCATCATTGGGAACGAAATTGCGCCTAAGCTCGGCGTATCATCCGCAAACCGATGGTCAATCGGAAAGAACGATCCAGTCTCTAGAAGATTTGCTTAGAGCTTGTGCCATTGAACAGACTGGAGGTTGGGATCGATCTTACCATTAATAGAGTTCACTTATAATAACGGTTACCATTCGAGTATAGGGATGGCACCCTATGAAGCTCTATATGGAAGACGGTGTCGAACACCATTGTGTTGGTACCAAGACGGAGAGCGTCTTACGATTGGGCCGATATCATTCAACAGACGACCGAGAAAGTTAAGATGATTCAAGAAAAGGTGAAGATCTTCGAGCCGGCAAAAGAGTTATCCGATAAGAGAAGGAAACCTCTTGAGTTCGAAGAAGGTGAGCACGTATTCTTGAAAGTCACACCCACGACTGGGGTCGGCCGGGCTTTGAAATCTAGAAAACTCACTCCAAAATTCCTTGGACCTTACCAAATTCTTCGTCGTGTAGGTCCAGTAGCTTACCAAATAGCCTTACCTCCCATTCTTTCAAACATACACAATGTTTTCCATGTGTCACGGATTCGTAAGTATTTGCACGATCTAAGTCATGTGATAGCACCGGACACGCATGCAGTTGAAAGAGAACTTAACCTATGAGGCACCTCCCGTGAGAATCGAGGATCGACGGATAAAGCAACTTCGAGGCAAGGAAATTCCATTAGTGAAGGTGATCTGGAATGAAGCAACTGGTGATGCTACTTGGGAATTAGAAGACAAGATGAAGGAGCAACATCCTGAATTGTTTTGAGGTATGTAAATTTCGAGGATGAAATTTCTTTTTAGTTGGGGAGTGTTGTAACATCCCGAAAACTGTTCATTCATTTATAAAATGTCATTTTATAATATTCTTGATTTTTAGGAATTTTTCTAGAATTTTACGGAAACGTCGAATATTTTAATATATTCCTCGTTTTGCGTACACACTGGGCTGAGAATTTCTGAGACCAGTGTAACACTCCGGAAATTGATTATTTCATCACCAATAGTCATTTTCTAATATTTGTGATTTATGGGAATTTTTCTGGAATTTTACGGAAATGATGAATATTTTAATATATTCTTCGTTTTGCGTGAATACGGAACAGAGTCGTGAAAATGACTGTAACGTTTCAAAAACTGGAAAATAATATGACGAATAATCGTTTTACAATATTTGCAATTTTTGAGAATTTTCTGAGAATTTTCCGGAAACGACAAATATTTTAATATATTCCTCATTTTGCGTGTGTACTGCGCTGAACTGAGAAAATGCGACATTTTCTCTGTGAATCTTGGACTATGGATAAGTCGACGAGGGATCTTACTAAACCCGAGACTTGACACAGTTTACGAGGTTCACACCATTTTTCGAGAAATCTTGACAGATAAAATAAATTAATACAGCGAAAAATTCATCTGTCAGATTAATTAAATTTCGATTTCTATCAACTGTAACTATTATCTATGGGATAATAGTGTGTAATAAAAATCCTATCACATTATCCTAATGCAATCTACTTTATGTCTAATCCACTCACTTTAATTCAAATTTAATAGTATTTTATTCTAAGCTTCCATGACAAGCTTTGACCCAAGCTTTGACTCAACCAATTAGCTTCCTTTGGAAGCCAAAATTCTGACCTCCCACTCACACTCTCTCTTTCACGTCTGCTGCTGTTTGGAAAAGGGGAGGAATTGGTTTTAATTAACCAAATATTACATTTCATCATTTAGCACCTAAAAGCCAATTTTCCTTCTTCATTTACGTTCTTCCTCTCCTATTTCCTTCTTCAATATTTCTTTCTTTTCTCTCCCACTCACCTCACGGCACCCACTTTCCCATTCCCCCAACCATCACAAAAACAATACTTGATCATACTTTCTTAATCTCCTACTCATTCTCTTCAACATTTGTGCTTGAAGTTTCAAGGAAAGCTTCCATCTTCAACCTCTTTTCAAGCTTTGAAGGTGAGCTTCCATGGCTGGAAAAATTTCAGGACTTAACTCCATTTTCATTTTCTGGTTTCACCTTGGTTTAATGGCTATCCTCTTCTTCATTTTCACACCATTACCTTGTTCTAATTCATGTTGCATTTTCTAGGGTTTTTGGAGGCAAAATCCGAAAATCAAAAGGGTCTTGGAAGTGTTCTTGGTTCTTCTTCTTGGTAAGAGGAAGATTAATCTCCCTCAACCTCTTTAGCAACTAGGGACCTTGTATTTGATTTTTGGAAGAAAAACCACATAGTGGATATTCTTGAATGTGCTTGTAAATTTGCTCACTTGCTTGCTATCTTAGTTTAGCCTTGAGAAATCGATTGAATGGTTATTTATTTATGAATGCTTGTGTTTGGAATCCATGTTGGCTTGCTGAATTTTCTGGTTGCTGGAGATCATGAGAAGGCCACGGTTTTGGGCTGTTTTGGCTTGGAAAATGTATGGGTTTGGTGCTTAATTTTTGAGCAATGTAAGACTCACTAAATCAAGTGGTTAATGTTGGTTTAAGTGGAACAAAATTCTGGTTGTGTGAATCCCTAAGAGTGCCACGGTTTTGGCTGGAAAGTATGGGGAAATTATGTTAAAATTTTGATCAATGTAAAGCTTAATTAAGACAAGGAAATAAGGGCAAGTTAAGTGGACTAAAATCTGAAAATTTTGGCTAGAAGTCCCATGGTTCTTGGGGCTATTTTGTGGGCTGAACTTGGATGGAATTTATGTCAAGAATGATGCTAGGTAAATTGAGTAAAGGAAGGACAAATTAATGAAAAGAAAATGGTAATTTAGTAACCCCTTGAGTGTCATGGTTATGAGGGCTTGAATGAGGGGAATGATGACTAAAATTGTGAGATACTATGACTTGAGTTAATCAAGAAATTAAGTAAAGGTTAATAGAAGATAATTTGTAACATTAATCCTTATAATGAATTATGGTTAAGACTTAGGAAATAAGCAAGAATTGGAAGGTAATCATAGTGATCAAATAATTTGGATCAAGTAACACTTAAATGGGACTAATCATGTGAACATGACTTACTTGAGACCTTGGGAAGGCCACGGCCTCTAAGTGAGATTTGGGCTAAAACTTCATAACCCATAACTTGAATTACAAGTATTTAAAGAGTACAAGAAATTAAGGGTTTCATAAACCTCAATGAGCCAATGAGATAATTATTATAAGACTTGAGGTTACTAGAAGAAAAGAACAAGAGAGTGTGAAACTTGGAGGTTTTGGGAAATCCATAATGAACCTAAAATGTGCTTCTTGACTTTAAATTGATGCTATTCTGATGATGGGTTCTCTTAAATGCTAATTTGCATATTTGTACTCTCTTGGCCAATTATGGCATATTATGTGATGATTATCATATTTTGAATTATCATCATGACGCATAATATTTTATGCATTGAAATGTCCTATGGACTGTTGTAAGGCCAAGTTGCCTAGGAGATTGAACACACCTTTTGTGCGGGTGCGAATAGACTAGTGTAGGTCTTTAATGACCTTGGGGGGTCGGGTGCGGGTTCCTCGCAATAGGCGGTTGGTAGCTCTTCACTGTGGGGTAGACCGATGCAAACGCACCGACGATCCGGACCGAGACACTTCCTATATCGCGATCGAGCGCGGATGTCTATCGTACAATGCCATGATGTGCACGTGGAAAATATATATATGTTTATATAGCACAAGGCCTCGGCAGTCGAGATACAGTACACGTCTCCTGATCTTTCTCTCCGACTATTTTGTGTCTAGCTCCATGGAGTAGGATATTGGGCGTCCATGCATATGCATCACATCATTATACATTTATTTATTGATGCTGTTTTGTATACTATGAATGGTTGACTGCTATTATTATTATGGACTGCCTGGATTTAACTGCCTGGATTTAACTGTCTGGATTTAACTGCCTGGATTTAACTGTCTGGATATTATGACTTATTCATTACCCCTGTTGATGACTGCCTGACTGGTTATCTGTTTAGAAATTTATTTATTGCCTTTACATGCTACGTGGGCGCTATGCGCCGTTCGGTTCTTGGTTGCTGTATTGGTATTGATGGTAGGATATCTTACCTCTTTTCTGTATTGCTATTGTGCACTATTTGTATATACCTTATAATTGTCGAAGACGACGGCAAGGAGGTCGGTGCTACTGAACCTTCGAGCGGGTGGCCGTACCTCGACTAGCATTTGCTTGGAGATGGAGGCGACACGAGATGCCGGTTCTCACCTGCCATATTCGACTACGTCTGGAGTTCTATCTACCCATTCGTGAGATGTGGGGTTCTCGTTTCCACAACCCGCGTGAAGACTCATTTGATTCTACTGCTCGGGCCCCGTCCCGTGCTTCTGTGGTTCCGATAGAAGTTTCCTCTGAGGAGGAAGATCCTGAGGAAATCCCAGAATATGATCCCGAGGAGGATCCTGTAGAGGATCCTGCTACGATTTCTCCTCATATGAGGGATTGACATCACTGGTAGCTACTGATGGCTGCTAGTCTTTTATTTTGGGGGCCTGATGTTATTTTTGTCTTATGGGTTGTATATGTTGTTATTCTGGAGTGGTGTTGATGTGTAAATCCATAGGCAGGTATAGCTTTGCTTTTTAGATTGATTCCAGGCTTGTAACTAAAACACCGTTATATTTAAGTATATGTATGTATGTTATTCAGGTGAAATTTCGTTTACTGTTTTATTTTACGTTAATTAACATTCCGCATTGTCATCATTATTATAAGAAAAAAATATATATATATATACTGCTATTTTTACATATTAAAGTATCAGGTAATTCAACCTTTAATTATTTAAACCGGGTCTTAAGTGATTAATTATTTAATTTCCACATTTTATTTTATTTGACAATGTGACATTCCCTCCAGAAAAGGGGCGTTACAGGATCCTTCAAAGTAAATGGACAAAGGTTGAAGTCTTATCTTGTTGATGAACCTATAGAGAAGGTAGTGACACACAACCTTCTCTGTCTAAGTGCTTCAAACTAAAAATGGCAGGCGTCGAGCTTAAGACCATAAATAAGCGCTTCTTGGGAGGCAACCCAAGTTCTCTTCCATTGCAAAATTTATTTTTCTTTATGTTTTTGCATTTGTTATTATTTAAAAAAAAAAAGAAAAAAAAAGAAAAAAAGCCCAAAAACAAAACCAACCACGGCCTGGCCGTGGTGGCCATCATGGCCGTGGTGTCTGGTCTGAAGAAAACATTGAAACGATGAAAAACAGAATTGACCACGGCCTGGCCGTGGTTCCCACCACGGCTGTGGTTCGTGTCTGCTTTGTTTTTTAACTCCTACGCACCAATCTTTCCCTCACTTACCTCCCACTTCTTCTTCTTCCTCCTTCCCCCACCTCCATTGCTATACACACCAACCTCCATTTCTCACTCTTTTTCTCACAAATAACCCTCAACCTTTCACATTTCACCCCAAAATCAACCCACCACCTCCATTTTAACTTCTTCTTCTTCATTCTTCTCCATCATCATCCTCCATAACCAAAACTCCAAACCTCTCACCTCCTCCACATTACCATTTTTCTTACCTTAAACACCCATTTTCTTCATTTTTCCATCATTCCAAACCTCCCTAAACATAACCCACACATCAAACTCTCCAATTTTCCCACGAACCAAAAATCCCCAATTTTGGAGAACCCTACCCCTAAATTCAAAAATTTCAGCATTCCTTGTTTTACCTTGCACTTTAGAGTTCCTATGGCTAGCAAAAGGCAAAGAGGGGATCAATCTTCATCCTCAAGAGCACGAGGAGCATCTTCAAGAGGTAATTCTTCTGACTCTAACCCTTACGGTATTGAGTTTAAGAATAGAGAACAAAGGGATAGGTACAATGTGCTAGTCAAGAGAAAAATAGTGAACACTAGGTACCTAGATGACCAAGTTCTTGATACCTTAGGGCTGACTGATGATGTAAATTGGATGCTGGAGAATATAGGGTGGAGCACCTTCGCTCGTACCCGTTATGTTACGCTTATTGGGCCTACATTGGAGTTCTTGAGCTCCATTGAGGCCAATGTTTTACAAGGGGAAGGGTGTGCCGAAGGCCGAATCACTTTTCGGCTGTTTAATGCTGACCATGTCATGAATTTAGAGGAGTTTAACTCCATTTTCTCCTTGCCAATGGGTGGGGAAAGGCGACTCCCTAGAGAGTTTAATGTTGGGAGATTCTGGAGTCAAATAAGTATGGGTGGAGGTAGCTATGATTTGTCCAAAGCTAAGGCCACAGCCTTAGTCAACCTCTATTTTCGCTATCTCCACCGCATTATGGCTAACACCATATTCGATCGTGGAGATAGCGATGGAGCTGTCCGTCAGGACAAACTCCTTTTCTTATGGGGTATGTTGCACAGTATACACCTGGACATAGGGTCCCACATGATTAGGCACTTACTGAAAGTTGCTAGGAAGGGGGATGGTTCTATAGTCATTGGTGGGCTTGTCATTGCAATAGCCCACCATCTTGAGTATGACTTAGACGAATTTGTGGAAGCCGAAGGGCGAAATAGAATTGATCTTACGGTCTGTATAGCTATGAAGATGATTGTCAGAGAGGATGATTCCTATTGCTTGGTTATTCCTGACCGGCAGCACCCTTTACCCCTTGCTAACTCTGATGCCATCACCGTCAGAAACCCAGCAAACTGGCGTGTGCCGGTAGTGGATGAGCCTGAACCACTTAACGTTCAGTAACCTATTCGCCCACCACCACAGGGTCGGCCATCTAGGCCTTCTTCCTCTTCTGTAGGTACTTCTGATGATGCTTTTGCTCAGATCTACACTTCCTTAGATACTATTCAGGCTGAGCAGGCACTCATTCGAGCCGACCAGGCACACATCCGATCAGAGCAGGCTCAGCAGAGAGTGATGATGGAGCAACTCCAGCAGCAGGGACAGAGTATGGAGACCATGATCTGCGCCATGTATGACTGGCATATGAGCCAGCACCATTTTCCACCGCAGTGAGTCCATTCCTTTTTCTTCTCTCTCTGACTTGATAATTTACATTGGGGACAATGTGAATCTTAAGCTTGGGGTGGGATATTTATTTTAATGTTTTTATGCTGCATACTTAGTTGCATTTAGGATTGCATATTGCATTCTTTTGCATGACCACACCATCTTGTTACCCATGCATCCTCGTGTATGAACTTCATGCCAATTTAAAAGAAAAGTGAATTTGGAACCCATATTGTTATTCCTGTGATAGGCTATTTGCAAGAGTTGATCTTTTGATAGCGATGATTAGCATAAGGTTCTCTATTTTTGTGCTTTTCATTGATTTTGCTACTAAAGGTGAGAATTGAGCCTAATAAGGGGTATGTGCTTTACATTGCTATTAACCCCTCTTTTCTGTTGAGTGAAATTCTGTACTCCTGGATTTGGTGCTTTAGAACTTGATTTGAAACCATTTTGAGGCGAAATTTTTGGTTGCATGCTTGAATGTGATTAAGGCATCTTAGGTATTTTTCTGACCTTCTGAAATTATTGTCATATCTTCATCCACTAGTTGCTCATCTTGAGCCTATTGCATAATCGATTTCCTTGATACCTATGATGATACACCGTTGGTGACCATCTAGAATGTTAAATGAAGCAAAAATTCGGTTTGAAGCTTGTGCTTAGAATTATATGTTTTTGAGTCTATTAAAAAAAATTTGTTGATTGAAAAAAGAGGAAAAAAAATAAAGAAAAAAAATTGGGATTAAAGCTTGAAAAAAAAAAAGAAGGAAAAGAAAGGAGAAAATTGTTTGGAAATGTGAAGCTATGCTCTTGATTGAAGAATACCATTGCTTCATTTATGTTCTAGAGGATTTCTTGTTATTAGAAATTTTGCTAACCTTTTGTGCATACTTTCCTTTCTTTATCCCACCAAAAATCATTCCCATGGCCCCATTACAACCCTTGAAAGACCTTCTGATTCTTGCATGCATGCTGATTATTAGTGCAGATTTGGTTTCCTATCAAGTTCATGAAAGTGCTTTTTGAGGAGCTTGAGTGATGTTTCTTCACCCTTACACACTTTGAGAGTGATTAGATGAGTGACCCCAATTGATGGGGAGCATGAGATTAGGGAACCTAAGCTTCTAATTGGACTGGACATTGATCATCTCTACACTTGTTGAATGTTTATGCCTATTTTTTTTCTTACTTGGATTCGTTGTTCTTCGGGTTCCACGTTCATAGTCATATTTTCAAAGTTTTGATCTTTATTTGGTCTTAGTGATTGCTTGAGGACAAGCAAAATCTTAAGCTTGGGGTAATTTGATGTGTGTGATTCCATATCACATTTTGCATATGTTTTGCATGCATTTTTATAGTCTTTTATGCATATTTGTTTATTTAATCATTCATTTTTCTTTTAGTTTGGATAACTGCGATTTGGCATGTGTTGCAATGCAGGATTGAGGCAAATTGAAGTTTAAAGAGCTGGAATGGAGCTAAGCTGAAGCGATATTGAATTAGGGGTGAAATGCGCTAAAGAAGAGGACAAACAGACCCAACCACGGCTTGGGGGTGGTCTCTACCACGGCCATGGCTCATGGGAACCAGGAAATTAAAGAATTTTGAAGCAGACTCAACCACGGCCGTGGTTTGAAACCAGTAGTGAATCCCTTTAACTCAGAACCAACCACGGCCTGGCCGTGGTGGCCACCACGGCCGTGGTTCGGGGCGCGCAACAGATTTTAGTTTTCTATTTTTATTTCTTTTGGGGGCTTTTAGCCCATAAAAACCCTAGGCTATAAATAGATGTTCTGATTACTATTAGGGTATTCTATCTTGGATTGAAACCTAGTTCGAAAGGAGGCACGAAAGAGGCTTGATTTCTTGATCCTTCTTCTTCTTCTTCGATTGTTACGAGTTTAGGATGTTTTTAAGTTTGAATTCTATTTTCTTCTTCTTGATGTCTGAGTAGTTACATTTGTTTCTAGGATTGGGCAATGCCCTTTGATACATTGATAATGATGAATTGACGTTGTTTCCCTTTTTATTAATCTCGATTGTTCATTGATTCAATTCTTATTGCTTTTATTCATGTGAATTTGGTGGCCACTTATTTGCATCTCATAGGCATTTAGGGATGTACTGAGTGGTGAACCTAAGTGTTGGAACTATAAGAATTGAACTTAAGGTCTAAATCACGAGAGTAGTTTTAGCCTTTCGAGGATTTAATGAATTACCACAAAGCGTAATGGGTTCAATTTAAATTCAATTACCACGTAAGTAGGAATTGGTTTAATTGGGCACAGATCTTGTATCTTGAAAGAGAGCATTAACTAATTTTGGGTAATTCACCTTCAATTGCATTTGAGTTTTAATAAAAAGGTTGTCAATTAGGATTTGTCTTGTGTCATTGTGGTATCCCAATCTTGGAAACTTTCTTAAACCTGAAAACCCCCTTCTTGATAACTTGCTGTTTTTATTCTAAATTCTATCTTCTTGATTTTTATTTAATTGTTTTGTTACTACATTATTCTTAATAAATAATCACACTCTCTTTTGTTTAATTTAATTGAGTTAATTAATTAATTGATATTCATAGACTCAGTCCCTGTGGATTTGATCTTTTATTACTTGACGGCGAAACCGTACACTTACGGATTTCATGCATCATGTTTACATACTTCGATGTACCTTGCTGAGTCATATATTAGTTAATGACATGACTACACCTGTTAATCTGTCTTATTCCTGTACTACTATGATTATGCCTGTTATTTCTTGATATCATTGTATGTGAAAGGCATTATTATCTTTTGTTGTTTTTCTTGCTGCCATGATGGTATTGATTTAGGAGATCTCACCTCTTCTATTATTTTATTATGTCTGTTTCTATATTATACTTATGATAAAAAAGACCATGATAATGGCAAGGCAAGATCTGTGAGGTTTCACCCAACTGTAGTTCCACTGGGGCATCGAAGCGTGGAGTGTTCAGTGGGACACGGGACGCATTCCGTATGACAGAGATGTCACTTTGCTTTGGAGTAGGACTCGGCATGAGGCGGCTAGGTTTACTATGGATGCAGTTGTTCACTTGGAATTTTACATGCCCCCTAGGGAGCCTTGTGATGATTGGGGAGCTTCCTCTAAGGAGGACTCTGTGGAGTCGACTACTCGGACTCCCGTCCGTAATGGCATGCCCCGACTGGGGGCTTTGTTTACTGGGGATCCCGAAGGGGATCTAAATGAAGATCGAGTGCAGGACCATGTTCTTCAGGTGTTTGGATTTGGACAAGGCTCAATCTTCATTTGGTAATTATATGTATATATTTATTTCTTGGAATGCTTAAGTTTTATGCTTTTGGAACATGATGTAATGCAATTATGGATGTAACAAACTTCGTTTTATGAAAAGTCTATTTTATGGTTCTTATGTTTTGTTTTCTAAAATTTGACCTGTTTATGTTATCTACGAATAGAAACTTTTGAAACTCATATCTTATACTATTAACTTTTATAACTTGAGTAAAGGATTTTAAAAGGAGTCAATTTTAAAAGTAATGCCTCCCGAAAGGGGGTGTTACAGAAACCCCTTTTTAACCCCCTTGTAATCAATTACAATAAGGTTGTAATCGATTTCACACGTTCTGGGTTCCTTGTAATCAATTACAAAGTGGTTGTAATCAATTACAAGCTTTCTAGAATGGGTGTAATCAATTACATGGTATGTGTAATTAATTACAAGCATTCTGACTTTGCTTGTAACGCTTGGCAGAGCCTTTGTAATCGATTACAAAGCTCCTGTAATCGATTACAAGCCTACTGAACTTGATTTTCTCATTTCAAACTACAGGAGAATTGTACCAAAACCTCCAAAACACTTCCAAAACTTCCTAAACCAATTCCAAACATCATGTAATTATGAAAATTAACCAGTTCTTGATCCAAAATACATATTCTTGCAAAATCACCACCTTGGTCATGGATCAAACCACTTTAACTGGATTAGAGAATGTTGAGCTATTTGGAGGACTTAGTCATGATGGAGTACTTGCAAAACAAACTTAGGGGAGCCTCCGACGCTCAAGTCAGTATTGGATTAAAAAATGATTAAAACAAACTTAGTCATGATGTATGCATATGCAAGTAGCATTCTTATGACTTCTAATCTAGCTATGGGAGCATATGTTTCTTCATAATCTATGTCTTCTTCTTGATTATAACCTTTAGCAACAAGCATAACTTTGTTTCCTATTATTAAGCCTGTTTCGTCAAGTTTGTTCCTAAAGACCCATTTGGTGCCAATTATGGGATGCTTATTGGGCCTTGGAACTAATTCCTAAACTTAATTTCTCTCAAATTGGTTTAGTTCATCTTGCATGGCCAAGATCCAATGCTCATCATTAATGGCCTCATTTATGTCTTTAGGTTCAACTTGAGAGACAAAAGTCATATGGTTATATGCATCTCTAAGACAGTTTCAAGTGGTTACCCCTTTTGATACATCACCTATCACCTTGTCAAGAGGATGATATATTGATGTCCTCAATTCCTTGGGAAGGTCTGTCATTTGTGAATCTTCTTGCCTTGGGGGATCCAATGGACTGTCTTCTTGCTTCTTGGATTCTTTCTCCTTATTTTCCAAGTGTGTTTTGGCCAAGATTTCTGCAACATCATCAACCAAATCCTTTCTCAAGACATTTGGGTTAGTTTCATCAAATGCAACATGTATGGACTCTTCCATGGTCACAGTTCTTTTATTGTAAACTCTAAAAGTTTCACTATGCATGGAGTAGCCAAGAAATATTTATTCATCAGACTTAGCATCAAGCTTCCCCATGTTATCCTTTCCATTGTTTAAAAGAAAACATTTGCATCCAAAAACATGAAAATGTGAAACATTAGACTTCCTTCCTTTGTACAACTCATAGGGCGTTTTCTTTAAAATTGGCCTTATTAGGGCCCTATTTATAACATAACAAGCAGTATTTACCACATCCGCCCAAAAGTACTTAGGAAGGTTGGCCTCATTGAGCATAGTTTTTGCCATTTCTTTTAAAGATCAATTTTTCCTTTCTACACCCCATTTTGATGTGGAGTGTAACACCCCAATTTTTTGTTTTTCTTGATATAAATAAATTTTCTAATATTTGTGAGTTTTTGATTATTTTAATATTATTTTGAGTTGTATGCTCAAAAGTTTATTTTTTTAATATATATGAGTTTTATAATTTTTATGATTTTTGTGAATTTTTGTAGAATTTTATGAGTTTTTGATTATTTTAATATTATTTCAGACAGAATGTGTGTTTGAGGCGGGTTCGGAAAAATAAAAATTTTTCCTAGACCGAAAAGTTTCAGACTGTTAATGCGGTGCCGGGGGATCTTACTAAACCCGAAACTAGGAACAGTTGACGAAAATTTTCTTTATTTGAGTTTTTATTATCTGTTGGATAAAGCTATTATCCATTATGTAATATTATTATCCATTGGAGAATAACTAGCAGTAGCTATTATCTATTGGGTAACAATTTTTTGAAACTATCTTTCACAAAATATATTTTGGAAAATATCTTTTGGAAATATCTTTCAGAAAATATCTTTTGAAAAATATCTTGAGATTAGTCAACAAAGAGGGCTTGACTTTGGTTTGAACCATTGGATGACAAGACTTAGTGGAGAAGTTTTGAACATCAACCATTGATCAAATCAACGGTTGAGAAGTAAGACTTAGTAGAGAAGTTTTGAATATCAACCATTGATCTAATCAATGGATATGAAAGCAAACTTAATGAAGAAGCCTTGGATGATCACCATTGATCTAATCAATGGTTGTAATGACAAGCTTAATAAGGAAGTTTAGGATATCTACCCTAGATTAAATCAATGGATGAGAATAGTTGAAAATAGTCAAAATTGTCACACTATTGTCTCTCCAAACTCACGACCATGTAGTCCTCAAAGTGACCAAGTGTTCATTTTTCATTTCATTCAAGAAAAGCTATCATCTTTCTCTCAAAAACCTTAACATTTTTTCTCCCTTTTTTTTCTCCTCTAGTTCACGGCCTTGGTGCCTAAAATCACTTTTCAATCACTCATAATGCAAACCAACCATACTTCTTGATCCTAAACATCATTCTAAGTATCTTTCATGTTGTGATCAAGACTTGATTCCATCATCTTCAAGGTTGATTTTTGGATTCAAGTTCTAGGGTCCTAAGGTGATGATCATGGTTTTTCATTTCTTATTTGATTCTTGAAATTCTAAGACCATATTTGATCTATGGTCATCTTAATCATGCCTTAGATGTTAACATATTTGTTTTACTTTGAGTTTCTAGAGCAACTTGGTGGAGAAAGTTGATACAAAGAGCTATGCAAGGAGCTTAGGAAGCTACACCTTAAGGTAAGAGGGAGATTAACATCATCGGTCATATGTGGTGGTGAGGGAATGGATGTATTTGTGTTTGAGGGTGAAAAATCCCTTAAAGGATTTATTCATTTGATTGTGTATGTTTAAGTGCTATGTGTTGTTATATGTGATTTTATTGCTTTGATAATTATGCATGATTTTTTATTAAGTGATTATTATGTGAAATGATATGATTTTGAATGAATTGTGATTAGATACTTAATATTATTTTATTACTTTAATAGTAAGCATGAATACGTAATAGTAGAAATATCATGAGTGATATGTTGTATATGATAAGAATCATGTGGAAAAGAAAACTATTTTGGTTTCAAAGAATCAAGAGGCTCACGGCCTCCATGAGTATTTTGGAGCAAATCACGTAAAATATTTTACTAAGTGTAGATTTTAGATGATTATGTAACAAGTAATTGGATTAAAGATTTTTACAAAGAAAATGAGATAGGAAATGAATAAATATTTGGTTATGGTATATAAATTGATTTTCGGCCAACATACGAAGAATTGGTATTTTAGACCAAAAATATTTTCTCAAGTGTAGTATTAAAGGATTAATTAATAGGAACCCAATTTAGTGAATTTTGAGATGTAAAAAGAATGTAAACTAATTTTTGGAATTAATTAAATTAATGAATTGAGGTCATGATGGGAAATAAATTTATAAGTTAAAGTTTACTAACGTATAGCTCACCTCTTGGGTTTTGAAGTGCGTTAAAAAACTTTGAGCTATAATATTTGATTAAATCGTGGAAGTGTAAAATTTTGTGAAGAAAATATTAGAAAGTATTATTAAGAGGAAATTTATTGAAAATGAGATTCAAATTTTATTAAACATGGAAAAGAATTCTTTATAATTGGTTAAGTCAAGAATAACGTAGTTTTTGTGAACAATGTTAGGAAATATTATTTTAAAAAGATGTTGTAAATAAAAAATGGAATTTAATTTAATTTATATATTAAATACGAAAAGTTTTGAAATTAAGCTTAGAATATGATTAAAGTGTTTTAAGAGATTGAAAATACGCAGAAAAACTCTTACGTGATTTAAAAATGGTGATTTTTAGCTACACGATTGAGAAAACGTTCAAAAAACATTACATGATTTGAAAGCGTAACATAAGTTTTTTGCGATTGTGAAAATGAAATAATATCGCTATGCGAATGAGAGGAACTATAAGTTTTGTTGTAAGGCCGACGTACTAGACCCGAGTGGATCAGTGGTATTATGTAATTGTATGGGTAGTTATATAATATCATTGATACTAGTGGCATTAAATAATTGTATGGGCAGTTGCTTTAATATCATTGGGAACAGGTCAATGGTGGTTTGATTTCATTATTCATGCATCTGAGCATTGTACAGTCAATTTTGTTGCCTAGGAGTGAACGAAAATTTGGATAGTGTGATTCCGAAAGGATCTCAAGAGGCATCAGGGCGAGGTGATTCACTTAGTGATCTGATATCACATTGTATACCCTGACCGTGAAAAACCATTGCAACGCATGACGAGGACCCGATAAACACTATCCTTTTCGTGGTCCGGTGTAGACTGTCTTTTGACGGGGGACAGATCTTCTGGAACGTTCATCTCTGATGTTGGTTTAGCTCAATGGAGTAGGGGTTTGGGCAGTGTGGATGTGGCATGATTAGTATTGCATTGTTGTGCATTGTCAGCGTACATATTGTTCATATGCATAATCAGCATTTATACTGTTATGATATAGTATTATTGTGATATAATATTATTGTGGTATTATCATTCTTCCAGATATTGTGTTGCAAGTTTATTGGATTATTTATTTATTAAATGTCATGAATATATCTACTGATTTTATGTTATTTTATGGATTGTATGTTGAACTGTGTTGGCATGTTTATCGTTTCTTTGTTGCCATATTGGTATGCGACGTAGGGGATCTTACCTCTTTGCTGTATTGTTCGTCTGTTATAATTTTATGATTATGTTTGATAAAGACCATAAGAAGGACGAGGTTGGATCGCCTAGGTTTGAGTTGGATTGACTTTGTTTGATTAGTTTGCAATGGCTGCAAAGAGAGATTTCTCTGATTACGTGCAAGCGTAATTCCATGGAGGCACTGATGCTTGGCATGTCGACCCAGATACTCATCATTTTGGTTATATAGGAGAGTTGATCCTTTCCTAGAGTTGGACCTACCATGGAATCCCTGCTGTTACATATAATGCTTGTGTACATGTAGAGTTCTCCATGTCTATTAGAGAACTGTGGGATATTGCTCCTTGTTTGCCTAGAGAAGACTCTATGGAGTCAACTGCTCAGACTCCTATCCGTACAGACATGTCCCGACTAGAGAACATGTCTATAGAGGATCCGGGAGAGGATTAGGTTCAAGACCTTTCTCTCCAGGTTTTTGGGCTTAGGCCAGGTCGAGTTTCTATATGGTAGTTAGGTATAAGCTTTGAGTTTTGTAAATCTTATGTGTTAAATAATATTGGTGAATTATGTCGTTTTATGTAATGTGTGTTAATCAGTTAATTATATTTTATAATCTCTAAAGGTTTAGTAAATTTATATTATCCACTAAAAGGAAATTTTGGAGCTCGTGTCGTACAAGGTTAAAGCTTTTATAACTTAGGTTAAGTTTTAGAAGTTTTAATCTTAAATATGATACCCTAAGGTGGGTGTTACATTAGGTTGTATCAGAGCCCAAGTTAGAGTCTTTTGGGTTTGTGGGTAGGTTTGTCTTGTTTGTGCTGTGTGTTTCTCTGACATCGAACATAGAGATATATTGTTTGGTTTCTAAAATGAGACAATGTTGTTTGAAATGGTTACGTTTGGTTTCATTGTGTTTTGTTTTGTTTGTCTTTGAAGAAAGACAATGGATCGTAGTAGACGTAAGCATGTGGATGCAAGACGTGACGATGATCGTATTGTCGCAGCTAGAAGTGTAATGCAGAGGATGGCTGACGTAGCCATACAACAGAGTCAGAAGGTCGCTCAGCAGTAGGAATTGATAACTGAACTTCAGAACTTGTTAGAGTTGGAGCAGTCTCAGGATGTGAGATTTCGTGACTTTGGACCATCGAGGATCCAAAAAGGGAGGAAATGTAAGGTCAATCGATTTCAGCAAAATTTGTATATACGACCACTAGGGAATCAACATCAATGACCACAATGACTATGACACCATTACGAATATGTAAGAAGTGTATAGGAAATCACTTAACAAAGTAGTGTACAAAAAAGGAAAAAGTTTGTTTCAAGTGTGGGAAACCCGGACACGTTTATAGAGATTGTGCCCAACAAAAGACAAAGCCTTCAGTTAGCAAAGTATAGGTTCCAAGATCTCAAGAAGGATAATAGATAATACAGTGAGTGGAATAGGAGCATCTCAATCAGAAGATCTGAGCAACAAGGAGATTGTTGCCATAGAGAGTGATTCTATATTTGTGTTGTATAACCCAAGGGGCAATCCTTTCTTTTATGGCCTATGACTGAGTAAATCGATTTGGGTTATCTATGTCTTTGTTATCTTTTGATCTGAGTATTTCTACTCTTGTTGCTAAACTTGTTATTACTATTCAAGCCTGTTTAAAACTATCCTATTGTTATTCGAGATTAGAACTTTTCTGTTGATCTAATTTGTCTACTTCTTTCACAAATAGACAAAATCTTAGGGATGGATTGGTTACTTTTTAACCATATCCTGTTATATTGTTTCAATAAAACTTTAGTGTTTCCTGAAACTGAGATTTTTGGATTTGAATCCAGAAAGTTCATTTCTAAATTTATCGGACCATATCAAATTCTTTGTTGGATAGGTCCAGTAATCTATTGAATAGCCTTATTACTTTTCTTTCTAACCTTCATAGTGTCTTCCCTATATCTCAATTGAGAAAATATATTCCTAATTCAACCCATGACATATCACCAAATACAGTACGATTAAAAAGAGAACTTGATCTAGAAGACATTTCTTGTTCAAATTAAGGATATGCGAGTGAAACAACTTACTTTGGTAAAAGTAATTTGGAATGATGTGATGGGAGATACAACATGGGAACTAGAAGACCAAATGAAGGGAGCTTCTGTTTTCTCCAAGATTGATTTGCGTTCTGGTTATCATCAGATTCCTGTGAAAGTAGAAGATGTTCCAAGATAGTTTTTCAGACGTGTTATGGGCACTACGAGTATTTAGTGATACCGTTCAGGGTAACAAATGCTTCTGCGATGTTCACAAATTACATGAATAGGATCTTTCATCCCTATTTAGATAGATTTGTCGTTGTCCTTATTAACAACATCTTGATCTATTCTCGGAGTCTGGAGGAACATACTGAACATCTCAATGCAGATTTTCAAATTCTGAAGAAGAAGAAGAAGTTATACGCGAAGCTATCCAAGTGCGAATTCTGGTTAAAGGAAGTTCAACTTTTGGGTTTAGGTTGTGTGTTAATGCAAAATAGAAAGGTTGTGGCTTATGCTTCGAGACAGTTGAAAGTGCATGAGAAGAATTATCTGACTCACATTTTGGAATTGGCGGCAGTGATGTTTGCATTGAAGATTTGGAGACATTTTCTTTATGGATCAACCTACAATGTCTACAGTGATCATAATAGCTTGGAGTACCTATTCGATCAAAAGGAGTCGAATATAAGGTAGAGACGATGGTTAGAATTTTTGAAAGACTATGATTTTCAACTTTAGTATCATCCCGAAAAAGACGAATGTCGTAACAGATACCTTAAGTAGAAAAAAATGCTTAGTGTATCTACTATGATGGTTAAGGAGAGTGAATTGATAGAGCAATTCAGGAATATATGGTTGTTTATGGATTTGACACTGGGGAGAATTTGTTTGAATATGATTACTATTTCGAATAGTCTGATGGAGAAATTCGAGAGAAGCAGAAAGGTATTCTGGAACGACGTAACTGGAGGTGCTACATGGGAGCTTGAAGACAAGATAAAGGATCAATATCCTCTTTTGTTTTAAACGTAAGAGAAATTTCGAGGACGAAATTCTTTTTAGAGGGGGAGAGTTGTAACACCCCGATTTTTCATTTTTCTTGATATAAATCAGTTTTCTAATATTTGTGAGTGTTTTATTATATTAATATTATTTTGAGTTGTATGCTCAAAGTTCATTTTTTTCTAAATATATATGAGTTTTATAATTTTTATGATTTTTTGTAAATTTTTATGAAATTTTCTGAGTTTTTGATTATTTTAATATTATTTTGGATTGTATGTGTGTTTGAGGCGGACTCAAAAAAATAAAAATTTTTCCTGGACCAGAAAGTTTTGGACTGTTAATGCAGGGTTGGGGGATCTTACTAAATTCGAAATCGAAAACAGTTGACGAAAATTTTTTTTATCTGAGTTTTTATCATCTGTTGGATAGAGGTATTATCCATTGTGTAATATTATTATCCATTGGACAATAACTAGCAGTAGCTATTATCTATTGGGTAATAGTTTTTGAAAAATATCTTTCAAAAAATATCTTTCAAAAAATCTCTTTTGAAAAATATCTTGAGATTAGTCAACAAAAAGGGCTTAACTTTGGTTTGAACCATTGGATGACAAGACTTAGTGGAGAAGTTTTGAACATCAACCATTGATCTAATCAACGGTTGAGAAGCAAGACTTAGTGGAGAAGTTTTGAATATCAACCATTGATCTAATCAATGGATATGAACACAAACTTAATGAAGAAGCCTTGGATGATCACCATTAATCTAATCAATGGTGTGAGAGCAAACTTAGTAAGGAAGCTTTGGATGTTCACCATTGATCTAATCAATGGTTGTAAAGACAAGCTTAATAAGGAAGTTTAAGATATCTACCATAGATTAAATCAATGGATGAGGATAGTTGAAAATAGTCAAAATTGTCATACTATTATCTCTCCAAACTCAGGCCATGTAGTCCTCAAAGTGACCAAGTGTTCATTTTTCATTTCATTCAAGAAAAGCTATCATCTTTCTCTCAAAAACCTTAACACTTTTTCTCCCATTTGTTTCTCTCCTCTAGCTCATGGTCTAGGTGCCTAAAATCACTTTCCAATCACTCATAATTCAAACCAACCATACTTCTTGATCCTAAACATCATCTAAGAATCTTTCATGTTGTGATCAAGACTTGATTCCATCATCTTCAAGCTTGATTTTTGGATTTAAGTTCTAGGGTTCTAAGGTGATGATCATGGTTTTTCATTTCTTATTTGATTCTTGAAATTCTAAGACCATATTTAATCTATGGTCATCTTAATTGAGCCTTAGATGTTAACATATTTGTGTTTACTTTGAGTTTCTAGAGCAACTTGGTGGAGAAAGTTGATACAAAGAGCTATACAAGGAGCTTAGGAGGCTACACCTTAAGGTAAGAAGGAGATTAACCTCATCGGCCATATTTGGTGGTGAGGGAATGGATGTGTTTGTGTTTGTGGGTGAAAAATCCCTTAAAGGATTTATTCATTTGATTGTGTATGTTTAAGTGCTATGTGTTGTTATATGTGATTTTATTGCTTTGATAATTATGCATGATTTTTTATTAAGTGATTATTATGTGAGATGGTATGATTTTGATTGAATTGTGATTAGATGCTTAATATGATTTTATTGTTTTAATAGTAAGCATGAATATGTAATAGTAGAAATATCATGAGTGATATGTTGTATATGATAAGAATCATGTGGAAAGGAAAACTATTTTGGTTTCAAAAAATCAAGAGGCTCACGGCCTCCATGAGTATTTTGGAGCAAATAACTTAAAATATTTTACTAAGTGTGGATTTTAGATTATTATGTAACAAGTAATTGGATTAAAGATTTTTACAAAGAAAAATGAGACAGGAAATGAATAAATATTTGGTTATAGAATATAAATTGATTTTCGGCCAACATGCGAAGAATTGGTATTTTAGACCAAAAATATTTTCTCAAGTGTAGTCTTAAAGGATTAATTAACAAGAACTCAATTTAGTGAATTTTGAGATGTAAAAAAAAAGTAAATTAATTTTTGGAATTAATTAAAATAATGAATTGAGGTCATGATGGGAAATAAATATATAAGTTAAAGTTTACTGACGTATAGCTCACTTCTTGGGTTTTGAAGCACGTTAGAAAACTTTGAGCTATAATATTTGATTAAATCATGGAAGTGTAAAATTTTGTGAAGAAAATATTAGAAAGTATTATTAAGAGGAAATTTATTGGAAATGAGATTCAAATTTTATTAAACATGGAAAAGAATTCTTTATAATCGGTTAAGTCAAGAATAACGTAATTTTTGTGAACAAGGTTAGGAAATATTATTTTAAAAAGATGTTGTAAAGAAATAATGGAATCGAAGTTAATTTATATATTAAATACGAAAAGTTTTGAAATTAAGCTTAGACTATGATTAAAATGTTTTACGTGATTGAAAATATGCAAAAAAACTCTTACGCAATTTAAAAATGGTGATTTTTAGCTACACGATTGAGAAAATATTTTAAAATCTTTATGTAATTGAGAAAACATTGAAAAATCATTATGCGATTTGAAAACATAATAGAAGTTTTCTGGATTGTGAAAATGTGATAATATCGCTACGCGACTGAGAGGAACTACAAGTTTTGCTGTAGGGCCGACGTACTGGACCCAAGTGGATCAGTGGTATTATGTAATTGTGTGGGTGTTATATAATATCATTGATACTAATGGCATTAGACAATTGTATAGGCAGTTGCTTTAATATCATTGGGAACAGTATACCGGTGGTTTGATTTCATTATTCATGCATCTGAGCATTGTACAATCGGTTTTCTTACCTAGGAGTGAACAATAATTTGGATAGTGTGATCCCGGATGGATCTTAGGAGGCGTCAGGGTGAGGTGATTGACTTAGTGATTTGATATCACATTGTATACCCGTAGCCTTGAAAAACCATTGCAACGCACGATGAGGACCCGACAAACACTATCATTTTCGTGGTCTGACGTAGACTGTCTTTTGAGGGGGGACAGATCTTCTGGAACGTTCATCTCAGATGTTGGTTTAGCTCCATGGAGTAAGGGTTTGTCTAGTGTGGATGTGGCATGATTAGTATTGCATTGCTGTGCATGGTCAGTGTACATATTGTTCATATGCATAGTCAGCATTTATACTGTTGTGATATAGTGTTATTGTGATATAACATTATTGTGGTATTATCATTTTGCCAGATATTGTGTTGCAAGTTTATTGGATTATTTATTTATTAAATATCATGAATATATCTGCTGATTTTATGTTATTTTATGGATTGTATGTTGAAATGTGTTGGGATGTTTATCATTTCTTTGCTGCTATATTGGTATGCGATGTAGTGGATCTCACCTCTTGCTGTATTGTTTGTCTGTTATGTTTTTATGATTATGTTTGATAAAGACCGTAAGAAGGACGAGGTTGGATCGCCTAGGTTTGAGTTGGATTGACTTTGTTTGATCGGTTTGCAATGGCTGCAAGGAGGGATTTCTCTAATTACGTGCAAGTGCAATTCCACGGAGGCACTGATGCCTGGCATGTCGACCCAGATACTCATTGTTTTGGTTATATAGGAGAGGTAACCCTATCCCAGAGTAAGACCTACCATGGAATCCCTACTGTTACATATAACGCTTGTGTACATGTAGAGTTCTCCATGTCTATTAGAGAATTGTGGGATATTGCTCACTGTTTGCCTAGAGAAGACTCTACGGAGTCAACTACTCGGACTCCTGTCCATAGAGACACGTCCCGACTAGAGAACGTGTCTGTAGAGGATCCGGGAGAGGATCTGGTTCAGGACCTTTCTCTCCAGGTTTTTGGGCTTGGGCTAGGTCGAGTTTTTATATGGTAGTTAGGTATAAGCTTTCAGTTTTGTAAATCTTATGTATTAAATAATATTGGTGAATTATGTTGTTTTTTGTAATGTGTGTTAATCAGTTAATTATATTTTATAATCTCTAAAATTTTGGTAAATTTATATTATCCACTAAAAGGAAATTTTGGAGTTCGTGTCGTACAAGGTTAAAGCATTTATAACTTAGGTTAAGTTTTAGAAGTTTTAATCTTAAATGTGATACGCTGAGGTGGCTGTTATATAGAGTTCTAGGCACAGAAAAATCATGCTCAATGTCATGTTCATCACAAAATATTTGAAAATCATGATTTTCAAACTCACTACCATGATCACTGCTTATGGATGCAATGCAAAAACCCTTTTCATTTTGGATAATTTTGGCAAGTCTTTTAAAAGATGAAAAAGTATCATTTTTGTGAGCTAGGAATAATGTCCATGTAAATCTATGGAAATCATCCACAATCACTAATGCATAGTAATTCTCACCAAAACTCATAGTTCTAGAGGGATCAAAAAGATTCATGTGCAAAAGTTGTAAAGGTCTAGAAGTTAAAACTATATTTTTAGCTTTAAAAGAAACCTTTACTTGCTTTCCCTTTTGACATGCTTCACAAAGTTTATCTTTTTCAAATTTAAGCTTTGGAAGTCCAATTACTAGTTCTTTTGAGACCAACTTATTTAAGTGATCCATGTGAATGTGAGCAATCCTTCTATGCCATAACCATGAATCATCATCTTTATTCATAAAGCATTTAGCAGCATTTGAGGATATATCATCAAGGCTAATCATGTATATGTTATTGACCCTATGACCAACAAACTTAATTTGCTTCTCATCTTTTCCTTTAATTATGCAATAAATAGAATCAAATATAACTCTATTTCCTTTATCACATAATTGACTAATGCTAAGCAAATTATATTTAAGTCTTTCAACAAGTAAAACATTATCAATAGAAAAGGAAGGGATTTTACTAACTTTGCCAACTCCAAGGATCTTCCCTTTGTTGTTGTCACCATATATTACATGTTTATTCTTATTGGGGACAAGGAAGGAAAACTTGGAGCTATCACCGGTCATGTGCTTAGAGCAACCACTATCAAGATACCAATTTGAGCTTTTGGCCTTCAAGTACACCTACAACACACATTCAGATTTTAACCTTTGGTACCCAAATTTTCTTGGGTCCTTATGAGTTAGATTTAGGCAAGGTACCTTTAGGGACCCAAACCACTTTAGTCCCAACCTTGGTGTTCAAGTTCTTCCTAACATTACATGTTTGAGGCACTATGCCCTTTCCTCCACAATGAAAGCATTTGATAAAGGTGCTACTTGATGTACTTGAGGAAACAAAGAGATTCTTGAGAAAGTTTTGTTGGTTATTGGGATTATACCCCAAACCGACTTTTTAGAAAACACATGTTTGTTTCCCTAGCAATACATTCAAGTTGTCTCTTTCAAAAGTAAACTTTGCAAAAATGTTTTTTAAATCTTCAATTTCATTTTCAAATGCTTTACACGATGAGTAAGATGAGGGTGTGGGTGCATTATCATGTAAAGAGCAAATCATGCTTGATGAATTACCATCAATAAGTCCTAATGTCTCATTCTCAATTTTGAGCTCCTTAATCTCTTTGTTTAAAATAGAAACTTTATTTACCAATAAGGAAATTGTTTTGTTAGAAGATAAAACCATTTTTGTGAGCCTTATGGATTCATCATGCAATTCTTCAAGTAGCGTACCACAAGGGGTTTTGGAAACCTTGTTCCTATTTTACGGTAGCAGCATCAAGTGTTGATGTCAAGCCGTCAAGGAGGCGCAAGAGGTTCAAATGTTGAACAGCAGCATAAGGGTTCCCCGCAGTGCATGAAACGTTCATGTGTTTTCGGGTTTAGGGTTCAAGCGTTTAGCGGGACCCCCGTGCTACCTCTGCGTAGAGCATCTTTTCTGAGGCGTGTAACTCAAATATGTTTTTATGACTCACAAAATAATAATGTATTATTGTTTTGAGTTTGTATGTTCTTTGTGATGCATGGTGCATGGTTATGACCTTAGTTCTCCTTTTATGCTTTTTGGTTATTTTAAATATGACCTGTGTGTCATGTCTTTCTCTCTATATTCTAATTGTATATTCTCTTCTCACCTAACTCTCCTTGAATGTAAAAGAAGTTTCTATATAATGTAATCTTGATGTGGAGGCAAGAAGACGACATTAAGTGAGGACGTTGGTGGGAGACGCTTGGTGAAGTTGGCTTTGTTAATGCTACTCTCTTAGGGGGCTATAACCATGTCACTTTTATTATATGATTTATATGTATGAGATGTATAGATGATGTTTATGGTATGATAAACAGTTTAATAAATGGTGAGATATAATAATACATATATAAAAAAAATTTCCTCAAAGCAAATATTAAGTCATTATGTGATGCCTTCCAATGCGTGGCGCTCATCAAGACTAGATCGATCAAGTGTAGGTCTGCCAAAGCAGGATGCCTTTATCTATATTAGTAAGACGCGATGGGATAAGGGTAATATCCAACTGCCAACCATTGGCTTTGACTTAACTAGGCCATTTCAATAGGATTGAAGAGTTAGAGGCATGGAGTTGGGCTTTAGTCCATTAGATGGATTGGAATAAGTGTTATTCACCCAACTATCCAAGAGTTACATATGATGTAATTGGAAAGTGTTTCCTACCTAAATAATTGAATTTTAGGTGATCAGCCAAAGCTGACTCAAAACTAGGTGAAATATGGATCTTAACCCATTAAGAAATCTTATGATGGGATTTTCCGAGTCAATGCTAAGGGTCATTGATTTGAATAAAATAGTGGGAGGCATATTTAATTAAAGACCTCGTTAAATATGTTTATGGCATGATATTTATATTTTACATATTTCTGTTGATAGATTACCATGGCAACAAACACTTCAAGTAACTTATCATTGCGATCTGTCCTTGAGAAGGACAAGTTGTCTGGAACGAATTTTCTAGACTAGTACAGGAATTTGAAGATTATCCTCAAGCAAGAGAAAAAGTTTATGTTCTAGAACAATGTAACACCCACCGTAGGGTATCACATTTAAAACTAATCCTAATATGACTTACCCAAGTTGTAAAAGAATTAATCTTGTAAAAATATTAATTTAATTAATTTTTTTTAATTTCTTTTGTGGAATAAACGAACGTAAATAAATTAAAACTGTAAATACAAATTGAAAGTGAAATAAACACACCATAAAATACTTTAATATTACAACCATTGTCCTCAAATAACATACATAAATACACTACATTCCAAAAAGACACATATGTACAACATGTACATTAAAACATAAACTGTTTTACTAAACTTTTAAAAACTAAGGATTTGGGCCCTTGGAAGGATCCTCCTCCTTTGTATCATCAAAGAACCCGGGCGGATACATCACTCGCCTAACGGGGGTTTTGGCAGAAGACACCATCGAGTCCTCCTGTGGTATGTAGACAGTGCTGCCCTAGAGTTCTCGGATAGGCATCGTGAACTCTAAGCGCACAGACACATGCAGTGTCAAAACAGAAATCCCATCGCGGGTTCCATTCAGACTCAGAGTCAAGTCCCCAGTATATACAAAGCGGTCATTATTAAAATCATCAGACATACACAATAAAACAAATATAATACAACAAAGAGGTGAGATCCCCTACATCAATACCAATATGGCAGTAGAGAAAATGACATAAATAAACAGAATATAAAATCAAGACAGTAAATCATATTATCACATATCAGATAAAATAAAATCAGATAAGTATAATTATCATATCAATATGCTGACCAGCTATGCATATGCACAACGACCAATTCCTATTCCATGGAGCTAAACACATTTTCAGAAAGAATGATTCAGAAGACATGTCTGTAACTCGGCTGTCGTGGCCAAAAGTGCTATCAATTTATCAACGTGCACATCAAGGCATTATACAAGACATTCTACACCAGATCGTGATATAGGACAGTGTCTCGGTCCGGATCGTCGGTACGTTTGCATCAGTATGCCTCATGGATAGAAGAGCTACCAACTGTCCATTGTGAGGTACCCGCACCCCGGTGCCCCCAAGGTCAACAAGTGACCTACACTTGTCTACTCGCACCTGCACATAGGTGTGATTCATCTCCTAGGCATACAGCCTTAACAAAATAAGTCAACACACTTTTCAATGCATGATGTATGATCCAAACACGTATACAATCATTATTATTAAAATATTTCACATACCCTCGCCTTCTCTTGGCAGTATCACTATTGAACATAATCGAGCCCACCACAACAGCTCGACAGCAAATTGCTGTTACTTTCAATCGCGTAGCAATATTATCTCATTTTCACAATCGCAGAAACTTTTCTTACGTTTCCAAATCACGTAAAGATTTTCTAACGTTTTCTCAAACGCATAAATATTTTATTTCATTTTCTTATTCGCGTAGCCAAAAATTACTATTTTTAAATAGCATAAAATATTTCTAGCATATTTTAAGCTCAAATTAGCTCTTTTCTCATTTATTTTCAAAATTTGACTTTAATTCTAATATTTCTTTAATAATTCATTTATAAATAATAATTCCAACATTTTCTCACTAAAAATAGTATTTTCTACTATTTTCCACAAAATAACATTTCTTTGATTAAATTGTGATATTACAGCTCAAAATTTTCAAACGCGCTTCAAAACTCAAAGGGTGAGCTATACGTTAGTAAATTTCAAGTTTTAAATTTTATTTCAATTAATAACCTAATCACACTAATTTAATTAAAAATTAGTTTACTTTCTTTTTAGGTCTAAAAACCTATCAAATTAATTCCCTATCAATCGAATACTTAATCCTACACTTAATAAAATAATTTTGGATCTAGGATATTAAAAATGAGTATGTTGGCCGAATTTCATACTGTCCTCCATAAATCATATTTAATTATTTTCTATTACTTTATTCCTTTCAAAAACACTTAATTTAATTTCTTGTCACAAAATCACTTAATCCTTAATTAAGAAAATAATTTAGAACACTTGGTTCCCTTGGTGGTGTTGAGGCTGTGAGCCTCTAGGTTCTTTGGAACCATCATACAATTTCCCATCATGTGAATCACATCCTACTTTACACAAGAATCAACATGCTTTCTAAATCACATATTCAATCATACTTTTAAAGCTATAAACATACCAATCACAAATAAGGAAAGCTTAAACAATCAAGTGAATAAATCCTTATGGATTTTTCACCACAAACAATTCCATTTCCTCATGACCAACACATGGTTGATGAGGTTAATTTCCCTCTTACCTCTAGGAAGACAAAAACTCTCCAAGTTCCTCCTCCTCTTGATTTCATGAAGCACCAAAGAAAACCCTAACAATCTTAAACAAATCTTAAAGTCATAAACCAAGCTTAAAAACAAGAAACCATGGATCAATCATGGTTTAGAAATTCAAGAATCTATCTTAGGATCAAGAAATCAAGAAGTTACCTTAGGAGTAGAAAATCAAAGCTTGATTTTTGAAGCACTTAGAAGATGATTTAGACAAAACTCTCAAGATGAAAAGTGTTTAGGATTGTATATAGGTTTAGAAAGTAGGATTGGATAAAATTACGGAAGCTTGGAGATAGGGTTTAGGGGTGGAGGCTGTGAGCTTTCAAGAAAAAAGAAGAAATTAAGCTTTGAGTGTTCTTGGTTGTTCTTGAAGTGAGAGAAAAGATGAAAGAGATTTTCTTGCACAAAGTGTAGTAAAATGAAATAGAATAGCTATTTCCAAGTGAATGGCCGTGTGGTTGAGTGAGTAGGAATGTTAAGACTTGTTTAGCAAGTTTGGATTTGATCACATGGATTCACATGGCCTATGTAATCAAATGGTCATCAATTGGTCAAAATAGATCATTCAAGAACTTCCTAGTACACCAAGTGGCCGTGTGGCTCAAAGGGAAAGCTAACTAAGTTTGATTTTCAATTAGATTCTAGTTACACTTAGTTTAGGTAGTTAGTTCACTTAAGCTAACTTAGTTAGGTTATTTACTATCTAGTTACTTAATTAAATCATGCATTTGCATGCATTTGTCATGCTTCTAGATAACCCTAGATATTTTCCTAGTAACCATGGCTTCTAAGTACTAGTAACTAAGTTAGTTCCATTTAGTTACTAATTAGGCTATTAGGGTAACTTAGTTAGTTTATCTAGTTACTTAGTAACTAGTCCAACCACTTTTGTTGACTACTTCCTATTGGTTAAGAAAAAGTCAAGCCATTAATGTTGACCATTTCTTATTGGTTCATTTAGAAATAATCACAGTCTATTTTTCGACGGATAAAAGATACCGGGTCTATTACTCTATGAGTAGAAGCTACTATTTCCAAAACAGTAAATATTATCCGATAGATAATAAAATGTAAAATATTTTTATTTCACAAATAAATTCTAAAAATTAAAAGATCAGGTAACGTATCTCTCGAATTCGGGTTTAGTAAGATCCCCCAGTTTCGAATAAATCAGTAAAGATTTTCCCCAGCCTGAAAATTATTATTTTCCTGACTCAGAGTAAATTATACATAACGATCAAAAATAGTCTCAGAACAGTCAAAATAAATTTACAGCTCACAGAAAACACCAAACACTACAGTTCAGATAGTATTGTAAAATAGCAACTTTTGGGGTGTTACAAACAGCCTATTCCTGAGCCACCTGTTGCTAATGCCCCTAGAACTGAAAAAAATGCTTATAAGAAGCATCAAGATGATGCCTTGGACGTCGGATGTCTAATGCTAGCCACCATGAACTTTGAGCTCCAAAAGCAACATGAGAACATGGATGCCTACTATATTATCGTACACCTCAAAAAGCTCTATCAAGAGCAGGCTAGACATGAGAGATATGAGGTCTCTAAAGCACTCTTTCAGTGCAAGCTAGTAGAAGGAAGCCCTATTGGTGCTCATGTACTCAAGATGATTGGGTACAATGAAAACCTAGAGAGACTTGGTTTTCCTTTGGGCTAAGAGTTGGCCACTGACTTAGTCCTGCAAACGTTGCCGAAAAATTTTAGTCAATTTGTCATGAACTACAACATGAATGAAATTGACAAATCACTATCAAAGCTGCTAAGCATGTTGAGAACTACTGAGCAGAACATAAACAAAGGCAAGGGAAAGGCCATAATGATGGTCCAAAAGAATAAGGGCAAGAAACAGCAGAAAAAGCCCAAGGACAAGTGGAAGGGCAAGGGCAAGGATAAATCCAAGTGTTTAAGTGGAATTTTAGTTTAGAGAGTTAATAACAATTTCAACAAACAAATAAATATATCAAAACGAATGTGGATTCAGAGTTATGTGGTAATCTCGTTGTAAAAATGATTTTGACAGTAAACAAGAGGGATTTACTAGATTTGAAATAAATGAATAGAAAATGCAGAAAAGAAACTTTGAAAAGATTAAAGAAATTTAAAGAAACTAAACAGAAATTTAAGAATGCAGAAAATTAGTTGAAAGCGTGTAAATGGTGCAAAATTAAAGTACAAAATTTAAATAGAAAATAGTAAAGAAAAGTAAGTAAAAGGGCAAAGAAATGTAAAGAAATTTTAAAGAAGAATACTGACACGTAAAGGAATCTTAAAAGAACATTACATTAATTTAAATGACTTGAAATGAAAAGGGAAGGCGTACTTGGATCAAAATCCCTTAATCTGCTCGAGTTGAGATGTTAGGATTATGTATCAGCAAATAACCTCCCTTTTTTACATCGAGACTACTGATATTTATAGAAAAAATTACAAAAATAACTGACACCTAAAATTTTAACACGTCTTAACAGTTATGCCATCAGCCTATACCCTATTTCTGACAGAACTAGCACTTAACTGCTTTGACCATTCTTCATTGACTCAATGCAATGTTTCTATCGAATTATTCTTCTGGCCGACATCAGCACCTAATTGCCACATCAGAGTCTTCCTCCTATTCAATACTTCTATCGATTTCACCATTTAGCATTTCTGTTGGCTCAATACTAAGAAAATTTCTTCAATACCATCATCCAACTGATGAATTGTCAAATCTTTATTTTTACCTCCAACAGATGCCCCCCAATATTTTTCTTTCGACAAAGCGGGAGAAAAATAAATTTTAATAAAAAATCCCTCCAATATATATATATATATATATATTTTTTTTTTTTTTTAAATCCAACAGAACCTTCCACAAGTATCTGGACAGCTACAATTAAGCTTATCATTGCAAATAATAAATAGCCGTTCCTAATAAATAGGGCTGATAATTACCCCTATTTTCTCGTAGAAAAATAACTTTTCAAATTCTCGCGACTTTTCACTCCTTTATCACTGTTTATCATCTTCAACCTCTCACCTCTCTTTACTGTTCATCACCTTCAACTTTACCTTTGCCTGTTTTCTCTGCAAACTCTTGCCTTCTCCTATGGCTTCCAGCTCTCAAACTCCTAACGCGCCAAGAACAAACTTGGGTAACCATGCCGTAGTTCAAGACCCAGTTCTACAAAAGTCTGAACTCTGGCATCTCTCGAAGGCAATTCTCCCCGTTAACGACTCTCCACTTTCCTTGGATCCTCCGGCTGCTTTCTTGGGCCCAGTTATGCCTAAGGAATCTATTACTGATGAAATAAATTCTTTCTTCCCTTGTAAAAGTTCCCAAGAAGCTATTTTGGCTTCCCTTCCTTCTATTCCTATCAGCTATTTTGAAATATCTGAAAGGCTGTTTAGAACTCCCCCTACTCATATTAATGGATATCTTGAATGGCTTGACAGAGTTCAAGCTTCTAAAGAAAGCTTATGGAAGGAAATAGGTATTTTTTATTGCATCTAACTTTTTCGTTATTCCATAAAAATGAATTCTTACATGTTGGGTGCCTCTTTCTTTTTCTGGAATAAAACCACCAACTCCTTCCAATTTCCCTATGGCATGATGGGTCCAACACTTTTCGACGTGGCTGCCATAACTGGTCTTCGATCAGATGGGGAATTCATTACGCCTGTTCTTTAACCTTCAAACACCATCGACGTATATTCAAAAGCCCCAATTTCCTTTTCCACTTCATTAACTTTTATTCCCTTGAATCAGGTCCTGTGATCGACGAAGAACACATAGCTTTCCTTCTTCTCTAGCTTTCAGCCTATGCTATAGGTTCTAAGTCGGTTCAAGTATCCAGATCCTTTCTTCAACTTGCTAACCTTCTTCATAAAGGTCGACCATTAGCTCTTGGTCAATTTCTCCTCGCAAATCTCTATTTGAGTATAGGTGAAATTATCCAAAGCATCAGAGTTCAAGTAAAGAAAACCAATTCTGGTGGTCCAATATGGCTATTCCAACTTTGGTTGAATGCCATACTGGGAGATTTCTTGGTCAACTCTTCTCCTCCGACAGTCTCTCTTGCTACATATGGCATTAAACTTTGCCATGTAAAACATGAAAAAGTCCATAAACAAAATTTAGAAAATTTCATGCATTTCTTCAGTATTTTTCATTCAATCTCCTTTAATACTGAAGACATATACTTTGCTCTATTTGCTGATCGTTCTCTTGGTCCCGAATAGTTCACTCGACCAATTCTTTCCAACGATCCTTCTACTCAGGCTGACAATATTTTTGTCTGGTCGAACTTTCTCTACCGATAATTCCTGGTGGCTGGTCTCCCTAGTTCGACAGACAAATCTTTAGAGTTATGTCTGCCAAACTCAGTAGCTCGATAATTGGGATTTTGTCAAGCTATTCCAGCACCTTTCTCTCATAGGGCCAAAGAACACCTCATCAATGGCCACCTACAATGCATGTCAGATCTAGTTCGAGTAGCTTCAAAAAATGAAAGGCACAAGCATCATTTCGAGATCTCTGCATTCACCCCCTACAGAGGAGTTTCAAAGGATTTTATCGATTGGTGGACTAGATATTATAGTCCTTATCATGTCGACATTGAGACTTGTCGAAGCCGCATCACTGAAACTCTGATTCCTGTGCAGGGTCAAGATCCTTCATCAAAGACCAAAGGTAAACATATTCAAGATATCAAGACTTTTGAAAAATATTACAAAACCAAGTGGGACTTCAGGTTTCCTAGCTTAATTGTTCGACATTGTGAAGAAGTTGTGGCCAAGCTAAAACGAGTACACAAGGAAAAATATTCTACTAATTTTCTCTCAGTTTCTATAAAAAACCCTTTAGCACGGCTTGAACCTTTTCAAATCCCTTTTCCAAAGCCAGTGCTTCTTCCTTGTGCTCGTTTTGGACTGGCCGAGGAATTCCCAGGTAAACCTACAAGGGCTGGTAACTTCCCTATTTCAGATAGGATATATTCTGTGAGTAATATCTTTCTTACAAGAACTCCAGAAGTCAAGTTTACTCGTCGATTTGCCTTATCATATGAATAATTTACCAGGAATACCCGGGTCATCACTAAAATACCTGAAGGTATTTTTTCTCTTTGCATTTTATTATCTTTAATTCTATACCCCATTTACTAAATACACTTTCCTTCTTGCAGCACTTCCATTGAAAAGACCTTTAGAATATGAGCAGCCTCAGGGAAGTGATGATGAAGAAGAAGATGAAACCACTTCTTCAAAAAAGAAGAAGAACAAGAAAACCCAAAAACATCCTGTTCCCAAGGCTTCAAAGGTCAAATCAGTTGCATCAATACCGACAAAGAGTTCTTCGAAAGATGATGTTGTTGCCACAAAGCTTCCAAAATCAAAAACCCTCAAGGTATACATACTTTTTCGACCATATATTAAGACGATTTTTAATTTTGTTCAAGTCTAAATTATTGTCGAATTCAGATTAGCGAATCTGCTCCTACCACTTTTGTTTCTCCTGTCGAATCTTCAATCCCATCTCTAGAATAGCATCCAAAGGTGTGCCTTTTATTATTATACATTCCCTAATACCAGGCAATAATCTCACCCTTTTACCTTTACAGAAAAAGAAGAAGAAGATTCAAATAACCATTTCTACTTCGAAGCCTCCTGTCAAAGAAACAGAAACCATCTTTATTTCATCTTAGGTAAATTTCAATCAACACACTTTTTTTCTTAGATTCTTGACTCTTTCCACTCATTTAATACCTGATTCTATCATTTTAGGATCCGGAGGCTGAACAATTCGCAGATCATCCTCCTGAACCAGTTGTCAAACCAAGAATTGAGGAATCAATTCGACAATCACCTGAGGTAATATATCTTACTAAAATATTTTCCTAAGCATTACTTGTTCTTCAACCTCTTGTCTTTGAAACCTTTTCTACTCATTTACAAGATTCAGCAAATTTGGCTATAGCTAATAGCCCACAAAGATTGGAAACAGTTAATCCTCTAGAATCCCAAACTTTTTCCAATTCTGCAATTCCTACTGTTTCTACACTGCCTCCTACAGGAACTTAAATTATCGTAACCTCTAAGCATATTCCAGTCCCCTTATACAGTGAAGGAACTTCTCAAACATACAGGGCCAATCCAATCCAAATTCACTCAGAAGAATTTGATATGGATGCCCTCATAGTAGTATTTACTCCAATCGACCCACCTACATCCCCTCCAGCCGACTTGATTACTTCAGAGCCAGAAGATACTGAAGAGAAGGAAGCAAACTTAAATGATCTGATCACAATGTTGTCGGGCGGTCATAGGAGTTCTCCTCAATCAGCCCGCTCTTCCATGCAGCTAGGGCAAGATTCTAGTGACTCTCAAGTCACTAAACTCTTAGCTGAATTGAAAAATGGCTTCACCTATTCTTTTGAGCACCTGAGTTCTGATCAACCCCTTCAAGAAAGGATGATGACCATTATGACAGAACTTGAGCCCCTTGCCCAACAACTTCTAATAACTTGTCGAGCTCTTCCTACAATTGTTAAAAACTTCCTTCAGAGCTTAACAGAAAAGATGCCTACTATTCGTCGAGTCATTGCTGCTTACAACAAAGAAGTCCAAGAAAAATCTAGGATCTTGAAGCAGTTGACCGACGTAAAGAATGAAAATGAACTCTTGAAAGAGAATCATGCAAAAGGCAAAAATAAAGAGGCAGAGCTGGATAAAGAAATAGAAGATTTGAAGAAAAAACTTGAAGCGGCCGAACGATGAAAACAAAAACTTCAAACAGCATTGCAACAAGGGGCCGCCAGACAACAAATTATTTCCAAGAAGACCAAACATTGGGCAGTCGAAGCCAAAGCTGTATTAGCAAAAATAAATTCCCTTGATGCAGAATATCAAACTACCTGTACCGATAAGCAAACTTTGGAAGATTCCTGGGGAGTACTGCAAAAGTTTTAAATGAAACTTTTTTTTCTTTTGTAAAGTTTTGGCAATATTAAGTTATATTATACATTTATCATTCTTATTACGACATTGTAACTTGTGATTGCCAAATACATGAATGAACAATTTTTCTTCATTCCTTGTCAATTTTTACTTCACACATTATCGGTCTATATGGCTTCAAATATTTGCCATTAATTGACTTAATTCTTAAACCGGAATTAATTTCGACAAGTGCATAAGCATTTCCTGAAAATACTCTAGTCACTTTAAATGGTCCTTCTCACTTTGGAGACCATTTCCCATACTCTCAACACTTCTTATCCATGGGCAAAATCACCTTCCAAACCAAATCATCAATTTTAAAATATTTATACTTAATTCGACTATCATAAAACTTTGTAATTCTTTCTTTCTGTCAAATCAAATGTTCCAAAGCAATTAATCTTTCATCGCTTAATTCGTTTAATTCATCAAATATCAAGTCCCAGTAATGCTCAACTGGTAACTCATCTTGCTTTTGAATATGAATTGATTGAAGATTAATCTCGATGGGCAAAACTGTATCATGACCATATACCAATTTGTATGGTGATGTGCCCGTCGCTTTTCTTGGTGAATTTCTATATGCCCAAAGAGCTTGATTAAGAGTATTATGCCAATTTCTAGGTTACCGACCAACATGTTTTTTAATCAAACTTATGATTATTTTATTCATGGCCTCTACCTGGCCATTTTCCTGAGCATAATATGGCATCGACGTGAGCATTTTAATTTTCCTTGAATTGGCATATTTGACAACTTTCTTTCCAATGAATACTAATCCTTGGTCTGTTGTCAAAGTTTGCGGTATTCCAAACTGACAAACTATTTTATCCTCAATAAAGTCAATTACATCCTACTGGGTTGCATCCTTCAAGGCCACAGCCTCAACCTATTTGGTAAAGTAATCAACTCCTACTAGAATATATTTATGTCCCTTCGACGAGGCAGGATGAATTTGGCCAATTAAATCCAAAGCCCATCCTCTAAAAGGTCATGGTTTAACTATAGAATGCAATTCACTAGCAGGAAAATTTTGTATATGGCCATGTCTTTGACACTCTTCACAAGACTTGGCAAACATTATACAATCCCTAACCAGTGTTGGCCAATAATACCTTTGACGTCGAAGGACCCATTTCATCTTTTCACCTGCCTGATGAGCTCCACAAATTCCTTCGTGGACTTCTGGCAAGGCAATATAAGCCTCTGCTTCACTCAGGCAAACCTCTAAATTTTCATCGACATACTTTCTATATAAGGCTCCCCCTAATGCTATAAACTTTGACGCTCTATACTTGAGCTTTCTATTCACATCTTGACTTGGATTTTCCAAATAACTTAGTATTGGTTGTCTCCAGTCATTAATTGTCAAAATATCATTTTGTAGTATATCTCTTTCCTCTAATGGATATAAAAGTTCCTTTATTTCCATTAGATTTGTAAGGACCTTGGATGAAATTCTATACCCAGAGGCTACTTGTGCTAAGTCATTAGCCTCTTCATTTAAACCTCTGGAAATGTGTTCGACAGTTACCTCGTCGAATTGCTTCATTAACTTACTCGTTATAATATAATATTTTATTAGATTTTCACTAATACATTTATATTCTTGAGTAAGGTGTTTAACGACCAACTGTGAATCACCAAAAACATGCACACTGCATGCTTTCATTTCTACTAATATTTCCAATCCGACAATTAAGGCTTCATATTCAGCCTTATTGTTGGAACAGGTATACTTAAGTTCAAACATGAACTTAGTTGGAGTGCCTTAAGGAGAAACAACTAAAATCCTCACTCCAATTCCATTCTGATGCCTTGAACCATCAAAATATAAACACCAAGGTTTTAAACCGACAACATTTATGTTATCCATGTCCGAACAAGGGTGGTCGGCCAAGAAGTCAGCAATTGCTTGGCCTTTCACCGCTTTCATTGGAACATATTGTAAAGAAAATTTTGACAAAGTAATAGTCCATTTTCCAATACGTCCATTTAACACTAGTTTTGATAACATATATTTTATTACATCGATTTTTGATATAACCAGTACATTACAAGGCATCATATAATATTTAAGTTTAGTACATGAGAAGTTCAATGCTAAACAAAGTTTCTCTATTGCACTATATATTCTCTCAGCATCATTTAAAACTTGACCAAGATAATACACAGCTCTTTCGACGTTATTTTCATCTTCTTGAGCTAGCATACTCTCTATCGTTTCTTCTGATGCTGATATATATAACTTCAACGGTCATCGAGGCATTGGAAGCATCATGACTGGTGGATTTATCAAATATTGCTTTATCTAGTCGAAGGCTTCTTAGTGGCAAGGTTTCCACACAAAATCTTGTTCAACCATCAACTTGATTAATGGAACAAAAACTCTGGTTCTTCCTGACAAATTGGATATGAATCTTCTCAGGAAATTAACTTTGCCTAAAAAAGACTACAATTCATTTTTCTTTGTCGGTGGTGCAGCCTCCAAAACTGCCTTAACTTTATTCTTATCCACTTCAATCCCTTTTTTATAGACTAAGAAACCTAAGAATTTAGCAGCCGACACTCCAAAATCACATTTTTCTGGATTCATCTTAAGGTTGTGCTTCCTCATCCTGTCGAATGCTTGCCTCAAGTTTGTCAAATGGCCTTCTTTTGTTTCTGACTTGACAATGACATCATCGATGTAAACTTCCATAAATTTTCCAATGACATCATGAAAAATTTTGTTCATTGCCCTCTGATAAGTGGCCCCTGCATTCTTTAAACCGAAAGGCATGACTACCCATTCATATGTCCCAATTGCTCCAGGACATCTGAAGGCAGTTTTCGACACGTCCTCCTCGATTATAAAAATTTGATTATAACCTGCATGGCCATCCATAAAACTTAATAATTCATGTCCAAATGCGGCATCAACTAACATGTCCTCAATTGGCATAGGATACTCATCTTTAGGTGTGGCAGTGTTCAAATTTCTAAAATCTATACATATTCTTAACTTGCCATTTTTCTTGACTACAAGAACAATATTAGAAAGCCATTCTACATACCTGGTTGTCCTAATGAATTTGGCTTTGAGCAATCTTTCGACTTCTTCTTTTATCTTTAAGATTACCTCAGGTACAAATCTCCTGTTGGCTTGCTTGACAGGTCTGCATCCTTCTTTCAGAGGCAATCTGTGCTCGACAAGATCTCTACTCAATCCAGGCATTTCATCATAATCCCAGGAAAAACAATCTTTATATTCCATAATTAATTTGACAAGCTTTTCCTTGAACTCCTTTGGCAGAAATGAACTTACAAAAATAACCCTCCTATCTGTTTTAGTGCCTAAGTTTATTTCTTCCAAAGGATCTTCCACTTCTACACCTTGCTTTCCAACAAGTCCTTTTTCAAAACCTAAAGGACCATCATCGATTACACAATCTGACAACATACTTTCAGTAGAGTATATTGCCTTGTCGGCTAAATAAGCTAACAATCTTTTGGAGTGATCCTTAACACTCATAACTAGTGCTTGGCCGATCTTCTTCGGCCTTCCTCACTAGTCGTATACCAAACTGATCCCTCAAGCAAACTTCACGTGCATCTTTGTTAATTACTCCACCACTTGCTGTTACTGGTTTAACACTTGGAGCATATATTCTAAAATCGACATGAAGCTGCTGGAGATAGCAAAGACTGTCATCTGCTTCTATTATTTCAACTTGGTCATCTTCATTCCAAAGAATGAGCTTCTAATGAACTGTTGATGGTATTGCCCCAACGGCATGAATCCAATCCCTTTCTAACAAAAGATTATAACTTGACTTCATTGGAATTATCATAAATAGCGTCGGCCTTGCAACAAATCTGACTTGTACTTTCAACATCACCACTCCATCCAATAGGGAGGTTTTACTATTGAAATCAGTGACTACCATATTTGTTGACATCAAATCTGACTTATCTTTCCCAAGTTTTTTGAGCATTGCCCTTGGGATTAAATTGATAGCTGCCCCCTCGGTCGATCAAAACTCTATTGGTGGGCTTTCCTTCTAATAGAGCCTTGATGTGTAACGGTCGTAAATGAACCCTCTGGTCTCTTATCAGTTTTTCAAGCTGAGTCGTATTGTCGAAGACTGTTACAATATTATCCTGGAAAAGAAATTAATGATCATCCAGGTCATCTAAATCCTCTTCATTCTCCCCAGTGTACTCAAATTCGTGATACCCTTCAAAATCTACAAGTAATACCAAAACTAAATTCACATTCATTGACTTCAAGAATTCCTCCTCATTGTACAACTCTTCATCATTTACATGCCTTCCAATCCTGAAATAATCTTCCGACAGTAAGTTACTATCCATAGCCGTCAAGATATCATTCAAGTACCCCTCCAAGTTGATGTCCATATCGAACTCATTGTCACCAAGGCCTAATAGATTATTTGGATCATTTAAGGCCTCAATAACTTCATCGGCTACCAAGTCCATACTTTGGCAATCAGGCTTTGCCAATCTTTCTTTCTCTTTACTTATGACGAGTACCTTCTTCCTCCACTCAACATCTTGATCAGGATCCTCTAAGATTCTCCTGATTTCTTCTTTCGACCAGTCTTTAATATTCTCACTATTTCTAATTCCAGAGTCCTTAATCTGCTCCTTTCCCATTGTCAGTTTTAAAACTTTCGAGCTGACCAACTCCTTATCCTTTTCGACTGGTAAACTATTCTTTCTTGCCTCTTTTTCTGCTGCTATTAATCCAGCTGGCCATTTCCTCTTTGTTTTATTTGGAATTGGCCTTTGAACCTGCTTACCCTTTCTTATTTCTACCAATCTTTCTTGTCAAGATTTATCATCCATATCAAGCCATTTAATTGCATTTGTTTTCGGCTCCCCTGGAAACGATCCCTTAGTAACAACACTTTTTAGCTTTCTACCATCTTTATCCTTATTAAGTACTGGCTTCTTTTCGACCACCAAACAATCTGTTTCTACAGGCTGCTCCTTGATCACTAATCCTTCAGCTATATCTCTTCTCTTTTGTGCTTGTCTTAATCTCTGCAATCTCATTTTCTTACTCTTTAACATTGGAAGAACCTTTGATGGCCATGCTACATCTTGGCCAATTGAGGTTTTTCCTAGATTGAACCTACCATTCTTGTAGTCTTCATTCCAAAAAGGTTAATCCCTCTAAAAGTCACTCCTCTTGGCATGCACATTTCATCGAAAATACGCAAGTCTAGCCATTACAGAATTCTTTATCCACCTATCCATGGCAACATTGACAGGTGGCACTCTGGTCCTAACTGGTCCGACGTGAGCTCTGTTTCCCACAGACCCATGTGGTTCGACTAACCAACCATTCATGTTAGGCCTAGGCATGTAGACTGGCTTTGGCCTTGGAGCATAAAAAGGCTTCTGTGGTTTCCAGGTGTTCCTGTTGAGAACCTTCTTCTTACCCTGCTGGACACTTGGTTGTTCTTCAGCAGCTTTCTTCACAGCGAACTCATCGTATACTGTGTTACATCTTGGGCACAACCTTACCTTGCCCTCTTCTTTCTTTCTCTCAAGAAATGCCTCGAGAGACTCACCTGGCTTTAGATATATGTCGGTTGCATCCTTTGTATCCACGTTGAACTCTTGCAACTTCCTTATGTTGAGCATCCCAATATTTAAAGGAACTTGCTGATCAACACAAGATACTTCAGCCTAAAACGGATCTGTGTCAACTTTCATATTTGCTTTAAGCTTGTCAAGAAACTTCAAACGTCCATCCATTATTGCTTTTTGAATTATGTCTCTGAAACGAACACATTCATTAGTAACATGATCGAAATTATTATGAAACTTACAATATTTCTTATCTTTTATTTCATCAAACTTTAGTAACCTATGACCTTCCGACAGTTTAATCTGTTTGTCTTTTAATAACAAATTAAAAATCTTGCCGGCTTTGGTTACGTCGAATGTATATGTTTTCCTATTGACATAACTCATTTTCTCCTTATTTCTAGTAGGCTGTAAGGCCTGACAAACATAAAGAGGGTCGTTCTGAAGTTCAGCAATGTTAACTTCGAACTCATCATTGCTACCTTCAAACTCATTGTTGGATTCACTTAATTTGACAAATACCACCTTTTCTCTTTTAAGAAATCTTTTCTATTTTTGAATCTTTTCAACTTTTAGTTGTTCTATTTGCCTAACTTTTTCACCTAGTTAGGCAAGATCAACCAAATATTGATTCACTAATTTTTTTCTTATATAATAATCTAAACCACCTGCAACTATCTTTACTATTTCGACCTCAGGTATAGGGGTAAAACATCTACTCCTCATTTGTCGAAACCTATCAAGATAGTTATCCACTATTTCATTGGACATCCTTTTGATATTAAAGAGATCTGTAAGTCCCACTTTCAAATCTCCTCTAAAGAATTGATCATGAAAGCTTCTTTCCATTTGAGCCCAAGAGTGGACTGAGTTTGGTCTCAATGTCAAGAACCAAGAAAAAGCATTCTTTGTAAGGGAACTTAGGAAGAATCTCATTTTAAGGCCTTCAACAGTGGCTAACTCCCCTATTTCTATCGTAAATCATGCAATATGTTTGACGGTTGATTCCCCACTCTCTCCTGCAAACTTAGAGAGTTTAGGAATATTAATTCCTCTAGGCAACTCTGCCTGTTGTACCCATTCAAGAAATGCTGAAACAAAATAGGGTTGATTGACATATCCGACATTAAACCCAAATCTATTCAGCACTTGTTCCACTACTTGGTTTACATTTTGTTCAACTACTTGGTGCCCCCCAAGATTTTGTTGAAGTAATCTCATGGCTACATCATTTCTAGCGATTTAATCTTTATTTCCTCGACGGAGCACATAGACATTTTCATATTCCAAGCATGGCTGATCATTTTGCCCAGGTTGATCTAAGTTTTGTTGATTTTGCTCCCCATTTGCCTGAGGTGCAACCATTTCTCTATTTACCCCAGGCTGGGCTCCTTGAGTATTGTCATTGGCCAAATCACCTACTCCCAAGGCTTAGTTTAGCCTTACCATTTGCTGAGCTAATGTGCTGCAAACATTATTTATATTTTCCATGATTGGCGTAATCACGGCACCCATTTGCTGAGTGAACTTATGCACCATGTCATGGTTGCTTTCATCCATTTGTTGTCAAAAACTGGCCAAAGAATTCATGGTTGGCCTTATTGTATTTTGGGGATTATCTCTCGACATACTTGGGAAAACTGGTCCCAAATTCAATCTCTCTTGTCGAAAAAGAGCTGGATTGCTTATACCTGCAATCCCTACTCCTTGGCTACCAAAACTTACTAAGGCCGAACTTATCTATGGTTGGCCTTGTGAAGCTACTAATTGGCCGACTGTATTGGCCAAAGTGGAGCCAAGTCCCATTTGTGCCATCATAGGGGGAATATAATTAGGTGGTAACCCATATTGGGGAACAAACCTTGAATTTGAATTTATTATGCTTTGGTTACTTGGTTGACTCGACGATGGTTGAGTCATTCCAGGCAATACTTGTTCTACTACTGGATTACTCCGGAGAGCACCTGTTGTTATAGTATCATCCACCAAACCAGTACTAGCGACGGTTGAGGGTGGCACAGTAATGGCTGCCAAAGGTATATCCGATGCCTGGCTACTTACATTACTCATAGTTTATGTATTTTGAGAATAAGAATAAACAAATTTCCCACTTCTTAAACGCATAAAATCATTTCCTGTGACACTACGAGTTACTCTGAACTTGTTCCACCGGGCGTGCCAATTTGTTTAAGTGGAATTTTGGTTTAGAGAATTAATAACAATTCCAACAAACAAATAAATGTATCAAAACGAATGTGGATTCAGAGTTATGTGGTAATCTCGTTGTAAAAATGGTTTTGACAGTAAACAAGAGGGATTTACGAGATTTGAAATAAATGAATAGAAAATGCAGAAAAGAAACTTTGAAAAGATTAAAGAAATTTAAAGAAACTGAACAGAAATTTAAGAATGCAGAAAATTAGTTGAAAGCATATAAATGGTGCAAATTTAAAGTGTAGAATTTAAATAGAAAACAGTAATGAAAAGCAAGTAAAAGTGCGAAGAAATGTAAAGGAATTTTAAAGAAAAATACTGAAATGTAAAGGAATCTTAAAAGAACATTACATTAATTTAAATGACTTGAAATGAAAAGGGAAGGCATACTTGGATCAAAATCCCTTAAGTTGCTCGAGTTGAGATGTTAGGATTATGTATTAGCAAATAACCTTCCTTTTTACATCGAGACTACTGATATTTATAGAAAAAATTACAAAAATAACTGACACCCTAAAATTTTAACATGTCTTAACAGTTATGCCATTAGCATATACCCTCTTTCCAACAGAACCAGCACTTAATTGCTTTGACCATTCTTCATTGACTCAATGCAATGTTTCTGTCGAATTATTCTTCTACCCGACATCAGCACCTAATTGCCATATCAGAGTCTTCCTCCTATTTAATACTTCTGTCGATTTCACCATTTAGCATTTCTGTCAGCTCAATACTTAGAAAATTTCTTCAATACCATCATCCAACCGACGAATTGCCAAATCTTTATTTTCACCTCCAACACCAAGCCCAACACTTCTAGCTTGAAACCAGTGGGTGAAGTGGCTAAGGAAGGTACATGCTTCTACTGTGGTCTGACCAGACATTAGAAGAGGAACTGTGCCAAGTACTTGGAGGAGGTCAAGAAGAAGAAAGGAAGTGAGACTTCCACTTTAGGTATTTTTGTTATAGAAGTCAATTTATCTACTTTTGCATCATGAGTATTAGATACTGGATGTGGATCTCACATTTGTGTAAATATGCAGGATCTAAAGAGCAGTAGACCATTTACCAAGGGCGAAATCGACCTACGAGTGGGAAATGGAGCAAAGGTTGCTGCATTAGCCGTAGGGACTTACTTGTTATCTTTGCCCACTGGGCTTGTAATACAGTTAGAGAACTATTATTTTGTGCCTGCTATTAGCAGGAATATCATTTCTATTTCTTGTTTGGACAAGAAAGGCTTTTCTTTTATTATAAAGGACAAATGTTGTTCTATTTATATGAATGATATTTTTTATCGTAGTGCACAATTGGGTAATGGACTTTATGTCCTTGATCTCGAAACACCCGCCTATAACATAAATACAAAGAGGTTTAAATCAAATGATCTGAACCCAACTTTTTTTCTGGCATTGTCGTTTGGGCCATATAAATGAGAAACGCGTCTCCAAACTCCATAAAGATGGATTCTTGGACTCGTTTGATTTTGAATCATATGAGATATGTGAAGCTTGTTTATTGGGGAAGATGACAAAGGCCCCATTCACTGGACAAGGTGAAAGGGCTAGTGATCTTTTAGGCCTTATACATAGTGATGTATGTGGGCCACTAAACACACTGGCTAGAGGCGATTTTCAATACTTCATTACATTTACTAATGATTTCAGTAGATATGGATTTGTATATCTTATGAAGCACAAATTAGAATCCTTTGAAAAGTTCAAAGAGTTTAAGAATAAAGTACAAAACTAACTTGGCAAGAGCATTAAAATCTTTCGATCAGATTGAGAAGGTGAATACTTAAGCCAACAATTTGATGATCATCTGAAAGAGTGTGGGATAATATCTAAACTCACTCCACCATGAACACCACAATGGAATGGTATCTTTGAAAGGTGTAACACCCCCTCCTAAGGGTATCACATTCATACCAACTCTTATAATGAAATAATTTCCCAAGTTGTAAAATATTTACTCCCATTTAAATACGGGTTTCAAAATTTCTTTTTTTCTTGTGGAAAACATCAATTAATCAAATTAAAGTAACTCAAAATGTAATAACTGAATAATATACTTTTCATATAAACAAAGTTTACAACAACTATACATTCATTGTCTTTACATACCCAAAAACATAACACCTAAGACATGAGCCATTGTCAGAAGACAGATTCCCCAGCCGGGAATGTCTCGACGGATAGAAATTCGACCCAAAGATATATCGAAGTTCTCTCTAGGAGTATAGTGAAATTCATTCCACAACTCCCTAATAGGTAAAATAACCTCTACATAAGCAACCGTATAAAATGAAGTAACGATCCCATGGCGAGTCCTACTTACTGATAGAGTAATGTCACCACAATACTCTATATGCCCTGTGTCCCAATGGACACGCCAAGCAGCAGCGCCTTCAAGAAACTGTAGTCTAAAGAAACCTAACTGATCCCTCCTTGAAGTCATCGCCATCTTCACAGATGTAGACATAAAATAGAAATAGACAGAATAAAACAGCAAAGAGGTGAGATCCCCTACATCACATACCAACATGGCAGCAAAGAAATTATACGAACAACAACGTTGTTCCATGCACACAGTCCATAGAATAATATAAAATCAGCAAATATATTCATGTCATTTAATAGATAAACAATTCAATAGATTGGCAACACAATATCAAACATAATGATAATACCATAATCATATTATATCACAATAATACTACATTATGACAGTACAAAATGCTAATTATGCATATGCACGATGTGTATGCTGACCATCATGATGCACAATGCATTCAGTTCCTACTCCACGGAGTTTACTCAAATTCAGAGATGAATGCCTAGAAGATCTGTCCCCCCTAAAAAGATAGTCTATGCTGGATAATGAAAAGCAATAGTGTTTGTCGGATGTCAGTGCGTTGCAATAAGTGTCCACAGGCCAGGGGTATTACGTGATATAATAATCATGGGTGGTAACAACTCCACCGCGTGAATCACCGCGCCTTGACGTCCCCAGGATCCCTCCCACTATCCTGTAAGTTCTCGTTCACTCCTTAGGCATAAAACGCCATAACAATTCAAGCGAATACGCTTTTCTATGCATGATAAATGATTCAATTATATACTGTCATTGATCACACAGTATTTCTTATTCACACGCCGTCATATGGCGGTATCACAGTATAATGCTCAAAAGCATTTTTAATTAAAACAAAGTACCGTTGTACTGTTCCCAATGATATTAACACAACCATACATACAGTTGTCCAATACCATTAGTATATATGATATTATATAACCGCCCATACAATCGATAATACCAAAAGATCCACTCGGGTCCAATACTTCGGTTTCACAAATTACTTGGTTCAATACATTGGCCCTACAGCAAAACTAGCTATTCCTCTCAATCGCGTAGCAGTATTATCGCATTTTCACAATTGCGTAACATTTCTGTTACGTTTTCAAATCACGTAAAGATTTTCCAACATTTTCTAAATTGCGTAAATATTTTCCAATGTTTTCTAAATCGCATAAAGATTTTAAAATATTTTCTTAATTGCGTAGCTGAAAATTACTATTTTTAAATTGTGTAAGAGTTTTTCTACATATTTTCAATCGCGTAAAGTATTTCTAACATATTTTAAGTCCAAAATAAGATTTTTCTCTTTTAATACTAAAAATTGACTTTATTTGCATTATTTGCATAATAATCCTTCTATAAAATAATATTTACATAATAGTCCCTCTTTAAATAATATTTCCAAAATAGTCCATTTCTAAAGAATATTTTCAATATAGTCCCTCTAAAAATAATATCTTCAATATAGTCCCTCTAAAAATCAGTATTTCTACTGTTTCTCAGAAAATTGTGTTTCTTTAATTTACTTGGAACATTACAGCTCAAAATTTCCTAACGCGCTTCAAAACCCATAAGGTGAGCTATACGTCAGTAAATTTCAAGTATTCACTTTTATTTTACTAATAGCTTAATTAGGCTAATTTTAATTCTAAAAATTAAATTATTTTCATTTTAAATTCCTAAACTTACCAAATTGAATTCTTACTATTAAAACACCAAAGTTTACACTTAGTAAAATAATTTTGGATTCTTGATCATAAAAAATTAGCATGTTGGCCGAATTCATATAGTGCTCCAAAATTCATGTTTAAATCATTTTCTAACACTTTAGTTCTTATAAACTCACTTAATTAAATTTCTTGTCATAAAATCCTTTAATCCTTAATTAAGAAAATAATTTAGGACTCTTGATCCCCTTTTTGGTGATGAGGCCGTGTGCCTCTAGGCTCTTTGGGGTCTTCATACAATTTTTCTCATCATGTTATTCACATCCTAAATTACACATAAATTTGCATGCTTTACAATTTACACTTGCAAGCATATTATCAAAACTATAATCATACAAACACATACGCAAGCATAACTTCAAAACTATAAACATAACAAACACAAACAAAGAGAACTTAAACAAACAAGTGAATAAATCCTTATGGACTTTTCACCATAAGCACAAACAGATCCATTCCCTCACCACCACATGTGGCCGATGAGGTTAATCTCCGTCTTACCTTAAGGAAAACAATAAACTTCAAGCCTTTCATTCTTCTTGAATTCGTGTGGCACCAAGAAAAATCCTAAGCAATCTTAAACAAATCTAAAAGTCATAAACAAGGCTTGAAAACAACAAACCATGGATCAATCATGGTATAGAAAATTAGAAATCCTACTTAGGATCAAAGATTCAAGAAATTACCTTTGATATAGGAAATCAAAGCTTGATTTTTGAAGCACTTAGAGAGAGTTTTAGACAAAACTCACTAAAGGAAAAGTGTTTAGAATGATGTTTGGATTTAGAAAGTAAGGTTAGATGAAATTATAGAAGTGAGCAAGTTGGTTTGGTGGGTGGAAACTATGAGCTTCTTCAAGAAGAAAAACAAGAGCTTTTTGATCTTTAACTTGAAGAATAAGGTTGAAGATGATAGAACTAGGCTTAGATCTCAACCACAAAGTATCTTAGAATTGTGTCTAGGTTCTAGATCTAAGGTTGTATAAAATTATTGAAGTTTGGATGTGAGGTTTAGGTGTTGGGGCCGAATGGTTCAAGAAAGGAAGAAGATGGAGTTCTTGGTGTTCTTGAATGATTGGAAAAGAGAGAATAGAGAGGAAGGCTTTTGTGTCACAAAGTGTGAAGAAATGAAATAGAATAAGCTATTTCCTAAGTGGGCAGCCGTGAGGTGAGTGAATGGAGAGATGGAAATTTGTTTAGCAAGATAGAAAGCTATCACATGCATGTACATGGCCTATGTCACTTGGTGTCATCCATTGGTCATAAAAGACCATTCAAGAACCTTTGAGAAGGCCTTATAGCTGTGTGAGTCATAGGAAAATGAAACTAAATTGGTTCTATTTTAATTCCCTAATTACACCTTAATTAAATAGTTAGTTCATCTAGTTTCTCTTAAACTAATTTAGTTAGGATTTCTAATTACATTCTAATTAGTTGACATTATTATGTCATTGTATAAGTCATGATTATGTCATGTTTCTAGATAATAGATATTTATCTAGTAACTAGCTCCTAAATATTTAGTAACTAAGTTTATTTAGTTACTAATTTAGCTATTAGCGTAACTAAGTTAGATTATCTAGTTTCTCAACTAACAAATCTAACCATTAAAAATTAACTTCATCTCCTAGCCATTGATTAAATCTAAGGTGGATATCATAAGCTTCTTTATCAAGATGGCTCTCACACCATTGATTAGATCAATGGTGATGATCTAAGGCTTTTTCATCAAGTTCTCCATCCAACGGTTCATAATAAAGTCCAAGCCACTATGTTTGACCAATTCCTATTGGTTAGTCATAAAGCTTAGTAATGATGGCTCATGATTACCCTTAAGATATTTACCTTAGATATTATCATTTAGATATTTTCCAAAAGATATTTTCAATTAGATATTTTGCGTAGTTATTTTAGTAAGATATTTTTCATTAGATATTTATCCATAGATATTTTACTACCATCTAGAATGTGACGAGTCATCATTCTAGAATATGGCAAATCATCGCTATCAAGATAATTTTCCAGAACATATTACCCAATAGACAATAGTTATTGCTATTATTACACAGTGGGTAATAGAAAACTCAGAAACAAAAAATCTCTGTCAACTATTCCCGATTTCGGGTTTAGTAAGATCCCCCGATCCCGCTTTGACAGTCCGAAACTTTCTGGTCCAAGAAAAATTGTTATTTTTCCGAGCCCGCCTCAAACACGCATACAGCTTAAAATAATATTAAAATAATCACAAACTCAGAAAATTTCAAAAAAATTCCTAAAAATCCTAAAAATTATAAAACTCATATATTTTCAAAAAAAACTAAATTCAGACATATATTTCAAAAATAATATTAAAATAATCAAAATAATATTAAAATATTTAAAATAATTAAAAATTCCCAAAAATTCACAAAAGCTCTTCAATATTATAAAACTCATTTATTTCAAGAAAAATGAAAAAAATCGGGGTGTTACAAAAGGAGGAATCGGACCTTGTTGGACATGGTCTGATCCATGATGAGTCATGCAGACATTCCAGGCTCCTTCTAGGGACATGCTCTGTTAACAGCAGCTTTCACACTGAACCGTGTTCCATCTAAAACGGTTCAAGAGACACCATATGAGATGTGGATTAGGAGACGACCTAGTATGTCTTTTATGAAGATTTGGGGTTGCCAAGCTTATGTGAAACGTCAAGTTTCTGATAAGCTTGGCCCTAAATCAGATAAATGCTTTTTTGTGGGGTATCCCAAGGAAATCAATGGATACTTTTTCTATAATCCTACTGAGGGCAAAGTGTTTGTCGCACGGACTGTTGTATTTCTAGAAAAGGAGTTTATCTCTAAAGGAATTAGTGGGAGGAAAGTAGAACTTGAAGAAGTTCAAGTTTCACAGAGCAGCAACGAACCAATGATGGAAATAGAACAACCTCCACAAAGTGTTGTGGAACAACAACCTACTCTAGTAGCCCAAGACCTGTGTAGGTCTAACAGGATACGTCATCAACCAGAGAGATATGGATTTCTCATGACCCAGCAAGGTGACGTATTGCTCATGGATCAAAATGAGCCTATGACTTACTAGGAAGCCATTATTGGCCCTGAATCTGAGAAATGGCTTGAGGCCATGAGATCTGAAATAGAATTCATGTATGCCAACCTGGTATGGACCTTGGTTGACCCACCTGAAGGGGTAAAACCCATTGGGTGCAAGTGGATTTTCAAGAAGAAAACTGACATAGATGGTAATGTGCATACCTTTAAGGCACGATTGGTGCTAAAGGTTTCAAACAAATTCATGGTGTAGACTATGATGAGACTTTTTCCCCAGTTGCGATGCTTAACTCCATTCAGATCTTGCTTGCTATTACAGCATACCATGATTATGAAATATGGCAAATGGATGTCAAAACTACTTTCCTTAATGGAAATCTTCTCGAGGATGTGTACATGACACAACCTGAGGGTTTTGCCACTCCAGAAGATGCTGGAAAGGTGTGCAAGTTGCAACGATCTATTTATAGATTGAAGCAAGCTTCCAGAAGCTGGACTCTTTGTTTTGATGATACAATAAGACAGTTTGGTTTCATCAAGAATGAAGAATAATCTTGTGTCTACAAGAGAGTTAGTGGGAGCACTATTGTCTTTCTGGTATTGTATGTAGATGACATACTACTCATCAAAAATGACATCCCTACCCTATAATTTGTAAAGAATTAGTTAAGGAACTGCATTTCTATGAAGGACTTGGACGAAGCCACCTATATGTTAGGTATCAAGATCTATAGAGATATATCACAGAGATTACTTGGCCTAAGTCAGAGTACATCCACAGACAAAGTGTTAAGATGGTTTAACATACATGAATCCAAGAAAGGACTCTTGCCCATGTCACATAGTGTAAGCCTATCTAAGGCTCAATCCCCTTCCACCCAAGATGAGAGGGATCGCATGAGCAAGATTCCATATGCATATGCAATTGGATCTATCATGTATGCCATGTTATGTACTCGACCAGACATCTCGTATGCTTTAAGCACGACGAGCAGATACCAGTCTGATCCCAGTGAGAGTCACTAGACTACTGTCAAGAATATCCTTAAGTACTTGAGAAGGACTAAGGATTCATTCTTGATATATGGAGCCGAGGAAGAGCTAGTTGTAAAAGGTTACATTGATGCTAGCTTCCAAACCGATAAGGACGACTCCAGATCGTACCTGGGTTATATTTTTTGCCTAAATGATGGGTCTGTGAGCTGGAAGAGTTCAAAGCAGGAGACAGTCACCGATTCTACCATAGAGGCTGACTATATTGCTGCCTCCAATGCAGCAAAGGAAGCCATTTGGATCAGGAAGTTCATTGCTGAACTTGGCTCTATTCCTAGCATTATGGACCCAGTGGACCTCTATTATGATAATAATGGAGCCATTGCACAAGCTAAGGAACCTAGATCTCACCAGCAATCCAAACATATACTTAGGCGCTTCCATCTCATTCGAGAGATCATCGATAGAGGAGATGTGAAATATGCAGAGTACCAACAGATGATAACATTGCTGATCCATTGACGAAGCCTTTTGCACAATAGAAGCATGAGGGTCACACTAGGTCTTTAGGCATTAGACATATGCCTGATTGGCTCTAGTGCAAGTGGGAGATTATTGATATATGCCCTAGAGGCTGATACATTTGTCTGTATTTACATACATTCTATTATGTTATTTTTAATATATGAGGCATTTCATTTATTGTGTTCTTTTTAATAAACATAATAAAGTCCTTAGAATAGTAAGTTTGATGCTATAGAACATCAAATGGTTGACCTGATCGTGAGATCCTATTGGATAAAATTAGAACACTATTCTTAAATGTCCCTAGTCAAGTATTATTGTTAATTAGGACAACAATAATGCATTGAGACTAATATGTGCGTAGACTGTTGACCACGTCTCACGGGTCATGGATATGAGATATCAAGTCTTCACATGGGTACATGTTAGAGTAATGATGTATTGTACTGACCCACCATGAGAACGCTACATGGATTGTTACGTGAGTATCATAAGCGATTCTCATAGTGACAATGGTGTCTGTGGTCCTTTGACCTAAAATCACTACGATTCCTACATTAGGAGTTGTGTGTTTTAATACCATCAAACATCATCTATAACAAGGTGATTATAAATTTGGTTATTGGACATACCGCGAATCATGCAGAGGGGTGTGAGTGACCTAAATGTGATTTGTCACTCCTACATAACAAGAGCGATATTTTCAGGCCCCCTGATTGAGTGAGACTACGAAATGCATGGCCATGCTCAAATGAGTCAATATGAGATATTGATTTCATTTGTTGTTGCAAGGTCTACTCAAGTACGAGGAAACGAAGGAATGGACTATACAAGGGTGACGCATTCTATGCCTTTTGTTCAATCTAGATATCTTGACAAATGGACTAAATTACACGGAAACATTGGTTACGAAAAAGTTATGTCAAATCACTGACATTTTCATTACTTGAGTAGTAGCAATGTGTTGCTAGATACCGCTCACTGCTTGTAATATTAAAATAAGATTTTAATATTACTGCCAATGTAATGAGAACCTGTAAGGTCACACATATAGAGTAGACTAAAATTAGAGCAATAGATCCAAGTTGAACTCAGATTCAAATGTGGGCCATACTCATAACAGATGAGTCTAGGGTTACACAGCTTACCTTGCTGCTGCTCACACTCACTATTATAAATAGTACTGCTACGGGGGCTGCTATGACATGCATTACAAAACCCTAGCTGCACCTACAGAAAAAGTGAGTGAGTGAGTGACAGGTTTGTTCTCTTCTCTTTGTAGCTAGCACTGTGTGAGAGACGTGAGACTCCTTTTTGCGAACATTGGATGTTCGTGAGTCTGTTCATGTAGATACCGCAGAGACATCATCGCTGTTACGGTGTTGGTGATTCATGTCACTTCGTTTGATCACACTTCAAAAGGTAAACAATTTTAAAACTCAGATTATGGCTTTTTCGCATGGATCCTTAGTGGGAATTCTATTTTTTACTGTGTGATGTATCCACAATTCCCAACACCCAAGACATTTATTTAGTTTTTTTTTATCAAAGGAGCCATTGGGTACATTTAATGGCAGCATTAAATGTCAAGAAAATAGTCATTGGCTATTGTCAGGCCTGTTGTAATCGATTACATGGCTCTCGGAACATGTTCTTGGCTTTCTAGGTAGGATGTAATCGATTACAACCCTCATGTAATCGATAACATGGCCTCTACTAGACTTGTAATCAATTACAACATCAATGTAATCGATTACAAGGCTTCTATTTGACTTGTAATCGATTACAACAATCTTGTAATCGATTACAATCATCCTTAAACACATTTTTCAAGCCCAATTAAGCTTGATGGCCATTTCTATATTAGAAAATACTTGAATTTGATATGATTTAAACTGGAGTACCAAAATCCAAGATTAAGATCAACATTTCTTTAAAATATGAACTTTCAACTTCAAGTTGATTTATAAAGATCTTTCAAGAACGATTTTGAGATAGTTGAGATATATTGAGAGCATTTTACATTTAGATTCTAAGTCTTACAACCTATACCAAATATACCTCTCTTGAACTTAGTCTTCATCTTGACTTTGTTATCATTAAAAAAACTTCATTTGATATGCTTCATGACATAAGCATTCACAAGTGCCTCAACATACTTAAAAAGACATATATGAGTGATCCTAATACTTAGGGAACCCCAAAACATCAAGAATACAATTCTTGAAAAATTCTGGAACTTACGCCTAGGCATGACTTTCTCACACCTAGGCGTAGCTGGTGCCTTGTCTCATGCCTAGGCATGAAATTCCCATGCCTAGGCATGGCACTCTCTGGCTAATTCTGTATTGAAAATTTTTAGTCCACGCCTAAGCATAGAAACCCTGCGCCTAGGCGTGACCCTACTGTAGAAAATTTTGTAAAACACGAATCACTGTTCCATTAGTGAACCACACAAATTTCAATCACTCCAAAGCAGTTTCTAGGTGATTTTAAGTCCCTAACAAGTTCGCTAACATAAAGGAATCATCAACCACCAACTCAAACCACCAAATTTGGATCCATGAACTAAATCACTCATCCAAAATACTAATTTTCTCACTTTGTGCATCAAAGGTCCAAATGAAGAGTTCTAAGTTTCTAACTCAAACTCATACTATGAACAAGTCAAAAATAACCATTGAAAACACATTCAAGCAAGAAAACACTCAAAACACCTCAAAATCCCATTTTGACCTATTATACCTCAACTAAGCATAAAAGATAGAGATGAGAAAAAGAAACTAATTGGACTCAAACCCCCTACCTTTTGTGCGGCAAAGATGGAGTCTAAGCGTTGGATTTGCCCTTGATTTTCCTCTTCTTTTCCTCCTATTTCTTCTTATGTTTTTCCTCCTTTTTCTCTTGTGTTCTTGAAGATGTTGTTGTAGTTCCAAACTATGAGAGAAGTGAGCAAAAAACAAGGAAAATGGAGAAAAATATCAATGACAAAAGTCAACAAAGGTGGCAGCATACGTGAGTGACTCATAAGCACTTAGATATTTAGCTATATCAACTACATCTGCTAAGAACACTTAGATTTCTCCAAATCAAGTTTCTTAACTTCTAACAAGTTTAAAATAAATCCTAGGATTCATCAAAAATCTTGTTTCACTAATACCTTATTTTTCCATATATGTGATTAGTCAATCCGGCATTAAAACACATAACCAGTAACCGTAAAAATACTAAACTAACTCTGATTATTCTTAAAATTTAACCATATCACAGTTCACACATTTGTGACCAAGAAACAAATTATCCATATTTATTTCCATTAGCTAAGCCATTTAAGCTAATATATGGGTCATTTTAAGCTTCTTTTCATCTTCCGAGTTGCAGCAAAGTGTCTAAACTAACTCAGATTATCACAAATTTAAACAGGCATGTGAAGAAAGTATCAAGCTACCTCTGTAACTATTTACAAGTCTAACATGTTTTAAAGGATGTTGCATTTCTCCTCTCCTTTTTAAAATTTTGTCCCCAAATTTGCTTACCTCATATAAACAATTGTGGGTAGTCTTGTTGCATATGAGACTCCAACTCCCAAGTAGCCTCCTTAAAGCCAGCACCATCCCAAAACACCTTCACCATAGGAATCTGCTTACCTCTAAGCTATTTGACCCTTCTATCCATGATCCTTGCTGGTTGCATAACATAAGACAAATCATCTCTTAACTATACAAATTCATTTCTTATGACATGTGAATGATTTGAATTGTACTTCTTAAGTTGTCACTCATGGAAGACATTGTGAAGATTAGACAAGCTGGGAGGAAAGGCAATTTTGTAGGCTACATGTCTAACTCTTTTTAGGATTTGGTAGGGACCAATGGAACGAGGATTTAACTTTTGTGTGCTCAATGCTCTACCAATCTCTGTTGTAGGAGTGACTCTCAAGAAAACATGATCTCCCTCATTGAACTCTAGAGGTCTTCTTCTCTTATCAGCAAAGCTCTGTTGCCTACTTTGAGTCATAACCAACCTATCCCTGATCATCTTAATCTGATCTGTGGTCTGCTGTACTAACTCAGGTCCTAGGATGGTTCTCTCTCCAACCTCATACCAACACAAAGGGGACCTACACTTTCTACCATAAAGCGCTTCATATGGTGTCATGCCTATGTAGGTGTGATAACTGTTGTTGTAGGTAAACTCCATAAAGGGTAAGAACTTATCCCAACTACCATTCTATTCTAGCACACAAGCTCTAAGCATATCCTTGAGGGTTTGGATAATCCTTTCCGATTGACCATCTATCTGTGGATGATATGTTGTACTCAAACTAAGCTTTGTCCCAAAAGCTTTCTGCAAGGCTCACCAAAATCTAGATATGAATCTAAGGTCTCTATCTGAAACTAAACTAAGGGGAATACCATGCAATCTATCTTCTGAAGGTATAACTAGGCTAGTCTATCCATGGAGCAGTTAGCTCTAATAGGTATAAAATGGGTAGACTTGGTTAGTCTATCCACTATAACCCAAATCGCATCAAATCCTAGCTGAGTCTTGGGTAATCTTGCCACAAAATCTATTATGATGTTATCCTATTTTCACTCAGGGATTCCTAAAGATTGAAGAGGTCCAGAGGATTTTTGGTGTTCTATGTTGACCTTCTAACTAGTTAGGCACCTAGACATAAACTCGACTATGTCCCTCTTCATTCCAGATCACCAAAACATATTCTTCAAGTCTTAATACATCTTAGTGGCCCCAGGATGGATAGTATACTGACTATAGTGAGCTTCTCCAAGGATCCTTTCCTTGATTCCAGATTCACTTGGAATGCAAAGTCTACCTCTAAACTTAATCATCCTCCATATCAAACTCTCTAAGATTCCCTAAAAAAATATGCTCACTTATATCTCTAAGAGTCTCATCTTCCTTTTGAGCTTCTAAGATATGAGTCCTAAAGTCATGCACTATGTCCACTCGACTTACTTTGAGACTATGTGGTAACATAGTTACAAAAAAACTTATGTCCTTAAAACTCTTGAGAAGTTCACTCTCCTGGATCATCATCTGGGACACGTTTAGGGATTTCTTATTTAGTGCATCAACCACCACATTGGCCTTACCTAGATGATACTTTAACTCAAAGTCGTAGTCTTTCAAAAACTCCATCCATCTCCGTTGTCTCATGTTCAGCTTCTTCTGATCAAATAAGTACTTCAAACTCTTATGATCACTGAATACCTTGTTGATTACTTTTGCTTACCGCAAGTGCACAAGTCAAACAAGTAATATAGTGAAAAGTAGGATATCACTCCCACGAGGAATAGGGCTACTCCTAATGCAAATTATTGGCCAATAACTTACTTAATTCTATTCAAGAACATTAAAATTAGGAAAAGAGTGTTTTAGTTAATTAAAAGACTTAATTGCAGTAACTAGAGAATTCAAGCGAATGATTAGAGAATAGAGAATTCTTTTTCACCTCCTACTTCAATTGATAACAAGCAATCCTTTTAAGCAACATAAATGAAAGGATTAGGTTAGCTTGAGAAACTAACTTAGTTAACAGCCTATGTCTAGGTCAATCAACCATGTTTCAATTACCTAATTCACTGTGTTTCCATGAGAACTAGTACAAAATCCACTCATTAAGATCTGTTCTCAACAATTACAATGCATGGCCAAGAGGTTTATTTTTATCCCATTAGCTAATCAACTTATCCCACTATTAGAATGAAATTAAACATGCATCAACCATACATATGATCTCAAATCCAAATTGCTATGTCTAGGTTCATTAGATTTCAAAAAATCACTTAAAAACTGATCAAACAATCAAGAACATTAAGATTTATATGATTGAACAAAATCAAATCCTCTATATAAACTCAAAGGATTACAAAATCATTCAATATCCATAGGAGGATCCAAAGAAAACCTTATACATAACTTAGCTAGCCATGAAACATGAAAATATATGCATATACATCATGTTCATGATAATGGAAAAGAGAAAGTAGAAGAAATGGAAGAGAGAAGCTTAATAATGATGATCCTTGATGCTTTAATCCTCCTTCAAGATGAAGATGGCCTCCAAACTTGGCTATTTCTGCTTCCTTTCAGTCTCACACTCAAACCTTAGCCGCTGCTCTCTAAAAATGCTAAAACTTTCTCAGGAAATCCGATGAAACAGTATTTATAGGCTGAGAAAAATAGAGTCACGTGACGTCGCGCGCGCGTCAAATTAGGTCACTAACATTGTGGCATCAACTCCTTTGTACCGCAGTGCGCTAGCCACGAGTCTTTGTTTTGAAGCAGGAGAATGCACCATGCCGCGACATTGACATGCCTGCATCGCGGCATGAGCTGTTGAATTGCACTTTTGGATTTCTCTTCCAATTTTGGTCCAAGTCTTCCACAAATCCACTTGCTTGGAACCATTCCTACCACAAATCCACTTGCTTGGAACCCTTCCTACAATAGAGAAATCACCAAATTAATAAAAGTTACAATTCCACTTAATCACTTGAATAATATACAAGATTTACACCTATTCATATAGGAAGATATCAAAATAGAATTTGACAAATATAAGCTTCAAATATTACAAATATGCATAAGAACAAGGACTGAGCAATCTATAAAGCACAGATAACTACATATCATGGAGTTATCACACCCCCAAACCTAGGTTTTTGCTAGTCCTTGATCAAAATAAATTATGATTAAGTACCTGCTTAACAACACATGTTTCATCAGACATTCAACATTTATCATGAATTCCAATTCACGAAAATCACAACTAGTGTATTATGATTGTCTAAACCCTCAAAGAATGCACATGTTTTACAATCAGTTTCACACATACATAATCATTATCATGCTAATCAATCATAACCTCATTTCATGCAAAACACATTTCCCACAACTAAGTAAGCTAAACTTCTCCTATTCAACTTACACTTATCTAGATAAGTTTATAAACATACATGCATAGAATTCAAATAATCCATAAGATTGTCTTTAAACTCTCTCTCCACTAATGTAAATCAGACACAATTGAGGATCAAAAGGGACTTCAACAGCTTGTAATGTACGGCCAATGGGTATGGGTAAAAGAAAAATAGGGAAAAGATTTAATACAAACATTGAGAAATATAAACCTGCTATTTCAAAACTTGAGTCACTAAGTGAAACTAATAGGGTATTCCAAAGTGAAAGATTAGAACTCTCTAGAACCATTCAACACTTTTTGTATTTGACTTTTCTTATTTCATTCATTTGCTTTGCTTGTCTCTTTTCTCAATTTTTTTCCATTTTTTTAAAGAAAAGACAATGCTTTTTCTTTTATAGCAGATGGTTCCTTCAAGCTCATTTTATATTGACATGTAGTATACCCCTAATCACTGGACTCACTTCAAGAAATAATATATTATGTACTCAACAAACAATGATGGTAGGAAGAAAATGCAATGCTCTCACATGCATTAGAATGGTTAACAAGGTAAGGAATATGAGGGTGATAAAAAACATATAAGGCCAAATATTTTTTAAGGCTTCAAAAGGGGACCTACAGATATAATTATATCAAGTAAGCTTGAAAGGTACAATCAGTCCAAACAATGCTCTAATCATTTCCTCAATCATGCATAATCTAGGATTTGGCCTCAAGAGAGTTGCAAGATAATTTCAAAGATAGTAGAAGTCTACACATGTACAATCCATAAATATTCTCTAGAAAAGCATTCATATCATTTTCAAAGTTACACCTGCATACTAGTGGGATCAAAATCATGCATTAAAAAGTGACTAAATTATTCAGCATGCTTCAAAGATCGCGTATGGATTAACAGAAAAATTTAGGTCAAATTGCATCCATATCTATCATTGGGCAACCATTTCACACTAGCTATTGGTAACATGATATAAATCAAAAAATTTCAACATTTACAATCATGCATATAAAACATTGCAACTCATGATGTGAAAGGGAACGACAATTGTATCTTGAATGAGATTTCCATGGAATTTTCTCATAATTAACTAACAGTAATAGCCAATATGAAAATGCATAATAATAATCACAAAAACATATGTAATCGTAAATAAAACATGCATATGATACTAACATAACAGTACAAAAATATAATAACAATACTACCACATATGGAATCAAAATATAAAGTCAAAGACACCCCACAAACTTTAGGAAATAGTGTCCTTACTATTAAAAAATAATTAACAGTAATATAATAAGGAAATACAATGAAAGAAAATGCCCTGAATGCAGCAGGGCTAGTCATCAGCAGTATCCTCTTCATCCGCCTGATTTACCTTAGCATCAGCAGCTGCGTCCTCACCATCCTCTCCAATTGCCGCCTCAGAAGCCTGTTGCGGCTGGGGAGGGTCAGCGACAGCCTCGGGCAGGAAGTGTAGGATAGGAAATTCCTCCATAGGAAGTTATAGGCGCTCTGCCATCCATTCGCTAAGTCTGAATGGTGTAAGTCAGCAAGGATGTCATATGGGCCACCTGAGCATCCATGTGGGCGCACCATGCTGCGGCATCTGAAGGGGTTGCCTTAGGCTCTACACGAGCCTGCCTTTTTCTGTCTAAAATCGGGGCTAGAGTTGCTCTCAACCTCTCAATGAAATAATCATTAAGAGGTTGTTTCACATTAGTGGTCTCCTTATGTAGCCCCATCTGTATAGACTGCCTTCGACAAAGTGTATGAATGATCGAAGGGAAGAAGAGGCTCCTGGACTCCCTCACAGATCTCTTAAGGTAATCTTGGATAAGACGGGCAACATCAATGAAGTGGTGCTTGACGATAGCATATATCAGAATCGCCTGTTCATGGGTCACCTCAGATAAGTTGTTTGACGGGAGGATCCTGGTGGATATGAAATGATACCGGGCCTTAGCCTTTGGTGTCAAACAAGCTCGGGGAAGAAGTGTGTCCTATTTGTCTAAATACTCATGGTCTATAGCACAAGTTGTGCCTTAGCGGTGCAGATCCTAACAGTGACCAAATTTAGATTAATGCCCTTTTTTGGCTCTCAGCAAAGGAATTCTGTGTATTCACATATCAGCAGAGAAAGTGGCAATTTCATCACGGCTCTGATGACCTCCATAGAATAGGAGACCTGGCGTCCTCGCACCATGACTGTAGTGGTCTCTGGGTTGGCAAAAGCTACGTTTGCATAAAACTCGTAAACCAAGGAAAGTGCTGCCACATCAGGGTGTTTAGCAAAATCTCTCCATCCAAGCTGGTGGATGTTCCTCTCAATATCATGGTGGATGGTCTCCTTAAAGGAAAACTCCCACTCTACTATGACTGGTTTGGTAACCAGTGTCACATATTTCTGAGCGACAGCCGCTAATACAAATTTCCTCTAATCAAACTTTAGAGGGGGAGATGGCACCCTGTTACGCTAGCTTGTGGATCCTTATTGGCATTTATGAGCCATGATGCAAGAGATATAGTGTACATGAATATGTAAATATTCAAAATGTCAGAATTGCGCATTCAAAAGTATCAAACACATTTAAAATAGAATAATTCTGGACAAACTGGGGTCTTACGTCGTCGCATTCATACCTGCGTCGCGGCATTCAAACAAGTTCATCACACGTCGCGGCATTCATGATCAATGCCGTGACATTCAAACCAATATCGCAGAAATCATGAGTAATGCTGCAACATTCAAACAAACATCACGACATTCATGAGCAACGCCACAGCGCATGGATGAACACAGCCTAGAAAACATAGGCAACTCAGGGCAAACCAATAATCATGCATTCCAGAAAAAATTCTTAATAGGATACAAACAAAAAACACAAAAACACCTAACCTATCTACCCAAATTCTTCACAAAAACTTAAAACAACAAGAAACTAAAACAAAACAAACTAAACAAAATAAGAATTAAAAAGGGAAAATAAGACATACCTTAAAACAGAGAAGGAGCAAGGCTGGGAGGGGGGTTATGAGATGGAAAAAGCAAGAACGAGAGAGAGAAGTGCAGAGAAAACAGAGAAAAGTAGAGGGACTGAGAGTAAATATCACGACACTTAACCCTAACTGCCTAAGTGCACCGCGGCATTCACATACACACGCTATGACGCACATTAGTTCTTACCTGAATTAAAATTTAAATTATTACTATTTATTACTCATTTATTTATTATTTATTTTATTTTTTAAAAAAAGGTATACCTCAACATTTATCATTGTTGCGTTGTGGCTCTCTGCTCTCTGGATTTTGGCCTGATATACTAAGAATACTCAACATGCCGCGGCGCAACAAATCTCACGCCGGTCTATCTACATAATTCTGCAGAAAAGTTCATTCTGCTTCTGCTTTTACAACATTCTAGCCTCAATCACCTGCAAAACTTGCTCAAAAGGTCAATTTAAAGTTTGTACTACAAAAATATAATAAAACCTAAAATTCAAGGTATTAATATATTTAAGACTTAAACTAAAGAACTTGGGTTCCCTCCCAAGAAAGGCTTGATTTATAGTCCCGGTAAGACTTTATCTACAGTTCCATATGCAGTTGCATATAGGAGGATGGTCTTCCTCCTCTTCGTCAAAATGAATAGTGTGTACTTACCATGGCAGGGGTTTTAACTCCATTTTTGGAGCTTCCACAATGGGAGGGTTGCATGACTTAACCACCCTATTTAAATTCAGCTGATCGAACTCCTCATCTTTCCCATCACGTGCAGAGATAAAAAGGGCTTCACTAGAGGCACCGGGGGCATTTGCACAACATACCATATATGTCATCCCATTAATTATACTCACCGAATAACATTCTCCTAGATCTTGAGGATACTTTATAGATTTAAAAATTTTAAAAGTAACCTCTTGATTGTGCACCCTTATGGTGAGCTCCTTTTTTTTCCACATCTATGAGAGTTCTTCTGGTTGCCATGAATGGTCGGCCTAAAATCAAAGGGACTTTGCTATCTTCCTTCATATTAAGTATGACAAAATCTGCAGGGAAGATAAACGTGTCCACTTTAACTAATACATCCTCAATTATTCCCTTTAGATATGTATAAGAGCGATCAGCTAGTTGAAAGGTCACTGATATGGGCTTGAATTCCCCCAATCCTAACCTATGGAAAATGGACAGGGGCATGAGATTAATGCTGGCCCCCATGTCGCATAGAGCCTGCCTGAAGAATTGATCCCCAATAGCACACAAGATGGTGAAGCTTCTAGGATCCTTCAATTTTGGAGGCAGTTTTTGTTGCAGAATAACACTGCATTCCTCTGACAATGTCACTGTTTCAAACTCACCTAACTTATGCTTCTTTGATAAAATATACTTCATGAACTTCACATAACTAGGCATTTGTTCCAAGGCTTCTGCAAATGGGATGTTAATATGCAGCTTCTTGAACACTTCTAAGAATTTCTAGAATTAGTGCTCAAGCTTTTTCTTAATTGGTCGGTTGGGGAAAGGTAGAGGGTATGTATAAGTTATGACCTCTTTCTTCTTGTCCACTACCTTCTCAGTGACAACTTCCTCCTTCTTGCTAACAACCTCCTCATTAACAACCTCTTTATTCTTTTTCACCTCAAGTTCTTCCTCCAACAGCTTTGTCTTTGTATTCCCTTCCATGTCCTTCCTACTTCTCAGTGAGATGGCTTTGCAATGCTCATTGGAGGCACCCTTTGGATTGTTGATAGTGTCACTTGGAAAGATTCCTGGAGGCCTGTTATTGATGCCATTTGCCAACTACCCTACTTGTATCTCCAATGCTCTAATTGAAGCAGTTTGGCTTTGAAACATTACATCATGCTGAGCCAACTGAGCATCAGTGTTTGTCATATAGGAATCAGTCTTAACCATGAACTGCATGAACATGTCTTCTAAAGATAGTTTCTTATCTTAAAGAGGCCGCCTGGGTTGAGAGGAGTAACCTGGAGGATAGTTAGGTCTATCATTTCCAAGTGCTGAGGATGAAGCTCCTTGGTTGTCCCTCCAAGAGAAGTTAGGATGGTTCCTCTATCCTGAGTTATACTGGTTTGAGTTTGGGTTGTTCTATTATGGGTGATAGTTCCCAACATACTGTGCACTTTCAGAAATGGAAAGGCATCTATCGCTTGAGTGGTTGTCACCACACTTATCACAGAGAACAAATGGGCTCTAATGAGGGCTCTGCCCTATACTGTCCAGTTTATTTGCTATTGTTGCCACTTGAGCTGACAGAGATGTTATAGCATCAATTTCATGCACTCCAACCAGTTTCCTTGGAGTGTTTCTTACAGAGGGCCATTGGTAGCTGTTGGCTGTCAATTCCTCCAACAGTTGAAAGGCTTCATCAAATGATTTGCTCAATAAAGAGCCTCCAGCTGCTGTATCCACTATAGGGCAATATTGTGGTAACAAGCCTTTGTGAAATGAATAAACTTGATGCCACAGTGGGATAGCATAATGTGGACACCTTCGGACCAGATCCTTGTACCTCTCCCAAGCTTCGTACAAGGATTCAGATTCAGTTTAGGAGAATGATGTAATATTATTCACCATCTCAGTAGTCTTGGCCGGTGGAAAATATTTGTTTAGAAATTTATTACAAACATCGGACCAAGTTATTATTGACCCCGCAGTTAGAGATTGCAACTAACTTTTGGCTCTATCTCTAAGGGAGAAGGGAAAGAGCCTTAGTCGAATGGCATCTTTAGAAACTCAATTATGCCTAAAGCTGTTGCAAATCTCCAAGAAGTTAGATAGATGAGCGTTGGGGTCTTCACTAGACAAACCACCAAATTTCACTAAAGTTGGTATCATCTGGATTATGGCCGGTATGATCTCAAAATTATTTGCACGGATAGTCGGTCATCGAATGCTAGACTGCAAGTTATCCATTTGAGGAGTTGCAAACTCCCTCAAAGGCCGCGTGTGATTATACTTATCCGCCATCTTACTAGTACCTATATCAAACAACAACAAAATAGAAACTTAAATTAATATGAACAAAAAGTAACTTGATCTAGAACTAGTTAAGCTCATCATCAATATTAGAAAATCAAAAATAAGTCGTACTCCTCGACAACGGAGCCAAAAACTTGTTGATTGCTTTTGCTTACTACAAGTGAACGGGTCAAACAAATAATACAGTGAAAAGTAGGATATCTCTCCCATGAGGAATAAGGCTACTCTTAATGCTAATTGTTGACCAATAACTTACTTAATTCTATTCAAAAACATTAAAATTAGGAAAAGAGTGTTTAAGTTAATCAAAAGACTTAAATGCAGTAACTAGAGAATTCAAGTGAATGATTAGAGAATAGGGAATTCTTTTTCACCTCCTACTTCAATTGATAACAAGCAATCCTTTTAAGCAACATAAATGAAAGGATTAGGTTAGCTTGAGAAACTAACTTAGTTAACAGCCTATGTCTAGGTCAATCAACCATGTTTCGTTTACCTAATTCACTATGTTTCCATGAGAACTAGTGCAAAATCCACTCATTAAGATCTATTCTCACAATTATTATGCATAGCCAAGAGGTATATTTCTATCCCATTAGCTAATCAACTCATCCCACTTTTAGAATGAAATTAAACATGCATCAACCATACATATGATCTCAAATCCAAATTCCTATATCTAGGTTCATTAGATTTCAATAAATCGCTTAAAAGCTGATCAAACAATCAAGAGCCTTAAGATTTATATGATTGAACAAAACCAAATAATCTATATAAACTCAAAGGATTACAAAATCATTCAATATCCATAGGAGGATCCAAAGAAAACCCTATACACAGCTTAGCTAACCATGAAACACGAAAATATCTGCATATACATTATGTTCATGTTAATGGAAAAAAGAAAGTAGATGAAATAGAAGAGAGAAGCTCAATAATGATGATCCTTGATGCTTTAATCTTCCTCCAAGATGAAGATGGCCTCCAAACTAGGCTACTTCTGCTTCCTTTCAGTCTCATGCTCAAACCCTTATCGCTGCTCTCTAAAAATGTCAAAACTCTCTTATAAAATATGATGAAATAGTATTTATAGGCTGTGAAAAATAGAGTCACACCGCGACATTCCATACCTACGTTGCGGCGCACATCAAATTTGGTCACCAACACCGTGGCATCAACTCCTTTGCACCGTAGTGCGCTAGCCATGGGTCTCTGTTCTGAAGCAGGGGAATGCACCATGTCGTGACATTGACATGCCTGCACCGCGGCGTGAGCAACTGAATTGCACTTTTGGCTTTCTCTTCTAATGTTGGTCCAAGTCTTCCACAAATCCACTTGCTTGGAACCCTTCCTACAATGGAGAAATCACCAAATTAATAAAAGTTGTAATTCTACTTAATCACTTGAATAATATACAAGATTAACACTAATTCATATAGGAAGATATCAAAATGGAATTTGACAAATATAAGCTTCAAATCTTCTAAATATGCATAAGAACAAGGACTGAGCAATCTATAAAGCATAAATATAGGACACAAATAACTACATATTATGGAGTTATCATACCACAAATTGGACTCCATATAAGTAATGTCTCCAAACTTTTAAGGTAAACACTACTGCAGCTAACTCCAGATCATGAGTAGGGTAGTTCTCCTCGTGTGGCCTCAACTGCCTTGATGCATAGGCAACTACTATCCTATGTTGCATCAGAACACATCCCAAACCCATCTTTGAAGCATCACAGTACACCTCAAAGTTCTCCAAAGGATCCGAAATTACCAATACTAATGTAGTAGTTAACCTCAATTTTAACTTTTGGAAATTGTTCTCACAATCCTAAGTCCACTCAAAAGTGCTACCTTTCCTAGTTAATCTAGTCAAGGGTAGTGCTAACTGAGAAAATCCCTTTATAAACCTCCTATAGTACCTCGCCAGGCTATGAAGCTCCTAATCTCGGTCACTGTGGTGGGCCTCTCCCACTGCAATGCTGTATCAACTTTACTCGGGCCCACTGAAATCTCACCTTGAGAAATCACATGGCATAGAAACTGTACCTGCTCAAGCCAGAACTCATACTTTGATAGCTTGGCAAAAAATTTTGTTTCCTTAAGGGTTTCCAAAACCACCTTAAGATGCTGCTCATGGTCCTCCATTGTCTTGGAATACATTAGGATATCATGAATAAAAACCATAATAAACTGATCTAGATAGGGTCTAAAGATCCTATCCATGTAATCTATGAACATTACTAGTTCATTCATCAACCCAAAGGACATCATGAGGTACTCATAATGCCCATACTTAGTCTTGAAAGCGGTTTTAAGGATATCATCTTCCCTAACCCTTATTTGGTGATATCCAAACCTAAGATCAATCTTTGAGAAAATTGAAGCTCCTCTTAGTTGATCCATAAGATCATCTATCATAGGTAACAAATACTTGTTCTTGATGATTACCTTGTTCAATTGTCTATAATCTACACAGAGCTTCATGGTACCATCATTTTTCATCACTAGTAACATAGGTGCTCCCCACGGAGAAACACTCGACCTAATGAATTGTTTATCCAACAAATCCTCGATTTGCTTCTTAAGTTCAGCTAACTCTAGTGGTGTCATCCTATAGGGTGCTATAGAGATAGGTCCCATCCCAGACACTAAGTCTATAGAAAACTCTATTTCTTACTCGGGTGGCAACTCCACTATATCACTTGGGAATACTTCAGGATATTCAATCACCACAGGTATATCACCTAAGTTTTGCTCAACCTCAGCACTTAGGGAAAACAAGAGAACATATCCTAGAACTCCCTCCTCTAAACAGAGATTAACCTGATTCGCATTGAGATACACTAACTCAGATGGAACAAATCAGGTAGGAATATCTTATAAGAAAACTAGGGATTTATCTAAATAATTCAACGCTACATGGTTAGCAGACAACCAACCTATGCCAAGAATAATATCAATATCTACAAGATGTAAATAGATAAGATTTACAAGGAAAATCCTATCTTCTTCCTTTATACAACAATTAGACACACTCTGGATGTTGTAACTGGTATACCGGTGGGAGTAGATACAGATGAGTCATATGAAAGTTCAGACACAAGTAAATCTGATATATTCACACAATTATTAGAAACAAAGGAGAGGGATGCTCCTGAATAATATAACACAGTTAAAAGGTGATTGTGAATTATGCATTTACCTTGGATAAATTCAGAAGACTAAGTCACCGCTTCACCACCTAAAGTGTAAACTCTCCCTTTGGCTTGTGGTCTCTTGGTAGGCATAGCTTCCTTCCTCTGCGGACACTCCTTAGTAAAATGCCCAGGCTGCCCACACACAAAGCACATTGAGCAAGGCCAATCTCTGTGTTGTTTCCCATACTTGGAACACTTTGGTCTCACAAACTCCTTTTGAACTTGCTTGCTTTCTCTTGAGGAAAGTTAGGCTTAAAGGCTCCCTTCTTGAACTTTTTATCACCTTGCTTCCTTTTCTGAAAGCTTTATGACTTCGGCTCCATTGAAGACTTCCCGTCATGTCCTTCTATTGTTTGACATTTATTCACCAGGGTTGCAAAGTTTCGAATCTCAAATGGTTGGATGACTTTCTGGATGTCCTCTCTCAATCCTTCCTTAAACTTAACACACTTCCAAGACTCATTTGGGTTAAGCTTGATGCAAGATGAGAATTTTGAGAACTCATTGAATTTGGCCACATACTGACCAACAAACATGTCTCCCTGCTCCAACCTAAGAAATTTCATCTCCTTTGCATTCTATAGATTTTGTGGAAAGAACTTCCCTAGAAAAGAATTCTTGAAGATCTCCTACATAACAAGAGTTCCTGATGCCTCAAAAGATCCTTTGATGTCCATCCACCAATCCTCTGCTTCTCCCACTAGCATATAAGAAGAAAAAAGCACCCTTTTCTCGTCCAAGCAAGCCATGATAGTAAAAATCTTCTCCATCTCCTTGAGCCAACCCTCCACTCTGACTGGGTCGTACTCCTTCTTGAAAGAAGACGGATTAGATTTCCTGAACTCTGAAAGGTATTGGAAGTTATGATTTATCCCAACGACCTCTTGGTTTGGTTGCCTCAGTTGATGTGGTGGTGGTGCAGGCTGTTAATGCTGAGTCGTGCCCATCCTCTCAAACATCCTGGTATTCGCAGTTGTTTGCTCTTTGATAGCCTTAGCAGTAGCGGCTGTTTGCTCCTGCACAGCATCAGCGGTAGCGGCTGTTTGCTCCCTCATTGCATTAACCATTGCCATAAATGCTCCAACCATGTCTGGGCCTTCATTAGCTGAGTTCCTATTCCCGCGGGTTCATCTTAGAGATGTCATAGTTTCCTGTACACACAGAACAACACATATTCAGCTGATCAGTCGCAATATCATGTAATCGTACAATAGTAACTATAAACAGTCATACCAAAGGCAAGTCACGCAGTTCTATTAAACATCTCATACAAGAGACAAAGAAATGCATAACACACAAAGGAACTCCTAAAAATGCCTAAGTATAGGCAGTCCATATCTCAGCTCAACAAGATGAACTGCTCTGATACCATAATGTAACAACCTAATACAATTATCGTAAAATAACCAAAATATTTCATGATAAAGCGTATCAAGTATGTCACTTCCTAAATATGCATAAAACATAAATCTATAACAACCTGTGTAGTTATTATAGAGAGCCACGAGGAATAAAACAAAAGGTTATATATATACACACACACACATCATTGGCTAAAATGCTACACAGTAATACATAAATTTTTACAAACTAAAGGCAAAGTAAATAAATACAAGACAATACATAAAGAAAGAAAATAAGTAAAACTAAGTCTTTTGCTTCTTCTTACCCATTCTCTTTGGAGGGTCTTGACCTAGATTTATATGGAAACATAGCGGGGTGAGAATTCACAGAATCCTCAATATGAGTAAACCAAAACCAGCAGTTATTCATTCACAACGAATAAACCACTAAACACAACAGAGTATATTTGCAATAGCTAAAAGAACCTCAAATCATAACTATAAGAATATTTACATGCACATTATATAAAACTCATAACGTAAACAATATCATTAACACAATTTTTTTACCAACAGGAACGAAACAATTGCACATACAACTATTAAACAATGCAATGCATAGTATGCTAGATAGTTATGCCTAGAAAATGTCCCAAAGGTATGATTGTGCAATGCTTATGCAAGTTTTATTTTTGGAAAACACATGATACTTACTAAATTCCTGGAACCAAGTTCCATTGTATATATTGAGTAGGATAGGCACAATAGCCCTTACACTACTTAGTAATAAGTGGATTCCTTCCCCCTATTTTCAGGCCATATAGTTGTGCACACCATCTAAGGTTACAATACATAGGAATAGCAAGCTTTAAAAACAAGCAAAGGTGTCACAAGGTCCTTATTAACTTAGTAAGATCAACACTAGTAATCATGAAATTCTAGGGTAAGTTATCATACAAAGTAGAAAGATTCATGACACTAGAAAAAATGGTATCTAATACCTCACACCATCACTTCACAAGTGATTTCAAAATCAACCCCACGTTGAACAAGATTCTAGACACTTCCCTATCACATTCCCCCACACTTTGGATGCCTAAGGCTTCTCAACTTTTCATATATGCAACGTGGTAATCCCCTCCATGAAATGCCCTTATTAGTGCCTCAACACACTTAAAAAGGCATATATGAGTGATCCCAACATTTAAGGAAACCCAAAACATCAAGAATACAATTCTTGAAAATTTCTGGAACTTATGCCTAGGCATGACTTTCCCACGCCTAAAAGTGGCACTCTCTAGCTGATCCTGGACTAAAAATTTTTACTCCATGCCTAGGCGTGGAAACCCTGTGCCTAGGTGTAACCTTCTGCAGAAAATTTTGCAGAACATAAATCACTGTTCCATTGGTGAACCACACAAATTTCAACCACTCCAAAGTAGTTTCTAGGTGATTTTAAGTCCCTAACAAGTTCACTAACATAAAGGAATCATCAACCACCAACTCAAACCACCAAATTTGGATCCATGAACTAAATCACCCATCCAAAATACCAATTTTCTCACTCTATGCATCAAAGGTCCAAATGAAGAGTTCCAAGTTTCTAACTCAAACTGATACCATGAACAAGTAATAAACAACCATTGAAAACACCCTCAAGCAAGAAAACACTCAAAACACCTCAAAATCCTATTTTGACCTATTATACCTCAACTAAGCATAAAAGATGGAGATGAGAAAAAAAAACTAATTGGAGTCAAACCCCCTACCTTTTTTGCACCAAAGATAGAGTCTACGCCTTAGATTTGCCCTTGATTTTCCTCTTCCTTTCCTCCTCTTTCTTCTTGTGTTTTTCCTCCTCTTTCTCTTGTATTCTTGCAGCTGCTGTTGTAGTTCCAAATTGTGAGAGAAATGAGTAAAAACAAGGAAAAATGAAGCAAAATATCAATGACAAAAGTCAACAAAGGTGGCAGCATACGTGAGTGACTTATAAGCACTTGGATATTTAGTTGTATCAACTATATCTACTAAGAACTCTTAGATTTCTTCAAATCAAGTTTCCTAACTTCTAACAAGTTTAATATAAGTCCTAGGATTCATCAAAAATCTTATTCCACTAATACCATATTTTTTCATATCCGTGACTAGTGAATGGAGCATTAAAACACACAACCAGTATGTTTAAAAATACCAAATTAACTCTAATTATTCTCAAATTTTAACTATATTACAGTTCACACATTTGTGACCTAGAAACAAAGCATCCATATTTATTTTCATTAGCTAAGTCATTTAAGCTAATATCTAGGTTCTTTTAAGCTACTTTTCACTTTCTGGGTTGCAGCAAAATGCCTAAACTAACTCAGATTATCACAAAATTAAACAGGCATGTTCAACAAGTATTAAGCTACCTCTGTAACTATTTACAAGTCTAACTTGTTTTAGAGGATGTTGCAACATTCATATCATTACCACTTCATCAAATACTGCTATTAGAGTCTCAACACTCATCAAGAAGCATATAACTCAAAGTCAAAACTCAATAAGTGCATACAAAGCTATTTTCACTAATAACTAATGCACAAAGAGCTAAATCCTAGGTTAAATCACTCTCTCTAGTGAAAGCCTTTGGAAAACTAACATTTGAATCTATATAGAACCTTCAATGTCTATTATTAAGCAGCCCCTAACCGGTTATCAGACTCTGATAATCAGTTAGAGCCCTTCCTAATTGTTTTCTGGCTGCAAGATAATCGGTTATGGAAATTTCCCTAACCGATTATTTGAAACTCAAAACACCTGCCTCATGAAAATAATTGGTTAGGCTCTTCCCTAACTGGTTATCTATCACTGACAGAAGCAAAGAGGAATCTAGATAACTGATTTGCTATGCAATAACATGTTATCTGGTGCGTGTTGCACTAGCAAAACAAGCTACCCACTCCCCCTTCCTCACTTGATTCATCAACTCATGAGTTCCTAATGGTTTTCAACCACAAACATGGTATCTAAACCCAAAGAAACTTTCACATACTTTATTCAAAACACAAACACCATGAAAAATGAATCAAAAACTCCACCTTTAAACCCATTTTTTTCCAACTCCAACTTCATAGAGGAACAGGGACATAATCATGTCCTAAGCCATCCCTATGATCAAACTAAAGCATAAACACCTTCTACTCAGCCATAAGAAGCAAGAACCAATAAGGAAAACTTCATAACTCACATAAAACCCATTTTTGTTCATCATCAAACGTGAAGCAATAACAAGAAAAAAATAAAAAAGAGTTATGAAACAAGCTTCCTCTACCTCCAGTGTCTTGTAAGAATGAACTCAAAAGTTCTTCACCACTTTACCTTTCTTCTTCTTTTTCCATTGCTCATTCTTTGGTTGCTCTTCCTTTCCTGTTTTCTCCTCCTTTTTTTGCTACACAAGTGACGTAGAGAGTGGGTGAGAAAGAGAGATAAGAAGGAAAGAAAGTCAAGGTAGAAAGAAGAGAAAACGTGAGACATTTGATAACTTAAGATATTTAGCTTAACTCTCGATATGTTAAGAACACCTAGATTTCACCAAATCAAGTTTCCTAACTTCTAACAAGTTTAAAATAAATCCTAAGATTCATAAAAAATATTATTTCACCATTTCCATATTTTTCTATATCTACGACTAGTCCATCCAATATTGAAACACATACTCAATATACTTAAAAATACCAAACTAACTCCGATTTACCTCAAATTTTATCCACATGCTTATCCACACATTTGTGACCTAGAAACAAATTTTTCACATTTATTTCTATTAACTAAGCAGTTCAAGCCAATTCCGGGCTAATGACAACTATTTTTCACATATAATGTTACAACAATGTGACTAAACGTGCTCAGAAAGCCACAAAATTAAACAGATATGTTAAGAAAGTACTAGGCTACCTCTGTAACCATATACAAATCTAACATGTTTTACAGGGTGTTACATTTTGTAATGCCCCCTTTTTGAGGAGGAAACGTCACACCATAACCACAAATGCAAAAATAAAATCATATAAATTAAGACCCGATTCTTTGAATTATATATATATATATATATATATATATATTTAATAACCTGTTCATCAATAAAATTTTCAAATATTTGTATTGTACATTTTTATTTTGTAATTGTAAGCGAAAAACATAAACTTAGTGGAAAACATAAAGATTAATCCATACTTCCATGCAAGAGGTACATAATATATATATATGTTTAAATACAAACTGTAAGTCATTAATTACATCAAGGCTCATAAAAAAGAAGCCAAAGCTTTACATGCCCCCAAAAATGGTGTAAAGACCCCAAAAAAAATAGAATTTATCAAGCCCCTAAGAAACTACTAAGAAAGAACCTCAGCTGGATCCTCCTCAGGCTCCTCCATGGGATCTTCCTCAAGAGAGGAAACCTTTACAGGAGCGACAGATCCACGAGCAGAAGATAAAAAAGAGTCCTCGTGAGGATTGTACTCACGATCGCCCCACAGATCGCGTATCGGTATATAAAACTCCAGCGATACGTAGACATCCAAAGAAAAGAATGGTGGATCGTAGCGACCCCAAGCCAACGTCACAATCACCTCTCCTACATAGACACAGCGTTTCGAGATCGCATCGACAAGCCAGCAATCAATACCTCCATGAAACCTCAACCTAACATACCCTAGGAAGCCTCATCGGGATGCGATGGTCAGACAAAGAACTAGTCAAAATTAGGCCAAAAACCCAGGAATTCGTGTACTTCTCCTTCTTCGCTGACGTCTTCAGAGAATCACATAAGCAAAATAGAATAGTAGAAAATATAGAAAAGATGTAAGACATTCTACATTCAGTACCTATTATGGCAGTAAAGAAACAAAACGGCACATGACATCCACATAACATTTTAGGAATAGTAACCAGCATTAAAAATAAATAATAAATAACTTAGCAATTCTAGGCAATTATAACATTAATGAGACAACAGTTCCAATCATGATATGAATTATATGTCAAATAATATATGTACTCACTATGCACATGTACATGACACCAAAATCTTACTCCATGGAGCTAAACACAAACATCGGAGAGAATGATCAAGAGACATGTCTATATCACGGTTGCCGAGGCCCTCAAGTGCTAAAATTCTCAATTTATCAACGTGCACATCATGGCATTGTACAAGACATTCTACACAGATCTTGATATAGGACAGTGTCTCAGTCCAGATCGTCGGTGTGTTTGCATCGGTCTGCCCCATGGACAGAAGAACTACTAACTGTCCATTGCGAGGTACCCGCACCCCGATGCCCCCAAGGTCAACCAATGACCTACACTTGTCTATTCGCACCCGCACATAGGTGTGATTCAACTCCTAGTCATAAAGCCTTTCAACATAGTCCAACAAACTTTCTCAATGCATGTTTCAATCATGCTCATCATGTTAGACTTCCTCAATGCATATGGTCTCAATGCACACACACACACACACACACACACACACACACATATATATATATATAGACATTCAATATCAGGATGACTTGTTCATAATTAAACGCAACATTAGGCTCAATCACTCATCAACAATCATAGATCCCATTTACGGACCCACATCAAGTGAATATCAAAGACTCAAGAGTAAATACATACTATTCAAGGTTGTTATCAAAGTTATGTCTCAATTCCATTATGTTTTTGCGTTAAACTCACTTAGAATATTTACTTTAAGTTCCTCTCAATCTCACCCACACTCATGTTCTTTCTTTATCCCAAGAACCATTCCAAGTTATGGGTTAAGGGTTTGTTCTTTATTCTCCTTCTTTATTCTCCCCATATTATGAAGTCCTAATTTAAGCATCTAATCATTCAATTTATTAAGTTCATCTTAGTACAAAGGCCTCATATTGAGTGCCCAAGGAGACCGTGAGCCTCCAAGGGACTGGAAAACCAACCATTTTTCATCACTCGAATCACATAACCATATCCCATTACACGACCTGAATTTCACGGTCGTGTCCCATTACACGGCCTAGATTACACGACCGTGACACATTACACGGCCTAGGCCATGTACTCCTCTAGAATTCTATAGAAAAATGCCTAAATGATTACGCGGTAGTGTGCCCTCACACGGCTTAGGCCGTGTAATCCTCTGGAAGTGCAGAAAATCACCAAACTCCATTCCATCCTTCAAACATTCCAAGATCCACTAACATACATCAAAATCATGATATTCAAACAATCAAAACATAACCAAAATCACTCAAACAAATGGGTACCTCCCATAAGTGGTTTCACCCCATCAACACAACAATAAGTTCCTCACTACCAAAATGGGTTGAAGAGAATAATCTTCCTCTTACTTTACGAGACAACCAAGAAAGCAAGCTCCTTGATGCCTCCAAGCAATTTCTTCCACCACCACCAAGAAAGCCCTAAGATTGTCAAACCCAAGAAATCCAAAATCAAGGCTTGAAGAGGGAGTCCTTGGTCACAATGGTGGCCAAGGGCCATGAAAATGATAAGAGAAAGGAAGAAAACCATGGACTTTACCTCAAAGTTTCAAGCTTTAGAGCTTGAAGAAAATGATAGAGATGGAGGAAATCAAAGGAAGACCATCAAAGTGATGAGAGGAATCAAAATCCTAGATTGGCTTAAGCAAATGAGCTTGAGCGGCCATCAATGGAGGTTTGGTAGTGTGGGTGGAGGAGAAAAGAGAGGAGAGGGCGTAAGAGAGATGAGAAAACGTGAGAGAGAAAAAGAGAGATGAAAGATGAGAGAGAAAATGATAAGTGAATGGGGGTTAGATGAAGAGATGACAATTTGTCACTTTCTTTCCCTTCATGGCCGTGTAAACCAAGAAGGAGGAGAGAGAATGTGATGTTGGGTAGGAAACTTCCTTGAGAAGCTTCGCACGCTTCTCGATAAAGTGAAGGGTGATGTTGTCACTTAGATGCTATCATAAAAGTAACCAGATAGAAATAATTTGTTAGAGTTATTATCCAGTGGACAAAAATTACAGTTAGCAGAAATAATATTTTATTGTCCCATAGATAATAAAATATACTACGATTTTTATTTATCAGAGAAAATCTCGAAAAACGAAAACCTCATAAACTGTGTTCGGTCTCGGATTTAGTAAGATTCCCCATCGACGCTTCTACAGTTCAAAGTTTTTCGGCCTCGGAGAAAATATTTTATTTTCTTAGCCCCGCTCAGTGTACACGTAAATTGAGAAATATATTAAAATAATCAACATTTTCAGAAAAATTCAAAAAAATTCATAAAATTCACAAATATTACAAAATGATAATTTTTCATAAAATAAGCAACTTTCAGGGTGTTACACATTTCTCCCCTCCTTTTTAAAATTTTGTCCCTAAAATTTGGTTTACCTAATATAAGAAGTCCTAAACAACTCACATATAAAAATAGGTGCAACCAAAACAAAATTTCACCAACACACTTACCTTTCCCTGAACCATAAACTGTGTTGTCTCCTTTCCTTGCAACCAGTAGACTCTCCCCGGAGTGGTAGGTCTAGCATCTTATTTTTCCCCCTTCCTGTGAAGACAACTCCTTGCAAAGTGGCCCGACTTGCCACAAGTAAAACATGCTACCTGATCAGCTACACAAGCTTTATCTCCATGATTTATGCCACACTTGTCACATCTTTGTCCATGGTCATCTGTCTGAATCTGCTTTCCCTTGTTCTTCTGATCTCTAGGCTGTGGAGCATTCCTTTTGGACCTATCATCAGTACTCTTCCGTTTATAGTAGTCTTGTGATCAATGCTCCTGTTGTGGCCTAAAACTAAGGAGTTCTACAACTCTGCACTTGTTGACTAAGGTAGGGTAATCCCAAATCACAAAAGGCTTCACTATCCTCTTCATACTATCTCTCAAGTCAGTTTCAAACTTCACACACTTCTAACTATCACTCGGGTTGTATCTAAGGTAAGATGAGAACCTGGAAAACTCCTCAAACCTCTCCACGTACTGTCCAACAGTCATGCTTCCTTGCTCCAGCTGCAAAAACTCCATCTCTCTATCCTCTTGTATGTTTTGCGAAAAGTATTTCTCCAAAAAGGCAATCTTAAATACCTCCCATGTAACTTGAGTTCCTGCCATTTCCTTCATTCTCCTCGCACTAGTCCAGCAGTGTTCAGCATCCCCCTTTAACATGTGTGTAGCAAAAGACATCTTCTGGTCCTTTGTCCATATCATCACTGCAAAAATCTTCTCCAACTCTATTATCCACTCCTCGGCCCTCGCCGGATCATACTTCCCTCAAAAGGATGGAGGACTAGCCTTCCGAAACTCTGAAAGATCATGAAAATCTTGGTTCCTTTCCACTTGTATCACTTGTTCTGGCTGAGGTTGCATTGGTTGTGTAGATTGTGTTTCCCCCATTCTTTCAAAGATCCTAGTAGTTGTAGCTACCTGCTCCCTCATCACATTAAAAATTGCAGTTGTTTGTTCTCGCATCACAGTGGCCATTGCCATCACGACCTCGGCCATACTGGACTTTCCCTAGATGAGTTCCTGGTTTCACAGGTTCTCCTTAGTGGTGTCATGATTTCTTGTACACATAGAATAATACATATTGAGTTGATCAGTCTCAATATCTTGTAACTGTGTAATAGTAGCTAATAATAATCCAACCTAAGGCAAGTTATGTAATTCTATTCAAACATCTCAAACAAGAGACAGAAATAATAACACACAATGGAACTCCTAAACATGCCTAAGCATAGTCAGTCCATACCTTAGCTCAACAGGATGAACTGTTCTGATACCATAATGTAACATTCCAAATTTAATAACAACGGTATAATTTGTATTATACCATAGAAATTAGAAACAGGCATGCTACTATTCACAACTAAGCATTTCTAACATAATAAAACATTATCATATATAGAAAATATGAGCTACGAATTGGAGATTATATAGATAACACTTGTATTTCTCATAAATACAACAAAATAAGTACAAAGCTTACAAACTAGTAAACTAAGCCCCTCAAGGCCATAAGATACATGCTTTCAAAAAGAAACTACAAAGATAAACTAAGCTAAGCTCTCTAAGCTCCTGCCTACACTTCACTTTCCATAAGTCTTCTTCCTTGGAATAATTATGGAAACACACATATGGGGTGAGAATTACATATTCTAGGTAGTTTCACAATGAAACATGCTATCATAATCATGCTATCACAACCATTGAGGGTGTTTTCAATGGTTGTTTATTACTTGTTCATGGTATAAGTTTGAGTTAGAAACTTGGAACTCTTCATTTGGACCTTTGATGCATAGAGTGAGAAAATTGGTATTTTGGATGAGTGATTTAGTTCATGGATCCAAATTTGGTGATTTGAGTTGGTGGGTGATGATTCCTTTATGTTAGTGAACTTGTTAGGGACTTAAAATCACCTAGAAACTACTTTGGAGTGATTGAAATTCGTGTGGTTCACCAATGGAACAGTGATTTGTGTTCTGCAAAATTTTCTACAGTAGGGTCACACCTAGGCACATGGTTTCCACGCCTAGGCATGGAGTAAAAATTTTTAGTCCAGGATCAGCTAGAGAGTGCCACTTCTAAGCGTGGGAAAGTCATGCCTAGGCATGAGTTCCAAAAATTTTCAAGAATTGTATTCTTGATGTTTTGGGTTTCCCTAAGTGTTGGGATGACTCATATATGCCTTTTTAAGTGTGTTGAGGCACTAATGAGGGCATTTCATGGAGGAGATTACCACCTTGCATATATGAAAAGTTGAGAAGCCTTAGGCATCCAAAGTGTGGGGGAATGCGATAAGGAAGTGTCTAGAATCTTGTTCAACGTGGGGTTGATTTTGAAATCACTTGTGAAGTGATGGTGTGTGGTATTAGATACCATTTTTCTAGTGTCATGAATCTTTCTACTTTGTATGATAACTTACCCTAGAATTTCATGATTATTAGTGTTGATCTCACCAAGTTAATGAGGACCTTGTGACACCTTTGCTTGTTTTTAAAGCTTGCTATTCCTATGTATTGTAACCTTAGATGGTGTGCACAACCATATGGCCTGAAAATAGGGGGAAGGAATCCACTTATTACTAAGTAGTATAAGGGCTATTGTGCCTATCCTACTCAATATATACAATGGAACTTGGTTCCAGGAATTTAGTACGTGTCATGTGTGTTCCAAAAATAAAACTTGTATAAGCATTGCACAATCATACCTTTAGGACATTTTCTAGGCATAACTATCTAGCATACTATGCATTGCATTGTTTAACAGTTGTATGTGCAGTTGTTTCGTTCATGTTGGTATAAAAATTGTGTTAACGATATTGTTTACGTTATGAATTTTACATAATGTGTATGTAAATATTCTTATAGTTATGATTTGAGGTTCTTTTTGCTATTGCAAATATACTTTGTTGTGTTTAGCAGTTTATTCGTTGTGAATGAATAACTACTGGTTTTGGTTTACTCATATTGAGGATTCTGTGAATTCTCACCCCGCTATGTTTCCATATAAATCCAGGTCAAGACCCTCCAAAGAGAAAGGGTAAGAAGAAGCAAAAGACTTAGTTTTACTTATTTTCTTTCTTTATGTATTAGCTTGTATTTATTTACTTTGCTTTTAGTTTGTAAAAGTTTATGTATTACTGTGTAGCATTTTAGCCAGTGATGTGTGTGTGTGTGTATATATATATATATAACCTTTTTTTTTATTCCTCGTGGCTCTCTATAATAACTACACAAGTTGTTATAGATTTATGTTTTATGCATAATTAGGAAGTGACATACTTGATACGATTTATCGTGAAATATTTTGGTTATTTTACGATAATTGTATTAGGTTGTTACATTATGGTATCAGAGTAGTTCATCTTGTTGAGCCGGGATACGGACTGATTATAGTTAGGCATTTTTAGGAATTCCTTTGTGTGTTGTGCATTCCTTTGTCTCTTGTATAAGATGTTTAATAGAACTGCATGACTTGCCTTTGGTATGACTGTTTATAGTTACTATTGTACGATTACATGATATTGCGACTGATCAACTCAATATGTATTATTTTGTGTGTATAGGAAACTATGACGTCTCCAAGATGAACCCGCGAGAATAGGAACTCAGCTAATGAAGGCCCAGACATGGTTGGAGCATTTATGGCAATGGTTAATGCAATGAAGGAGCAAACAGCTACTACTGCTGATGCTATGCAGGAGTAAACAGCCGCTACTGCTACGGCTATCAGAGAGCAAACAACTGCAACTACCAGGATGTTTGAGAGGATGGGCATGACTCAGCATCAACAGCCTGCACCACCACTAAATCAACCGAGGCAACCGAACCGAGAGGTCGTTGGGATAAATCATAACTTCCAAGACCTTTCAAAGTTCAGGAAATCTAATCCATCTTCTTTCAAGAGGGAGTACGACCTAGTCAGAATGGAGGGTTGGCTCAAGGAGATGGAGAAGATTTTTAATATCATGGCTTGCTTGGATGAGCAAAGGGTGCTTTTTTCTTCTTATATGCTAGTGGGAGAAGTAGAGGATTGGTGAATGGACATCAAGGGATCTTTTGAGGTATCAGGAACTCTTGCTATGTGGGAGATCTTCAAGAATTCTTTTCTAGGGAAGTTCTTTCCACAAAATCTGTAGAATGCAAAGGAGATGGAATTTCTTAGGTCGGAGCAGGGAGACATGTTTGTTGGTCAGTATATGGCCAAATTCAATGAGTTCTCAAAATTCTCATCTTGCATCAAGCTTAACCCAAATGAGTCTTGGAAGTGTGTTAAGTTTGAGGAAGAATTGAGAGAGGACATCCAGAAAGCCATCCAACCATTTGAGATTCGAAACTTTGCAACCTTGGTGAATAAATGTCAAATAATAGAAGGACATGACGGGAAGTCTTCAATGGAGCCGAAGTCATAAAGCTTTCAGAAAAGGAAGCGAGGTGATAAAAAGTTCAAGAAGGGAGCCTTTAAGCCTAACTTTCCTCAAGAAAAAGTAAGCAAGTTCAAAAGGAGTTTGCGAGACCAAAGTGTTCCAAGTATGGGAAACAACACAGAGATTGGCCTTGCTCAATGTGCTTTGTGTGTAGGCAGCCTGGGCATTTTACTAAGAAGTGTCCGCAGAGGAAGGAAGTTATGCCTACTAAGAGACCACAAGCCAAATGGAGAGTTTACTCTCTAGGTGGTGAAGCGGTGACTTAGTCTTCTGAATTTATCCAAGGTAAATGCATAATTCAAAATCACCTTTTAACTGTGTTATATTATTCAGGAGCATCTTTCTCCTTTGTTTCTAATGATTGTGTGAATATATCATATTTACCTGTGTCTGAACTTTCATATGACTCATCTGTATCTACTCCCATCGGTATACCAGTTACAACATCCAAAGTGTGTCTAATTGTTGGTAAAGGAAGAAGATAGGATTTTCCTTGTAAACCTTATCTGTTTGCATCTTGTAGATATTGATATTATTCTTGGCATAGGTTGGTTGTCTGCTAACCATGTAGTGTTGAATTATTCAGATAAATCCTTATTTTTCTTATCAGATATTCCTACCAGAGTTGTTCCATCGGAGTCAGTGTATCTCAATGCGAATTAGGTTAATCTCTGTTTAGAGGAGGGAGTTTTAGGATATGTTCTCTTGTTTTCCCTAAGTGCTGAGGTTGAGCAAAACTTAGGTGATATATCTGTGGTGACTGAATATCCTGAAGTACTCTCGAGTGATATAGTGGAGTTGCCACCCGAGTGAGAAATAGAGTTTTCTATAGACTTAGTGTCTGGGACGGGACCTATCTCTATAGCACCCTATAGGATGACACCACTAGAGTTTGCTGAACTTAAGAAGCAAATCGAGGATTTGTTGGATAAACAATTCATTAAGTCAAGTGTTTCTCCGTGGGGAGCACCTATGTTACTAGTGATGAAAAATGACGGTACCATGAAGCTCTGTGTAGATTACAGACATTTGAACAAGGTAACCATCAAGAACAAGTATTTGTTGCCTATGATAGATGATCTTATGGATCAACTGAGAGGAGCTTCAATTTTCTCAAAGATTGATCTTAGGTTTGGATATCACCAAATAAGGGTTAGGGAAGATGATATCCTTAAAACCACTTTCAGGACTAGGTATGGGCATTATGAGTACCTCATGATGTCCTTTGGGTTGACGAATGAACTAGCAATATTCATGGATTACATGGATAGGATCTTTAGACCCTATCTAGATCAGTTTATTATGGTTTTTATTCATAATATCCTAATGTATTCCAAGACAATGGAGGACCATGAGCAGCATCTTAAGGTAGTTTTGGAAACCCTTAAGGAAACAAAATTTTTTGTTAAGCTATCAAAGTATGAGTTCTGGCTTGAGCAGGTACAGTTTCTATGCCATGTGATTTCTCAGGGTGAGATTTCAGTGGACCCGAGTAAAGTTGATACAGCATTACAGTGGGAGAGGCCCACCACAGTGACCGAGATCAAGAGCTTCATAGCCTGTCGAGGTACTATAGGAGGTTTATAAAGGGACTTTCTCAGTTAGCACTACCCTTGACTAGATTAACTAGGAAAGGTAGTACTTTTGAGTGGACTTAGGATTATGAGAACAATTTCCAAAAGTTAAAATTGAGGTTTACTACTACATCGGTGTTGGTAATTTTGGATCCTTTGGAGAACTTTGAGGTGTACTGTGATGCTTCAAAGATGGGTTTGGGATATGTTTTGATGCAACATAGGACAGTAGTTGTCTATGTATCGAGGCAGTTGAGGCTACATGAGGAGAACTACCCTACTCATGATCTGGAGTTAGCTACAGTAATGTTTGCCTTAAAAGTTTGGAGACATTACTTATATGGAGTCCAATTTGTGGTATGATAACTCCATGATATGTAGTTATTTATGCCCTATATCTGTGCTTTATAGATTGCTCAGTCCTTGTTCTTATGCATATTTGGAAGATTTGAAGCTTATATTTGTCAAATTCTATTTTGATATCTTCCTATATGAATTAGTGTAAATCTTGTATATTATTCAAGTGATTAAGTAGAATTACAACTTTTATTAATTTGGTGATTTCTCTATTGTAGGAAGGGTTTCAAGCAAGTGGATTTGTGGAAGACTTGGACCAAAATTAGAAGAGAAAGCCAAAAAGTGCAATTCAGTAGCTCATACCGCGGTGCAGGCATGTCAATGTCGCGGCATGGTGCATTCCCTTGCTTAAGAACAGAGACCCGTGGCTAGCACACTACGGTGCAAAGGAGTTGATGCCGCAGTGTTGGTGACCAAATTTGACGCGTGCCTCGACGTAGGTATGGAATGTTGCGGTGTGACTCTATTTTTCACAACCTATAAATACTATTTCATCATATTTCAGAAGAGAGTTTTGACATTTTTAGAGAGTAGCGGTAAGGGTTTGAGCATGAGATTGAAAGGAAGCAGAAGTAGCCTAGTTGGGAGGCCATCTTCATCTTGGAGGAAGATTAAATCATCAAGGATCATCATTATTGAGCTTCTCTCTTCTATTTCTTCTACTTTCTCTTTTCCATTATCATGAACATAATGTATATGCAGATATTTTCGTGTTTCATGGTTAGCTAAGCTGTGTATAGGGTTTTCTTTGGATCCTCCTATGGATATTGAATGATTTTGTAATCCTTTGATTTTATATAGATGATTTGGTTTTGTTCAATCGTATAAATCTTAAGGCTTTTGATTGTTCGATTAGCCTTTAAGCGATTTATTGAAATCTAATGAACCTAGATATAGGAATTTAGATTTGAGATCATATGTATGGTTGATATATGTTTAATTTCATTCTAAAAGTGGGATGAGTTGATTAGCTAATGAGATAGAAATATACCTCTTGGCTATGCATAGTAATTGTGAGAATAGATCTTAATGAGTGGATTTTGCACTAGTTCTCATGGAAACATAGTGAATTAGGTAAACGAAACATGGTTGATTGACCTAGACTTAGGCTGTTAACTAATTTAGTTTCTCAAGCTAACCTAATCCTTTTATTTATGTTGCTTAAAAGGATTGCTTGTTATCAATTGAAGTAGGAGGTGAAAAAGAATTTCCTATTCTCTAATCATTCATTTGAATTCTCTAGTTACTGCATTTAAGTCTTTTGATTAACTTAAACACTCTTTTTATAATTTTAATATTTTTGAATAGAATTAAGTAAGTTATTAGTCAATAATTTGCATTAAGAGTAGCCTTATTCCTCGTGGGAGTGATATCCTACTTTTCACTATATTATTTGTTTGACTCGTTCACTTGCAGTAAGCAAAAGCAATCAACAAGTTTTTGGCGTCGTTGCCAGGGAGTATGACTTATTTCTGATTTTCTAATATTGATAACGACCTTAATTAGTTCTACGTCAAGTTACTTTTTGTTCATATTAATTTAAGTTTCTATTTTGTTATTGTTTGATATAGGTACTAGTAAGATGGCAGATGAGTATAATCACACGCGGCCTTTGAGGGAGTTTGTAACTCCTCAAATGGATAACTTGCAGTCTAGCATTCGATGACCGGCCATCCATGCAAATAGTTTTGAGATCAAATCGACCATAATCCATATGATACAAACTTTAGTGAAATTTGGCGGTTTGTCCAGTGAAGACCCCAACGCTCATCTATCCTGGAGATTTGCGACAGCTTTAGGCATAATTGAGTTTCTGAAGATGCCATTCGGCTAAGGCTCTTTCCCTTCTCCCTCAGAGATAGAGCCAAGAGTTGGTTACAATCTCTAACTACGAGGTCAATAACAACTTGGTCTGATGTTTGTAACAAATTTCTAAACAAATATTTTCCACCGGCCAAGACTACCGAGATGGTGAATAATATTACATCATTCACCCAAACTGAATCTGAATCCTTGTACGAAGCTTGGGAGAGGTACAAGGATCTGCTCCAAAGGTGTCCACATCATGCTATCCCACTGTGGCATGAAGTTTATTCGTTTCACAAAGGCTTGTTACCACAACATCGCCCTATAGTGGATGCAGCAGCTGGAGGCTCTTTATTGAGCAAATCATTTGATGAAGCCTTTCAACTATTAGAGGAATTGATAGCCAACAGCTACCAATGGCCCTCTACAAGAAACACTCCAAGGAAATTGGTTGGAGTGCATGAAATTGATGTTATAACATCGCTGTCAGATCAAGTGGCAATAACAGCAAATAAACTGGACAGTATAGGGCAAAGCCCTCATTAGAGCCCATTTGTTCTCTGTGACAAGTGTGGTGACAACCACTCAAGCGATAGATGCCTTTCCATTTCCAAAAGTGCATAGTATGTTGGGAACTATCACCCATAATAGAACAACCCATACTCAAACCAGTATAACCCAGGATGGAGGAACCTTCCTAACTTTTCATGGAGGGACAACCAAGGAGCTTCATCCTTAACACTTGGAAATGATAGACCTAAATATCCTCCACGTTACTCCTCTCAACCCAGGCAGCCTCTGCAAGATAAGAAACTATCTCTAGAAGATATGTTCATGTAGTTCATGGTTAAGACTGATTCCTATATGACAAACACTGATGCTCAGTTGGCTAAGCATGATGTAATGTTTCAAAGCCAAACTGCTTCAATGAGAGCATTGGAGATACAGGTAGGGCAGTTGGCAAGTGGCATCAATAATAGGCCTCTAAGAACCTTCCCAAGTGACACTATCAATAATCCAAAGGGTGCCTCCAATGAGCATTGCAAAGCCATCTCACTAAGAAGTAGGAAGGACATAGAAGGGAATACAAAGACAAAGCTGTTGGAGGAAGAACTTGAGGTGAAAAAGAATAAAGAGGTTGTTAATGAGGAGGTTGTTAGCAAGAAGGAGGAAGTTGTCACTGAGAAGGTAGTGGACAAGAAGAAAGAGGTCATAACTTATACACACCCTCTACCTTTCCCCAACCGACCAATTAAGAAAAAGCTTGAGCACTAATTCTAGAAATTCTTAGAAGTGTTCAAGAAGCTGCATATTAACATCCCATTTGTAGAAGCCTTGGAACAAATGCCTGGTTACGTGAAGTTCATGAAGTATATTTTATCAAAGAAGCATAAGTTAGGTGAGTTTGAAACAGTGGCATTGTCAGAGGAATACAGTGTTATTCTGCAACAGAAATTGCCTCCAAAATTGAAGGATCCTAGAAGCTTCACCATCTTGTGTGCTATTGGGGATCAATTCTTCAGGCAGGCTCTATGTGACATGGGGGCTAACATTAATCTCATGCCCCTGTCCATTTTCCATAGGTTAGGATTGGGGGAATTCAAGCCCATATCAGTGACCTTTCAACTAGTTAATCGCTCTTATATATATCTAAAGGGAATAATTGAGGATGTCTTAGTTAAAGTGGACAAGTTTATCTTCCCTGCAGATTTCGTCATACTTGATATAGAGGAAGATAGCAAAGTCCCTTTGATTTTAGGCCGACCATTCATGGCAACCGGAAGAACTCTCATAGATGTGGAAAAAAAGGGAGCTCACCATAAAGGTGCACAATCAAGAGGTTACTTTTAAAATTTTTAAATCTATGAAGTATCCTCAAGATCTAGGAGAATGTTATTCAGTGAGTATAATTAATGGGATGACATCTATGGCATGTTATACAAATGCCCCTAGTGCCTCTAATGAAGCCCTTTTTATCTCTGCACGTGATGGGAAAGATGAGGAGTTCGATCAGCTGAATTTAAATAGGGTGGTTAAGTTATGCAACCCTCCCATTGTGGAAGCTCCAAAAATGGAGTTAAAACCCCTGCCATGGTAAGTACACATTATTCATTTTGATGAAGAGGAGGAAGACCATCCTCCCATAAGCAACTGCATATGGAACTACAGATAAAGTCTTACTGGGACTATAAATTAAGCCCTTCTTGGGAGGGAACCCAAGTTCTTTAGTTTAAGTCTTAAATATATTAATACCTTGAATTTTAGGTTTTATTATATTTTGTAGTACAAACTTTAAATTGACCTTTTGAGCAAGTTTTACAGGTGATGGAGGCCAGAATGCTGTAAAAACAGAAGCAGAATGGACTTTTCTGTAGAATTATGTAGATAGACCTCTCATGCCGCGGCGTGAGACTTGTTGCGCCGCGGCATGTTGAGCATTCTTGGTATATCAGGCCAAAATCTAGAGAGCAGAGAGCCACGATGCAACAATGATAAATGCTGAGGCGTACCTTTTTTTCAAAAATAAAATAAATAATAAATAAATGAATAGTAAATAGTAATAATTTAAATTTTAATTCAGATGGGAACTAATGCGTGTCACGGCGTGTGTATGTGAACGTCGTGGCGCACTTAGGCAGTTAGGGTTAGGTGCCGCGACATTTACTCTCAGTCCCCTCTACTTTTCTCTGTTTTCTCTGTTTTCTCTGCACTTCTCTCTCTCGTTCTTGCTTTTTTCATCTCATAATCCCCCTCCCAGCCTTGCTCCTTCTCTGTTTTAAGGTATGTCTTATTTTTCCTTTTTAATTCTTATTTTGTTTTGTTTGTTTTGTTTTAGTTTCTTGTTATTTTAAGTTTTTGTGAAGAATTTGGGTAGATAGGTTAGGTGTTTTTATGTTTTTTGTTTGTATCCTATTAAGAATTTTGTCTGGAAGGCATGATTATTGGTTTGCCCTGAGTTGCCTATGTTTTCTAGGCTCTGTTCATCCATGCGCCGCGGCGTTACTCATGAATGTCGCAATGTTTGTTATTTGTTGCGGCGTTACTTATGAATGCCGCGATGTTGGTTTGAATATCATGGCGTTGATCATGAATGTCGTGACGTGTGATGAACTTGTTTGAATGCCGCGGCGCTGGTATGAATGCCATGACGTAAGACCCCAGTTTGTCCAAAATTGCTCTATTTTAAATGTGTTTGATACTTTTGAATGCGCAATTCTGACATTTTGAATATTTGCATATTCAGGAACACTATATCTCTTGCATCATGGCTCATAAATGCCAATAAGGATCCACAAGCTAGCGTAACAGGGTGCCATCTCCCCCTCTAAAGTTTGATCAAAGGAAATTTGTATTAGCAGCTGTCGCTCAAAAATATGCGACACTGGTTACCAAACCAGTCATAGTAGAGTGGGAGTGTTCCTTTAAAGAGACCATCCACCATGATATTGAGAGGAGCATCCACCAGCTTGGATGGAGAGATTTTGCTAAACACCCTGATGTGGCAGCACTTTCCTTGGTTCGCAAGTTTTACGCAAACGTAGCTTTTGCCGATCTGGAGACCACTACAGTCATGGTGCGAGGACGCCAGGTCTCCTATTTTATGGAGGTCATCAGAGCCGCGATGAAATTGCCACCTCCTCTGCTGATATGTGAATACACAGAATTCCTCCGCTGGGAGCCAAAGGAGGGCATTAATCTAAATTTGGTCACTGTTAGGATCTACACTGCTAAGGCACAACTTGTGCTATAGACCATGAGTATTCAGGCAAACAGGGCACGCTTCTTCCCCCGAGCTTGTTTGACACCAGAGGCTAAGGCCCAGTATTATTTCATATCCACTAGGATCCTCCCGTCAAACAACTTATTTGAGGTGACCCATGAATAGGCGATTCTGATATATGCTATTGTCAAGCACCACTTCATTGATGTTGCCCGTCTTATCAAGGATTAGCTTAAGAGATCTGTGAGGGAGTCCACGAGCCTCTTCTTCCCTTCACTCATTCATACACTTTGCCGGAGGCAGTCTATACAGATGGGGCTACATGAGGAGACCACTAATGTGAAACAACCTCTTAATGATTATTTCATTGAGAGGTTGAGAACAACTCTAGCACCGACACCAAACAGACAAAGGCAGGCTCATGTAGAGCCTAAGGCAACCCCTTCAGATGCCACAGCATGGTGCGCCCACATGGATGCTCAAGTGGCCTATATGACATCCTTGCTGACTTACACCATTCAGACTCAGCGATGGATGGCGGAGCACCTACAACTTCCTATGGAGGAATTTCCTATCCCACACTTCCTGCCCGAGGCTGTCGCTGACCCTCCCCAACCGCAACAGGCTCCTGAGGCGGTAGTTGGAGAGGATGGTGAGGACGCAGCTGCTGATGCTGAGGTAAATCAAGCGGATGATGAGGATACTACTGATGACTAGCCTTGCTGCATTCAAGGCATTTTCTTTCATTGTATTTCCTTATTATATTACTGTTAGTTATTTTTTAATAGTAAAGACACTGTTCCCTCAAGTTTGGGGGTGTCTTTGACTTTATATTTTGATTCCATATATGGTAGTATTGTTATTATATTTTTGTACTGTTATGTTAGTATCATATGCATGTGTTATTTATGATTATATATTTTTTTGTGATTATTATTATACATTTTGATATTGGCTATTACTGTTAGTTAATTATGAGAAAATTCCATGGAAATCCCATTCAAGATACAATTGTCGTTCCCTATCACATCAAGAGTTGCAATGTTTTATATGCATGATTGTAAATGTTGAAAATTTTTTATTTATATCATGTTACCAATAGCTAGTGTGAAATGGTTGCCCAATGATAGATATGGATGCAATTTGACCTAAATTTTTCTGTCAATACGCGATCTTTGAAGCATGCTGAACAGTCTAGTCACTTTTCAATGCATGATTTTGATCCCACTAGTATGCTGGTGTAACTTTGAAAAGGATATGAATGCTTTTCTAGAGAATGTTTATGGATTGTACATGTGTAGACTTCTACTATCTTTGAAATTATCTTGCAACTCTCTTGAGGCGAAATCCTGGATTATGCATGATTGAGGAAATGATTAGAGCATTGTTTGGACCGATTGTGCCTTTCAAGCTTACCTGATGTAATTATATCCGTAGGTCCCCTTTTGAAGATTTAAAAAATGTTTGGCCTTATATGTTTTTTATCACCCTCATATTCTTTACCTTGTTAACCATTCTAATGCATGTGAAAGCATTGCATTTTCTTCCTACCATCATTGTTTGTTGAGTACATAATATATTATTTCTTGAAGTAAGTCCAGTGATTAGGGTTATACTACATGTCAATATAAAATGAGCTTGAAGGAACCATATGCTATAAAAGAAAAAGCATTGTCTTCTCTTTAAAAAAATGGAAAAAAATTGAGAAAAGAGACAAGCAAAGCAAATGAATGAAATAAGAAAATCAAATACAAAAAGCGTTGAATGGTTCTAGAGAGTTCTAATCTTTCACTTTGGAATACCCTATTAGTTTCACTTAGTAACTCAAGTCTTGAAATAGCAGGTTTATGTTTCTCAATATTTTTATTAAATCTTTTCCCTATTTTTCTTTTACCCATACCCATTGGCCTTACATTACAAGCTATTGAAGTCCCTTTTGATCCTCAATTGTGTCTGATTTACATTAGTGGAGAGAGAGTTTAAAGATAATCTTATGGATTATTTGAATTCTATGCATGTATGTTTATAAACTTATCTGGATGAGTGTAAGTTGAATAGCAGAAGTTTAGCTTGCTTAGTTGTGGGAAATGTGTTTTGCATGAAATGTGGTTTTGATTGATTAGCATAATAAGGATTATGTATGTGTGAAACTAATTGTGAGACATGTGCATTCTTTGAGGGCTTAGACAGTTATAATACACTAGTTGTGATTTTCGTGAATTGGAATTCATGATAAATGTTGAATGTCTGATGAAACATGTGTCGTTAAGCAAGTACTTAATCATAATTTGTTTTGATCAAGGACTAGCAAAAACCTAGATTTACGGGTGTGATAACTCCATGATATGTAGTTATCTGTGCTTTATAGATTGCTCAGTCCTTGTTCTTATACATATTTGGAATACTTGAAGCTTATATTTGTCAAATTCTATTTTGATATTTTCCTATATGAATTGGTGTAAATCTTGTATATTATTCAAGTGATTAAGTGGAATTGTAACTTTTATTAATTTGGTGATTTCTCTATTGTAAGAAGGGTTCCAAGCAAGTGGATTTATGGAAGACTTGGACCAAAATTGGAAGAGAAAGCCAAAAGTGCAATTCAGCAGCTCATGCCACGGTGCAAGCATGTCATTGTCGCGGCATGGTGCATTCTTCTGCTTCAAAACAAAGACTCGTGGCTAGCGCGCTGTGGTGCAAAGGAGTTGATGCCACAGTGTTGGTGACCTAATTTGATGCGCACGCGCGACGTCACGTGACTCTATTTTTCTCAACCTATAAATACTGTTTCATCAGATTTCCTGAGAGAGTTTTAGCATTTTTAGAGAGCAGCGGCTAGGGTTAGAGCGTGAGACTGAAAGGAAGCAGAAGTAGCCAAGTTTAGAGGCCATCTTCATCTTGAAGGAGGATTAAAGCATCAAGGATCATCATTATTAAGTTTCTCTCTTCCATTTCTTCTACTTTCTCTTTTCCATTATCATGCACATGATGTATATGCATATATTTTCGTGTTTCATGGCTAGCTAAGTTGTGTATAGGGTTTTCTTTGGATCCTCCTATGGATATTGAATGATTTTGTAATCCTTTGAGTTTATATAGAGGATTTGATTTTGTTCAATCATATAAATCTTAATGTTCTTGATTGTTTGATCAGCTTTTAAGTGATTTGTTGAAATCTAATGAACCTTGACATAGCAATTTGGATTTGAGATCATATGTATGGTTGATGCATGTTTAATTTCATTCTAATGGTGGGATGAGTTGATTAGCTAATGGGATAAAAATAAACCTCTTGGCCATGCATAGCAATTGTTGAGAATAGATCTTAATGAGTGGATTTTGAACTAGTTCTCATGGAAACACGGTGAATTAGGTAAATGAAACATGGTTGATTGACCTAGACATAGGTTATTAACTAAGTTAGTTTCTCAAGCTAACCTAATCATTTCATTTATGTTGCTTAAAAGGATTGCTTGTTATCAATTGAAGTAGGAGGTGAAAAAGAATTCTCTATTCTCTCATCATTAGCTTGAATTCTCTAGTTACTACAATTAAGTCTTTTAAATAACTTAAACACTCTTTTCCTAATTTTAATGTTGTTGAATAGAATTAAGTAAGTTATTGGCCAATAATTTGCATTAGGAGTAGCCCTATTCCTCGTGGGAGTGATATCCTACTTTTCACTATATTACTTGTTTGACTTATGCACTTGTGGTAAACAAAAGCAATCAACAAGGTATTTAACGATCATAAGAGTTTGAAGTACTTATTTGATCAAAAAGAGTTGAACATGAGACAACGGAGATGGATGGAGTTTTTGAAAGACTACGACTTTGAGTTAAAGTGTCATCTAGGTAAGGTTAATGTGGTGGCTGATGCACTAAATAGGAAATCCCTAAACGTGCCCCAGATGATGATCTAGGAGAGAGAACTTCTTGAGAGTTTTAAGGACATGAGTTTTTTTGTAACTATGTTACCACATAGTCTCAAAGTAAGTCGAGTGGACATAGTGCATGACTTTAGGACTCATATCTTAGAAGCTCAAAAGGAAGATGAGACTCTTAGAGATATAAGTGAGCAGATTTTTTTAGGGAATCCTAAAGAGTTTGATATGGAGGATGATTAAGTTTAGAGGTAGACTTCGCATTCCAGGTGAATTCAGAATCAAGGAAAGAATCTTTGAAGAAGTTCACTATAGTCAGTATACTATCCATCCTGGGGCCACTAAGATGTATCAAGACTTGAAGAAGATGTTTTGGTGATCTGGAATGAAGAGGGACATAGTCAAGTTTATGTCTAGGTGCCTAACTAGTTAGAAGGTCAACATAGAACACCAAAAATCCTCAGGACCTCTTCAATCTTTAGGAATCCCTGAGTGAAAATAGGATAACATCACAATAGATTTTGTGACAAGGTTACCCAAGACTCAGCTAGGATTTGATGCGATTTGGGTTATAGTGGATAGACTAACCAAGTCTGCCTATTTTATACCTATTAGAGCTAGCTGCTCCATGGATAGACTAGCCCAGTTATACCTTTCGAAGATAGATTGCACAGTATTCCCCTTAGTTTAGTTTCAGATAGAGACCCTAGATTCATATCTAGATTTTGGGGAACCTTGCAGAAAGCTTTTGGGACAAAGCTTAGTTTGAGTACAACATATCATCCACAGACAGATGGTCAATCGGAAAGGACTATCCAAACCCTTAAGGATATACTTAGAGCTTGTGTGCTAGAGCAGAATGGTTGTTGGGATAGGTTCTTACCCTTCATGGAGTTTACCTACAATAACAGTTATCATACCTGCATAGGCATGACACCGTATGAAGTGCTTTGCGGTAGAAAGTGTAGGTCCCCTTTGTGTTGGTATGAGGTTGGAGAGAGAACCATCCTAGGACCTGATTTAGTACAGTAGGCCACGGATCAGATTAAGATGATCAGGGATAGGTTGGTTATGACTCAAAGTAGGCAAAAGAGCTTTGCTGATAAGAGAAGAAGACCTTTAGAGTTCAATGAGGGAGATCATGTTTTCTTGAGAGTCACTCCTATAACAGGAATTGGTAGAGCATTGAGAACACAAAAGTTAAATCCTCTTTCCATTGGTCCCTACCAAATCCTAAAAAGAGTTAGACATGTAGCCTACAAAATTGCCCTTCCTCCTAGCTTGTCTAATCTTCACAATGTCTTCCATGAGTCACAACTTAAGAAGTACAATTCAAATCATTCACATGTCATAAGAAATGAATTTGTATAGTTAAGAGATGATTTGTCTTATGTTATGCAACCAACAAGGATCATGGACAGAAGGGTCAAATAGCTTAGAGGTAAGTAGATTCCTATGTTGAAGGTGTTTGGGGATGGTGCTGGCTTTAAGGAGGCGACTTGGGAGTTGGAGTCTCATATGCAACAAGACTACCCACAATTATTTATATGAGGTAAGCAAATTTGGGGACAAAATTTTAAAAAGGAGAGGAGAAATGCAACATCCTCTAAAATATGTTAGACTTGTAAATAGTTACAGAGGTAGCTTAATACTTTCTTGACATGCCTATATAAATTTGTGACAATCTGAGTTAGTTTAGACACTTTGCTGCAACTCGGAAGATGAAAAGTAGGTTAAAATGAACTATATATTAGCTTAAATGGCTTAGCTAATGGAAATAAATATGGATAATTTGTTTCTTGGTCACAAATGTGTGAACTATGATATAGTTAAATTTTGAGAATAATCAGAGTTAGTTTGGTATTTTTAAGGTTACTGGTTATGTGTTTTAATGTCGGATTGACTAATCACAAATATGAAAAAATAAGGTATTAGTGAAACAAGATTTTTGATGAATCCTAGGATTTATTTTAAACTTGTTAGAAGTTAGGAAACTTGATTTGGAGAAATCTAAGTGTTCTTAGCAGATATAGTTGATACAGCTAAATATCTAAGTGCTTATGAGTCACTCACGTATGCTGCCACCTTTGTTGACTTTTATCATTGATATTTTTCTTCATTTTCCTTGTTTTTCACTCACTTCTCTCATGGTTTGGAACTACAACAACAGCTGCAAGAACACAAGAGAAAGAGGAGGAAAAACACAAGAAGAAATAGGAGGAAAAGAAGAGGAAAATCAAGGGCAAATCCAACGCTTAGACTCCATCTTTGCCGCACAAAAGGTAGGGGGTTTGAGTCCAATTAGTTTCTTTTCCTCATCTCCATCTTTTATGCTTAGTTGAGGTATAATAGGTCAAAATGGGATTTTGAGGTGTTTTGAGTGTTTTCTTGCTTGAATGTTTTCAATGGTTATTTTTGACTTGTTCATGGTATGAGTTTGAGTTAAAAACTTAAAACTCTTCATTTGGACCTTTGATGCACAAAGTGAAAAAATTGGTATTTTGGATGAGTGATTTAGTTCATGGATCCAAATTTGGTGGTTTGAGTTGGTGGTTGATGATTCCTTTATGTTAGCGAACTTGTTAGGGACTTAAAATCACCTAGAAACTGCTTTGGAGTGATTGAAATTTGTGTGGTTCACCAATGGAATAGTGATTCGTGTTTTGAAAAATTTTCTACAGTAGGGTCACGCCGAGGCGCAGGGTTTCTATGCTTAGGTGTGGACTAAAAATTTTTAGTACAGAATTAGCCAGAGAGTGCCACACCTAGGCATGGGAATTTCATGCCTAGGCATGAGATAAGGCACTAGCTACGCCTAGGTGTGGGAAAGTCATGCCTAGGCATAAGTTTCAGAATTTTTTAAGAATTGTATTCTTGATGTTTTGGGGTTCCCTAAGTATTGGGATCACTCATATATGTCTTTTTAAGTATGTTGAGGCACTTGTGAATGGTTATGTCATGAAGCATATCAAATGAAGTTTCTTTTATGATAACAAAGTCAAGATGAAGACCAAGTTCAAGAGAGGTATATTTGGTATAGGTTGTAAGACTTAGAATCTAAATGTAAAATGCTCTCAATATATCTCAACTATCTCAAAATCATTCTTGAAAGATCTTTATAAATCAACTTGAAGTTGAAAGTTCATATTTTAAAGAAATGTTGATCTTAATCTTGGAATTTGGTACTCCAGTTTAAATCTTATCAAATTCAAGTATTTTCTAATATAGAAATGGCCATCAAGCTTAATTGGGCTTGAAAAATGTGTTTAAGGACGATTGTAATCGATTACAAGACTGTTGTAATCGATTACAAGTCAAATAGAAGCCTTGTAATCGATTACATTGATGTTGTAATCGATTACAAGTCTAGTAAAGGCCATGTTATCGATTACATGAGAGTTGTAATCAATTATATCCTACCTAGAAAGCCAAGAACACGTTCTAAGAGCCATGTAATCGATTACAACAGGCTTGACAATAGCCAACGACTATTTTCTTGACATTTAATGCTGCCATTAAATGTACCCAATGGCTCCTTTGATAAAAAAAAAACTAAATAAATGTCTTGGGTGTTGGGAATTGTGGATACATCACACAGCAAAAAATAGAATTCCTACCAAGGACTTATGCAAAAAAGCCATAATCCGAGTTTTAAATTTGTTTACCTCTTGAAGCATGATCAAACGAAGTGACATGAATCACCAACACCATAACAGCGATGATGTCTTTGTAGTATCCACATAGTGCTAGCTGCGAAGAGAAGAGAACAAACCTGTCACTCTCTCACTCACTTTTTCTGTTGGTGCAGCTAGGGTTCTGTAATGCATGTCATAGCAGCCCCCGTAGCAGTACTATTTATAATAGTGACTGCCTTAAGTGAGTGTGAGTAGCAGCAAGGTAAGTTGTGTAATCCTAGACTCATCTGTTATGAGTATAGCCCACATTTGAAACTGAGTCCAACTTGGATCTATTGCTCCAATTTTAGTCTACTCTATATGTGTGACCCTACAGGTTCTCATTACATTGGTAGTAATATTAAAATCTCATTTTAATATTATAAGCAGTGAGCGGTATCTAGCAACACATTGTTGCTACCCAAGTAATGAAAATGTCAGTGATTTGACATAACCTTTTTGTAACCAATGTTTCCATGTAATTTAGTCCATTTGTCAAGATATCTAGATTGAACACATGACATAGAATGCGTCACCCTTGTATAGTCTATTCCTTCGTTTCCTCGTACTTGAGTAGACCTTGCAACAACAAATAAAATCAATATCTCATATTGACTCATTTGAGCATGGCCATGCATTTCACAGTCTCACTCAATCAGGGGGCCCGAAGATATCGCTCCTGTTATGTAGGAGTGACAAATCCCATCTAGGTTACTCATATCCATCTGCATGATTCGTGGTATGTCCAATAACTGAATTTATAATCAGCTTGTTTTAGATGATGTTTGATGGCATTTTCAACACGCAACTCCTAATGTAGGAATCGTAGTGATTTCAGGTCAAACGACCACAGACACCATTGTCACTATGAGAATCGCTTATGATACTCACGTAATGATCCATGTAGCGTTCTCATGGTGGGTCAGTATAGTACATCATTACTCTAACATGTACCCATGTGAAGACTTAATATCTCATATCCATGACCTGTGAGATGTGGTCAACAGTCTACGCACATACTAGTCTCAATGCATTATTGTTGTCCTAATTAACAATAATACTTGACTAGGGACATTTAAGAATAGTGTTCTAATTTTATCCAATAGGATCTCACGATTAGGTCAACCACTTGATGTCCTATGGCATCAAACTTACTATTCTAAGGACTTTATTATGTTTATTAAAAAGAACACAATAAATGAAATGCCTCATATATTAAAAATAGTATAATAGAATGTATGTAAATACAGATAAATGTATCAGCCTCTAGGGCATAGACCAATAATCTCCCACTTGCACTAGAGCCAATCAGGCCTATGTCTAATGCCTAAAGACCTAGTGTGACCCTCATGCTTCTGTTTTGCAAGAGGCTTCGTCAGTGGATCAGCAATGTTATCATCTGTTGGTACTCTGCATATTTCACATCTCCTCTATCGATGATCTCTCGATTGAGATAGAAGCGCCTAAGTATATGTTTGGACCGCTGGTGAGATCTAGGTTCCTTAGCTTGTGCAATGGCTCCCTTATTATCACAATAGAGGTCCACTAGGTCCACAATGCTAGGAATAGAGCCAAGTTTAGTAATGAACTTCCTGATCCAAACGGCCTCCTTTGCTACATTGGAGGCAGTAATATACTCAGTCTCTATGGTAGAATCGGTGACTATCTCCTACTTTGAACTCTTCCAGCTCACAGACCCACCATTTAGGCAAAAAATATAACCCAGTTAAGATCTAGGGTCATCCTTATCGGTTTGGAAGCTAGCATTAGTGTAACCCTTTACAACTAGCTTTTCCTCGGCTCCATATACCAAGAATGAATCCTTAGCCTTTCTCATGTACTTAAGGATATTCTTGACAGTAGTCTAGTGACTCTCACTAGGATCAGACTGGTACCTGCTCGTCATGCTCAAAGCATACGAGATGTCTGGTCGAGTACATAACATGGCATACATGATAGATCCAATTGCATATGTATATGGAATCTTGCTCATGCGATCCCTCTCATCTTGGGTGGAAGAGGATTGAGCCTTAGATAGGCTTACACTATGTGACATGGGCAAGAGTCCTTTCTTGGATTCATGCATGTTAAACCGTCTTAACACTTTGTCTATGTATGTACTCTGACTTAGGCCAAGTAATCTCTGTGATCTATCTCTATAGATCCTGATACCTAACATATAGGTGGCTTCGTCCAAGTCCTTCATAGAAAAATAGTTCCCTTACTAACTCTTTATAGATTGTAGGGTAGGGATGACATTTTCGATAAGTAGTATGTCATCTACATACAATACCAGAAAGATAATAGTACTCCCACTAACTTTCTTGTAGACACAAGATTATTCTTCATTCTTGATGAAACCAAACTATTTTATTGTATCATCAAAACGAAGAGTCCAGCTTCTGGAAGCTTACTTCAATCCATAAATAGATCGTTACAACTTGCACACCTTTCCAGCATCGTTTGGAGTGGCAAAACCCTCAGGTTGTGTCATGTACACATCCTCGAGAAGATTTCCATTAAGGAAAGTAGTTTTGACATCCATTTGCCAGATTTCATAATCATGGTATGCTGTAATTGCAAGCAAGATCTGAACGGAGTTAAGCATCGCAACTGGGAAAAAAGTCCCATCATAGTCTACACCATGAATTTGTTTGAAACCTTTAGCACCAATCGTGCCTTAAAGGTATGCACATTACCATCTATGTCAGTTTTCTTCTTGAAAACCCACTTGCACCCAATGGATTTTACCCCTTCAGGTGGGTCAACCAAGGTCCATACCTGGTTAGCATACATGGATTCCATTTTAGATCTCATAGCCTCAAGCCATTTCTCAGATTCTGGGCCAATAATGGCTTCCTAGTAAGTCACAGGCTCATCTTGATCCATGAGCAATACGTCACCTTGCTGGGTCATGAGAAATCTATATCTCTCTGGTTGATGACGTATCCTGTTAGACCTACACAGGTCTTGTGCTACTAGAGCAGGTTGTTATTCCACAACACTTTGTGGAGGTTGTTCTATTTCCACCATTGGTTCGTTGCTGCTCTGTGAAACTTGAACTTCTTCAAGTTCTACTTTCCTCCCATTGATTCCTTTGGAGATAAACTCCTTTTCTAGAAATACAACAATCCGTGCGACAAACACTTTGCCCTCAGTAGGATTATAGAAAAAGTATCCCTTGGTTTCCTTGGGATACCCCACAAAGAAGCATTTATCTGATTTAGGGCCAAGCTTATCAGAAACTTGACGTTTCACATAAGCTTCGCAACCCCAAATCTTCATAAAAGACATACTGGGCCGTCTCCTAATCCACATCTCATATGGTGTCTTTCGAACTGTTTTAGATGGAACACGATTCAGTGTGAAAGCTGCTGTTAACAGAGCGTGTCCCTAGAAGGAGCTTGGAAGGTCTGCATGACTCATCATGGATCGGACCATGTCTAACAAGGTATGGTTCCTCCTTTTGTAACACCCCGATTTTTTTCATTTTTCTTGAAATAAACGAGTTTTATAATATTGAAGAGTTTTTGTGAATATTTGAAAATTTTTAATTATTTTAAATATTTTACTATTATTTTAATTATTTTAATATTATTTTTGAAATATATGTCTGAATTTAGTTTTTTCTCGAAAATATGAGTTTTATAATTTTTATGATTTTTGAGAATTTTTGTGAAATTTTCTGAGTTTGTGATTATTTTAATATTATTTTAAGTTGTATGTGTGTTTGAGGCGGGTCCGAAAAAATAAAATTTTTTCTTGGACTAGAAAGTTTCGAACTATCAAAGCGGGATCGGGGGATCTTACTAAACCCAAAATCGGGAATAGTTGACAGAGATTTTTTGTATCTGAGTTTTCTATTACCCACTGTGTAATAATAGCAGTAGCTATTGTCTATTGGGTAATATGTTCTGGAAAATTATCTTGATAGTGATGATTTACCATATTCTTGAATGATGACTCGTCACATTCTAGATGGTAGTAAAATATCTACGGATAAATATCTAATAAAAAATATCTTACTAAAATAACTACGCAAAATATCTAGTTGAAAATATCTTTTGGAAAATATCTAAATGATAATATCTAAGCTAAATATCTTAAGGGTAATCATGAGTCATCATTACTAAGTTTTATGACTAACCAATAGGAATTGGTCAAACATAATGGCTTGGACTTTATCATGAACCGTTGGATGGAGAGCTTGATGAAAAAGCCTTAGATCATCACCATTGATCTAATCAATGGTGTGAGTGCCATCTTGATAAAGAAGCTTATGATATCCACCTTAGATTTAATTAATGGCTAGGAGATGGAGTTAATTTTTAATGGTTAGATTTGTTAGTTGAGAAACTAGATAATCTAACTTAGTTACTCTAATAGCTAAATTAGTAATAAATTAGTAACTAAATGAACTAACTTAGATACAAAATATTTAGGAACTAGTTACTAGATAAATATCTATTATCTACAAACATGACATAATCATGACTTATACAATGACATAATAATGTCACAACTAATTAGAATGTAATTAGAAATCCTAACTAAATTAGTTTAAGAGAAACTAGATGAACTAACTATTTAATTAAGGTGTAACTAGGGAATTAAAATAGAACCAATTTAGTTTCATTTTCCTATGACTCACACGGCCACAAGGCCTTCTCAAAGGTTCTTGAATGGTCTTTTATAACCAATGGATGACACCAAGTGACATAGGCCATGTGCATGCATGTGATAGCTTTCTATCTTGCTAAACAAATTTCCATCTCTCCATTCACTCACCTCACGGCTGCACACTTAGGAAATAGCTTATTCTATTTCATTTCTTCACACTTTGTGACACAAAAGCCTTCCTCTCTATTCTCTCTCTTCCAATCATTCAAGAACACCAAGAACTCCATCTTCTTCCTTTCTTGAACCATTCGGCCCCAACACCTAAACCTCACATCCAAACTTCAATAATTTTATACAACCTTAGATCTAAAACCTAGACACAATTCTAAGATACTTTGTGGTTGAGTTCTAAGCCTAGTTCTATCATCTTCAACCTTGTTCTTCAAGTTAAAGATCAAAAAGCTCTTATTTTTCTTCTTGAAGAAGCTCACGGTTTCCACCCACCAAACCAACTTCCTCACTTCTATAATTTCCTCTAACCTTACTTTCTAAATCCAAACATCATTCTAAACACTTTTCCTTTAGTGAGTTTTGTCTAAAACTCTCTCTAAGTGCTTCAAAAATCAAGCTTTGATTTCCTATATCAAAGGTAATTTCTTGAATCTTTGATCCTAAGTAGGATTTCTAATTTTCTATACCATGATTGATCCATGGTTTGTTGTTTTCAAACCTTGTTTATGACTTTTAGATTTGTTTAAGATTGCTTAGGATTTTTCTTGGTGCCACACCAATTCAAGAAGAAGGAAATGCTTGAAGTTTGTTGTCTTCCTTAAGGTAAGAGGGAGATTAACCTCATCACCACATGTGGTGGTGAGGGAATGGATCTGTTTGTGCTTGTGGTGAAAAGTTCATAAGGATTTATTCACTTGTTTGTTTAAGTTCTCTTTGTTTGTGTTTGTTATGTTTATAGTTTTGAAGTTATGCTTGCGTATGTGTTGGTATAATTATAGTTTTGATAATATGCTTGCAAGTGTAAATTGTAAAGCATGCAAATTTATATGTAATTTAGGATGTGAATAACATGATGAGGAAAATTGTATGAAGGCCCCAAAGAGCCTAGAGGCACACAGCCTCATCACCAAAAAGGGGATCAAGAGTCCTAAATTATTTTCTTAATTAAGGATTAAAGGATTTTATGACAAGAAATTTAATTAAGTGAGTTTATAAGAACTAAAGTGCTAGAAAATGATTTAAACATGAATTTTGGAGCACTATATGAATTTGGCCAACATGCTAATTTTTTATGATCAAGAATCCAAAATTATTTTACTAAGTGTAAACTTTGGTGTTTTAATAGTAAGAACTCAATTTGGTAAGTTTAGGAATTTAAAATGAAATTAATTTAATTTTTAGAATTAAAATTAGCCTAATTAAGCTATTAGTAAAATAAAAGTGAATATTTGAAATTTACTGACGTATAGCTCATCTTATGGGTTTTGAAGCGCGTTAGGAAATTTTGAGCTGTAATGTTCCAAGTAAATTAAAGAAACACAATTTTATGGGAAACAGTAGAAATACTAATTTTTAGAGGGACTATATTGAAGATATTATTTTTAGAGGGACTATATTGAAATTATTCTTTAAAAATGGACTATTTTGGAAATATTATTTAAAGAGGGACTATTATGTAAATATTATTTTATAGAAGAATTATTATGCAAATAATGAAAATAAAGTCAATTTTTAGTATTAAAAAAGAAAATTCTTATTTTGGACTTAAAATATGTTAGAAATACTTTACGCGATTGAAAATACGTAGAAAAACTCTTACACAATTTAAAAATAGTAATTTTTAGCTACGCGATTAAGAAAATATTTTAAAATCTTTATGTGATTTAGAAAACATTGGAAAATCTTTACGCAATTTAGAAAATGTTAGAAAATCTTTACGCGGTTTGAAAACGTAACAGAAATGTTACGCAAGTGTGAAAATGCGATGATATTGCTATGCGATTGAGAGGAATAGCTAGTTTTGCTATAGGGCCAACGTATTGAACCAAGTAATTTGTGAAACTGAAGTATTGGACCTGAGTGGATATTTGGTATTATCGATTGTATGGCCGGTTATATAATATCATAGATACTAATGGTACTGGACAACTGCATGTACGATTGTGTTAATATCATTGGGAATAGTACAACGATACTTTGTTTCAATTAAAAATGCTTTTGAGCATTATACTGTGATACCACCATATGACGGTGTGTGAATAAGAAATACTATGTGATCAATGACAGTATATAATTGAATCATTTATCATGCATAGAAAAACGTATTCGCTTGAATTGTTGTGGCGTTTTATGCCTAAGGAGTGAACGAGAACTTACAGGATAGTGGGAGGGATCTTGGGGACGTCAGGGCGCGGTGATTCACGCGGTGGAGTTGTTACCACTCGTGATTATTATATCACATAATACCCCTGGCCTATGGACACTGATTGCAATACACTGACATCCCGACAAACACTATTGCTTTTCATTATCTAACATAGACTGTCTTTTTAAGGGGAACAGATCTTCTGGGCATTCATCTCTGAATTTGAGTAAACTCCATGGAGTAGGAACTGAATGCATTGTGCATCATGATGGTCAGCATTCGCATCGTGCATATGCATAATTAGCATTTTGTACTATCATAATGTAGTATTATTGTGATATAATATGATTGTGGTATTATCATTATGTTTGATATTGTGTTGCCAATCTATTGAATTGTTTATCTATTAAATGACATGAATATATCTACTGATTTTATAATATTCTATGGACTGTGTGTATGGAACAACGTTGTTTTTCGTATCGTTTCTTTGCTGCCATGTTGGTATGTGATGTAGGGGATCTCACCTCTTTGCTATTTTATTCTGTCTATTTCTATTTTATGTCTACATCTGTGAAGATGGCGATGACTGCAAGGAGGGATCAGTTAGGTTTCTTTAGACTACAGTTTCTTGAAGCCGCTGCTGCTTGGTGTATCCATTGGGACACAAGGCACATAGAGTATTGTGGTGACATTACTGTATCAGTAAGTAGGACTCACCATGGGATCGTTACTTCATTTTATACGGTTGCTTATGTAGAGGTTATTTTACCTATTAGGGAGTTGTGGAATGAATTTCACTATACTCCTAGAGAGAACTTCGATATATCTTTGGGTCGAATTTCTATCCGTCGAGACATTCCCGGCTGGGGAATCTGTCTTCTGACAATGGCTCATGTCTTAGGTGTTATGTTTTTGGGTATGTAAAGACAATGAATGTATAGTTGTTGTAAACTTTGTTTATATGAAAAGTATATTATTCAGTTATTACATTTTGAGTTACTTTAATTTGATTAATTGATGTTTTCCACAAGAAAAAAAGAAATTTTGAAACCCGTATTTAAATGGGAGTAAATATTTTACAACTTGGGAAATTATTTAATTATAAGAGTTGGTATGAATGTGATACCCTTAGGAGGGGGTGTTACACCTTTCAGAGACACCATTCCATTGTGGTGTTCCTGGTGAAGTGAGTTGAGATATTATCCCACACTCTTTCAGATGATCATCAAATTGTTGGCTTAAGTATTCACCTCCTCAATCTGATCGAAGGATTTTAATACTCTTGCCAAGTTGGTTTTGTACTTCATTCTTAAACTCTTTGAACTTTTCAAAGGATTCTAATTTGTGCTTCATAAGATATACAAATCCATATCTACTGAAATCATCAGTAAATGTAATGAAGTATTGAAAACTGCCTCTAGCCAGTGTGTTTAGTGGCCCACATACATCACTATGTATAAGGCCTAAAAGATCACTAGCCCTTTCACCTTGTCCAGTGAACGGGGCCTTTGTCATCTTCCCCAATAACCAAGATTCACATATCTCATATGATTCGAAATCAAACGAGTCCAAGAATCCATCTTTATGGAGTTTGGAGATGCGTTTCTCATTTATATGGCCCAAACGACAATGCCAAAAAAAATTGGGTTCAGATCATTTGATTTAAACCTCTTTGTATTTATGTTATAGGTGGGTGTTTCAAGATCAAGGACATAAAGTCCATTACTCAATTGTGCACTACCATAAAAAATATCATTCATATAAATGGAACAACATTTGTCCTTTATAATAAAAGAAAAGCCTTTCTTGTCCAAACAAGAAACAGAAATGATATTCCTACTAATAGCAGGCACAAAATAACAGTTCTCTAACTCTATTACAAGCCCAGTGGGCAAAGATGACAAGTAAGTCCCTACGGCTAATGCAGCAACCTTGGCTCCATTTCCCACTCGTAGGCCGATTTTGCCCTTGGTCAATGGTTTACTGCTCTTTAGATCCTGCACATTTACACAAATGTGAGATCCACATCCAGTATTAAATACCCATGATGCAGAAGTAGATAAATTGACTTCTATAACAAAAATACCTGAAGTGGAAGTCTCACTTCCTTTCTTCTTCTTGAGCTCCTCCAAGTACTTGGCACAGTTCCTTTTCTATTGTCCGGTTAGACCACAGTAGAAGCATGTACCTTCCTTAGCCACCCATCCACTGGTTTCAAGCCAGAAGTGTTGGGCTTGGTGTTGGAGGTGAAGATAAAGATTTAGCAATTCGTCGGTTGGATGATGGTATTGAAGAAATTTTCTAAGTATTGAGCCGACAGAAATGCTAAATGGTAAAATTGACAGAAGTATTGAATAGGAGGAAGACTCTGATGTGTCAATTAGGTGCTGATGTCAAGCAAAAGAATAATTTGACAGAAACATTGCATTGAGTCAATGAAGAATGGTCAAAGCAGTTAAGTGCTGGTTCTGTCGGAAAGAGGGTATATGCTGATGGCATAACTGTTAAGACGTGTTAAAATTTTAGAATGTCAGTTATTTTTGTAATTTTTTCTATAAATATCAGTAGTCTCGATGTAAAAAAGGGAGGTTATTTGCTGATACATAATCCTAAAATCTCAACTCGAGCAGATTAAGGGATTTTGATCCAAGTACGCCTTCCCTTTTCATTTCAAGTCATTTAAATTAATGTAATGTTCTTTTAAGATTCCTTTACGTTTCAGTATTTTTCTTTGAAATTTCATTATATTTCTTTGCACTTTTACTTGGTTTTTTTTTACTATTTTCTATTTAAATTCTACACTTTAAATTTGCACCATTTACACGCTTTCAACTAATTTTCTGCATTCTTAAATTTCTGTTCAGTTTCTTTAAATTTCTTTAATCTTTTCAAAGTTTCTTTTCTGCATTTTCTATTCATTTATTTCAAATCTCGTAAATCCCTCTTGTTTACTGTCAAAATCATTTTTACAACGAGATTACCACATAACTCTAAATCCACATTCGTTTTGATACATTTATTTGTTTGTTGGAATTGTTATTAACTCTCTAAACCAAAATTCCACTTAAACAAATTGGCATGCCCGGTGGGACAAGTTCAGAGTAACTCGTAGTGTCACAGAAAATGGTTTTATGCGTTTAAGAAGTGGGAAATTTGTTTATTCTTCTTCTCAAAATATGTAAACTATGAGTAATGTAAGTAGCCAAGCGTCGAATATACCTTCGGCAACCATTACTATGCCACCCTCGACCGTCGCTAGTACTGGTTTGGTGGATGATACTATAACAATGGGTGCTCTCCGGAGTAATCCAGTAGTAGAACAAGTGTTTCCTGGAATGACTCAGCCATCGCTGAGTCAGCCGAGTAACCAAAGCATAATAAATTCAAATTCAAGGTTTGTGCCCCAATATGGGTTGCCACCCAATTATGTTCCCCCTATGATGGCACAAATGGGACTTGGCTCCACTTTGGCCAATGCAGTCGGCCAATCAGTAGCTTCACAAGGCCAACCACAGATAAGTTTTGGCCTTGGTAAGTTTTGGTAGCCAAGGAGTAGGGGTTGCAGGTACAAGCAATCCAACTCTCTTTCGATAAGAGAGATTGAATTTGGGACTAGTTTTCCTAAGTATGTCGAGAGATAATCCCCAAAATATAATAGAGCCAACCGTGAATTCTTTGGCCAGCTTTCGACAACAAATGGATGAAAGCAACCATGACATGGTGCATAAGTTCACTCAACAAATGGGTGCCATGATTACGCCAATCATGGAAAATACAAATAATGTTTGCAGCACATTGGCTTAGCAAATGGCAAGGCTAAACCAAGCCTTGGGAGTAGGTGATTTGGCCAATAACAATACTCAAGGAGCCCAACCTGGGGTAAATAGAGAAATGGTTGCACCTCAGGAAAATGGGGAGCAAAATCAATAAAACTTAGATCAACTTTAGCAAAATGATCAGCCACGCTTAGAATATGGAAATGTCCATGTGCTCCATTGAGGAAATGAAGATCAAATCGCTAGAAACGATGTAGCCATGAGATTGCTTCGACAAAATCTTGGGGGTCACCAAGTGGTTGAACAAAATGTAAACCAAGTAGTGGAACAAGTGCTGAATAGATTTGGGTTTAATGTCAGATATGTCAATCAACTCTATTTTGTTTCAGCATTTCCTGAATGGGTACAATGGGCAGAGTTGCCTAGAGGAATTAAGATTCCTAAACTCTCTAAGTTTGCTAGAGAGAGTGGGGAATAGACCGTCGAACATATTGCATGATTTACGATAGAAATGGGGGAGTTGGCCACTGTTAAAGGCCTTAAAATGAGATTCTTCCCAAGTTCCCTTACAAAGAATGTTTTTTCTTGGTTCTTGACATTGAGACCAAACTCAGTCCACTCTAGGCTCAAATGGAAAGAAGCTTTCATGATCAATTCTTTAGAGGAGATTTGAAAGTGAGAATTACAGATCTCCTTAATATCAAAAGGATGTACAATGAAATGGTGGATGACTATCTTGCTAAGTTTCGACAAATGAGAAGTAGATGTTTTACCCTTATACCTGAGGTCGAAATAGTAAAGATAGCTACAGGTGGTTTAGATTATTATATAAGGAAGAAATTAGTGAATCAACATTTGGCTGATCTTGACCAACTAGGTGAAAAAGTTAGGCAAATAGAACAACTAAAAGTTAAAAAGATTCAAAAACAGAAAAGATTTCTTAAAAGAGAAAAGGTGGCATTTATCGGATTAAGTGAATCCGACAATGAGTTTGAAGGTAGCAATGATGAGTTCGAAGTTAACATTGCTGAACTTCAAAACGATCCTCCTTATGTTTGTCAGGCCTTACAGCCTACTAGAAATAAAGAGAAAATGAGTTATGTCAATAGGAAAACATATACATTCGACGTAACCAAAGCTGGCAAGATTTTTGATTTGTTATTAAAAGACAAACAGATTAAACTGTCAGAAGGTCATAGGTTACTAAAGTTTGATGAAATAAAAGACAGGAAATATTGTAAGTTTCATAATAATTTCGGTCATGTTACTAATGATTGTGTTCGTTTCAGAGACATAATTCAAAAAATTATAATGGATAGACGTTTGAAGTTTGCTGACAAGCTTAAAGCAAATATGAAAGTTGACACAGATCTATTTCAGGCTGAAGTATCTTGTGTTGATCAGCAAGTTCCTTTAAATGTTGGGATGCTCAACATAAAGAAGTTGCAAGAGTTCGACGTGGATACAAAGGATGCAACTGACATATATCCAAAGCCAGGTGAGTTTCTCGAGGCATTTCTTGAGAGAAAGAAAGAAGAGGGCAAGGTAAGGTTGTGCCCAAGATGTAACGCAGTATACGATGAATTCGCTGCGAAGAAAGCTGCTGAAGAACAACTAAGTGTCCAACAGGGTAAGAAGAAGGTTCTCAATAGGAACACCTGAAAACCACAGAAGCCTTTTTATGCTCCAAGGCGAAAGCCAGTCTACATGCCTAGGCCTAACATGAATGGTTGGTTAGTCGAACCACATGGGTCGATGGGAAATAGAGCTCATGTTGGACAAGTTAAGACTAGAGTGCCACCTGTCAATGTTGCCATGGATAGATGGATAAAGAATTTTGTAATGGCTAGACATGCGTATTTTTGACGAAATGTACCTGCCAGGAGGAGTAACTTTCAAAGGGATCAACCTTTTTGGAATGAAGACTACAAGAATGGTAGGATCAATCCAGAAAAAACCTCAATTGGCCAAGATGTAGCATGGCCATCGAAGGTTCTTCCAATGTCAAAAAGTAAGAAAAAGAGATTGCAGAGATTAAGACAAGCACAAAAGAGAAGAGATATGGCTGAAGGTTTAGTGATCAAGGAGTAGCTTGTAGAAACAGGTTGTTTGGTGGTTGAAAAGAAGCCAATACTTAATCAGGATAAAGATGGTAGAAAGATAAAAAGTGCTGTTACCAAGGGATCATTTCTAGGGGAGCCGAAAACAAATGCAGTTAGACGGCTTGATATGGATGATAAATCCCGAAAAGAAAGGTTGGTAGAAATAAGAATAGGTAAGCAGGTTCAAAGGCCAATTTCAAATAAAACAAAGAGGAAATGGCCAGTTAGGTTTTCAGCAGCAGAAAAAGAAGCAAGAAAGAATAGTTTACTAGTTAAAAAGGATAAGGAGTTGGTCAGCTCGAAAGTTTTAAAACTGACAATAGGAAAGGAGCAGATTACGGACTCTGGAATTAGAAATAGTGAGAATATTGAAGACTGGTCGAAAGAAGAAATCAGGAGAATCTTAGAGGATCCTGATCAAGATGTTGAGTGGAGGAAGAAGGTACTCGACATAAGTAAAGAAAGAGAAAGATTGGCAAAGCCTGATTGCCAAAGTATGGACTTGGTAGCCGATGAAGTTATTGAGGCCTTAAATGATCCAGATGATCTATTAGGCCTTGGTGACAATGAGTTTGATATGGACATCAACTTGGAGAGGGACTTGGATGATATCTTGAAGGCTATGGATAGTAACTTACCATCGGAAGATTATTTCAGGATTGGAAGGCATGTAAGTGATGAAGAGTTGTCCAATGAGAAGGAATTCTTGAAGTCAATGAATGTGAATTTAGTTTCGATATTACCTGCAGATTTTGAAGGGTATCACGAAATTGAGTACATTGGGGAGAATGAAGAGGATTTAGATGACCTGGATGATCATTAGCTTCTTTTCCAGGATAATATTGTAACAGTCTTCGACAATACGGCTCAGCTTGAAAAATCGATAAGAGACCAAAGGGTTCATTTATGACCGTTACACATCAAGGCTCTATTAGAAGGAAAGCCCACCACTAGAATTTTGATCGACGGGGGGCAGCTATCAATTTAATCCTAAGGGCAATGCTCAAAAAACTTGGGAAAGATGAGTCAGATTTGATGTTGACAAACATGGTAATAACTGATTTCAGTGGTAAAACCTCCCCGTCGGATGGAGTGGTGATGTTGAAAGTACAAGTCGGATCTATTGCAAGGCTAACGCTATTTGTGGTAATTCCAACGAAGTCAAGTTACAATTTTTTGTTAGGAAGGGATTGGATTCATGTCGTTGGGACAATACCATCAACAGTTCATCAGAAGCTCATTCTTTGGAATGAAGATGACTAAGTTGAAATAATAGAAGCAGATGACAGTCTTTGCTATCTCCAACAGCTTCATGTCGATTTCAGAATATATGCTCCAAGTGTTAAACCAGTAACAGCAAATGGTGGAGTAATTAACAAAGATGCACTCGAAGTTTGCTTGAGGGATCAGTTTGGTATACGACTAGTGAGGAAGGCCGAAGAAGATCGGCCAAGCACTAGTTATGAGTGTTAAGGATCACTCCAAAAGATTGTTAGCTTATTTAGCCGACAAGGCAATATACTCTACTGAAAGTATGTTGTCAGATTGTGTAATCGATGATGGTCCTTTAGGTTTTGAAAAAGGACTTGTTGGAAAGCAAGGTGTAGAAGTGGAAGATCCTTTGGAAGAAATAAACTTAGGCACTGAAACAGATAGGAGGGCTATTTTTGTAAGTTCATTTCTGCTAAAGGAGTTCAAGGAAAAGCTTATCGAATTAATTATGGAATATAAAGATTGTTTTGCCTGGGATTATGATGAAATGCCTGGATTAAGTAGAGATCTTGTCGAGCACAGATTGCCTCTGAAAGAAGGATGCAAACCTGTCAAGCAAGCCAACAGGAGATTTGTACCTGAGGTAATCTTAAAGATAAAAGAAGAAGTCGAAAGATTGCTCAAAGCCAAATTCATCAGGACAACCAGGTATGTCGAATGGCTTTCTAATATTGTTCTTGTAGTCAAGAAAAATGGCAAGTTAAGAATATGTGTAGATTTTAGAAATTTGAACACTATCACACCTAAAGATGAGTATCCTATGCCAATTGTGGACATGTTAGTTGATGCCGCATCTGGACATGAATTATTAAGTTTTATGGATGGCCATACAGGTTATAATCAAATTTTTATGGCCGAGGAGGACGTGTCGAAAACTACCTTCAGATGTCCTAGAGCCATTGGGACATATGAATGGGTAGTCATACCTTTTAATTTAAAGAATGCAGGGGCCACTTATCAGAGGGTAATGAACACAATTTTCCATGATGTCATCGGGAAATTTATGAAAGTTTACATCGATGATGTCATTGTCAAGTCAGAAATAAAAGAAGGCCATTTGACAAACTTGAGGCAGGCATTCGACAGGATGAGGAAGCACAACCTTAAGATGAATCCATAAAAATGTGATTTTGGAGTGTCGGCTGCTAAATTCCTGGGGTTCTTAGTCCATAAAAAAGGGATTGAAGTGGATAAGAATAAAGTTAAGGCAGTTTTGGAGGCCGCACCACCGACAAACAAAAAGGCATTGCAGTTTTTTTTAGGAAAAGTTAATTTCCTAAGAAGATTCATATCCAATTTGTCGGGAAGAACCAGAGTTTTTGCTCCATTGATCAAGTTGAAGGCTGAACAAGATTTTGTGTGGGAACCTTGCCACTAAGAAGCCTTTGACCAGATAAAGCAATATTTGATAAATTCACTGGTCAAGATGCTTCTAGTGCCTCGACGACTGTTGAAGTTGTATATATCAGCATCAGAAGAAACCATAGAGAGTATGCTGGCTCAAGAAGTTGAAAATAACATCGAAAGAGCTGTGTATTATGTTAGTCAAGTTTTAAATTATGCTGAGAGAAGATATAGTGCAATAGAGAAACTTTGTTTTGCATTGTACTTCTCATGTACTAAACTTAAATATTATATGATGTCTTGTAATGTACTGGTTATGTCGAAAATCGATGTAATAAAATATATGTTATCAAAACTAGTGTTAAATGGACGTATTGGAAAATGGACTATTGCTTTGTCAGAATTTTCTTTACAATATGTTCCAATGAGAGCAGTGAAAGGCCAAGCAATTGCTGACTTCTTGGCCGACCACCCTTGTTTGGACATGGATAACATAAATATTATCGGTTTAAAACCTTGGTGTTTATATTTTGATGGTTCAAGGCATCAGAATGGAATTGGAGTGGGGATTTTAGTTGTTTCTCCTCAAGGCACTCTAACTAAGTTCATGTTTAAACTTAAGTACACCTGTTCCAACAATGAGGCTGAATATGAAGCCTTAATTGTCGGATTGGAAATATTAGTAGAAATGAAAGCACGTAGTGTGCATGGTTTTGGTGATTCACAGTTGGTCATTAAACAGCTTGCTCAAGAATATAAATATATCAGTAAAAATCTAATAAAATATTATATTATAGCTAGTAAGTTAATGAAGCAATTCGATGAGGTAACTGTCGAACACATTTCTAGAGGTTTAAATGAAAAGGCTAATGAATTAGCACAAGTAGCCTCTGGGTATAGAATTTCATCCAAGGTCCTTACAAATCTAATGGAATTAAGGAAACTTTTATATCCATTAGAGGAAATAGATATACTACAAAATGATATTTTGACAATTAATGACTGGAGACAACCAATACTAAGTTATTTGGAAAATCCAAGTCAATATGTGAATAGAAAGCTCAAGTATAGAGCGTCAAAGTTTGTAGTATTAGGGGGAGCCTTGTATAGAAAGTCTATCGATGGAAATTTAGAGGTTTGCCTGAGTGAAGCAAAGGCTTATATTGCCTTGACAGAAGTCCACGAAGGAATTTGTGGAGCTCATCAGGCAGGTGAAAAGATGAAATGGGTCCTTCGACGTCAAAGGTACTATTGGCCAACACTGGTTAGGGATTGTATAATGTTTGCCAAGTCTTGTGAAGAGTGTCAAAGACATGGCCATATACAAAATGCTCCCGTTAGTGAATTGTATTCTATAGTTAAACCATGGCCTTTTAGAGGATGGGCTTTGGATTTAATTGGCCAAATTCATCCTGCCTTGTCAAAGGGACATAAATATATTCTAGTATGAGTTGGTTACCTTACCAAATGAGTTGAGGCTGTGGCCTTGAAGGATGTAACCCAATAGGATGTAATTGACTTTATTGAGGATAATATATTTTGTCAGTTTGGAATACCACAAACTTTGACAACCGACCAAGGATCAGTATTCATTGGAAAGAAAGTTGTCGAATATGCCAATTCAAGGAAAATTAAAATGCTCACGTTGACGCCATATTATGCTCAGGAAAATGGCCAAGTAGAGGCCATGAATAAAATAATCATAAGTTTGATTAAAAAACATGTTGGTCGGTAACCTAGAAATTGGCATAATACTCTTAATCAAGTTCTTTGGGCATATAGAAATTCACCAAGAAAAGCGACGAGCACATCACCATACAAATTGGTATATGGTCATGATGCAATTTTGCCTGTCGAGATTAATCTTCAATCAATTCGTATTTAAAAGCAAGATGAGTTACCAGTTGAGCATTACTGGGACTTGATGTTTGATGAATTAAACAAATTAAGCGATGAAAGATTAATTACTTTGGAATATTTGATTCGACAAAAAGAAAGAATTTCAAAGTTTTATGATAGTCGAATTAAGTATAAATCTTTTAAAATTGATGATTTGGTTTGGAATGTGATTTTGCCCATGGATAAGAAGTGTCGAGAATATGGGAAATGGTCTCTGAAGTGGGAAGGACCATTTAAAATGACTAGAGTATTTTCAGGAAATGCTTATGCACTTGTCAAAATTAATTCTGGTTTAAGAATTAAGTGGATTAATGGCAAATATTTGAAGCCATATAGACTGATAATGTGTGAAGTAAAAATTGACAAGGAATGAAGAAAAATTGTTCATTCATGTATTTGGCAATCACAAGTTACAATGTCGTAATAAGAATGCTAAATGTATAATATAACTTGATATTGCCAAAACTTTACAAAAGAAAAAAAAAATTCATTTAAAACTTTTGTAGTACTCCCCAAGAATCTTTCAAAGTTTGCTTGTCGGTACAGGCAGTTTGATATTCTGCATCAAGGGAATTTATTTTTGCCAATACAGCTTTGGCTTCGACTGCCCAATGTTTAGTCTTCTTGGCAATAATTTGTTGTCTGGCGGCCCCTTGTTGCATTGCTGTTCGAAGTTTTTGTTTTCATTGTTCGCCCGCTTCAAGTTTTTTCTTCAAATCTTCTATTTCTTTGTCCAGCTTTGCCTCTTTATTTTTGCCTTTTGCAAGATTCTCTTTCAAGAGTTCATTTTCATTCTTTGTGTTGGTCAGCTGCTCCAAGATCCTATATTTTTCTTGGACTTCTTTATTCTAAGCGGGAATGACTCGACGAATAGTAGGCGTCTTTTCTATTAAGCTCTGAAGCAAGTTTTTAACAGTTGTTGGAAGAGCTCGACAAGTTATTAGAAGTTGTTGGGCAAGGGGCTCAAGTTCTATCATAATGGTCATCATCCTTTCTTGAAGGGGTTGATCAGAACTCAGGTGCTCAAAAGAATAGGTGAAACCATTTTTTAATTCAACTAAGAGTTTAGTGACTTGAGAGTCACTAGAATCTTGCCCTAGCTGTGTGTAAGAGCGGGCTGATTGAGGAGAACTCCTATGACCTCCTGACAACATTGTGATCAGATCATTTAAGTCTGCTTCCATCTCTTCAGTATCTTCTGGCTCTGAAGTAATCAAGTCGGCCAGAGGGGATGAATGTGGGTCGATTGGAGTAAACACTGCTATGAGGGCATCCATATCAAATTCTTCTAAGTGAATTTGGATTGGATTAGCTCTATCTGTTTGAGAAGTTCCTTCACTGTATAAGGGGACTGGAATATGCTTAGAGGTTACGACAGTTTGGGTTCCTGTTGGAGGCAGTGTGGAAATAGTAGGAATTGTAGAATTAGAAAAAGTTTGGGATTCTGGAGGATTAATTGTTTCCAATCTTTATGGGCTATTAGCTATAGCCAAATTTGCTTAATCCTGTAGATGAGTAGAAAAGGTTTCAAAGGCAAGAGGTTTAAGAACAAATAATGCTTAGGAAAATATTTTATTAAGATATATTACCTCAGGTGATTGTCGAATTGATTCCTCAATTCTTGGTTCGACAACTGGTTCTGGAGGATGATCTGCGGATTGTTCAGCCTCCGGATCCTGAAATGATAGAATCAGGTATTAAATGAGTGGAAAGAGTCAAGAATCTAAGAAAAAAAATATGTTGATTGAAATTTACCTCAGATGAAAGAAAGATGGTTTCTGTTTCTTCGACAGGAGGCTTCGAAGTAGAAATGGTTGTTTGAATCTTCTTCTTCTTTTTCTGTAAAGGTAAAAAGGTGAGATTGTTTCCTGGTATTAGGGAATGTACAATAATACAAGGCACACCTTTGGATGCTGTTCTAGAGATGGGATTAAAGATTCGATAGGAGAAACAGAAGTGGCAGAGGCAGATTCGCTAATCTGAATTCGACAATAATTTAGACTTGAACAAAATTAAAAATCGTCTTAATATGTGGTCAAAAAAGTATGTATACCTTGAGGGTTTTTTATTTTGAAAGCTTTGTGGCAACAACATCATGTTTCAAGAACTCTTTGTCGGTATTGATGCAGCTGATTTGACCTTTGAAGCCTTAGGAACAAGAGGTTTTTGGGTTTTCTTGTTCTTTTTCTTTTTTGAAGAAGTGGTTTCATCTTCTTCTTCATCATCACTTCCTTGAGGCTGCTTATATTCTAAAGGTCTTTTCAATGGAAGTGCTACAAGAAGGAAAGTGTATTTAGTAAACGGGGTATAGAATTAAAGATAATAGAATGCAAAGAGAAAAAATACCTTCAGGTATTTCAGTGATGACCCGGGTATTCCTGGCAAATTATTCTTATGATAAGGTAAACTAACGAGTAAACTTGACTTCTGGAGTTTTTGTAAGAAAGATATTACTCACAGAATATATCCTATCTGAAATAGGGAAGTTACCAGCCTTTGTAGGTTTACCTGGGAATTCGTCGGCCAGTCCAAAACAAGCACAAGGAAGAAGCACTGGCTTTGGAAATGGGATTTGAAAAGGTTCAAGCCGTGCTAAAGGGTTTTTTTATAGAAACTGAGAGAAAATTGGTAGAATATTTTTCCTTTTGTACTCGTTTTAGCATGGCCATAACTTCTTCACAATGTCAAACAATTAAGCTAGGAAACCTGAAGTCCCACTTGATTTTGTAATATTTTTCAAAAGTCTTAATATCTTGAATATGTTTACCTTTGGTCTTTGATGAAGGATTTTGACCCTGCACAGGAATCAGAGTTTCAGTGATGCGGCTTCGATAAGTCTCAATGTCGACATGATAAGGACTATAATATCTAGTCCACCAATCGACAAAATCCTTTGAAACTCCTCTGTAGGGGGTGAATGCAGAGATCTCGAAATGATGCTTGTGCCTTTCATTTTTTGAAGCTACTCGAACTAGATTAGACATGCTTTGTAGGTGGCCATTGATGAGGTGTTCTTTGGCCCTATAAGAGAAAGGTGCTGGAATAGCTTGACAAAATCCTAATTATCAAGCTACTGAGTTTGGCAGACACAACTCTAAAGATTTGTCTGTCGAACCAAGGAGACCAGCCACCAAGACTTGTCGGCAGAGAAAGTTCGACCAGACAAAAATATTGTCGGCCTGAGTAGAAGGATCGTTGGAAAAAATTGGTCGAGTGAACTATTCGGGACCAAGAGAATGATCAGCAAATGGAGCAAAGTATATGTCTTCAGTATTAAAGGAGATTGAATGAAAAATATTGAAGAAATGCATGAAATTTTCCAAATTTTGTTTATGGACTTTTTCATGTTTTACATGGCAAAGTTTAATGCCATATGTAGCAAGAGAGACTGTCGGAGGAGAAGAGTCGACCAAGAAATCTCCTAGTATGGCATTCAACCAAAGTTGGAATAGCCATATTGGACCACCAGAATTAGTTTTCTTTAATTGAACTTTGATGCTTTGGACAATTTCACCTATACTTAAATAGAGATTGGGGAGGAGAAATTGACCAAGAGCTAGTGGTCGACCTTCTTGAAGAAGGTTAGCAAGTTGAAGAAATGATCTGGATACTTGAACCGACTTAGAACCTATAGCATAGGCTGAAAGCCAGATAAGAAGGAAAGCTATGTGTTCTTCGTCGGTCATAGGACAAGATTCAGGGGAATAAAAGTTAATGAAGTTGGAAAAGGAAGTTGGGCCTTTTGAATATACGTCGATGGTGTTTGAAGGTTGAAGAACAGGCGTAATGATTTCCCCATCTGGTCGAAGACCAGTTATGGCAGCCACGTTGAAAAGTGTTGGACCCATCATGCCATATGGAAATTGGAAGGAGTTGGTGGTTTTATTCCAGAAAAAGAAAGTGGCACCCAACATGCAAGAATTCATTTTTATGGAATAACGAGAAAGTTGGATGCAATAAAAAATACCTATTTCCCTCCATAAGTGATAATCACATATTTGATACATTAATAAACCCTCATTTTTAGTCATTTACACTCTCCATGTACTTAATTGATTGAGTTTGATTATGTTTTGTAAGTTTGGACTCAAATTGTACTTAATTGAATTTTTTAGTATAATTTATGTCCTATATTGTTTCTATATTTGGGCTATATCTTGGGATGTATATGGTCAAATAAGGTGAATCTGGTGGTATTTTAAAGATAAGAAAGAGCTCTATAACTTTCATGAAGACCTCAAAGGCCCAATCACACAATTAGATAACTCAAATTGGGGTTGAAGCAAGAGCTAGAGTGTTGTTCTTGACAGATTGACCTACATGTACTATTCATGCCATATCTCGTGCTATAGTTATCAAATGGGAGGAAAATTTGATGTTGAATAGTTAAGACTCATATCTACAACTTTCATGTAGAACACTTTTCTAGAATCTAGGGCTTAATGAGTGATATTGGGCTTGCAAATCAGAACAGAGGAGCTATGATTGGGCCTGAGCAGTGTGCAGTAATTTGAACGTATCTGGAGTTATAAAAAAAATATTGGACTCAAATCTAAGCCATTTGAAATCTAAGATCCAGGCTTACAACTTTCATGAAGATCATATTACTTTATTCTGACGCATTTAATGACTTCAGAGCTGAATGATTTCAGAGATAAAGAATCTCCATAATTTTCCACTCACCAAAAGTCATTTGGCATTTTCCACTCATTTTCCACTCATCCACTCACTAATGACTCAGCCCCCTTGTCATTTTGCATCTCTAATCCTCTATAAAAGGGAGCCTTGGTAGATTATTGAAGGTGTTAGGTGTTAGGTACCAAAATGATGCAAGTTTGTTATTAGGTTTTCTTGTAGTAATTTTCCTTTGTTCTAAATTGAAGTCGTGTTCTTCTTCTTTTTATTCTTCTCTCTTTCTTTCTTCTTATCTATGAGTAACTAAGTTTCATTTTGCTTGAGTGAAAGAGTGAAGCTCTTAATAATGAAATAAAGTTAGATTAATTTCTCTCTTGTGCTTAAATGATATATTTTTAAGTGGTCATTATACGTATTATATTTTGTTTCCAATTAATTTAAAAACCCTCCTTGTAAAGTGGAGTTCTTGATTTGTTGTAGACAAGAGATTGGCACAATGAATGCTTTAACCCATTTACAAGTGGTGGTGTTAGAAACTCTCCTTATAAAGTGGAGATCTTGATTTGTTGTAGAAAAGATTTTGACACAATGAATGCTTGATCCCATTTATGAGTGGTAGTGATAATAGATGATTAAAAGAATCATAGTATAATTACGTATATAATTTTTAATGAACTTTGAACGTTGTATTTTTCGATTGAAACCTCCGTTATGTGTGGATTCTAATTGAGTTATAAAAGAATTAATCTTGTCCTTAATTTATTTACTAAGAGTGGATCTCCTAGCCCAAGAAATTCCTTTTTATTTGTGACTAAGTTTTTATCACCTTTATTGTTGCAACAAAATATTTTCCTTACGTCAAATAAAATTTTCTTCATCAATTCCCTGTGGATCGACCTCGGATTCCCGAGAAATTTATTACTTGAGATAACCTGCACTTGGGTTTGTAACCTTTAATTCCGCATCAAGTTTTTGGCGCCATTGTCGGGGACTTGATTTGAAGAATAAATTTATGGTGTAAATATTTTGTATATTTTTTTCTTTCTACTCTTTTAATTTTTTTTCTTTGTACTTAATAACGTACTAACTTAGTGGGGGAAACTCTCCCTAATCTCTCTGTAATCTTTAATTATTAATGAAATAATTTTTCTTCTTCTTTTCTCTCTTGCTAGAGCAAAAAATCGGCTCTGTCGATTCTCTGGTTTTCATATTTTAAATTTACTTTCTGTACTTTATTTTCTCGTATTTATCTTCTCATCATTTTTTTGTTATTTATTTTCTGTCATTTATTTTTTGTTTACTAACTTCCTAACTCTCTTTCTAACTATCTAACTTTTTACTTTATCAGTAATCTAACTTTTTACGTTTTCTACTTCTAACATTTTAATTTATCTGCATACTAACTTTTTACTTTTTCTGCTTATTAACTTATTTGGTGGTTGATTTATACCACACATTTGTTAATATTTATTTACTAAGTGTTAATATATATTTGGTGGTTGGTTTATACTACATCTCTGTTAATATTTAATGGACGGTTTATACTGCTAGCTTGTACATTTTATTTTATATTTTAAGTTACTTGTTTATGCTTAATTAGTATCATGATTTAAATTCTGGTCATTTCGTTAGAGTTAATCCAGGTACTTTACATATTGATTTGTTTGAATCATAATCACACACATCAAACACAATGGCTGAAAATAAAAGTGTGCATGATGAACATGAAAATCAACCATTGCGAACCATGCGTGAGTATTTGCAACATTCTTGAAATTCTAGTCCATCATGTTTTATCTTTCCACTCAATGCTAACAATTTTAGATTCAAGTCAGGTATGATTTCTTTACTTCCTAATTTCTATGGTTTAGAATCTGAAAGTCCATATTTACATCTAAAAGAATTTGAAGAAGTATGTACCGCTTTTCATGATCAAACTTGCACTGAAGAGGTTGTTAAGCTTAAATTGTTTCCTTTTTCTTTAAAAGATAAAGCAAAATCTTGGCTTAACACTTTGAAACTAAGATCAATTGGCACATGGCAAGAAATGCAAGGTGAGTTTTTAAAGAAATTTTTTCCAACACATAAAACCAATGCTTTGAAAAGACAAATCCAAAATTTTTTCCAAAATTCAAATGAAGCATATTTTGAAAGTTGGGAACATTTTAAAGATTTTTTAAATTCTTGGCCACATCATGATTTTGAAAAATGGTGCACTATAAGCTTCTTTTATGAAGGGTTAACACCTGAAACTAAATAATTTGTGGAAACAAAGTGCAATGGTGAATTTCTTGATAAAGAACCTGAAGAAGCTTTAGACTATTTAGACCATTTGGCTGAAAATTCTCAATCTTGGCATGGTACTAATCCTTCTGAAAATTCAATTAGATCAAATCTTGCAAATGCTAGTAAAGGAAAATATCATCTTAGTCAAGAAGAAGATTTAAATGCTAGGTTTGCTAGTTTGGCTAGAAAGGTTGAAGCCATGGAATCAGGGAAAGTAAAAGAAATCAAATCTATGCAAAATGAAGAAATTTGTAACTTTTGTGATGAATTGGGACACTTAACAAATGAATGTCCAAAAATTTCTATTTTTAAAGAAGTTATGCATGAGCAAGTAAATGTAATGAACAATTTTAAAAAGCCATTCACTTCTTCTTTTTCAGATACATACAATCCGGGATGGAGAAATCACCCGAACTTCAGTTGGAGGACCAACAATCAGGCACAATTCATGCAACCAGCACCTCATCAGGCACAACAAGATTCACAAAATTCTCAAGGATATGTACTTTATGTCCCACCATATAGGAAAAACCTTAAGGGAACATTACATGCATTCATGGCAAAGCAAGAGACCATTAATAACCAAAACACTCAAGGCATGATTACATAAAAGACACTCTTGCTCAACCAAATCCCAAGAGTCGGTATAGCCTAAATAATAGTAGTTCAGAAAGCTAACAAATAGATCAAGTCCAGTCAGTGATAACTCTTAGGAGTGGAAAGGTTGTTGAAAAACAAATTCTTGACCCTTGTGAGAAAAATGATGAGTCAAGTCCCAAAGATGAGGAAGGAGTTGATAAGCCACCTAGTCAAAAGGAGACTAAACCCTCGCCTTCACCCCCATATCCTCAAGCATTAAACAATTCAAGTAAAGTGAACCATAACAGTGACATTTTTGAAATTTTTAAACAAGTGAAGGTCAATATTCCTCTGTTAGATGCTATTAAATAGATTTCTTGTTATGCCAAATTTTTGAAAGACTTGTGCATTGTTAAAAGGAAACATAATGTGAAAAAAATATATTTTTGATTGAACAGGTAAGTTCCATTATTCAGAACAATAATGCGTTAAAATATAAAGACCCTAGTTGTCCTACAATTTTATGCATTATTGGAAACTGATAGATCATTATTGAACGAGCTTTACTTGATCTTGGTGCTAGTGTTAATTTGCTTCCATATTCAGTTTATCAGTAACTTAACCTGGGTGAGTTAAAACTAACTTCTGTAACTCTTCTACTTGCTGATAGATCAATTAAAATTCCAAAAGGAATAGTAGAAGATGTGTTAGTTCAAGTTGATAAATTCATATATCCTGTGAATTTTATTATCTTGGAAACTGAACCTATGGTTAATAGTTTTAAGTCAGTTCCTGTTATTCTAGGTCGCCCATTTTTAGCAACATCTAATGCTTTGATAAATTGTAGAAATGGAGTGGTGAACCTAACATTTGAAAATATGACACTGGAGCTTAATGTTTTCAACATGTGCAAGCAACCACATGAAGTTTATAATGACAATGAAGAGATTGAAGGGATTGAGGCCAGTATAGATGATCATCTTCAAACTAGGAGTTCTTCTGACCTATTAGAAATTTGTTTAATTAATTCATTTGATTCAGCTACACAATTAGATGATGATGTTTCTAAAATATGCTCTTTGCTTGACTGTACACAGGAAATGGAATACAAAAGAAGGAAGCCAATATTCTAAGAGCTAAAACCCATGAATGATGATACCCATAAAGAAGTACCCACACTGGAACTAAAGCCATTACCTGCTGGGTTGAAGTACACATTTTTAGAAGAAGAACAAAGTTTTCCAGTGGTAATTTCCTTATCCCTAACCAAAGAACAAGAAGGTATGTTGATAGAAGTACTTAAACGCATAAAAGAGCAATTGGATGGACATTAAAGGACATAAAAGGCATTAATCCATTAATTTGTACACATAGAATAAATTTAGAGGATAATGCTAAAATATCTCAACAACCTCAAAGAAAATTAAATCCACATATGAAAGAGGTAGTTAGAACTGAAGTTCTTAAATTACTTGATGTTGAAATTATCTATCCTATCTCTGATAGCAAATGGGTAAGCCCTACACAAGTTATGCCTAAGAAATCTGAAATAATAGTGGTTGAAAATGAAAAAGGAGAATTAATACCTACCCGAGTCTCATCTAGTTGGCGTATGTGTATTGATTTCAGAAAATTGAATGTAGCCACTAGGAAAGATCATTTCCCTTTGCCATTTCTTGATCAGATTTTGGAAAGAGTAGCAGGACATCCCTACTATTATTTTCTTGATGGTTATTCAGGGTATAATCAAATACCAATTGCATTAAAGGATCAAGAAAAGACCACTTTTACTTGCTCCTTTGGTACTTTTGCATATAGAAGAATGCCTTTTGGTCTTTGTAATGCTCCAGTAACTTTTCAAAGATGCATGTTAAGTATTTTCAATGACATGATTGAGCATTATTTAGAGGTTTTCATGGATGATTTGACAGTTTTTAGAAATTCTTTTGAAAATTATCTTGATAATTTGGAAAAAGTTCTTAAAAGATGTGAAGAAAAAGGATTTGTGTTAAATTGGGAAAAATGTCATTACATGGTTACCTCAGGAATAATGTTAGGTCATGTGATATATTCTAAGGGAATTGAAGTTGATAAGGCCAAAGTTGAATTAATTGCTCATTTGCCTTTCTCAAAAATAGTCAGAGAAGTTCATTCCTTTTTAGGGCATGCAGGATTTTACAGAAGATTCGTAAAGGACTTTAGTGTCATATCTAGACCTTTATGTAATCTTCTAACAAAAGATGCACCATTTGATTGGAACCAAGATTGTCAGAAATCTTTTAAAAAATTAATCGGTCTTTTGACTTCTGCTCCTATCATGTAATCTCCTGACTGGTGTTTGCCTTTTGAGTAGATATGTGATGCTAGTGATTTTGCTGTTAGTGCTGTTTTAGGATAGATAAAGGAAGGTAAGCCTCATGTAATTTATTAGGCAAGTCAAACTTTGAATAGTACACAAATGAATTACACCACTACTAAAAAAGAACTACTTGTTGTAATTTTTGCATTGGACAAAATTTTGAGCTTATTTAATTGGTTCTTCCACTGTTGTTTTCACTGATCATGCTGCTGTTTGATATTTAATGTCTAAGCAGGATGCCAAACCTAGGTTGATACGGTGGATCTTGTTGCTTCAAGAATTCAACATCACAATAAAAGACAAGAAATGAGCTGAAAATATTATTGCAGAACATTTGTCCAGACTTACAACAGGCTCATATTTTGATAGCACACCTATCCATGATTCTTTTCCTGATGAATTTTTATTTTCTATCAATTCTATGCCTTGGTTTGCTAACATTGTCAATTTTCTTGTAACAGGTAAGATGCCGCCTCAATGGATGCACCAAGACAGAAAAAAGTTTTTGAATGAGGTGAAAAATTTCTATTGGGATGACTCATATTTGTTCAAATATTATCCTGATCAAATCTTTCAGAGATGTGTATCCAACAATGAGGTAAGTAGTGTCATTAAATTTTGTCATTCAAAAGCATGTGGAGGTCATTTTTCTTCAAAGAAAACAACTGCAGAAATCTTGCAGTGTGGATTTTATTGGCCTACATTATTTAAGGATAGCTATATTTTTTGCAAAAGTTGTGAAAGTTGTCAGAAATTGGGTTCCATTTCTAAAAGAGACATGATGCCTTTGAAACCTATCATTGTCATTAAAAATTTTGATTGTTAGGGAATTGATTTCATGGGTCCATTTCCATCATCATTTGGATTTGTGTATATTTTGGTTGCAGTTGATTATGTCTCAAAATGGATTGAGGCGATTCCATGTCGACACAATAATCACAAAACTGTTTTGAAATTTTTAAAAGAAAATGTTTTGAGTCGATTTGGAATCCCTCGAGCTATCATCATTGATGGGGAAAAATATTTTTGTAATAAACCATTTGAATCTTTAATGAAGAAATATGACATCACACACAAAATTGCTACCCCTTATCACCCTCAGACAAGTGGACAAGTTGAATTAGCAAATAGGGAGATTAAACAAATTTTGGAAAAAATGGTTAACCAAAATCGTAAAGATTGGTCTTTAAGACTAAATGATGCACTTTGGGCTTACCGTACTGCTTCAAAACATCTTTAGGCATGTCACCCTATCGGTTAGTCTATGGAAAACCTTGTCACTTGCCTGTAGAATTGGAACAAAAAGCATTTTGGGCCATTAAAGCTTTCAACTCAAATCTTGATGATGCTTCCAAGTTACCCAAATTGCAATTGAATGAACTTGAGGAATTGAGAAATGATGCATATGAAAACTCAAAAATGTATAAAGTTAGAACAAAAGCTTTTCATAACAAGTCAATTTTGAGAAAAACTTTTGAAATTGGTCAAAAAGTTCTGCTTTATAATTCTCGTCTTCACCTATTCCCTGGAAAATTGAGATCTAGGTGGATTGGTCCCTTTATTGTCAAACATGTGTATCCTTATGGGGCCATAGACATTGAGAATCCTAGGAATGGTAATGTTTTAAAGGTCAATGGACAAAGACTAAAATCATTTCTGGAACATCAAGTTGTTGAGGTAGAATCTATCTCCCTTTCTAATCCTTATTATGAGTAAATTTTATTTTAATTTTGTTTCTTTCTTTTTGCAGTTCTTTGTGTTCTGGGTTAAATGGCGAATAATGGTACTCCGTGACTCTCAAGTTAGTTTGCCTTTCAGTTTCCCATAATAACTAATTCCTTCTCCTTCAAAATGGATGTCATCTTCTCAAATCTAAGAAAACATTTCCCTTCTGTTCCTAAAAATGCTTTAACCAAAATCTACAAAGCTAGGTGTGAAAGACTGAGATTGTTAATGTACAAGGGCATCCCAGAAGATATACGCTGGATAATCGAAGCAAAGGTTCATTTAGCTGGTGAATCTTCAGATTCATTTGTCCCATACATGCCTGGTCTTGGTAAAAGTCCATTTTCAAAAAGGAGAAGAGCAAAATGAATGCAAGTTTGTTACAAGTGTGCACGATGGAATTGTAACACATGATGTCATTCTTTGGGAATGGTTTCCGTAAATCGAGAAGATAAAATTTACTTTATCAAGAATGGACTGAGTAAGGAGTCATTAGATAATATCTTATTGACTCTTGAGACGCATTCTTATGGAGTTGTGCAGCATGAACTTCTTAGTTTGTGGAATCTCTTTAGGGACGAGCAAGAGCGTTATAGTCTTAGGAATCTGACTCAAAAAGACCCTGTTTGCCAATTTATAAGAAAATTGGATGGGAAGCTTATCCTCGACCTATAGAAGGCGTTTAAGCCGTTTTTGAATGTGAAACTAGAGGAAGATGTGAGCCACAATCACAACAACATGTATATATTATCTTGTACATCTTCGAAAGAAAAACAAAAAAAATAAAAAATAAAATAAAAAAAGAAAATAAAAAAAGAAAGAAAAAAAGAAAAAAAGAAGGAAAAAAAAGAAAAAGAAAAGAGAAAAAAAATGAAATAAAAAAGAATAAAAAAGGGCAAAACATCAGTTGTACTTGGTCTTTAATTAGAGTAAGAGCCCCTGCTAGTGGCAGCCCCGTCATTGACTCGGGTGGACCATCACACGCCAGTCCGTAAATAACGTTCGTGTGTCATGCTCTGTAGAGAGCCGCACTCCATAACCCAATGTTCATCATCTAGGCACTATGGAGTTGATGGACAGGTAGAAGCATCCCACTTTGATTATTAGTGAGAAGTAACCCGCGGCTGCCGAAGCGTATGAGGCATTTGAGCTTGATCCTCTTTTTTATTAGAAGGGGCTCTCAGTGCCCTGGGATGGAGCATTCTGGATCTTGGACATTGCAGGTTTCAGATTTTGACATCTTTGTTGATGTTACGAATCCAAGTGTGAGCTCTCTAGGTTCTAGACCCAAGATGGAAACCCACAATGGTTTCTTCATTCTCTTTTCTTCAAATAAACGGGAAGGAGAAGAATTCCAAGATTAGCTAAGTCGTCTTAGTATTACTGCACTTATGACGCACAGTATAAAGATCTACCATGAAACCTGTACATAAAGGTATGCCATCATTTATTATTATTATCTTTGTATGATTTTGTTGTATTTTGGTTTTGGACAGACGATCCTTTGGACGGGATCCTTTAGGGGTTTCTAGACTTCTTTACCCTGATGGTTTTCTTGAAGTAAAAAAATAAAAAACAAAAATAAAAACAAAAATAAAAAAAAACAAAAAAAATTATTTCTTAATTTCAAACTTTTTTGACAATAGTCAACCTACCCATATAGGAGCTATTATTGCTTTTTCTATTCTCTTCCTTATTTAAACACTCTATTTTCTTCACTTTCCTGCAACTCGTAATCATTCAAAGAGAGTGTGAGTGTAGAAATGGAGGGAGCTTCTTCTTCTATTTGTAGACTTACCAATATCTATGTATTTTGTGGGTCAACTTATGGGAAGGGTTTAGAATATGTAGACGCAGCAATCACTCTTGGTCAAACACTCGCTGTGAGGAAAATTCATTTAGTATACGGGGGAGGTAGCATCAGGTTAATGAAGGCTATATCACTTGCTGCACATTTAAGAAGCAGTCAGGTTTTAGGTATCATTCCTAGACCTTTAGCTCGACAGAATATCACTGAAAAACCAATTGGGAAGGAGCTTCAAGTATCATCTATGGATGAACGAATGAGGATAATGCTTGCAAACTCTGATGCATTCATAGCCTTACTAGGTGGTTTGGGTACTGTGGAAGAAGTCTTTCAAATTGTCTCTTGGGCCCAACTGAACATCCACCATAAACCCATAGGTTTGTTGAATGTTATTAAATTCTTTGATAATTTGTTATTTTTTCTTGACCATGCTGTGGAACAGAAATTTATCACACCTTCGGCAAGACGACTCCTTATATCTGCTTCTACTGTTGATGAATTAATTGATAAATTATAAGCTTTTATTTATGAACCTGAATTAGTAATAGCTCAGATAGATTAGTCAGGAGGCAGCAAGGAACAAGAGTGTGATCTGGCACTTCATCTATAACTTTCCTTTATCTTTAGTTTTATTTATCGTACTTTGTTTCTATTTAAATTTGTGTGAGCTTTCTCTTTTTAATAATTGCAACAACAGGTACTTTCTTCTATCCTTTACCTTTATATGTTTTAACATTGAGGACAATGTTGTGATCTGGTTAGGGGGAAGGATAGTTGTGTCAATAGTTGTGTGAATAATTGTGTATAATTATGTGAATAATTGTGTATAAAAAAACAAAAAAAACCAAAAAAAAATAAAAAAAATTTAGGAAGTGTGTGTATTAATATGTTTGTTGTGTTTATATGTTTGTCAGTAACTTACTAAACTAGTTAAGGATGGTAGAGTAAGGAGTAAATTTTACTCTTGAGATGCATCTTAGTTGGGGTAGACAACTAGTTTGTGTGGAAGTAGCAATTCAAATTCAGGAAAAGTTGCATGATTGAGTTAATTGTCTTCTTTCTTAAAAATCATATGCTTGGTTATGGATGTTGAATTGGTGGACTAAGAATGATAGAATTATGCCTTGTGAGATTTTGAGCCTATTGATGAATGGATTGAACATTTGTACCATTCTCTTATTTCATGTGTGAATTTCACTCATAGAATTGTTACTCTAAAACTTGCTTTGATTCTTTTTTAGACTACATTTTCATATGCATACATAAATATGATTGAGGCATTTTTCTTGAAATAACTACTTTAATCAAATAGCAAGCCTTACTTAGCAGCATATTGTCTTAATATGATATCAAACAATCTTATGACTTCTTGGAAATTCTCTGATTCCTAATATGATATCAAACACTCTTATGACTTCTTGGAAATTATCTGATTCTTGTCAACGTAAAGCATTGGAAATGACCTATTTCCCCTTGCTTAAACCCTTTGGGCTTATTTGACCATTCTTTGTTTCAAACTCATTATGTATCTTAAATGAAAAAATCATGTTCTTACTTAGCCTTAAGGAATAAGAGAACATTAACTTTGTCATTGGATGAGTTCTTGAACAAGTGTACACACCCCAAAATTTCCTATCTTGTAAATAGTAATTTTGACAATTAACAGAATTTTACTGTTTAGTAATTTCTGGATACTGTAAAATTATTTTGATTATTCCATCAGCGTATCTGATCGTTTTGAATGATTTACTCCGTGTTAGGAAAATAAAAATTTTCGGGCCAAGAAAAATTTTACGTAATTTAATTTTTACCGTTAGATTTTAATTATTTTACGTAATCTGATTTGATATTTGTGTGTTTTCTAATATTTGTGATTTTTGTGGATAATTATGAATTTTTTTACTGTATGTGGGCCCAGGTGATCCTATGTGGGCCCAGGTGGCCATACGTGAGCCCAAGTGGGCCCCGCAAAGTAAAAGTTTTTCTACGGATAGAAAAATTTGTACTGTTTAGACGGAGACAGGGGATCTTACTAAACCTGAATCCGAAAATAGTTTTAGAAAATTTCTTTTACTGTATTTTATACTGTATTTAATTATCGGATGATAAAAATATAGTAAATATATTCTTTCATGGGGTTATAACAGATAAAAATAAAATTCTATACTGTTAAGTCAACATTAGTGGTTTGGATATCCACCATCGATTTAATCACCGTTGGAGATTTAATCTTGATTTAATCAACGGTGGAGATTTGATCTTAAAAGTGAATAGGATCAATTATAACCGTTGGATGGAAATTAAATCAAAGGTAGAGATTTAGTCTTATAAATGACTATGACCATTATCAACCCTTGGATGTAGATTTAATCAATGGTGGAGATGGATCATTAATGACCATTGGATTTAGAATTGATCAAGGGTGGAGATTTAGTCTTATAAAGTAACAAGGATCATTTATGACCATTGGATTTGGATTTAATCAATGATGGAGATTTGGTCTTCTAAAAAGGCTATGACTAATTATAACCCTTGGATTAAAAGTAAGAAGGAGTAATCTTGACCCTTTATTTTGGAGACACATCTAATGGCTAGGATTTAAAGGAGAAAGATCCAATGACCTAGATTTAGTCTTCTAAAAATCAAAAGTCTACCTAAATCCTAACCATTGAATTAATCAATGGTTAGGAATGCTTCAAATAATGGCTTGATGTAACATCCCAATATTTGCTACCCAAATATATCGTTATATAAATGAATAACCCAATATTGACCCTGCTACTACTGACATACATCAAAGTTTAACCCATATCATTCTTACATAATGAGTAAATATGGAAAGCCACGATAGCAAAAGTTATATATATACATCACAGCCTCAAGGGCATACTGTTATACATAACTTGAAACAACTAAGTAAATATAAAACATTTACATATGCTCAGCTCAAAATAGCATTTAAGCTATGCTAATCCTCATACATCTTCTTCTTCCTTTTTGAAGAACTCGCACCTGGATTTACATGGCAATACAATCGGGGTGAGAAAACATATCTCAGTAGAAGTATTCCAATACCAGCATATATACACAGATATATATACATATATACAAACAGATAATATTCATAATTATCTCGTTGATACTTCAATCTAAGAAGCAACAACTCCTCATTTCAACAACACGCAACCGCCCATACAATTGCAATGCATGAAAATGTCATGATAGCAACCGCCCATACAATTGCCATGTTATGCTTAATTATGACTAATGATTATGTCTATGCAGATCCCTAAGTATGAAAATGCATAATGCATGATACCACATCCAGGACTCCAATCCCATGGCAATGTCATGAATGCATGAAACTTGAACAAAGTAATGGAAGTCCATAGTTTCATCCATAACCTTGAACAAGTACTGGAAGTCTCATCCAGCATACATCATTATCCCAGAGGACATCTCATCCCCCCCGAGTAGTGAAGTCTCATCAACTACAAGGTTATCGATAATGAACAAGGAAGTCCATCCTTTAGAATTTCACTATATTAGGAAGGTTACTATGTGCCTTACCTGATATAGAACACCCACTTTCACCGGGCTCACACCTTTCAAAAAGGCAAATCATACTATTAAGTATATCATCATGTCTAATTAACTTATCATAATTAGCATTACAAACCTCAGTAGGTTTCACAAACATCTCATGCAATTCAATTACTAATTACTTCACATAACTAGTTTTCACAATTGATTTACCATTTCGGGTTCAATTCTCAACATTTCATCAAATACTTATCAAAGTATTTCAATACTCTTAAAAGAGCAAACATAAATAATTCCCACACTTAGGGAAACTCATTTCCTCGATTCCTCATAATACAAATTATATGTATATAGTCATGCCTAACCATCTCACGTAAGTAGCATTACGAATCCATTTGATTCACCACTAGCATTACGAATCAATATGATTCATCACATTCTCACTTCATTAAATACTCTTACTAGTGTCTCAACAATCTTTAGGAAGAAATACACCAAAATCCCCTTCCATTTCCCAAAACAAGACTCTATTTTGTTCTGTTCTGCACTGGGCACTCAGATTCTGCACGCTTAGGCGCGCTACACGCATAACCTAATCTTTCTGTGAACTGGGCGCCTAGATGGCCAGCCACACAGCGCTTAGGCGCTCTTCACATCTGACAAGTTCTTCCTAGTCATTGGGCGCTTAGACACCCATAAACTCAGCGCCTGGGCGCTCTCAAACTAGAAACGATTCTGCATAAGTTTGCAGAAATGATCACTGTTCCATTAGGAACAAGTGATCTTACACTCACTCAAAATCATTTCCAAGTGATTTTCTAACTTTCCCAAGATCCATGAACATATTGTAACTCTTGTACAACCTCACTTTCACATAAATCATCATAATACACCAAACATGCATTTATAGCCATGTATAATTACCTCCTGTAATTAGCATTTCAAGTCAACTTGACTAAATACATTCTCAACTTATCTATTACTCCTATTAGAGTTTCAACATACTCTACTAGGCATAAACAAAAGATCCTAGCAATTAGGAACCTCAATACATCAAAATGAAAATTCTGATGAAATCTACTCTAGGCACCCTAAAAAGGATGTTTTTCAAAAATTGACCAAAAATCCATCTTAATTGATAAAATTCTAAAATTTTACAGATAGATAGCCTTATGTCTTATCTTTCAAATGCAACAAGAATCAGGTCATTCCGATACCTGTAACTCAAGTTATACGACAAACACCACAGGTTGTTCAAGGTCTTTGTCCTCTTTCGCACGCCGCCGACTGTGAGCGCCAGTGCGCCCAAACTCTAGCGCTTAAGCGCCCGAACACCAGAAACACGATCTGCAGAAGTGGTTTCTGCATAATTGGTGCTCCAACCAATTTCTACCACCAAAATTATGGGTTCTAAGCATTATCAAACCCTAATCATGATCTAAAACCATAATAGAATCATCAAAATACTAACCTAATCCATCTACTCAGAATCATGAACATGGTTCAATCCTCCAAAATACTCATTTACTAACCTCAAACTCCATGAATTTCATGGATGTTCCTAGGTGTAAAACTAACACCCTTGAGTTGATTAAGCTCCATCCTAACCAAACTCAGCCATTTAAGGCATCAAACTAGCAAGAACATGACATAAACTATCCAAAACCCATATCTCATCCAACCACAAACCCTTAAGAAAATATGAAGATAAAGAGAGTTGGTTATGAAAGTTCCAACACCCCCTACCTCAAGATCAAGATGATGGAGATGAAGCCAAGGGTAGGCCATGGAAGATCCAAGCTCTCCCTTCCTCTTTCCCTTTTCCTCTTCTACTCTTCCTCTTCGGTTTCTCTTTTCTCCTTCTTCTCTTTTCTTTCTCACGTTTTCAGCTTCCTATGCTGCCTTTAAAATATCCCCACCGTGGGATATTTCAAGAAGAGAAATTCTATTTGAATTCTCTTAGTTGGGTACCAAAATCCCGATCTACTAAGAACACTCAAACTTCTCCAAAACTGGTTCTGTAACTTCCAACAGATTCAAAATAAATCGTGAGATTCATTAAAAATTCTGTTTCACCAAAAACTAATATTTTCATATCAGCTAGGGGTCAATCTGGCACTAAAACACACTACCAGTATGCTCAAAAATGCCAAACTAACTCCGAAAATTCTCAAACTTTAACTGTAGTACAGTTTTCACATTTGTGACTTGAAACAAACTTTCCACAGCTTATTTCCACTAACTAAGCAGTTTAAGTCACTTACAGAGCAAATAACAGCTATATTTCTCACTTAGTGTTACAGCAAAGTGCCTAAACGTGCTCAGAAAGTCACAAAACTTCACAGACATGTTAAGTAAGTATTAGACTACCTCTGTAACCATATACAAGCCTAACATGATTTTCTAGGATATTACACTTGAAAAAGATGACAATATTATTGTATGCATAATGCAAGGAGGGGACGATTTTTGTAGTATTTTGGAGCTAAAGGTGATTTGATGACCATTATTACTTGTCATGGTCAATATTACATCATTCTTGACCATTATTGATTTGTTTGCATCCTTAGGAGAGTGTTTAGAGGGGAGACAACTTTAAATAGGTTTTTTAGGTCAAAGAAAAAGATGAAGTCAACAATAGTAGCTTGAATTTGATTAGTAACTAATTAATCCTAATTTGGTTAATCTAATGGCCTAATTAACAAGCTAAGTAAATTAAATTAAATGTTAAATTGTTATAATTTAATTCTTAATTAGATATCCTAATTTTAATTAGAGGATATAATATATGTAATTATATGTTTAATTAATTAGTTTTATAGTTGGATAATTAATTAAGTGAAATTAGGAAACTAGACCTAATTAATTAACTAATTAATTAGCATACAATTAGGTTTTAATTGAAAACAATTAAGTCCCTAATCCTATGAAGAGCTACACGGTCATGCAGCTTGGAGAGCTTCTCCAAGGTTCTTGAATTATCTAGCATGGCAATTTAATAATTCAAAGATGACATAAGCCATGTGTTTTCAATGTGAACATAATTGGTGATATTTTGGGTTCAAACTTATCTCCTAATATTACCTCCAAACTACTACACGGCTGCACCATTCAATTTACTATCAATATTCATTTCTTTTCTCTCACAAAAAAGTTTACATTATTTCCTCTCAAATTTCCCAAGAACACATAGAACATTTTCCTTCCCTTTTTCTCTCTAGAATTCGGCCCACACCTCTTGAACCACTATCCATCTCCTATAATTTTTGTTCTCATCATTTCCTAAAGCTAAACTACGTCCTAAACACTTTTCATTTAGGAAGTTTCATCAAAATCCTACCCTAAGTGCTTCAAAATCCAAGTTTGGTTTACTTCCCTAAAGGTAAACTTTGATTTCTATGGTTTAAATTCATGTTTATGATTTTCTAAGCCATGTTTGTTCCATGGTTTGTTATTATTAAGCTTTGTTTGTGATTTTACTAATTATTTTAGAATTGTTAGGAATTGTTGTAAGCCACACGAAAATTAAGGAGAAGGAGGAGAGCTTGAAAAGCTTGTCTTCAAGAGGTAAAAGGGAGATCTATCTCACCAACCAAGTATGGTGGTGAGAGATGGTCTTATATTTGATGGATGGTGAATCCATGTGAGGATTCCAATCCATGTGAGGATTCCAATCCATGGTCATGTAATAATTTATGTGTGTTTATGAGCTTTGATTTATTTTCTTATGCTTGATATGCTTTGTATGATTTTATGGCTTTGATGATATGCTTATATTATGCATGATAAGTATATGGCATGCTTATAGTATTTATGATGAAATATATATATATATATATATATATATATATATATATATATATATATATATATATATATATATATATATATATATATATATATGTATGTCATGATGTGGTGATGAAAAGGAAATTCAATTTTTGGCTCTAATAGCCAAAGGAGAGGGTTCGGTTTTTGATGCCCTTGATTTGAGTTCATGTTGAAAATTTTCAAGAATACGGGAATTAATTTTTGGTCCCTAGAACTTAGTGAATTTCGGCCAAGACACCTCAAAATAGGTGTTCACAAATTAATATTTTCATGAAAAATGAAAATGGATGATTTGAAGAGTATGAAAAATAAACAAAGGGTTTATTTTTCAAGAAAACAAGAATACGGTCTTTGAGGAATTTTTATTGATTTATTTTGTGTAAAAAGATCCTAAGTATTTTTCTAAATATGAGTTTTGAATGAAACAGGCAAACATTGATTTTAAGGATTTACAAAGAAAATGAACAAGGATTTGCAAAGAAAGTGAAAAAGGATCTGTAAAGAAAGTGAAAAAGGATTTGAACAAATGAGTTTGGTTTTTATAACCATCGGTATTTCGGTTTTGAAAATAAAATTTTAATGGTTTTGTTTGTGTAAAACCATATCAATTTAGAAGGAAAAATGTTTTAAAAATTTTCAATAGTCATGTCCACGTTTTCGAAGGCTTGTAATGCATTGATTTTGATGAAACAAAGTGATTTTTCAAGTAGAAATATAATTAATTTAATACAAGAAATTTGAAAAGGGAATCAGAGTATTTTAGCACTTGAGAAATGAATTTTTATGTAAATGGAAAAGAGAGGCTGCAAGTGAGCCTCAATTTGTTTTAAAAAAAAAGAATTTATTTTTGTTAAAATCCCGTTGGATTTTGGAAAGCGTTAGTAATTTTTAAAGTTAGAAACATTGATTTAATTCAATGGAATTGTGAATTTGTAGAATATACTGTAAAAAAGGATTTTCTTGAATAAGAAGATATATTAAATGAAGTATAAAGTTATATTATTTTGAGGAAGGTTGATTTGGAAATAATTTGGGAAAAATGGAGAATATAATGGTATTTTGAAAATTTACTAACGTATAACTTATTTTCGAGTTTTGAAGTATGTTAGAAAATGTTAAGTTTTGAAACGTTGATTTATATCAATGGAAAAGTGATTTTGTGAATTATATTTTGGAAAAGGATTTCTTGAGTAAAGAAATGTGGAAAAAGATTTTCTTGAGTAAAGAAAATGTGTTAAATAAAGTATAAAATCATATTATTTTGAGAAAAGTGGAAATGGAATTTTTGAAGAAATGAGAAATATTTTCTGTAATGGAATTGTGGTGAAAAAATTTATTTACGTATCGTAAAAATGTAATTCTTAAAGTATGTGGTTTGAAATATAGTAAACTATTTCTAAGTGTTTGGAAATATAGTAAAATATTTTTACGCGATTTAAAATATGATAAAATATTACTACGCGATTGGAGATGTGTTGAAACATTTTAAATGATTTGAATTATGTTTAAATATTTTACGTAATTTGAACTACTGTTGAAAAATCACTATGTGATTTAAAAGTGATAGAATATTTTTACGTGATTGCGAAAATGACAAAAAATCGTTATGTGATTTGGAAAGTGTTTTAAATATTTTGAGAATGATGGAAAATGTTTTATGCGACTTGAAAGAATGATTTTTAAGTTACGCATTTTTGAAAATGATAAAAAATCATTATGCGATTTGAGAAACGTATATTTTTATGCGATTGAGAAAAATGTTAAAAAATTTAATACGTGATTTAAAGGGGCAACAGAAGAGTTGCAGTATTGTGAAAACGTAGCAGAAACATTTTGGAATTGTGAAAACGAAATGGAAATGTTGCGCAATTTTGTGAAAACACGACGAAAGAGTTTTATAACTATGAAAATGTGATAATATGATTTTCCTGTTGAAAATACAGTATAAACACTGTAGAAACAGTATATGGATTTTGTGTGAGAAAATGACATGTTTTGCCTGTGATTGGCATTTAGTGCATTATACATGCATTGGAAAGATATGTCTGTGATTGGATTTGGTGCATTATACGTACATTGGAAAAAATATGTGTTGAAGCATATGATTACATTGAACAAATGAAATTGAAAAAATTTAGCCCTTTGGGGTTGGACTTGCACTGATATATTCGTGCATTGTATAAAATATAGCTAATAGCTATTATGGCCCTTGTGGTTGAAGAGGGAATGAGAATTGATAGTGAGGTCTATGATGGATCTTAGGGGCGTTGAGGCGCGGCGGTCGACCAGTGGACAGTTGGCGAGTACCTTGTGCCACTTGGCGATACAGTCTGTTGCAACGCATTGACGATACCCGACAAGAACACGATTCTTTTCAATGACTGGGAGATTGTCTTTGGGCTAAGGCTGGCAATTAACCAGAGCATTCTTCTCGAAATTGTGAAAACCTCCATGGAGTTGTTTTTGATAAACTGAGTCTTTGTGCATATGCATAAATCTGAGCATTTATATCTGTATGATATATTAATTGAGGAATGTTGGCTATGACAATTGTTTTGAGTACTTGGATGATGATCGAACTGATAAATGATTAGATGATGAAAGTTGATTAATGCTGATAGCATGATTATGGTATGATCTATCTATATGATATTACTGTTTGTGTTATCTCTGTGCTGCTATATTGGTATTGGTGTAGGTGATCTTACCTCTTTGTTATATTATTTTGCTTTGTCTGTATTGTTAAAATTATACAGTAGAAGGAATGAGTTGTCTTAGACATAACGAGTGGTAGATACTCAGAGATTGATGGAAACATTGAAAAGTGGCTGTCTCAAGTTCGAAGATGTGCCGGGTAGACAAGGAGTAAAGTTCTGATGCATCAAGTTGATACAAGAGAAGGAACGAGTATGTTAAGATTTAATGTTAGTGTTGTACCGTGCTATTAAGTAGGACCCGTCATGGGGTTTGCTACTGTTAAAAAAAAGTCTGTTAATTTTATATTTCTCTTTAAATTGTGATATTAATTGGTGTCAATATTGCATAATGAATAGTTGAAATATGATTTTCAATATTATCTAATATTTTCAGTAAATTTACGTTTCAGTAAAGAAGAAATTTTGAAACCCATCTTTTATAACTTAAACTTTGTGCGAACTTCTTTTTAGATTATGAGTTGGGAGTCAGAAATGTGATGCCCTAAGGAGGGTGTTACAGGGTGTGTGTGCAGAATGGTTCAAAAAAATGTATATATGATGTTCTTTTTATAAAAAATAAAATAAAAATAAAAAAAAAATCAAAAATCAAAAATCAAAAATCAAAAATCAAAAATCAAAAATCAAAAAAATGTAAAAAGAAAAAGAGGGTCAACAAGGCAATAAAGGGAAGGAAAAGAATATGTAAAGGGAATTTGTATTAGGTGAAGTTGGGATGAACTTTCATGCTTGTTAATTGAACTCAGCTTTCATGCTCTTTTATTCTCTTTGGTATTTAACTTGTCATATCTATATTACTTTCTCCTTTACCTTGACCCCATTACAACCTTAATTAAAGTCCTCATGATTTGTGTGTGCATGTATTCTGAGTAGTGGAGAAATAAAAGATAAGCAAACTTATGGTAGTGCAATTTTCATGGGTTGAATTGAGTGAAATACCTACCTTTTAAACACTTGAGGGATTGAGAGTGAATCTTGTGAAGATCTATCATTCTTGACTCATGCTTTTCAATTGAAGTTTCCTTGCTTGTTGGTTTGAGATGTGAAGATATGTTACCTCATGAATATTTTGATTACTTGAATGATTGGTTGCTCTTCATTCTTAAATATTATTAGAAATTGAGTCTTTTAGACTGTTTAGTTTTTTAGTCTATTTCATTTTTTTTAAGTTTTGGTCTTGTGTGTTTTGCCCAGGAGTGCAAAAAGCTAAGTGTGGGATAATTTGATAATCACATATTTGATACATTAATAAACCCTCATTTTAGTCATTTACACTCTCCATGTACTTAATTGATTGAGTTTGATTATGTTTTGTAAGTTTGGACTCAAATTGGACTTAATTGAATTTTTCAGCATAATTTATGTCTTACATTATTTCTATATTTAGGCTATATCTTGGGATGTAGGTGGTCAAATGAGGTGAATCTAGTGACATTTTAAAGATAGGAGAGAGCTTTATAACTTTCATGAAAACCTCAAAGGCCTAATCACACAATTAGATAACTCAAATTGGAGTTGAAGCAAGAACTAGAGTGCTGTTCCTGACAGATTAACCTATATGTACTCTTCATGCCATATCTCGTGCTATAGGTTATCAAATGGGCAGAAACGTTGATGCTGAATAGTTAATACCCATATCTACAACTTTCATGTTGAATACTTTTCCAGAATCTGAGGCCTAATGGGTGATATTGGGCTTGCAAGTCAGAACAGAGGAGCTGTGATTGGGCCTGAGCAGTGTGCAGTAATTTGAACGTATCTAGATTTATAAAAGGATATTGGACTCAAACTAAAGCCATTTGAAAGTTAAGATCTAGGCCTACAACTTTTATGAAGACCACATTACTTCATTTTGATGCATTTAATGACTTCAAAGCTGAATGATTTCGAAAATAAAGAATCTCCATAATTTTCCACTCACCAAAAGTTATTTGGCATTTTTCACTCATTTTTCACTCATCCACTCACTAATGACTCAGCCCCCTTGTCATTTTGTATCTCTAATCCTCTATAAAAGGGAGCCTTAGTAGATTATTGAAGGTGTTAGGTGTTAGGTACCAAAATGATGCTAGTTTGTTACTAGGTTTTCTTGTAGTAATTTTCCTTTATTCTAAATTGAAGTCGTGTTCTTCTTCTTCTTCTCTCTTTCTTTCTTCTTATCTATGAGTAACTAAGTTTTATTTTGCTTGAGTGAAAGAGTGAAGCTCTTGGTAATGAAATAAGGCTAGATTAATTTTTCTCTTGTACTTAAATGATATATTTTCAAGTGGTCATTATACGTATTATATTTTGTTTCCAATTAATTTAAAAACCCTCCTTGTAAAGTGGAGTTCTTGATTTGTTGTAGACAAGATATTGGCACAATGAATGCTTTAATCCATTTACAAGTGGTGGTGTTAGAAACTCTCCTTATAAAGTGGAGATCTTGATTTGTTGTAGACAAGATTTTGGCATAATGAATGCTTGATCCCATTTATGAGTGGTGGTGTTAATAGATGATTAAAGGAATCATAGTATAATTACGTATATAATTTTTAATGAACTTTGAATATTGTATTTTTTGATTGGAACCTCCGTTATGTGTGGATTCTAATTGAGTTATAAAAGAATTAATCTTGTCCTTAATTTATTTACCAAGAGTGGATCTCCTAGCCCAAGCAATTACTTTTTATTTTTGACTAAGTTTTTATCACCTTTATTATTGTAACAAAATATTTTCCTTATGTCAAATAAATTTTTCTTCATCAATTGCCTGTGGATTGACCTCGGACTCCCGAGAAATTTATTAATTGAGATAACCTGCACTTGGGTTTGCAACATTTAATTCCGCATCAATAAGCTTTCTTGAGAAGCTTGAACTCTGTCAAGCCTCTCAAGATATCCATTAATATGGGTAGGGGGAGTTCTACACAGCCTTTCAGATTTTTTGAAATAACTAATAGGAATAGAAGGAAGGGAAGCCAAGATAGCTTCTTGGGAACTTTTACAAGGGAAAAAAGAATTTATTTCATCAGTAATAGATTCCTTGGGCATAACTGGGCCCAAGAAAGCAGTCGGAGGATCTAAGGAAAGTGGAGAGTCGTTAATGGGGAGAATTACTTTCGAGAGATGCCAGAGTTCGTACTTTTGTAGAACTGGGTCTGGAACTACGGCATGGTTACCCAAGTTTGTTGTTTGTGCGTTAGGAGTTTGAGAGCTAGAAGCCATGGGAGAAGGCAAGAGTTTGCAGAGAAAAAAGGCGAAGGTAAAGTTGAAGGTGATGAACAGTAAAGAGAGGTGAGAGGTTGAAGATAATAAACAGTGATAAAGGAGTGAAAAGTCGCGTGAATTTGAAAAGTTGTTTTTCTGCGAGAAAATAGGGGTAATTATGAGCCCTATTTATTAGGAATGACTATTTATTGTTTGTAATGATAAGCTTAATTGTAGCTGTCCAAATACTTGTGGAAGGTTCTGTTGGATTTAAAAATATATATATATATATATATATATATATATATATATATATATATATATATATATATATATATATTGAAGGGATTTTTGATTAAAATTTATCTTTCTACTGTTGGTGTCGAAAGAAAAATTTTGGGGAGCATCTGTTGGAGGTGAAAATAAAGATTTGGCAATTCGTCGGTTGGATGATGGTATTGAAGAAAATTTCTAAGTATTGAGCTAACAGAAATGCTAAATGGTGAAATTGATAGAAGTATTGAATAGGAGGAAGACTCTGATGTGGCAATTAGGTGCTGATGTCGGGCAGAAGAATAATTCGATAGAAACATTGCATTGAGTCAACGAAGAATGGTCAAAGCAGTTAAGTGTTGGTTCTGTCAGAAAGAGGGTATATGCTGATGGCATAACTGTTAAGACGTGTTAAAATTTTAGGTTGTCAGTTATTTTTGTAATTTTTTCTATAAATATCAGTAGTCTCGATGTAAAAAAGGGAGGTTATTTGCTGATACATAATCCTAAAATCTTAACTCGAGCAGATTAAGGGATTTTGATCCAAGTGCGCTTCCCTTTTCATTTCAAGTCATTTAAATTATTGTAATGTTCTTTTAAGATTCTTTTACGTTTCCGTATTTTTCTTTAAAATTCCTTTACATTTCTTTGCACTTTTACTTGCTTTTCTTTACTATTTTCTATTTAAATTCTGCACTTTAATTTTAGACCATTTACACGCTTTCAACTAATTTTCTGCATTCTTAATTTCTATTCAGTTTCTTTAAATTTCTTTAATCTTTTCAAAGTTTATTTTCTGCATTTTCTATTCATTTATTTCAAATCTCGTAAATCCCTCTTGTTTACTATCAAAACCATTTTTACAACGAGATTACCACATAACTCTGAATCCACATTCGTTTTGATACATTTATTTGTTTGTTGGAATTGTTATTAACTCTCTAAACTAAAATTCCACTTAAACACTTAGACTTATCCTTGCCCTTGCCCTTCCACTTATCCTTGGGCTTTTTTTGCTGTTTCTTGCCCTTATTCTTTTAGACCATCATTATGGCATTTCTTTTGCTTTTGTTTATGTTCTGCTCAGTAGTTCTCAACATGCTTAGCAGCTTTGGTAGTGATTTGTCAATTTCATTCATGTTGTAGTTCATGACAAATTGACTAAAACTTTCTGGCAACGATTGCAGGACTAAGTCAGTGGCTAACTCTTGGCCCAAAGGAAAACCAAGTCTCTCTAGGTTTTCATTGTACCTAATCATCTTGAGTACATGAGCACCAATAAGGCTTTCTTCTATAAGCTTGCACTGAAACAGTGCTTTAGAGACCTCATATCTCTCATGTCTAGCCTGCTCTTGATAGAGCTTTTTGATGTGTACGATAATATCGTAGGCATCCATGTTCTCATGTTACTTTTGGAACTCAGAGTTCATGGTGGCTAGCATTAGACTTCCGATGTCCAAGGCATCATCTTGATGCTTCTTATAAGCATTCTTTTTAGTTCTAGGGGCATTAGCAGCAGGTGGCTCAGGAATAGACTGTTTGTAACACCCCAAAATTTGCTATTTTACAATAATGTCTGAATTATACTGTTTGGTGTTTTCTGTGAGCTATAAATTTATTTTGACTGTTCTGAGACTATTTTTGATCGTTGTGTATAATTTACTCTGAGTCAAGAAAATAATAATTTTCGGGCTGGGAAAAAATCTTTACTGATTTATTCGGAGCCAGGGGATCTTACTAAACCCGAATTCGAGAGATACGTTACCTTATCTTTTAATTTTTAGAATTTATCTATGAAATAAAAATATTTTGTATTTTATTATCTATCGGATAATATCTGCTATTTTGGAAATAGTAGCTTCTACTCATAGAGTAATAGACCCGGTATCTTTTATCCGTCGAAAAATAGACTGTGATTATTTCTAAATGAACCAATAAGAAATGGTTAACATTAATGGCGGACTTTTTCTTAACCAATAGGAAGTAGTCAACAAAAGTGGTTGGACTAGTTACTAAGTAACTAGATAAACTAACTAAGTTACCCTAATAGCCTAATTAGTAACTAAATGGAACTAACTTAGTTACTAGTACTTAGAAGCCATAGTTACTAGGAAAATATCTAGGGTTATCTAGAAGCATGACAAATGCATGACAAATGCATGATTTAATTAAGTAACTAGATAGTAAATAACCTAACTAAGTTAGCTTAAGTGAACTAACTACCTAAACTAAGTGTAACTAGAATCTAACTAAAAATCAAACTTAGTTAGCTTCCCCTTTGAGCCACACGGCCACTTGGTGTACTAGGAAGTTCTTGAATGATCTATTATGACCAATTGATGACCATTTGATTACATAGGCCATGTGAATCCATGTGATCAAATCCAAACTTGCTAAACAAGTCTTAACATTCCTACTCACTCAACCACACGACCATTCACTTGGAAATAGCTATTCTATTTCATTTTACTACACTTTGTGCAAGAAAATCTCTTTCATCTTTTCTCTCACTTCAAGAACAACCAAGAACACTCAAAGCTTTATTTCTTCTCTTTTCTTGAAAGCTCACAGCCTCCACCCCTAAACCCTATCTCCAAGCTTCCATAATTTTATCCAATCCTACTTTCTAAATCTATATACAATCCTAAACACTTTTCATCTTGAGAGTTTTGTCTAAATCATCTTCTAAGTGCTTCAAAATTCAAGCTTTGATTTTCTACTCCTAAGTTAACTTCTTGATTTCTTGATCCTAAGATGGATTCTTGAATTTCTAAACCATGATTGATCCATGATTTCTTGTTTTTAAGTTTGGTTTATGACTTTAAGATTTGTTTAAGATTGTTAGGGTTTTCTTTGGTGCTTCACGAAATCAAGAGGAGGAGGAACTTAGAGAGTTTTTGTCTTCCTAGAGGTAAGAGGGAGATTAACCTTATCAACCATGTGTTGGTGGTGAGGAAATGAAATTGTTTTTTGTGAAAATCCATAAGGATTTATTGACTTGATTGTTTAAGCTTTCCTTATTTGTGATTGGTATGTTTATAGCTTTAAAAGTATGATTGAATATGTGATTTAGAAAGCATGTTGATTCTTGTGTAAAGTAGGATGTGATTCACATGATGGGAAATTGTATGATGGTTCCAAAGAACCTAGAGGCTCACAGCCTCAACACCACCAAGGGAACCAAGTGTTCTAAATTATTTTCTTAATTAAGGATTAAGTGATTTTGTGACAAGAAATTAAATTAAGTGTTTTTGAAAGGAATAAAGTAATAGAAAATAATTAAATATGATTTATGGAGGATAATATGAAATTCGGCCAAAATACTCATTTTTAATATCCTAGATCCAAAATTATTTTATTAAGTGTAGGATTAAGTATTCGATTGATAGGGAATTAATTTGATAGGTTTTTAGACCTAAAAAGAAAGTAAACTAATTTTTAATTAAATTAGTGTGATTAGGTTATTAATTGAAATAAAAGTTAAAACTTGAAATTTACTGACGTATAGCTCACCCTTTGAGTTTTGAAGCGCGTTTGAAAATTTTGAGCTGTAATATCACAACTTAATCAAAGAAATGTTATTTTGTGGAAAATAGTAGAAAATACTATTTTTAGTGAGAAAATGTTGGAATTATTATTTATAAATGAATTATTAAAGAAATATTGGAATTAAAGTCAGATTTTGAAAATAAATGAGAAAAGAGCTAATTTGAGCTTAAAATATGCTAGAAATATTTTACGCTATTTAAAAATAGTAATTTTTGGCTACGCGAATAAGAAAATGAAGTAAAATATTTATGCGTTTGAGAAAATGTTGGAAAATCTTTACACGATTTGGAAACGTAAGAAAAGTGTTTCGCGATTGTGAAAATGCGATAATATCGCTACGCGATTGAAAGTAATAGCAGTTTGCTGTCGGGCTGTTGTGGTGGGCCCGGTTATGTTGAATAATGATACTGCCAAGAGAAGGCGAGGGTATGTGAAATATTTTAATAATAATGATTGTATGTGTGTTTGGATCATACATTGTGCATTGAAAAGTGTGTCAACTTATTTTGTTAAGGCTGTATGCCTAGGAGATGAATCACACCTATGTGCAGGTGCAAGTAGACAAGTGTAGGTCACTTGTTGACCTTGGAGGCACCGGGGTGCGGGTACCTCACAATGGACATTTGGTAGCTCTTCTATCCGTGAGGCATACTGATGCAAACGCACCGACGATCCGGACCGAGACACTGTCCTATATCATAATCTGGTGTAGAATGTCTTGTATAATGCCTTGATGTGCACGTTGATAAATTGATAGCACTTTTGGCCATGGCAACCGAGTTACAGACATGTCTTCTGGATCATTCTTTCCGAAAATGTGTTTAGCTCCATGGAATAGGAATTGGTCGTTGTGCATATTCATAGTTGGTCAGCATATTGATATGATAATTATGCTTATCTGATTTATTTTATCTGATATGTGATAATATGATTTACTGTCTTGATGTTATATTCTGTTTATTTGCTGTCATTTTTTCTACTGCCATATTGGTATTGATGTAGGGGATCTCACCTCTTTGTTGTATTATATTTGTTTTACTGTGTATGTCTGATGATTTTAATAATGAAAGCTTTGTATATATTGGGGACTTGACTCTGAGTCTGAATGGAACCCGCGATGGGATTTCTGTTTTGACACAGCATGCATCTGTGCGCTTAGAGTTCACGATGCCTATCTGAGAACTCTAAGGCAGCACTATCTACACACCACAGGAGGAGTCGATGGTGTCTTCTGCCAAAACCCCCGTTAGGCGAGTGATGTATCCGCCCGGGTTCTTTGATGATACAGAGGAGGAGGATCCTTCCGAGGGCCCAAATCCTTAGTTTTTAAAAGTTTAGTAAAACAGTTTATGTTTTAATGTACATGTTGTACATATGTGTCTTTTTGGAGTGTAGTGTATTTATGTATATTATTTGAGGACAAAGGTTGTAATATTAATGTATTTTATGGTGTGTTTATTTCACTTTCAATTTGTATTTACAGTTTTAACTTATTTACGTTCGTTTATTCCACAAAAGAAATTAAAAGAAATTAATTAAATTAATGTTTTTACAAGATTAATTCTTTTACAACTTAGGTAAGTCATATTAGGATTAGTTTTAAATGTGATACCCTACGGTGAGTGTTACATTGTTCTAAAACATAAACTTTTTCTCTTGCTTGAGGATGATCTTCAAATTCCTGTACTAGTCTAGAAAATTCGTTCCAGACAACTTGTCCTTCTCAAGGACAGATCGCAATGATAAGTTACTTGAAATGTTTGTTGCCATGGTAATCTATCAATAGAAATATGTAAAATATAAATATCATGCCATAAACATATTTCACGAGGTCTTTAATTAAATATGCCTCTCATTATTTTATTCAAATCAATGACCCTTAGCATTGACTCGAAAAATCCCATCGTAAGATTTCTTAATGGGCCAAGATCCATATTTCACCTAGTTTTGAGTCAGCTTTGGCTGATCACCCAAAATTCAGTTATTTAGGTAGGAAACACTTTCTAATTACATCACATGTAACTCTTGGATAGTTGGGTGAATAACACTTATTCCAATCCATCTAATGGATTAAAGCCAACTCCATGCCTCTAACTCTTCAATCCTATTGAAATGGCCTAGTTAAGTAAAACCCAATGGTTGGCAGTTGGATATTACCCTTATCCCATCGTGTCTTACTAATATAGATAAAGATATCCTACTTTGGCAGACCTACACTTGATCGATACTAGTCTTGATGAGTTCCACGCATTGGAAGGCATCACATAATGACTTAATATTTGCTTTGAGAGAATTTTTTTTTATATATGTATTATTAGATCTCACCATTTATTAAATTGTTTATCATACCATAAGCATCATCCATGCATCTCATACATATAAATCATATAATAAAAGTGACATGGTTATAGCCCCTTAAGAGAGTAGCATTAACAAAGCCAGCTTCACCAAGCGTCTCCCACCAACGTCCTCACTTAATGTTGTCTTCTTGCCTCCACATCAAGATTACATTATATAGAAACCTCTTTTTTACATTATATAGAAACCTCTTTTACATTCGAGGGGAGTTAGGTGAGAAGAGAATATACAATCAGAATGTAGAGAGAAAGGCATGACACGCAGGTCGTATTTAAAATAACCAAAAAGCATAAAAGGAGAACTAAGGCCATAACCATGCACCATGCATCACAAAGAACATAAAAACTCAAAACAATAATATATTATTATTTTGTGAGTCATAAAAACATATTTGAGTTATACACCTCAGAAAAGATGCTCTACACAGAGGTAGCACGGGGGTTCCGCTAAACGCTTGAACCCTAAACCCAAAACACATAAACGCTTTATGCACCGCGGAGAACCCTTGTGCCGCTGTTCAACATTTGAACCTCTTGCACCTCCTTGTCGGCTTGACATCAACACTTGATGCTGCTACCATAAAATAGGAACAAGGTTTCCAAAACCCCTTGCGGTACGCCACTTGAAGAATTGCATGATGAATCTATAAAGCTCGTAAAAATGGTTTTATCTTCCAACAAAACAATTTCCTTATTAGTAAATAAAGTTTCTATTTTAAACAAAGAGATTAACGAGCTCAAAATTGAGAATGAGACCTTATGACTTATTGATGCTAATTCATCAGGCATGATTTGCTCTTCACATGATAATGCACCCACACCCTCATCTTACTCATCATGTAAAGCATTTGAAAATGAAATTGAAGATTTAAAAAACATTTTTGAAAAGTTTACTTTTGGAAGAGACAACTTGAATGTATTGCTAAGGAAACAAACATATGTTTTCTAAAAAGTCAGTTTGGGGTATAATCCCAATAACCAACAAAACTTTCTCACTAATCTCTTTGTTTCCTCAAGCACATCAAGTAGCACCTTTATCAAATGCTTTCATTGTGGAGGAAAGGGCATAGTTCCTGATGCATATTTTTAGTTTCAAACAAGTCTACAAACTTGATGCGGGATTAATTGTTGCATTACGAACCCAAGTGCAAGTTGTCTCAAGTAATAAATTTCTCGGGAGTCCGAGGTCGATTCACAGAGAATTGTTGAAGATTATTTAAGGTGAAGTAAATATTTTGTTACTATGGTAAAAATTATTTACTTGGGTTAAAAGATCCACTCTTGGTAAATAAAATAAAGGTAAGATTAATTCCTTTTATAACTCAATTAGAATCCTCGCAACATGGAGGTTCCAATCAGAAAATACAACGTTAAAAGTCCATTTAAAATAATATACGTATTTATATTATGTTTCCAAAAAATATTACTACCACTTATAAATGGGTTAAAGCATTCATTGTGCCAATATTTTATCTACAACAAATCAAGAACTCCACTTTATAAGGAGAGTTTCTAACACCACCACTTGTAAATGGGTTAAAGCATTCATTGTGCCAATCTCTTGTCTACAACAAATCAAGAACTCCACTTTACAAGGAGAGTTTCTAAATTAATTGGAAACAAAATACAATACGTATAATGACTACTTGAAAATATATCATTTAAGCACAAGAGAGAAATTAATCTGACCTTATTTCATTACCAAGAGCTTCATCCCTTCACCCAAGTAAAATGAAATTTAGTTACTCATAGATAAGAAGAAAAAAAGAGAGAAGAAGAAGAAGAAGAACATGACTTTAATTTAGAACAAAGAAAAATTACTACAAGAAAATCTAGTAACAAACTAACATCATTTTAGTACCTAACACCTAACACACTCAATGATATGCCAAGGCCCCCTTTTATAGAAGATTAGAGATACAAAATGACAAGGGGGGTGAGTCATTAGTGGTTGGATGAGTGGAAAATGAGTGGAAAATGCAAATGACTTTTGGTGAGTGAAAAATTATAGAGATTCCTTATCTCTGAAATCATGCAGCTCTCAAGTCATTGCATTCGTCATTTCTGAACCAAGTGATCTTCATGAATGTTGTAGACCTAGATCTTAGCTTTCAAATGGCTTTAGTTTGAGTCTAATATCATTTCTATAACTCCATATACGTTCAAATCACTGCACACTACTCAGGCCCAGTCACAGCTCCTCTGTTCTGACTTCCAAGCCCAATATTACCTTCAAGGAGTCCGATTCTGGAAATTTGTCCAACATGAAAGTTGTAGATATATGTCTTAGCTATTCACCATCCAAATTTTAGCTCATTTGACAACTTCTAGCCTGAAAACTGTGATGAACAGTACACATAGGTTAAGCTATCAGGAAAAGCACTCTAGTTCTTACTTCAACCCCAATTTGAGTTATCTACTCATGTGATTGGACCTTTGAGGTCTTCATAAAAGTTATAGAACTCTCTCTAATCTTTCAAATGCCACTAGAATCACCTCCAAAGACCACCTACATCCCAAGATATAGCCCAAATACAGAAATAATGTAAGACATAAATTATGCTAAAAAATTCAATTAAGTCCAATTTGAGTCCAAACTTACAAAAAATAATTAAAATCAATCAATTAATTACATGGAGAGTGTAAATGACTAAAAATGAAGGCTTATTATTGTATCAAATATGTGATCATAAAATTTTCCCACACTTAGCTTTTTGCACTCTTGGGCAAAACACAAGACCAAAACTAAAAAAAAAACGAAACAGACTCAAAAGTTAAACACTCTAAAAGACTTAATTTCTAATAATATTTAAAAATGAAGAGCAACTAATCATTTAAGTAATCAAAACATTCATGAGGTAATATATCTTCACATCTCAAATCAACAAGCAAGGATATTTCAATTGAAAAGCATGAGTCAAGAATGATAGATTTTCACAAGATTCACTCTCAATCCTTCAAGTGTTTAATAGATAAGTATTTCACTCAATTCAACCCATGAAAATTACACTACCATAAGCTTGCTTATCTTCTACTTCTCCACTACTCAGAACACATGCACACACAAATCATGAGGACTTTATTCAAGGTTGTAATGGGGTCAAGGTAAAGGAGGAGGTAATATGGATATTACAAGTTAAATACCAGAGAATAAAAGAGCATGAGAGCTGAATTCAATTAACAAGCATGAAAGTTTATCCCAACTCCACCTAATACAAATTCCCTTTACATATTCTTTTCCTTTCCTTTATTACCTTATTGACTCTCTTCTTTTTATATTTTTTTTATTGATATTTTTTTTTATTATTTTTTTTTTTACAAAAAGAACATCATATATACTTTTTTTTAATCATTCTGCATAAACACACCCCCACACTTGTTCAAGAACTCATCGAATGACAAAACTAATTTTCTCTTATTTCTTAAGGTCAAGTAAGAACATGGTTTTTCATTTAAGGCACATAATGAGTTCGAAACAAAGAATAGTCAAATAAGCTCAAATGGGTTAAGCAAGGGGAAATAGGTCATTTCTAATGCTTTATGTTGGCAGGAATCAGAGAATTTCCAAGAAGTCATAAGAGTGCTTGATATCATATTGAGACAACATGCTGCTAAACAAGGCTGACTATTTGATTAAAGTAGCTATTTCAAGAAAAATGCATCAATCATATTTATGTATGCATATGAAAATGTAGTCTCAAAAAGAATCAAAGCAAGTTCTAGAGTAACAATTCCATGAGTGAAATTCAAACAATAAAGAAAAGAATGGTACAAATGTTCAATCCATTCATCAATAACCTCAAAATCTCACAAGGCATAATTCTATCATTCTCAGTCTACCAATTCAACATCCATAACCAAGCATGTGAATTTTAAGAAAGAAGACAATTTACTCAATCATGCAAATTTTTCTGAATTTGAATTGCTACTTCCACACAAACTAATTATCTACCCTAACTAAGATGCGTTTCAAGAGTAAAATTTACTCCTTACTCTGCCATCCTTAACTAGTTTAGTAAGTTACTAACAAACATATAAACACAACAAACATATTAATACACACACTTCCTAAATTTTTTTTTTGGGTTTTTTTTTTAGTTTTTTTTTTGCACAATTATTCACATAACTATCATTTCCCCTAACCAGATCACAATATTGTCCTCAATGTTAAAAATTAAATTCAGACTGAAGAAATAATCATCAATATATATCAAAGAAATTATTGGGACAAAATTAAATAAAGTAATGGGGAGAAGTCACATACCCAAAATGCTTAGACGAGAAGAGAATAACTACATCTTGACAATGGTTAGCAATGACAAAAAAAAATTAAAGTAAAATGAAATAAACAAAGATGCAGACAATTTTTTTTTTGGTTCTTTTGTTTTATATTTTTTTTGTTGGCCGACACTATTTACATCCCCATACAAAGGCTCTGAAATTTGGGAGGCATTTAAGCCAACTCAATAAAAATATGAAATACTAAAAACTTACCTCAGCTTTGGTAGACAGCATCGTCTACCAAAGTCTCTGCTACATCTGGATCCTTCAATTCAAGTTATAGCTTCAACCGCTGACCATTTACCTTCTTCCAGATTAATTTTATAAGAACAGACCAAAAGACGAACACCTTTTTTATCAGCAATGCTCCAACCTTTCTTAAGAAACTCCTTAAACTTTGGTTGCCATGCCTGAGTGTCATGATCCTGAGTTTTATCAACAATAGTAGAAATATTAACTACATCAGAGGGATTACTGATAGAATCAAACTCAGAATTAACAAGAAAATTCTCAAGGGGATCAAAATCACAGGTTGTAGAAACTCCCCTATCCATGATTGAGTCAATCATGTATGTCTGGTGGCCCTCGTCATCATTTTCTGGCTTAACAAGACTTTTTGTCACCTCAGGTTCCTTGGGTAGCTCAGCATCACTACTATCTTGATTCTTTTCCACATCCTCTAGCTCATTCACACTCAAGGAGTTCATCACTTTAGACACTTGGCTCTTTATCTCCTTACTTTCTTCATCAACATTTCCATTCCTAAGGGTTATCACTGACTTGACTTGATCTATTTGTTGGTTTTTTGAATTACCATCATTTAGACTGTATTGACCCTTGGGATTTAGTTGAGGTTGAGAAGGAAATTTTTCTTTCTCGTGAATGGTGAGTGCAGAAGAAAGTTTAGTAAGAGTGTCTTTTATGTCAATCATGATTTGAGTGTTTTGATTAAAAATGGCATCTTGCTTTTCCATGAATACATGCAATGTTTCTTCAAGGTTATTCCTGTATGGTGGGACAAAAAGTGCATATCCTTCAGAATTTTGAGACCTCTGTTGTGCCTGAGGAGGTGGTGGTTGTATAAATTGTGCCTAATTGTTAGTCCTCCAACTGAAGTTCAGGCGATTTTTCCATCCCGGATTATATGTATCTGAAAAAAAAGAAGTGAATGACTTTTTAAAATTATTCATTACATTTACTTGCTCATGCACAACTTCTTTAAAAACAGGAATTTTTGGACATTCATTTGTTGAGTGTCCCAATTCATCACAAATGCTACAAATTTCTTTATTTTACACAGATTTGATTTCTTTTATTTTCTCGGATTCCATAGCTTCAATCTTTCTAGCCAAACTGGCAAACCTTGCATTTAGATCTTCTGCTTGACTAAGGTGATATTTTCCTTTACTAGCATTTGCAAGGTTAGATCTAATTGAATTTTCAGAAGGATTAGTACAATGCCAAGATTGAGAATTTTCAGCCAAATGGTCTAAATAGTCTAAAGCTTCTTCAGGTTCTTTATCAAGAAACTCACCATTGCACATTGTTTCCACAAATTGTTTAGTTTTGGGTGTTAACCCTTCATAAAAGAAGCTTATAGTGTGCCATTTTTCAAAACCATGATGTGGGTAAGAATTCAACAAATCTTTAAAACGTTCCCAACTTTGAAAATATGCTTCATTGAAATTTTGGGAAAAATTTTGGATTTGTCTTTTCAAAGCATTGGTTTTATGTGTTGGAAAAAATTTCTTCAAAAACTCACATTGCATTTCTTGCCATGTGCCAATTGATCTTGGTTTCAAAGTGTTAAGCCAAGCTTTTACTTTATCTTTCAAAGAAAAAGGAAACAATTTAAACTTAGCAACCTCTTCAATGCAAGTTTGATCATGAAAAGCAGTACATACTTCCTCAAATTCTTTTAGATGTAAATATGGGCTTTCAGATTCTAAACCATGGAAATTAGGAAGTAAAGAAATCATACTTGGCTTGAATCTAAAATTGTTAGCATTGAGTGGAAAGATAAAACATGATGGACTAGAATATCGAGATGGTTACAAATACTCACGCATGGTTCGCAACGGTTAATTTTCATGTTCATCATGCACACTTTCATTTTCAGCCATTGTGTTTGATGTGTGTGATTGTGATCCAGACAAATCAATATATAAAGTACTAGGATTAACTTTAACCAAAAGACCATAATTTAAATTACGATACCAATTAAGCATAAATAAGTAACTTAAAATAGAAAAAAAAATGTACAAGTAGGCAGTATAAACCGCCCATTAAATATTAACAAAGATGTGGTATAAACCAGCTACCAAATATATATTAACACTAGGGTGTGGTAATAAACCAACCACTAAATAATAAAAAAATAACAAAGGTGTGATATGAACTAACCACCAAATAAAATAATAACATACAAAAAATAAAATGCGAAAAGTAAATTACAGAAAAGTAAAAGGGAGAGTTTCCCCTACTGTTAGTATGTACAAAAAAATAAAAGGGAGAGAGTTCCCCCTAAAGTTATTAAAGTACAGAAAAAAAAATAAAAAGGAGAGGTTCCCCCACTAAGTTAGTGCGTAAAATAAAAGGGAGAGTTTTCCCCTACTAAGTTAGTATATATAGAAAATAAAAGGGAGAATTACCCCCACTATATAGAAATTAAAAAGAAAAATTACCTCAACTAAGTTAATATGTACAAAGAAAATAAAAGGGAGAGGTTCCCCCACTAAGTTAGTAAGTTAGTATTTACAAAAAAAAATTAAAAGAGTAAAAAATATATACAAAATATTTACACCAGAAATTTGTTCTCTAAATCAAGTCCCCGGCAACAGCGCCAAAAACTTGATGCATACTTTTTAGTTTCAAACAAGTCTACAAACTTGATGTGGGATTAATTGTTGCATTACGAACCCAAGTGCAGGTTGTCTCAAGTAATAAATTTATCAGGAGTCCGAGGTCAATCCACAGGGAATTGTTGAAGATTATTTAAGGTGAAGTAAATATTTTGTTACTATGGTAAAAATTATTTACTTGGGTTAAAAGATCCACTCTTGGTAAATAAAGTAAAAGTAAGATTAATTCCTTTTATAACTCAATTAGAATCCTCGCAACATGGAGGTTCCAATCGGAAAATACAATATTAAAAGTCCATTTAAAATAATATACGTATTTATATTATGTTTCCAAAAAATATTACTACCACTTATAAATGGGTTAAAGCATTCATTGTGCCAATATTTTGTCTACGACAAATCAAGAACTCCACTTTATAAGAAGAGTTTCTAACATCACCACTTGTAAATAGGTTAAATTATTCATTGTGTCAATCTCTTGTCTACAACAAATCAAGAACTCTACTTTACAAGGAGGGTTTCTAAATTAATTGGAAACAAAATACAATACGTATAATGACCACTTGAAAATATATCATTTAAGCACAAGAGAGAAATTAATCTAACCTTATTTCATTACCAAGAGCTTCATCCCTTCACCCAAGTAAAATGAAACTTAGTTACTCATAGATAAGAAGAAAAAAAGAGAGAAGAAGAAGAAGAAGAACATGACTTTAATTTAGAACAAAGAAAAATTACTACAAGAAAATCTAGTAACAAACTAACATAATTTTAGTACCTAACACCTAACACACTCAATGATATGCCAAGGCCGCCTTTTATAGAAGATTAGAAATACTAAATGACAAGGGGGTGAGTCATTAGTGGGTGGATGAGTGGAAAATGAGTGGAAAATGCCAAATGACTTTTGGTGAGTGAAAAATTATAGAGATTCCTTGTCTCTGAAATCATGCAGCTCTGAAGTCATTGTATTCGTCATTTTTGAACCAAGTGATCTTCATGAAAGTTGTAGGCCTGGATCTTACCTTTCAAATGGATTTAGTTTAAGTCCAATATCATTTCTATAACTCCATATATGTTCAAATCACTACACACTGCTCAGGCCCAGTCACAGCTCCTCTGTTCTGACTTCCAAGCTCAATATTACCTTCAAGGAGTCCGATTCTAGAAATGTGTTTAACATGAAAGTTGTAGATATGGGTCTTAACTATTCAAAATCCAAAATTTAGCCTATTTAACAACCTTTAGCCCGAAAACTATGATGAATAGTACACGTAGGTTAAGCTGTCAGGAAAAGCACTCTGGTTCTTGTTTCAACCCCAATTTGAGTTATTTACTCGTGTGATTAGACCTTTGCGGTCTTCATGAAAGTTATAGAACTCTCTCTAATCTTTCAAATGCCACTAGAATCACCTCCAAAGACCACCTACATCCCAAGATATAACCCAAATACAGAAATAACGTAAAACGTAAATTATGCTGAAAAATTCAATTAAGTCCAATTTGAGTCCAAACCTACAAAACATAATCAAAATCAATCAATTAAGTACATGGAGAGTGTAAATGACTAAAAATGAAGGCTTATGAATGTATCAAATATGTGATTATCAGTGCCTCAACATGTAATGTTAGGAAGAATTTGAACACCAAGGTTGGGACTAAAGTGGTTTAGGTCCCTAAAGGTACCTTGCCTAAATCTAACTCACAAGGACCCAAGAAAATTTGGGTACCAAAGGTTAAAACCTGAATGTGTGTTGTAGGTGTGCTTGAAGGCCAAAAGTTCAAATTGGTATCTTGATAGTGGTTGCTCTAAGCACATAACCGGTGATAGCTCCAAGTTTTCCTTCCTTGTCCCCAAGAAGAATAAACATGTAATATATGGTGACAACAACAAATGGAAGATCCTTGGAGTTAGCAAAGTTAGTAAAATCCCTTCCATTTCTATTGATAATGTTTTACTTGTTGAAGGACTTAAATATAATTTGCTTAGCATTAGTCAATTATGTGATAAAGGAAATAGAGTTATATTTGATTCTATTTGTTGCATAATTGAAGCAAAAGATGAGAAACAAATTAAGTTTGTTGGTCATAGGGTCAATAACATATACATGATTAGCCTTGATGATATATCCTCAAATGCTGCTAAATGCTTTATGAATAAAGATGATGATTCATGGTGATGGCATAGAAGGATTGCTCACATTCACATGGATCACTTAAATAAGTTGGTCTCAAAAGAACTAGTAATTGGACTTCCAAAGCTCAAATTTGAAAAAGATAAACTTTGTGAAGCATGTCAAAAGGGAAAGCAAGTAAAGGTCTCTTTTAAAGCTAAAAATGTAGTTTTAACTTCTAGACCTTTATAACTTTTGCACATAAATATTTTTGATCCCTCTAGAACTATGAGCTTTGGTGGAAATTACTATGCATTAGTGATTATAGATGATTTCCCTAGATTTACATGGACATTATTCCTAGCTCACAAAAATGATGCTTTTTCATCTTTTAAAAGACTTGCCAAAATTATCCAAAATGAAAAGGGTTTTTGCATTGCATCCATAAGTAGTGATCATGGTGGTGAGTTTGAAAATCATGATTTTGAAATATTTTGTGATGAACATGACATTGAACATGATTTTTCTGTGCCTAGAACTCTATATAACACCCACCTTAGCGTATCACATTTAAGATTAAAACTTCTAAAACTTAACCTAAGTTATAAATGCTTTAACCTTGTACGACACAAACTCCAAAATTTCCTTTTAGTGGATAATATAAATTTACCAAACTTTTAGAGATTATAAAATATAATCAACTGATTAACACAAAATTACATAAAACAACATAATTCACCAATATTATTTAATACGTAAGATTTACAAAACTGAAAGCTTATACCCAACTACCATATAAAAACTCGACCTAGCCCAAGCCCAAAAACCTGGAGAGAAAGGTCCTAAACCAGATCCTCTCCCGGATCCTCTACAAACACGTTCTCTAGTCGGGACGTGTCTCTATGGACAGGAGTTCGAGTAGTTGACTCCGTAGAGTCTTCTCTAGGAAAACGGTGAGCAATATCCCACAGTACTCTAATAGACATGGAGAACTCTACATGTACACAAGCGTTATATGTAACAATAGGGATTCCCTGGTAAGTCTTACTCTGGGATAGGGTCACCTCTCCTATATAACCAAAACGATGAGTATCTGGGTCGACATGCCAGGCATCAGTGCCTCCGTGGAATTATGTTTGCACGTAATTAGACAAATCCCTCCTTGCAGCCATTGCAAACCGATCAAACAAAGTCAATCCAACTCAAACCTAGGCGATCCAACCTCGTCCTTCTTACGGTCTTTATCAAACATAACAGACAAACAATACAGCAAGAGGTGAGATCCCTTACATCGCATACCAATATGGCAGCAAAGAAATGATAAACATGCCAACACAATTCAACATACAATCCATAAAAGAACATAAAATCAGTAGATGTATTCATGATATTTAATAAATAAAGAATCCAATAAACTTACAACACAATATCTGGCAAAATGATAATACCACAATAATATTATATCACAATAACACTATATCACAACAGTATAAATGCTGACTATGCATATGAACAATATGTACACTGACCATACATAACAATGCAATACTAATCATGCCACATCCACACTAGACAAACCCCTACTCCATGGAGCTAAACCAATTGTACTGTTCCCAATGATATTAAAGCAACTGCCTATACAATTGTCTAATGCTATTAGTATCGATGATATTATATAACTGCCCACACAATTATATAATACCACTGATCCACTCGGGTCCAGTACGTCGGTCCTACAGCAAAACTTGTAGTTCCTCTCAGTCGCGTAGCAATATTATCGCATTTTCACAATCGCAGAAAACTTCTGTTATGTTTTCAAATTGCATAATGATTTTTCAATGTTTTCTCAATTGCGTAAAGATTTTAAAATGTTTTCTCAATTGTGTAGCTAAAAATCATCATTTTTAAATTGCGTAAGAGTTTTTTTGCGTATTTTCAATCGCGTAAAACATTTTAATCATAGTCTAAGCTTAATTTCAAAACTTTTCGTATTTAATATATAAATTAACTTCGATTCCATTATTTCTTTACAACATCTTTTTAAAATAATATTTCTTAACATTGTTCACAAAAACTACGTTATTCTTGACTTAACCGATTATAAAGAATTCTTTTCCACGTTTAATAAAATTTGAATCTCATTTCCAATAAATTTCCTCTTAATAATACTTTCTAATATTTTTTTCACAAAATTTTACACTTCCACGATTTAATCAAATATTATAGCTCAAAGTTTTCTAATGCGCTTCAAAACCCAAGAAGTGAGCTATACGTCAGTAAACTTTAACTTATAAATTTATTTCCCATCATGACCTCAAAATTCACTAAATTGAGTTCTTGTTAATTAATCCTTTAAGACTATACTTGAGAAAATATTTTTGGTCTAAAATACCAATTCTTGGCATGTTGGCCGAAAATTAATTTATATTCCATAACCAAATATTTATTCATTTCCTATCTCACTTTTATTTGTAAAAATCTTTAATCCAATTACTTGTTACATAATAATCTAAAATCCACACTTTAGTAAAATATTTTATGTTATTTGCTCCAAAATACTCATGGAGGCCGTGAGCCTCTTGATTCTTTGAAACCAAAATAGTTTTCCTGTCCACATGATTCTTATCATATACAACATATTACTCATAATATTTCTACTATTACATATTCATGCTTACTATTAAAGCAATAAAATCATATTAAGCATCTAATCACAATTCAATTAAAATCATACCATCTCACATAATAATCACTTAATAAAAAATTATGCATAATTATCAAAGCAATAAAATCACATATAACAACACATAACATTTAAACATACACAATCAAATGAATAAATCCTTTAAGGGATTTTTCACCCACAAACACAAACACATCCATTCCCTCACCACCAAATATGGCCGATGAGGTTAATCTCCTTCTTACCTTAAGGTGTAGCCTCCTAAGCTCCTTGTATAGCTCTTTGTATCAACTTTCTCCACCAAGTTGCTCTAGAAACTCAAAGTAAACACAAATATGTTAACATCTAAGGCTCGATTAAGATGACCATAGATCAAATATGGTCTTAGAATTTCAAGAATCAAATAAGAAATGAAAAATCATGATCATCACCTTAGAACCCTAGAACTTAAATCCAAAAATCAAGCTTGAAGATGATGGAATCAAGTCTTGATCACAACATGAAAGATTCTTAGATAATGTTTAGGATCAAGAAGTATGGTTGGTTTGAATTATGAGTGATTGGAAAGTGATTTTAGGCACCAAGGCCATGAGCTAGAGGAGAGAAACAAATGGGAGAAAAAGTGTCAAGGTTTTTGAGAGAAAGATGATAGCTTTTCTTAAATAAAATGAAAAATGAACACTTGGTCACTTTGAGGACTACATGGCCTGAGTTTGGAGAGATAATAGTATGACAATTTTGAATATTTTCAACTATCCTCATCCATTGATTTAATCTAGGGTAGATATTCTAAACTTCCTTATTAAGCTTGTCTTTACAACCATTGATTAGATCAATGGTGAACATCCAAAGCTTCCTTACTAAGTTTGCTCTCACACCATTGATTAGATTAATGGTGATCATCCAAGGCTTCTTCATTAAGTTTGTGTTCATATCCATTGATTAGATCAATGGTTGATATTCAAAACTTCTCCACTAAGTCTTGCTTCTCAACCGTTGATTAGATCAATGGTTGATGTTCAAAACTTCTCCACTAAGTCTTGTCATCCAATAGTTCAAACCAAAGTCAAGCCCTCTTTATTGAGTAATCTCAAGATATTTTCAAAAAGATATTTTCCGAAAGATATTTCCCAAAAGATATTTCTAAAAGATATTTTTCAAAAGATATTTTTCGAAAGATATTTTTCAAAAACGATTACCCAATAGATATTCGCTACTACTAGTTATTGTCTAATGGATAATAATATTACACAATGGATAATAGCTCTATCCAATAGATAATAAAAACTCAAATAAAAAAAATTTTCGTTAACTATTTCTGGTTTCGGGTTTAGTAAAATCCCCCGGCCCTGCATTAACAGTCTAAAACTTTCCGGTCCAGGAAAAATTTTTATTTTTCCGAGTCCGCCTCAAACACACATACAGTCCAAAATAATATTAAAATAATCAAAAACTCAGAAAATTCCATAAAAATTTACAAAAAATCATAAAAATTATGAAACTCATATATATTTAGAAAAAAAAATGAACTTTGAGCATACAACTCAAAATAATATTAAAATAATAAAAAACTCACAAATATTAAAAACTTATTTATATCAAGAAAAATAAAAAATCGGGGTGTTACAACTCTCTCCCTCTAAAAAGAATTTTGTCCTCAAAATTTCTCTTACGTTTAAAACAAAAGAGGATATTGATCCTTTATCTTGTCTTCAAGCTCCCACGTAGCACCTCCAGTTACGTCGTTCCAGAGCACCTTTATGCTTTTCTCGAATTTCTCCATCAGACTATTCGAAATAGTAATTATATTCAAACAAATTTTCCCCGGTGTCGAATCCACAGACAACCGCAGATTCCTAAATTGCTCTATCAATTCACTCTCCTTAACCATCATAGTAGATACACTAAGCACTTTTTCTACTTAAGGTATCCGTTACGACATTTGTCTTTTTTGGGATGATACTAAAGTTGAAAATCGTAGTCTTTCAAAAATTCTAACCATCGTCTCTACCTCATATTCGACTCCTTTTGATCGAACAGGTACTCCAAACTATTATGATCACTGTAGACATTGTAGGTTGATCCATAAAGAAAATGTCTCCAAATCTTCAATGCAAACATCACTGCCACCAATTCCAAAATGTGAGTTGGATAATTCTTCTCATGCACTTTCAATTGTCTCGAAGCATAAGCCACAACCTTTCTATTTTGCATCAACACACAACCTAAACCCAAAAGTTGAACTTCATTTAACCAGAATTCGCACTTGGATAGCTTCATGTATAACTTTTTCTTCTTCTTCAGAATTTGAAAATCCGCATTGAGATGTTTAGCATGTTCCTCCGGACTTCGAGAATAGATCAGGATGTCGTTAATAAGGACAACGACAAATCTATCTAAATAGGGATGAAAGATCCTATTCATGTAATTTGTGAACATCGCAGAAGCATTCGTTACCCCGAACGGTATTACTAAATACTCGTAGTGCCCATAACACGTCTGAAAACTATCTTGGAACATCTTCTACTTTCACATGAATCTGATGATAACCAGAGCGCATATCAATCTTGGAGAAAACAGAAGCTCCCTTCATTTGGTCTTCTAGTTCCCATGTTGTATCTCCCATCACATCATTCCAAATTACTTTTACCAAGGTAAGTTGTTTCACTGGCATATCCTTAATCTGAACAAGAAATGTCTTCTAGATCAAGTTCTTTTTTTAATCGTACTGTATTTGGTGCTATGTCATGGGTTGAATCAGGAATATATTTTTTCAATTGAGATATATGGAAGACACTATGAAGGTTAGAAAGAAAAGTAATAAGGCTATTCAATAGATTACCAGACCTATCCAACAAAGAATTTGATATGGTCCGATAAATTTAGAAATGAACTTTCTGGATTCAAATCCAAAAATCTCAGTTTCAGGGAACACTAAAGTTTTATTGAAACAATATAACAGGATATGGTTAAAAAGTAACCAATCCATCCCCAAGATTTTATCTATTTGTGAAATAAGTAGACAAATCAGATCAACAGAAAAGTTCCAATCTCGAACAACAATAGGATAGTTTTAAACAGGCTTGAATAGTAATAACAAGTTTAGCAACAAGAGTAGAAATACTCAGATCAAAAGATAACAAAGACATAGATAACCCAAATCGATTTACTTAGTCATAGGCCATAAAAGAAAGGATTGCCCCTTGGGTTATACATCACAGATATAGAATCACCCTATATGGCAACAATCTCCTTGTTGCTCAGATCTTCTGATTGAGATGCTCCTATTCCACTCACTGTATTATCTCTTCCTCCTTCTTGAGATCTTGGAACCCATACTTTGCTAACTGAAGGCTTTGTCTTTTGTTGGGCATAATCTCTATAAACGTGTCTGGGTTTCCCGCACTTGAAACAAACCTTTTCCTTTTTCGTACACTACTTTGTTAAGTGATTTCCTATACACTTCTTACATATTCGTAATGATGTCATAGTCTGGCTGGATCCACTACCACTAGCACTTCATCTATATTGTGGTCATTGATGTTGATTCCCCAGTGGTCGTATATACAGATTTCGCTGAAATTGATTGACCTTACATTTCCTCCCTTTTTGGATCTCGATGGTCTAAAGTCACGAAATCTTACATCTTGAGACTACTCCAACTCTCACAAGTTCTAAAGTTCGGTTATCAGTTCCAGCTGCTGAGCGACCTTCTGACTCTGTCTTATCGCTACGTCAGCCATTCTCTGCATTACACTTCTAGCTGCGACAATACGATCATTGTCACGTCTCGCATCCACATGCTTACGTCTACTACGATCCATTGTCTTTCTTCAAAGACAAACAAAACAAAGCACAATGAAACCAAACGTAACCATTTCAAGCAACATTGTCTCATTTCAGAAACCAAACAATATACCTCTATGTTCTGTGTCAGAGAAACACACAGCACAAACAAGACAAACCTACCCACAAACCCAAAAGACTCTAACTTGGGCTCTGATACAACTTAATGTAACACCCACCTTAGGGTATCACATTTAAGATTAAAACTTCTAAAACTTAACTTAAGTTATAAAAGCTTTAACCTTGTACGACACGAACTCCAAAATTTTCTTTTAGTGGATAATATAAAATTACCAAACCTTTAGAGATTATAAAATATAATTAATTGATTAACACACATTAAATAAAACAATATAATTCACCAATATTATTTAATACATAAGATTTACAAAACTCAATGCTTATACCTAACTACTATATAGAAACTCGACCTGGCCCAAGCCCAAAAACCTAGAGAGAAAGGTCTTGAACCTGATCCTCTCCCTGATCCTCTATAGACACGTTCTCAAGTCGAGACATGTCTATACAGATAGGAGTCCAAGCAGTTGACTCCGTAGAGTCTTCTCTAGGCAAACGGTGAGCAATATCCCATAGCTCTCTAATAGACATGGAGAACTCTACATGTACACAAGCATTATATGTAACAGTAGGGATTCCATGGTAAGTCCTACTCTGGGATAGGGTCAACTCTCCTATATAACCAAAATGATGAGTATCTGGGTCGACACGCCAGGCATCAGTGCCTCCATGGAATTACGCTTGCACGTAATCAGAGAAATTTCTCTTTATAGCCATTGCAAACTGATCAAACAAAGTCAATCCAACTCAAACCTAGGCAATCCAACCTCGTCCTTCTTACGATCTTTATCAAACATAATAATAATAACATAACAGACAAACAATACAACAAAGAGGTGAGATCCCCTACGTTGCATACCAATATGGCAGCAAAGAAACGATAAACATGCCAACATAGTTCAACATACAATCCATAAAATAACATAAAATCAGTAGATATATTCATGATATTTAATAAATAAATAATCCAATAAACTTGCAACACAATATCTGGCAGAATGATAATACCACAATAATATTATATCACAATAATACTATATCACAACAGTATAAATGCTGACTATGCCTATGAGCAATATGTACACTGACCATTGACAACAATGCAATACTAATCATGCCACATCCACACTGGACAAACCCCTACTCCATGGAGCTAAACTAACATCAGAGATGAAGGTTCCAAAAGATCTGTCCCCCCTCAAAGACAGTCTACACCGGACCATGAAAAGGATAGTGTTTGTCGGGTCCTCGTCGTGCGTTGCAACAGTTTTTCACGGTCAGGGGTATACAATGTGATATCAGATCACTAAGTGAATCACCTCGCCCTGATGCCTCCTGAGATCCATCTGGGATCACACTATCCAAATTCTCATTCACTCCTAAGCAACAAAACTGACTGTATAATGCTCAGATGCATGAACAATGAAATCAAACCACCAGTGACCTGTTCCCAATGATATTAAAGCAACTGCCCATACAATTATTTAATGCCACTAGTATCAATGATATTATATAACCGCCCATACAATTACATAATACCACTGATCCACTCAGGTCTAGTACGTCGGCCTTACAGCAAAACTTGCAGTTCCTCTCAATCGCGTAGCGATATTATCGCATTTTCACAATCGCAGAAAACTTATGTTACGTTTTCAAATCATGTAATGTTTTTTCAACAATTTCTCAATTGCGTAAAGATTTTAAAATGTTTTCTCAATCGTGTAGCTAAAAATCACCATTTTTAAAACGCCTAAGAGTTTTTCTGCGTATTTTCAATCTCGTAAAACACTTTAATCATGTTCTAAGCTTAATTTCAAAACTTTCCATATTTAATATATAAATTAAATTAAATTCCATTTTTACTTCACAACATCTTTTTAAAATAATATTTCTTAACATTGTTCACAAAAACTACGTTATTCTTGACTTAACCAATTATAAAGAATTCTTTTTCATGTTTAATAAAATTTGAATCTCATTTTCAATAAATTTCCTCTTAATAATACTTTCTAATATTTTCTTCACAAAATTTTACACTTCCACGATTTAATCAAATATTATAGCTCAAAGTTTTCTAACGCGCTTCAAAACCCAAGAGGTGAGCTATACGTCTGTAAACTTTAACTTATAAATTTATTTCCCATCATGACCTCAATTCATTAATTTAATGAATTCCAAAAATTAGTTTACGTTCTTTTTACATCTCAAAATTCACTAAATTGAGTTCTTGTTAATTAATCCTTTAATACTACACTTGAGAAAATATTTTTGGTCTAAAATACCAATTCTTGGCATGTTGGCAGAAAATCAAGTTATATTCCATAACCAAATATTTATTCATTTCCTATCTCATTTTTCTTTGTAAAAATCTTTAATCCAATTACTTGTTACATAATCATCTAAAATCTACACTTAGTAAAATATTTTAAGTGATTTGCTCCAAAATACTCATGGAGGCCGTGAGCCTCTTGATTCTTTGAAACCAAAATAGTTTTCTTTTCCACATGATTCTTATCATATACAACATATCTTTCATGATATTTCTACTATTACATATTCATGCTTACTATTAAAGTAATAAAATCATATTAAGTATCTAATCACAATTCAATCAAAATCATACCATCTCACATAATAATCACTTAATAAAAAATCATACATAATTATCAAAGCAATAAAATCACATATAACAACACATAGCACTTAAACATACACAATCAAATGAATAAATCCTTTAAGGGATTTTTCACCCACAAACATAAACACATCCATTCCCTCACCACCACATATGGCCGATGAGGTTAATCTCCCTCTTACCTTAAGGTGTAGCTTCCTAAGCTCCTTACAAAGCTCTTTGTATCAACTTTCTCCACCAAGTTGCTCTAGAAACTCAAAGTAAAACAAATATGTTAACATCTAAGGCACGATTAAGATGACCATAGATCAAATATGGTTTTAGAATTTCAAGAATCAAATAAGAAATGAAAAACCATGATCATCACCTTAGAAACCTAGAACTTGAATCCAAAAATCAAGCTTGAAGATGATGGAATCAAGTCTTGATCACAACATGAAAGATGCTTAGAATGATGTTTAGGATCAAGAAGTATGGTTGGTTTGCATTATGAGTGATTGAAAAGTGATTTTAGGTACCAAGGCTGTGAGCTAAAGGAGAAAAAAAAAAGGGAGAAAAAGTGTTAAGGTTTTTGAGAGAAAGATGATAGCTTTTCTTGAATGAAATGGAAAATGAACACTTGGTCACTTTGAGGACTACATGGCCATAAGTTTAGAGAGACAATAGTCTAACAATTTTGACTATTTTCAACTAGCATCATCCATTGATTTAATCTAGGGTAGATATCCTAAACTTCCTTATTAAGCTTGTCATTACAACCATTGATTAGATCAACGGTGAACATTCAAAGCTTCCTTATTAAGTTTGCTCTCACACCATTGATTAGATCAATGGTGATCATCCAAGGCTTCTTCATTAAGTTTGCTTTCATATCCATTGATTAGATCAATGGTTGATATTCAAAACTTCTCTACTAAGTCTTGCTTCTCAACCGTTGATTTGATCAATGGTTGATGTTCAAAACTTCTCCACTAAGTCTTGTCATCCAATGGTTCAAACCAAAGTCAAGTCCTCTTTGTTGACTAATCTCAAGATATTTTTCAAAAGATATTTTCTGAAAGATATTTTCTAAAAACTGTTACCCAATAGTTAATAGCTACTACTAATTATTCTCCAATGGATAATAATATTACATAATGGATAATAGCTCTATCCAACAGATAATAAAAACTCAGATAAAGAAAATTTTCGTCAACTGTTCCCAGTTTCAGGTTTAGTAAGATCCTCCGGCACCGCATTAACAGTCTAAAACTTTTCGGTCCAGGAAAAATTTTTATTTTTCCGGGTCCGCTTCAAACACACATTCTGTCTGAAATAATATTAAAATAATCAAAAACTCAAAAAATTTTACAAAAATTCACAAAAATCATAAAAATTATAAAACTTATATATATTTAAAAAAATGGACTTTGAGCATACAGCTCAAAATAATATTAAAATAATCAAAAACTTACAAATATTAGAAAACTTATTTATATCAAAAAAAATGAAAAATCGGGATGTTACACTCCACATCAAAATGAGTTGTAGAAAGGAAAAATTGATCTTTAAAAGAAATGGCAAAAACTATGCTCAATGAGGCCAACCTTCCTAAGTACTTTTGGGCGAATGCGGTAAATACTACTTGTTATGTTATGAATAGGGCCCTAATAAGGCCAATTTTAAAGAAAACGCCCTATGAGTTGTACAAAGGAAGGAAGCCTAATTTTTCACATTTTCATGTTTTTGGATGCAAATGTTTTGTTTTAAACAATGGAAAGGATAACTTGGGGAAGCTTGATGCTAAGTCTGATGAATAAATATTTCTTGGCTACTCCATGCATAGTGAAACTTTTAGAGTTTACAATAAAAGAACTGTGACCATGGAAAAGTCCATACATGTTGCATTTGATGAAACTAACCCAAATGTCTCGAGAAAGGATTTGGTTGATGATGTTGTAAAAATCTTGGCCAAAACACATTTGGAAAATAAGGAGAAAGAATCCAAGAAGCAAGAAGACAGTCCATTGGATCCCCCAAGGCAAGAAGATTCACAAATGACGGACCTTTCCAAGGAATTGAGGACATCAATATATCATCCTCTTGACAAGGTGATAGGTGATGTATCAAAAAGGGTAACCACTCGAAGCTCTCTTAGAGATGCATATAACCATATGACTTTGTCTCTTAAGTTGAACCTGAAGACATAAATGAGACCATTAATGATGAACATTGGATCTTGGCCATGCAAGATGAACTAAACCAATTTGAGAGAAATTAAGTTTAGGAATTAGTTCCAATGCCCAATGATCATCCCATAATTGGCACCAAATGAGTCTTTAGGAACAAACTTGACGAAACGGACTTAATAATAGGAAAAAAAGTTAGGCTTGTTGCTAACGGTTATAATCAAGAAGAAGACATAGATTATGAAGAAACATATGCTCCCATAGCTAGATTAGAAGTCATAAGAATGCTACTTGCATATGCATACATCATGGATTTCAAGCTTTATCAAATGGATATCAAAAGTGCTTTCTTAAATAGTTTTATACAAGAAGAGGTATATATGGAGAAACCTCCAGGTTTTAAAAACTTTGAACTACCCAACCATGTTTTTAAATTGAAAAGACTTTGTGTGGCTTAAAACAAGCTCCTAGAACTTTGTATAAAAGGTTGAGTAAATTCCTTTTGGAAAAAGGCTTCTTTAGAGGTAAGGTTGACATTACTTTCTTCATCTAGCATAAGAAGCATGACATACTTCTTGTTCAAATTTATGTTGATGATTTAATATTTGGTGCTGCTAATGAGTCTCTTTGCATGAAGTTTGCTAACATCATGCAAAATGAGTTTGAGATGTCAATGATGGGTGAGTTCAAATTCTTCCTTAGTCTCTAAGTCAAGGAAACAAGGGATGAGACTTTCGTAAGTCAATCCAAGTATTACAAGGAGTTACTCAAGAAGTTTGGAATGGACAATACCAAGCATATGACTACACCAATGGGCACTTCTTGTTATTTGGACAATGATGAAGGAGGTAAATTTGTAGAAATCTCAGAATATAGAGATATGATTGAGTCACTGCTTTATCTTATAACAAGTAGGCCATATATTATGTTTAGTGTGTGCATGTGTGCTAGATTTCAAGCAAATCCTAAAGAATCACACCTAAGTGTTGTAAAAAGAATTATGAAATATCTAATAGGCACTTCACAAAAAAGTTTGTGGTACCCTATGTAAAATCCTCCTTAATCTAATGATCCTAATCAGTGTTATAGTAGCTCTGTAATATGGGTAAGATTTATCTGTTAATTTGGGTAATTTTCTGAACCAATTTGAGCGTAATTCTGTAACACTGAACACAAGAGAATAATTAAGGTATCTGCAGAATCAGTTGATATGATGGAAACAAATATGAAAATTTTATTTCCTAACTAAGAACTATTGATAAGAATTCCAAAAAATTTTGGAGGGACAATTGAGTTAATCTAGTATTTTTAAGGATAGCAATAAGAAATTAATGAAACAGCTAAGTATCTCAGAAAATTATGAAATTTCATGGAAATGATATATGAGTTATGGGGAATAATTTGGTATAAAATACTAACTAATATAAGTATTATTAATCCTATTTACTTAATCCAATGGTTTAATTTAACTTGGGACTGAGTAATAAAGCTCAACTGATAAATAGCGGTATATGAAAAATTGTAGAAAAATGGATCCAAGGACTAGGTTGAGCCTAAAATTTTTCATAATATTTATGGTAACTTAAAACTTAGTTTTGGAAGATTAAAGTATGCTTAGTAGATACAAAAATTATAGAATGAAAAGTGGTCATAAACTTGGTCAAATACTTAACCGTCCAAACAACTAGAACTCTACACTTTCTCCATTTTTTTCCCTTAATCTTTTAGTCTTATTCTCTTCACTCTCTCCCCTGTTCTTTGTCCAGCAGCTGCATCCCAAGGAAAACAAAATAAAAACACAAAGAAACAAGGAGGAAATAAAGAAGAAATCCAAGGCAAGAAAAGAAAAAAAATTGTGGCAAGCTAGTTTTTTTTCCATTGAATTTGAAACAAAAATTTTGGTTATGGCATAGTTTCATCTCATGGCTAACCTATAGAAAAAGAAGAGTAATTCTTTGTTATTGTGTGTTATAGTTCCTACCTTTATCTTATTCTTCTTCTATGGAATTTTTGAATCAATTTGGTGGCCTTAGAGTCATAGAACTCATAGCCAAGACATAGAACTAATTGAGATACTTTGTTTGAATTCATTCTTTCCTTCTATTAATTCTTGTTTAGTCTTGAAAACATGATATTGGTTGTGATTAGAAAAGATTTGAAGTTCTTTTGAAGGGCATGGCCTAACCCTAACCCTAACTTGAATCATGTAAGTGAATTTTTGTCTAATTTATAATTCTAATGACTTTGTGAAAGAATTTAGTGTATAAGTACAAAATTTGCTTGTTTGTAGCTTCCATGAAGCTCTCGACCACTTATAATTTTATGAAGGAAAATGTTGAATTGTTATGTTATATATATATATATATATATATATAGTTATTCAAGAATTTAGTGACTAAAAATGAATAGAATAGTTATTCTTGTGATTTGGTTACATGATTGATGATTATGTGAATTTCAGTTATGCCTAAAGAATCTAGTATTTAAATTTTTGTATTAAACCTCTAGATGCTTATTATAGCTCTTATTGGTGATAAAGATTATAGTGTACATGAATTAAAGTGTATTGTGTATTAAATGAGTTGGAATTGTACATTTGTTGAGGATTGTGGTCTTATTGAGAATGTATGGAATGTGAATTTGTGTTGCACCCTTGATTCTGTAAGGTTGAGTATGTACTGAATTGACATAAAGATGAATTGAATTTTACTGGTAATGGAAATGATCCTTGTACCTGGGGGTGATCTAATGATAATGGATATGATCCTCGTACCTGGGGGTGATCTTAGATATTTGGGTAGATTGAGGAGGTGATATTGTCCTCACTACCCATGAATTCCTAGTTTTGCTATGGGACATGATACTTGTATCTGGAGTTGATCCTAGATTTGAGATTGCATGATAATTATGTTGATAATCCATGTTCCTAATGGATACTATGTTGAATATCCATGGAGGCGATGTGCACCGAGGAACAAATTGAAATTGATACTTCTCGGCTCACCATGTGATGACCAATATATCGCATCATGATAAGACTTAGGTCACATTTGAACTTTATAACTCAATCTCTCACCCCACGAATGTTCCCCTTGGCCTGGCGAATCAAGTCAGAGGCAATGGGCTAGAAATTCACCCCGCGATAGATGATAATTCACCTTGCAATGAACACTTGGCAAAGACTAGAAATTTGAAAACCTACTCATGCCTCGCGATGCATTCCCCATCGCCTAGCGAATCAAGTCAGAAGCTTTTGGTTAGAAATTCACCTTGCGAACAATGATAATTCACCTTGCGATGAACACTGAGCACAAAACTTTAAATTATGAAAACCTGCTTTCGCCTCGCGATGCACCCTCATTGCCTAACGATTGAGGTCAGAGGCAATTATTTAGAAATTCGCCTCACGATGAAAAACCACCACCTTGAGATATCAGATTATGGCACATAGATTACCCTTTTTCTTGCAAATTACGTCGCGATATAGCTTCCTCGCTAAACGATTTTAACTAAAATGCTGCTTTCGCTGGGCGAGAAAGTACCTTCACCTGGTGATGAGCTTGACTACTTTAAACTTCAACTCTAGCTCCCATCACTCTATTCCTTGCTTAAAAACAACAGAACTGCAACCTTATCTCTACAATAGCAAGCACAAAATCAGAACACACCTAATATGCTATTCTTAAGCAAACAAAACAAGAAACATTACTACTCAAAATTAATTCAAAATGATTAAGCAAAAGAAATGCTTAGGTTGCCTCCCAAGAAACACTAGTTTAACGTCGTTAGCTTGACGTCTTATGATTTTTATGGCTCATGTAAAACAAGAGCAACTTTTGCTCTTTCTATTACCCCACCAAGATAAGGTTTCAGCCTTTGGCCATTGACTCTGAAAGCCCTTTTTGAAGCTAGATCCTCCACTTCTATTGCTCCATAGGGTGTCACTTCTTTGACAGTGAATGGTCTTGACCATTTAGACTTCAATTTTCCTAGAAACAACCTTATCCTTGAATTAAACAACAACACTTGTTGTCTCGGATAAAAATTTCTCTGTGAAATGTACTTGTTATGGTAGACGTTCATCTTCTTCTTTTATATCCCCATATTCTCATATGCATGCACATGCAATTCATCAAGCTCATGCAGCTGAATAACTTTCTTTTCACCACTCAAGGTAGGATCAAAATTTAAGAACTTTAGAGCCCAATATGCCTTGTGCTCAAGTTCTACTAGCAAATGGCACGACTTACTATAAGCCAGTTGATATGGTGACAAGCCTAAAGGTGTTTTGTAGGCTGTCCTATATGCCTATAGAGCATCATCCAACTTATTTGCCCAATCCTTCCTTGAACTACAAACTGTCTTCTCCAGAATTCTTTTTATCTCTCTATTTGATACCTCCGTTTGGCCATTGCATTGAGGGTGGTAAGGAGTTGCCACTTTATGTCGGACATCATACTTGGAGAGAATATTTTGTAGTTGATTATTACAAAAATGAGTTCCCCCATCAATGATCAACACCCTTGGAACTCCAAATCTAGAGAAGATGTTCTTTTTGACAAACTTAACCACTATTTAAGAATCATTTGCAGGAGTGGCCATGGCTTCAACCTATTTTGAGACACAGTCAACAACCACTAATTGATAACTCCATGAAATGTAGTTATTTATGCCCCATAATTATGCTTCACGGCATGCTTAGTCCTTGTTCTTATGCATATTTGGAAGGTTTTATGCTTATATTTGTTAAATGTCATTTGGATACCTTCCTTTATGTTTTTGAGCAATTTGTGCATATTTGTTGATTGATTAAGTAAATTTACAATTATATTTAACTTGGTGCCTTATCTAATGTAGGAAAGGCTCAAAAGAGACAAATTGATGCAATCCAAGGCCCAGCATTAGAGGAAAGAAGCCAAGGAAGCATTCCAGAGTTCCACACCGAGGCGTGGAAATGTGCATGCCGTGGCGTGAGGGTCTCAGCTAGCCACATACTGACAGGACAGACAGCTCCACGCCGAGGCGTGGGAATGTGCACGCCGCGGTGCGCGTCGGCGGGCTGAGCCTATTTATTCAATTTTTCACGCTCCCTTTCGGCCGCTCTGAGTTTTCTCTCTTTTATGTTTTAGGTTTTTAGTTTTCTGGGTTAGAGGCTACGGCTAGACTTCCATTGGAGGTGGAGATGGAGCTTGGGGAGCTAAGGATGGAAGCCCTCTTTCTCTTGGAGGTGGATCCGAGCTTCAATGACGAAATCCATAAGCTTTCTCCTTCTCTCTTTTCTCTTTTCTCTTCCTCATTTTTTGGACATGTATTTTGTAATTTGTTCTCATGTTCATTGTATAGCTGAGCTTTATTTAGGGATGATTTTGGATCCTTTTAGTAATATTAATGATTTGTTCTTCTTTGAGTTTGTGTGGATCTTTGATTTTGTTCAATCATATTATGCTCAATGCTCTTGAATGTTTGGCCAACATTTAAGTTGATTTGATAAAGTCCAATGAACTTAGACATAGGGATTTGGGTTTGAGATCGTATGTATGATTGATGCATGTTCGATTCTATTCTAATGGCGGGATGAGTTGATTCACTAATGGGATAGAAATATACCTCTTAGCCATGCATAGCAAGTGTTTGAGAATAAACCTTAAAGAGTGGATTTTGCGTTGACTCTCAAGGACACTTAGTGAGTTGGGCACATGATACCATGGTTAGATGAGCCGGGGATAAGGCATTATTTCCGTATTGCTAATATTGACAATGAGTTTGCTTAGTTCTAATTCAAGTTTTTCTGTTTTGTTGTTGTAAATAGTTTTAATTCATGTTTTTGTGCTTTAGTTTTCAGTTTGTTTAAATAAGTAGTTATAGTTTGATTTTGTGTTTTTGTTAAGTTTTTGTTGTACATTCTATGTTTTAAGTTTTTAGACATGTTTTGGAGGTGCTAGGGGCCAAAATGGAGCACCAATTTCAGCGGAGACAAGTTTGCTACAGAATTCTGCAGACTAACCTCTCACACCACGGCATAAGAATGTGCACGCCGCAGCGTTCCAGTCTCTGCCTGATCAGGAACACGCACCAGAGAGCTCCACGCCTCAGCGTGGGAATGTTCACGCCTCGGCGTGGCCCCTATTTTTGCATTTTTCTGTTATTTTTCTCTATTTTTCTTTATTTAATAATGCTCAGTTCTAGTTTGGATGTTGTTTTGACTTGCTCAAGTACCCTATAGACCATGAACACCAAGAATATATATCACCTTGGTTTGGGAGAGTATCATTGCATGTTTTTCACCCTTAATGCTTAATGTTTACACATGTCTTGATATTTTAAGTATGTTCTAGTGATAGTCATTATGCTTTCATGATTATATCCTGTTTTGGCTATCACTAGTAGGCTGTTGATAAAAGTTTCAATTTTTAACATTCTCTACACAATGTTATGCATGCTTAAATGAAAAATGATACATCTTTTGAATGCATGATTTTGTTGCCATTTGCTAGTGTAGTTTTGGTTGGCCAATGATATAAATGCTTGCATTTGTCCTCTTATTTTTTGTGAAACCATTTGCGATCTTGAAGCATACTTAAGCAATCTTGTTTATTTTTATGCATGATGTGTTTCTCACTTAGATGCTTGTTTAACTTTGAAAAGATTTGAGTGCTTATTTAGAGAATGTTTATGGATTGTGCATGTAGATGATTTCTACTATCCTTGAAATTGTTTTTCAACTCTCTTGAGGTGAAATCCTAGATTGCACATGATTTTTGAGGAAGTGATTAGGGCATTGTTTGGACCGGTTGAGCCTTTCAAGCTTACCTTTACATGATTATATCACTAAGTCCCATTTTGAAGCTTTCTAAATATTTGGCTTTCTATGTTCTTCTTTCACCCTCATATTTCCTACCTTGTACCCATTCTAATGCATGCGAAAGCATTGCAATCTTTTCCTCCCCTTTATGTTTGTTGAGTGCATGATATGTTATTTCTTCACTTGAGTCCATTGTTTAGGGTATTTATGTTATTCAATACAAAAGTGGCTTGAAGGAACCATTTGTTGTACAAGAAGTTATTTTTGTTAAAGAAAAATAAAATACAAAAAGAGAAAAAGAAAATAAAAGAACAAAAAAAAAAAAAACAAATGAATGAAAGAAAGCATAAATGAAAAAAGCATCGAGTGGCTCTGAATAGTGTTATTTGTTTCATTTTGTATACCCTTGCTGTAGTGACTCAAGTCTTGAAATATCATGTTATGTTTCTCAATGTTTGTATGTTTTCCATTCCCCTTTGTTCTTCGCCCCATCACCTTGGCCTTACATTATAAGCTATTAAAGTCCCTCTTGATCCTCAATCGTGTGTGATTTACATTAGTGAAGAGAGAGTTGTGCTACAATTTTGTAGAGTCTTGATTTGTATCCGTGTGTAGGTTCATAAACTTATCCAGATGAGCATGATTTGAAAAAGATAAGTTGAGCTTGCATGTTTATGAGAGATGTCATGTGCATGATTGGAAGCTTGATTAATGGCATGTTTAAGATTGTGTATGTGTTGGGCTTAACTGTGAGGCATGTGCATTCTTTGAGGGCCATTATAATCATTGTGCACTAGTTGTGGTTAAAAGAAAATTGAATTTATCATTGTTGAATGCATATGAGCATGAATTGTCAAAGTGAGTTTTCTTAGTCATACTTTGTGTTGCTTGAGGACTAGCAACATCTTAAGTTTTGGGGTGTGATAACTCCATGAAATGTAGTTATTTATGCCCCATAATTGTGCTTAACGGTATGCTTAGTCCGTGTTCTTATGCATATTTAGAAGGTTTTATGCTTATATTTGTTAAATGTCATTTGGATACCTTCCTTTATATTTTTGAGCAATTTGTGCATATTTGTTGATTGATTAAGTAAATTTACAATTATATTTAACTTGGTGCCTTATCTAATATAGGAAAGGCTCAAAAGAGACAAATTGATGCAAGCCAAGGCCCAGCATTGGAGGAAAGAAGCCAAGGAAGCATTCCAGAGTTCCACGCCGAGGTGTGAAAATGTGCACGCCGTGGCGTGAAGGTCTCAGCCAGCCAAATACTGATAGGACAGACAGCTCCACACCGAGGCATGGGAATGTGCACGCCGCAGCGCGCGTCGACGAGCTGAGCCTATTTATTCTATTTTTCACGCACCTTTTCGGGCGCTCTGAGTTTTCTCCCTTTTAGGTTTTAGGTTTTTAGTTTTCTGGGTTAGAGGCTACGGCTAGACTTCCGTTGGAGGTGGAGATGGAGCTTGGGGAGCTAAGGATGGAAGCCCTCTTTCTCTTGGAGGAGGATCCGAGCTTCAATGGTGAGATCCATAAGCTTTCTCCTTCTCTTTTTTCTCTTTTCTCTTCCTCATTTCTTGAACGTGTATTTTATAATTTGTTCTCATGTTCATTGTATAGTTGAGCTTTATTTAGGGATAATTTTGGATCCTTTTATTAATATTAATGATTTATTCTTCTTTGAGTTTGTGTGGATCTTTGATTTTGTTCAATCATATTATGCTCAATGCTCTTGAATGTTTGGCCAACATTTAAGTTGATTTGATAAAGTCCAATGAACCTAGACATAGGGATTTGGGTTTGAGATCATATGTATGATTGATGTATGTTCGATTCTATTCCAATGGCGGGATGAGTTGATTCGCTAATGGGATAGAAATATACCTCTTAGCCATGCATAGCAAGTGTTTGAGAATAGACCTTAAAGAGTGGATTTTGCGTTGACTCTCAAGGACACTTAGTGAGTTGGGTAAATGATACCATTGTTAGATGACCTAGACACAGGCGTGTAGCTAATGTAGATTCTCAAGCTAACATAATCATTGCATTCATATTTTTATGAAGAGGATTGCATATTGTTGGTTGATGTAAAAAGTGAAGAAGGATTTGCCTAAACTCTAACCATTTATCCTTATTGCTTTTTGTCTTTACTTTCTTTACTTTTATCCATTTTTATGTTCTTGAATAGAATTAGGCAAGCTATCGGTTAATACTCAACATTGGAAATAAACTTATCCTCGTGAGAACGATCTCTTACTCTGTAACTGTATTACTTGTGCGACCCGTGCACTTGCGGTTAGCAAATGGGTAACATGTTTTGACCTTAACACTAATATGTACTAATTTGAATAGGAAGGGAGGAAATGGCCCCATGAAGTCAATGCCCAAATAATCAAATAATTCAACATCCAGAATGGGATTCAAGGGCATTTCACTCCTCTTAGATATGTTGCCAATCCTTTGACATTTATCATAGCCCTTCACATGGTTGTATGCATCTTTAAAGATGGTTGGCCAATAAAAATCGAACTGAAGTACCTTGGCAGTAGTACGTTCTCCATTAAAATGCCCTCCACAAGGGGAATCATGATAATGCTAAAGTATCTTCTGCCCTTCGCCTTGTGACACACACCTTCTGAGAAGTCCATCTGGGTCAATTTTGAAAAGAAAAAGATCTTCCTAAATGTAATATTAGGCATCTCAAAAAAATTTCTTTTTCTGTTGCCATATCAAGTTTTCCAGTATAACATTAGCGGCCTTGAAATTAGCCATATCAGCAAACCATGGCCTCTTCTCAATTACAAACAACTTCTCATTCGGAAACTCTTCAAGAATGCCTCTCTCCTTAGCAGTAACTTCAGAATTCTCCAGCCTGGACAAGTGGTTTGCTACCACATTTTCACTTCCTTTCTTGTCTTTAATCTTAAGATCAAGTTCCTGCAACAATAAGATCCACCTAATTAGTCTAGGTTTTGATTTTCCTTTAATTAGCAAATATTTAATTGCCGCATGATTAGTGAATATAGTAATCTTAGATCCAATCAAGTAGGAACAAAATTTTTCCAAGGCAAATACTATGGCAAGCAATTCATTTTTAGTTGTGGCATAATGAATTTGGTTCTCATTAAGAACCTTGCTTGCATAGTAAATTGCATGGAAAATTTTATTCCTTCTTTGCCTTATCACAGCTCCTATTGCATAGTCACTTGCATCACACATAAGTTCAAATGGTAACTCCCAATCAGGGGCTACAATAACAGGGGCAGAGATCAATTTTTCCTTCAAAAGATTAAAAGCATGCAAACAATCATTATCAAAATCAAAAGAAAAATCTTTAATGAGCAAATTGCACAATGGCTTTGCAATTTTAGAAAAATCTATGATAAATCTTCTGTATAAATCAGCATGGCCTAGAAAACTTCTCACGCCTTTCACATTTAATGGTAGAGGTAGCTTCGCTATCACTTCAATCTTAGCCTGATCTACTTCTATACCGCTAGCTGAAATCTTGTGGCCAAGTACAATGCCTTCCTACACCATGAAATGACATTTCTCCCAATATAAGACTAAATTTATTTCCATGCATCTTTTAAGAACATTAGTAAGGTTAGACAAACAAGAATCAAATGATGCTCCAAAAATAGAGAAATCATTCATAAAGACCTCTATATATTTTTCAATCATATCAGCAAAGATAGAAAGCATACATCTCTAAAAAGTAGCGGGAGCGTTGCAAAGACCAAAAGGCATCCATTTGTATGCAAAAACTCCATAGGGACAGGTAAATGTTGTCTTCTCTTGGTCTTTTGGATTGACTGCAATCTAATTATAATCGGAATAGCTATCAAGGAAGTAATAGTAGGCTTGTCTAGATAATCTCTCAAGCATCTGGTCCATGAATGAGAGAGGAAAATGATCCTTTCGAGTAGCTTAATTAAGCTTCTGATTGTCTATGCACATAAGCCAACCAATGACTGTTCTAGTGGGGATTAACTCATTCTTCTGATTCTTCACTACAGTCATATCTCCCTTTTTAGGAATAACCTAAACCGGACTAACCTAAGAACTATCCAAAATAAAGTAAATCATTCCAGTTTCAAGGAGTTTCAGCACCTCCTTTCTCACTACCTCTTTCATTGTTGGATTTAACCTTCTCTATGGCTGAACCACTGGCTTGAATTCCTCCTCAAGTTTGATCTTGTGCATACAAAAAGTTTGACTTATCCCTTTTAAGTCAGATATAGTCCATCAAATTACAGTTTGGTGCTCTTAGAGTACCCTTACAAGCTTCTTTTCTTCAAGTTTTGATAAAAAACTGCTGATTATCACTGGATTTGTATCTTGATTGCCAAGAAAGACATACTTCAAGTGAGATGGCAAGGGTTTCAATTCTAACTTTGGTTTTTCCACCACCTTGCCAATACTCAGTTCTTCTTTTTTCTTGTTAACAGCACTTTCTGCTTGATGTGCTTCTAGATATCGCAAACACTTCTGAATGACTTCATCCTCCACCTCTCCCTGCTCTTCAATAGCATTCACAATCACTCTTTCAAGAGGTGCAGTTGGAGTGTTTTCCTGAAAAAGATTTCACAACTGTAATATCAATCAAATCTACTAGATATGAAGTTTCTTTATCATCCGGGTATTGCATCGCCTCAAAAACATTAAAGGTGACTTTCTCATCCTTCACTCGTAATATTAACAGCCCTTGCTGGACATCAATGAGGGCTCTTCCGGTGGCCAAAAATGGTCTTCCAAGAATAAAAGGTACTTCTGCATCCTCTTCCATGTCCAGCATGACAAAATCAGTTAGAAATATGAATTTGTCGACCCTCACTAGCACGTCCTCTATGACTCCATAGGGATGTTTAATTGACCTATCCGTAATTTGTAAAGCCATTCTTGTTTGCTTGACCTCACCCCCAAGCTTCTTAAGCATAGACAATGGCATCAAATTTATGCTTGCTCCCAAGTCACAGAGAGCTTTACAAATGGTCATGTTGCCAATAGTGCACGAAATTGTAAAACTCCTCGGATCTTTCAATTTTGAGGGAAGCTTCCTTTGAAGTATTGCACTACATTCCTCTATTAATGCCACTGTTTCATCCTCTTTGAACTTTCTCTTTTTGGCTAATAATTCCTTCATAAATTTAGCATATATAGGCATTTGCTCCAATGCCTCTGCAAAAAGAATGTTGATTTGGAGGCGATTGAAAATGTCCAAGAACCTTGCAAACTGCTCCTCTTTCTCCTTTTTCTTGTTCAAGTGAGGATATGGTAACTTCACATGTGGTGAGATCACTTGAGGCTTATCCCCTTCTTGCAAAATCTTACTTTTGTCCTCCTCAAGAAGGAGTCTTCATCTACTAAATTAGAACTCTTTTTATCCTCTTTTTTTCTAATTTTCACCCATCATTTCCTTTTCTTCTTTTTCATTTTCTTCTAGGTTCACAATGTCACTCTTTTAGTTAGCTCTTCATCCAACATCTTCTTCTCGTTTGTTTTAGTAGACTCCGAAGTTAATGGCTCTATCACGAATGGTGTGACAATCTTTCCATTCCTTAAAATTACAGCTTTATAAGACTAATTCTTAGGATTATCCACTATATTTCTAGAAAATTATCTCTTAGATTATTCAGCAAGTTACTTTGAGAACTGTCTGATTTTGTTTTCAAGGTTCTTGATGGATGCTTCTTAGTTTTTGAAATGAGCCTCGTGATTTTGGAAATTAGTTTGCGTCATATGCATGAATTGAGTCAATGCTTCTTCTAAGGCAGTAGGCTTCTCTTTAGGTTGCTGTGGTTAAGGAGGTTTTCTTGATTGAGGGGACTCCTGTTGCTTCCAAGCAAAGTTGGGATGATTCCTCCACCCTGGATTATAGGTGTTAGAATAAGGATTCCCTCTTTGCCCCTGAAAATTTCCCATATAATTAGCTTGCTCACTTGGATCACTTTGAGCTTCACAAGCACCATTCTTGTGTCCTCTGCCACAAAAATCACACTTCATACATTGCATCATAGCCTTGGAATGATTAGATTGAGAGGAACCCGCTTGTAAGGCTTGAAGTTGTTTAGTGAGAACCTCTAATTGTTGAGAAACCAATATGTTTTGGGCTAATAGCGCATTATGTGCATCTAGCTCTAAAACACCCCTCCTTGCTTGCACTCCTCTATCATGATGAATAAGATTACTTCCACTAACTCTCTTGCTTCTTCAGCTATCTTGTTATTCATTGTACCCTCCGCCAAAGTATCTAACATCATCTTTGTATTCGGTCTCAACCCATTGCAAAATGTTTGCATTTGTGTTAAGTCATCTTAGCCATGGTCGGGACATCTCTTCCAAAGCCCTTTGAATCGCTCCCATGCCTCATAAAGATTTTCTCCATCTTTTTGCTCAAAACTAGTAATTTCAGCTCTTCTCTTGATGAACTTGGAGGTAGAAAAGAAACGGGCCATAAATTTGTCCTCCAAATCATTCCAAGTAGTAATACTCCCTTGAGGAAGTGTTTGCAACCAATCCTTTGCCCTGTCTCTCAAAGTAAAAGGGAATAATCTCATCCTCTTAGCCTCTTCAAAAACACCATCTAGCTTCAATGTACCATAAATCTCAAAGAAATTCACCAAGTGCTGGTTAGGGTCTTCATTATCTGCTCTAGAAAATTGATTCTACTTGAGAACATTCAAAATAGAAGTTCTGATCTCAAATGCATTTGCCTCCACTGGTTGATAATCAATAGCCAACCTCTGACGATTATTCCTCCGACCAAAATCTCCTAAAGTCTGCCTAGGTGGTGGTTGCTCAGCCATGACTTCTACTATGAGAATATGAGAAGAAGAAGTAAATTCTTATTTTTCTTGAGTCATTTTCTGCGACCTTGCTTTCTTAACTTTCTTCCTAGTTGCTTTTTCTATCTTCACAATATCGGGATCAAACAACAATTTAATTACCTTTTTCCCTTGCATACATAGAAAATAGGAAAATTATAAGTAACAAGTGAACTATATTTAGAAATGAATTAGAAGAATGCAGTAAAGTTTTTAACAAATGAAGTAAGAAAACAAAGCAATTGTCCAAAGTAGTAACTCCTTTGCCTTGTTGATAATTAAATCAACAATTCCTGGCAACGGTGCCAAAAACTTGTTGGAACAATTTCAGCAAGTGCACCGAATCACTATAAGTAATATAATAATGAGAAAAGAAGTATCGTCTCCACAGGGATTGTAATTAATTTATCAAAACAAGAAAGGTTGTTTCTACTTGAACTGGAAATATGAATTTGTAACTTGAAATGTATTGATTCTAAACAAGTAAAACAGAAATGTATTAAAGACAGAGCAATTAACAAATTAAAGAATATTTTTGAATTTTTAAGGAGGAGAAAATTTATCAAGAAAAGCGGCTAGGGTTTGAATCCCATTGTTTACCCTCTTATGCTACTAGTTAACTCTCAAAACAAGTAATAATCATGTATTTGAAATTCCCATCAACAACATTAAGCCAAGATCAATCCCTTGATTCAAAGCCCCTTTGACTCAAATCGTAACTCCCAATTCCTTATGTAATTGTTGATTCAAATTAAGCATTAACGACAATGATCTCATAAAACACATAATTACAATGATATATCCCTATATTCAATCATAATCATGACAACCCTACTCAATTCCAGCATTAAAACTAATTTTCCAATTAGAAGAAATACCCACATTCAAACCAATAGTGATCAAGTATTGATTAGCATTAAGTAAGGAGTAGAGTGCTCAAACACATGAAATTAACTTGTAAAAAGAGCACAAAATAGATCACATAAGAGTATCTACAATGTTCATCTAACCCTAGCCTAAAAAGATTCAGCTACTCATGATAGTAGAAGAAGAGATGAGAAAGATCAAACTAATGGAGTAAGTAGAAGTCATAGATCCTTCAAATTCTTGTTCCCAAGCTTGAATAATTAATGGAGATGGAGAAAGATAAAAACCCCATGCTCTGGATAACACCCTCAATTCTCAATCAGAAAATAAAAATGAAGAAAAGGTCCCGTTCAGAAACATTTCATCGACTATTTAAAATTGGTTGAATAACGGTCATCGCCTAGCGATGGCCCATTCTCGCCTTGCGATGGCCTGTGAACAAGGTTAAGCCCACTGCAGTCTGGAAGACCCTTCCATTAGTCATCTCGCCTCGCAATAGATGTTCCTCGCCTCACGATGGATGCATGAAGGCTCACCGCGCGAGGGATGTTCTTCGCCTCGTGATTAGCTAAGTGAAAAACATCTCATCTTCCTTCTAAGTTCAATTCAAACCTGTTTCAATCAAAATTTAAATCCCATTAACCAATGAACACAAAAACCTATAAAACTCTTAAACAATTAAAACTTATCTAATTTCTACCTAAATCTTTTGATTCTAACACTAATTTAACAACAAAAACTCACTTATACTGGAGATTCAACACATGTTTAAGAAGATGTTACAGTTTACGTATGTATATTTCGAATATACTATAGTAAATAGAATTAGGACATTACAATTTCTCCTTAAGGTTCAGTTATCCTCCGAACTTGGTACTTTGATCAGGCTTAGTACTATGTTGGAGGGATTCTAGTTATCCTTCAAGTTGGGAACAGGTATCACAAATCTCTTCGAGCATATCCAACTCAGTCAAGAGGACATTGATGAACTCTATAGTGACTGAGGTAAATTTATCACACTAGTCCATATTTTGTGCTTTCTTGGCAATTTTCAAGCTTTCATTATAACACCTTCATGCCATAGCCTGGTCTCCTTTGACCGTGACAACCTTGTCATATTGGTCAAGGAACTTCATGGCTAAATCAGGGGTGAAAAATCATGGCCCCAAATTTAACACCCTCAATAACATGTTAGGCTTGAAAACAGGTTACAAAGGTAGCCTAATACTTTCTTGACATACCAGTTCAGTTTTGTGACAAACTAAGTTAGTTTAGTCACTTTGTTGCAACACAAAAGTTAAAAACTAGTCTAAAATGACTCAGAAAATAAATTTATAGGCTAAGTTGAGGGAAATAGATATGGATAACTTGTTTCTAGGTCACAAATGAGTTAAGTAAGGTGTAATTAAAATTTGAGAAGAATCAGAGTCAGTTTGGTATTTTTCAGCATATTGGTTGTGGGTTTTAATACCGATTGACTAGTAGTAGATACGGAAAAATAAGATAAAGGTGAAACAACAATTTAGATGGATCCTAGTATTTATTCTAAAGTCATTGAAAGTTGAAAAACTTGAATTAGTGTGATTCAAGTGTCCATAGCAAACATAAGTTTTCGCACAGAACTTGTTCCTATCTCTTTTTGACTTTTCTCTCTCTTTTCTCTCATTCTTTCCACAGCCAAAAGAAACAGAAAACAGAAACAAAGAGAACGAAGGGAGAAAGAGAGAAAAGGGAAGAAAATAAAGGAGGGGAAAAGGAAGAGAAAAAGAAGGGCCCAAGGGAGATCAAAAGCAAGATCAAAAGACTCCAAGATTGGTCACCCACCATAGGGTATCACATTTAAGACTAATCCTAATAGAACTTACCCAAGTTGTAAAAGAATTAATCTTGTAAAAATATCAATTTTAAAATTTCATTTGCGGAACAAAATAAAATAAATAAACGTAATTAAAACATTAGTAAAACTTGTAGTGAACACACCAAACCATATATACACATATTACAAACTTTGTCCAAATATTTTACATAAATACAACCTGCTTCAAAAGTAAAATACAAACATAACTACTAAGCAGTACTATAAAAACAAACCTAAGGATTTGGTTCCTCAGAATGATCCTTCTCCTCCTCTACATTATCATTAAAGAACCCAGGTGGATACAGACGCCTCATAGGGGTCCTTGCCGATGATACTACGGAATTCTCTTCGGGGGGTATAGACAGACACAACTCCACCCCAGAGTTCACGAATGGGCATCGTGAATTCCAAACGCACAGTTGCATGTTGAGTTAACACGGAAATCCCATCCCGGGTTCCACTCAAGCTCATAGTCAAGTCCCCGGTGTAAACAAACCTCTCATTATTATAGTCAAACCTCCAGGCGTTAGCTCTCCCAGGGAACTGAACCTTGACAAAACCTAAGACCTGGCGTCTTGCCACCATTGCAGCTAACAAACAAGCAGCTACTGATGGTAAATAGATTTACCCACTTCTTCGTCTTCCTGGTCTTTATCAAACATACACAAATAAATAGATACAATATAATAACGAGGTGAGATCCCCTACATCAATACTAGTATGGCAGTGAAGGAAACGACAGCAAATAAACAAAGTATAATATAAAGACCATAAAACATGTTATCATTTCACGGATAATAAATCAAATAATCATGAATCAGATAATTATAAATTTCATGTTATTATATTGATCCATTATGCATATACACACAAACCAATTACTACTCCATGGAGCTAAACACAGTTTCAAAGAGAATGATCTAGAAGACATGTCTGTCACTCGGATGTCGTGGCCAAATCTGCTATAATATATCAATTTTGTCAAAAGTGCACATCAGGAATTGGACAAGACATTCTACGCCAAATCATGATATAGGACAGTGCCTCGGTCCGGATCATCAGTGTGCTTGCATCGGTCTGCCTCACGGACAGAAGAGCTACCAACCATCCATTATGAGGTACCCGCACCCCGATGCCCCCAAGGTCAACAAGTGACCTATACTTGTCTACTCGCACCCGTACTTAGGTGTAATTCATCTCCTAGGCATACAGCCTTAACCAAACAAGCAAATATGCTTTTCTATGTATGATATATGATTCAAACACACATACCATTAGTACCTCATATATCCTCACCTTTCCTTAGTGGTATCAATATTCAACACAACCGGACCCACCACAACTGCCCGACAGCAAACTGCTGTTTATGCTTAATCGCGTAGCGATATTATCGCATATTTAAAATCGTAGAATATTTTTCTTACGTTTTTAAATCGCGTAAGGATTTTCCAATGTTTTCCAAATCGCATAAATATTTTATTACATTTTCTCAATCGCGTAGCCTAAAATTACTATTTTTAAGTTGCGTAAATATGTTTTTACGTATTTTCAATTACGTAAAATATTTCTAACATATTTTAAGTTCCAATGAGATTTTTCCCATTTAATACCAAAAATTGATTTTATTTTTATTATTTGCATAATAGTCCTTCTATAAATTTATATTTACATAATAGTCCTTCTTTAAATAATAATGGCAATATAGTCCCTCCTTAAATAATATTTACAATATAATCCCTCTTTAAATAATATTTGCAATATAGTCCCTCCAAAATCTAGTATTTCTACTGTTTCTAAAAAGTTATGTTTATTTAATTTGCTTGGGATATTACAGCTCAAAATTTCCTAACGCGCTTCAAAACCCAGAGGGTGAGCTATACGTTAGTAAATTTCAAGTATTCACTTTTATTTCACTACATAGCTTAATTAGGCCAAATTTAGTTCTAAAAATTAATTTACTTTCTTTTTAAATTCCTAAATTTACCAAGTTGAGTTCTTACTGTTAAAATACCTAAGTTTACACTTAGTAAAATAATTTTGGATCTTGATCATCAAAAATTGGCATATTGGCTGAATTCCCATTGTGTTTAAAAATTCATATTTAAATCATTTTCTAACACTTTAATTCTTATAAACTCATTTAATTAAATTTTTTGTCATAAATTCCTTTAATCCTCAATTAGGAAAATAATTTAGGACTCTTGGTCCCCTTTGTGGTGATGAGGCTGTGTGCCTCTAGGCTCTTTGGGGCCTTCATATAATTTTTTCAACATGTTATTCACATCCTAAATTACACATATATTTGCATGCTTTCCAATGCATACATACAAGCATATTATCAAAGCTATAATCATACCAACACACATGCAAACATATTTTCAAAACTAAAAGCATAACAAACACAAACAAAGAAAGCATAGAAAATTAAGTGAATAAATCCTTATGGATTTTTCACCACAAACAACCCATTTCCTCACCACCAACACATAGTTGATGAGGTTAATCTCCCTCTTACCTCAAGGGAGACAAAATCTTCAAGTTCCTCCTTCCTCTTGAATTCGTGAGCTTCAAACAAAAATCCCTAAAAATCTTAAACAAATTTTAAAGTCATAAACAAAGCTTAAGAACAAAGAACCATTGATCAATCATGGTCTAGAAAATTAAAAATCCATCTTTGGACCAAAGAATCAAAAGATTACCTTTGGAGTAGTAAACTAAAGCTTGGTTTTTGATGCACTTAGAATAGGATTTTGATAAAACTCACTAAAAGAAAAGTGTTTAGAATGAGGTTTAGCTTTAGAAAGTAGGAAGAAATGAAATTTTAGAAGTAAGAAGGTTGGGTTTGGAGTAGTAGGCCGTGGGGTTCAACAAGAAAAAGGAAAGAAAAGTAGTTAGGTGTTCTTAAGTGTTCTTGAATATTTGAGAGAAAAAGATGAAGGCTTGTCACAAATTGAAGGAAAAAAATGAAATTGGATAGCTATATTGAAGTGAGCAGCCATGTGGCTGCATGGATAGCAACTTAATATGATATAAATTCACTCCTATCGCTTCAAAGATCTTCTCCAGTTCTTGGATCCATAAATTTGCTTTCTTAAGGTCAAACTCGCCTTGAAATCGTGGCGGATTATTCCAGCGAAATTCTGACAAATGCTGAACTTCTGCATTTGCTTCTTGCTGTTGCACAACTCATTGATTTTGTTGTGCCATCACTTCAGCCATTCTCTGCATTGCTTCAACAGCAGCAATCATTGGGTCGTTGTCGCGTTCCACATTTGTACATACACCTCTGCCATGAGACATAGTTTTCTTCACAAACAATTAAACAAAGTCCAATGAAAGTCAGATGTCATCTTTTGGAAATCAAATTCAGAGAATCACACAACACAAGCTAAAACAGACCTAACCACAAAAACCCAAAAGACTCTAACCGGGGCTCTGATACCAACTAATGTAACACCCACCATAGGGTATCACATTTAAGACTAATCCTAATAGAACTTACCCAAGTTGTAAAAGAATTAATCTCGTAAAAATGTCAATTTTAAAATTTCATTTGCAGAACAAAATAAAATAAAGAAACGTAATTAAAACATTAGTAAAACTTGTAGTGAACACACCAAACCATATATACACATATTACAAACTTTGTCCAAATATTTTACATAAATACAACCCTGCTTCAAAAGTAAAATACAAACATAACTACTAAGCAGTACTCTAAAAACAAACCTAAGGATTTGGTTCCTCGGAAGGATTCTCCTCCTCCTCTACATTATCATCGAAGAACCCAGGCGGATACAGACGCCTCATAGGGGTCCTTATCGATGATACTATAGCATTCTCTTGGGGTGTATAGACAGACACAACTCCACCCCAGAGTTCACGAATAGGCATCGTGAATTCCAAACGCACAGTTGCATGTTGAGTTAACACGGAAATCCCATCCCGGGTTCCACTTAAGCTCATAGTCAAGTCCCCGGTGTAAACAAATCTCTCATTATTATAGTCAAACCTCCAAGCGTTAGCTCCCCCGTGGAACTGAACCCTGACAAAACCTAAGACTTGTCATCTTGCCGCCATTGCAGCTAACAAACAAACAGCTACTAATGGTAAATAGATTTACCCGCTTCTTTGTCTTCCTGGCCTCTATCAAACATACACAAATAAACAGAATATAATAATGAGGTGAGATCCCCTACATCAATACTAGTATGGCAGTAAAGGAAACGATAGCAAATAAACAAAGTATAATATCAAGACCATAAAACATGTTATCAACAACCGGGCCCATCACAACTGCCCGACAACAAACTAAAATGAGATAATATTACTACGCGATTGAAAGGAACAACGAGTTGTGCTGTAGAGCCGACATACTATACCTAAGTGGTTGTGGTTTAGCATTGTGCTTATGGGACCGAAGTTCTGGACCCGTGTGGATCTTTGGTATTATGTAGTTGTATGGGCGGTTATATAATATCATTTATACTAATGGTATTAGACAATTGTATGGACAGTTAGTTTAATATCATTGTGAACGGTACAACGGTAGTTTGATTTCATCGAATATGCATTTGAGCATTATACAGCTGGTGGCTGTTGTGGCGTTTTATGCCTAAAGAGTGAACGGGAACTCACAGGATAGTGAATCTGGACCAGATCTTGGGGGATGTCAGAGCGCAGTGAGTCATTTTGTGATGATGACCTCACATTATATATATATACCCCTGGCCGTGATAAACAGACTACAACGTGTTAGCCATGGTAACCATTACCCAAAAGGGGGGTGAATTGGGTGATGACTAGCTTTAATGAAACTTTGACAATTATGCATTTTGAATCATTCAATTAATAAATACAGTGGAATATGCACAACAAAGGTATAGCTATTATAGATTACTCAACTACAACTAAAGGTATATGGTAAATTAAGCAAATAAGCTAAATATCAAGTTCAACTCAAGTATATATAATTAAAGTGCAAATGTAAAGAACATAGAGTTGAGAGAAGTAAATATAAGGTTTATCCTGGTTCAGCCACCAATCCACTTGTGACCTACGTCCAGTCCTCAAGCAACCGCTAGAGATTTTTTACTATATCTTCAAGCTTCAACAGGTGCTTGACAACCTTTGCAATTGAGAGCACTTAACACATGTTGGGATACCTCATCCTTGTGCTTGAGCCTCAAACAGGGATACCTCATCCTTTATAACTTTTGAGGGATGCCTCACCCTCAAGGGATACCTCACCCTTTACCAACTTTGAGAGATACCTCACTCTTTAAGGGATACCTCACCCTTTACTCAAGAAGGATACCTCACCCTCTCAAAACAAAGATTAAGATGAAGAAAAAGAATATAAACTCTCACAAGAGTAGATATACAACTTGAAGAACAAAGTATAGATGATAGAACACTCTCTCAAGAGTGGATAATACAAATTGAAGCACTATAGGTATAAAGGATTCACACTTTAAAGCTCAAAATATGATTTTGATGTTTCAAGGATCAAGTATAGTGTTCTTGTGTTTCTTGAGTTATAAATACTTCAAATATCACTTATATATAGAGCCAAATGATAAAATAGCTGTTGGTAGTGTTTAGAAATGATTTTTTATGAAAACTAGCCGTTTATAGCCATTGGGAACATTTCTTGGCACTTGGTGTAATCGATTACACACTTCCTGTAATCGATTACACGGCTTCTGTCAACGTTGTAATCAATTACATGACTTGTGTAATCGATTATAGCATTTCTGGTTTTGAAAACTGACTTTAAAAGGTCATAACTTCTTCATTTCTTATCCGATTAAAGCGAATGACACTCATTGGAAAGATATTTGAGTCTATTTTCATATGAAAGAAGTTTCAGAACAAAACTCAAAGTATTTTGAAAGATATGATCAAATTAGTAACTAAAGATCAGTTTTACAAAACTCAAACTTGACTGTTTTTGAAAACTAACTTTAAATGGTCATAACTTCTTCATTTATTATCTGTTAAAAACAAATAACCACTCATCGAAAAGATCTTTGAGTCTATTTTCATATGTAAAAAGTTTCACAATAAAACTCAAAGTAGTTTGAAAGTTATGATCAAAAGAATAGTTAAATGTCAGTTTTGCAAAACACAAACTTGACTAATTTTCACAGATTTGAAATACCACCAAGGCTAGCTTTCCAAAAACATTTTGTTGGGCATTTAAGCATCTTAGAAACACTTGTAAAGATGTTTAAAACTTATTTGAGCTTAGTGTGATTCTCATTTATCTTTACACAAGATCTAAGTCCTATAAGTTATTCTTGAAGATGTTGGACTTGATCTTTTGCTATCATCAATTCTTGATGTAATCCAAGCTTCCAAAAAAATTTTTCTCTTCAAAACTTGCAAATGCTTGGAACATCTTTTCATTCTCATCCTTCTTGAGTTGAGCATAGTTGTAATCTTTTTACTTTTTTGTTGCAATGCTCACTCTTAGTACTTGGACTATCCTACAAAGTATTACTCACTTAAAACAAGCATAGTTAGTCCAAATTCATAACTCAATATCTTCATATGCATAATTCATAAATATATAACTCTAGTTAGTCTAACATGTATATAAGACTTTCATAGATACATCCAAATAAGATATTTATCAATTACTAATAGATATGCTCTATGTAGGATGCAACAAAGAACATTTTACACATTTTCATTTAAGTAGAATCAAATCCAATATTAATTCATTAAGACTCATATAAACCATTATTGGATATATTATATTAAAAATGTTACATATATCTCATTGCATGATTATTTAGTGAAATATAACTAGATTAAATACATAATCATGCATGATACAATATATATCATTAAGCACATCTATGTAACATGATCAGCATTCTTTTATGATGCATTTGTCATTTATTAAGCACAACTATAAAGCATAAGCTTCATTCTTTTTGTCTTGTATTTGTCATCACCAAAACTTAACATATTAAATCATTGGGGCAAACCTATTTCCACAATCTCCCCCCTTTTGATGATGACAAATCACCAAAGAAAAATATGTTGAGCAATACAGAAGAATAGATATTCGTGTAAGCATACCAAGCAATAAGCACAAGAACATATTTTTCTTTTCAATTTTCACTCCCCCTATTTTACATCAACAAAAAGGCTTAGGAAGGAAATATAATATTTTCTCCCCCTATAGATAAAACTCATGTTGTCAAGAAGGGTAGGATCTTCTCAATGAAAGAATCAAAAGATATGAAGTTTAAGAAAGTTTACTTTCTTTCATTGATAGAGAGAAAGACAATAAGAGATGATTTTTACTGACATGTTGATAGTATTAACAATAAAGCACTTCATGTCAAATAATGATGTAAGCCAAGAGATATAAACAACAATTTAAGAACTAGGCTACCCCTCAAAATATGCATATTATCAAAATATTAAACATAAGAGTTTAATATAGTTATGCATATATTTATAGTTAATAAGGAGATGGAAGAAAGTTACGTAAGATAAGCAAGATAAGCTCCCACTTATTAAAGCACAAGATAGATAAAGGAAAATATGCATGCCAAGACCATGTAAGCATATTACCATAAAGAAAAGTAAGGCAAATATACATATTCTTAATCGATCAATCACAAACCATTTTAAAAACTTCTCCCTCTTTCAAAAAGAATTTTATAAGAGCACATTATATTTTCAAAAGCATTTTAGAAAGGTAGAGATGTTTAATATTAAAGCCACATATTCCTTGAGAATGATCAAACCCAAGTTAAAAGAACATATGAAAGTAAATCTTATCTCTTTTTCATTGAACAAGAGTTTTGAGAAAATAAAATACTTTGAAGAACAAGGCTTATCTTTTGAAGTATCAAGATGAGCTCTATAGAACATTTCAAAAGATCTATTTGGAAACTTTTTAAAGCATTTTCTCAAGATTTAATAAGAATTTTCAAAGCAAATGAAGAGAATACTACATTTATAGCACAAATTGAATAATTTCTAAATTTTCAAGACAATTAAGAGGTGAAAATACTTTCAAGTTCTTAAGACAAGTTCAAAAGATTATCAAGGATATGGAACTTGAAAAGACTTCTTTCAAATTTGATAAGAGATTTTGCTTTTTAAAAAAAAAACTTTTTAGTCAAGCCATAAACTCTTTTCAAAACAAGAGCATGATTCTCTTAGGTGTTATACCACTAACAAACTATAGATCAAGAGAATCATAGATATCAAACATTCATCATGATGAAATATGCTATAGGGATCAATGCATGTATATAACTAACATCATTCACCCTATATGCAATGACAAAATTAGCAAGTTAATATCTAATTAGGAACTTTGTCAATGCTAAGCATAGTTCTCATGTAAAGAAAGCATCTAATCATTTAAGATCAAATTATCAACAAGTATCATATAATTCATAGCACATAGAATACTACAATAGGTTAGGGATAGAGATACTTATTGAGAGAGTGATACTTCTTTAGAATATTTTTCATTTATTGGACCTTTGAGTTTGAGCTTTCTTCCATTGAGTATTCTATTCCATTGCTCTTGAAGAAAGTCTCCTCATGTCCCTTTTCATCCAACTCTTCTCTTTGTCCATATGTGCTTGACATTTCAATATTTGATGGCTATATTTGAAGCACATAGAGATACTTGCAAAGCTAACTTTAAAAATTCTCTAAAACATAAGTTAGCATCAAATATCATTTAATCTCATTTACAAGCATAATTTAGGTTGAAATATGTACCACATTATCAACCATGCAAAGTTAGTTTTAATGAGAACAAAAGAATGATAGATGCACTTGAATCCAAAAGCATAATTTAAGCATTTTCAAAGCAAGATTCAAGTTTATCACGAAACACATGATCAACATCAAAACTTATATAAGCATTTTGGGGCAAACAATGATCATGTAAGGCATGTAATATCAAGTAAAGAATTCTAATATGCACACATACCAATCAAGAACAAAAAGTCTCTTATTGTAATAAAAGAATTGAAAGACTATGGAACTATAACTTTTGAACATTTATGATTCATTTCAAGATATACTTCATTGTAAAAACCATTGAAGCTCAAAGGCAAGTTCAAGGCACAAAAATGAATCATTTACTTCTTGTTTTCAGGATATAAACATATCAAACAATTTCAAACAAGAAGACATATAACTTTTAATAATTCAAACTCCAAGTAAGTATATAGAAAAAAATAAGCATCAAGGAGAAAGGATTAAAACTACTCATGAGCATACGAATTTTCATATTTGAGCCAAGAGAAATGGTCACAAGCTCAAGAGTAAAGATATTGTCATAGCATGTCATTCCAAGCAAAATGTGTGTATATCTAGCATGTTATCATATATAAAAATATTTTTAAAACATAATGCTAGAAAAACACAACTTAAGATATGATAAGGCATAAAAAAAATCTCTACTTATCCAAATATCACATGATGGTCAATTTAAAGTATAAGTAAAGATAAGAGATTGATATCACCAAAAGTGTACTCTTTGAGTTTTTGTAGGTGACTCTAACTTCTATGCCTCAAGGCTCATTGAGAATGTTGTAGATCTCCATCACTTTTGGAGAACTTGGATTATTTTAAATTTTCCCAACCTCAAGTAGCATGGTTGTATTTCACTTCATTTGCATGCTTGAGCTAATGGTCACCCTACAACACAATTCAAAGTACTTTCTTTGGTATTCACCAATTTTGGATTCATAGAGGTTAATTATTGATCATTAAGCACATACCAAGAGAAAACGTGAGTAACAGAAGAAATATGACTTATTGCACACTGAAACTCATTTTTAAAGCCTGTGTAATCGATTACAATGTGTGTGTAATCGATTACCAGTCCTCTAGGATCCATGTAATCGATTACATGTTTGGTGTGATCGATTACCAACTTTCTGGGAACCTTGTAATCGATTACAGGGTTGGTGTAATCGATTACCACCCTTAACAGAACCTTTGTAATCGATTACAAAGAACTTGTAATCGATTACCACTTTACTAAAAGTTCAATTTTGCATTTTTAAATAGTAAAGGGCTAATTTTAAAGCATTCAAATTAGTTCCAAAATGTCTTAAGTCAATTTCAAGCATCAAGCAAGTATACCTAGGCATTTTAGAACCTTAAGTTACAAATTACGTGCTAAACATAATATTCAAATTTTACCAAGTACACATGATTCTATCATTTATATAAGGCCTACATAGAATATACCTCATATTCATTGTCTTTTTAAGTGAATATGCATAAGAGGTTAAAATATTTGATACCTTGGCCTTGGTAATCAAGGAAACTATTTTCCTTATCCATTGCTTCTCTTTTGGTGTTTTTGAACTTTGCAAGTTTTACATTTTGTACTTGAGAAGCTTTGGTTGAAGTTATCTTCCTTCCTTGACCAAAACTTCTACCAATGGATTTTGGAAGCATTCCCCTTGATGATTCCTTTTTCACTTGACCAATTTGTCCATCCTTTTGAGAAATTTTATACTTAATTGAAACATTAGGAGGACATTTTGGTACTCACTTCATCTTGGGTCTTTGAATATTAGTACTAGGGCATTTAAGATCTTTAGGAACCCATACCATATTATTTCTCATATAAGAATTTCTTCTATAATTGCATAAATGAGAAATATGTCCTAGATGATCACAAAAGTTACAAACAAGTGAATTCAATGATGGCTTGGTGTTTTGAAGATCATTTTTGGAAAACTTAAGCTTTTTGTTGTTAATACATTCTATGTTATTTTTGTCACAATCCTTACTTGAATTTCCATGTGAAATAACATCAATTGCATTCTTATCAACACACATGGATTGTAAGCAAATAGAATCATTAGCTTTGACAAATTCAAAAGATAAGTCCTTAACTTGATTTTCTAAATCAATGCATTTTTCACAAGAAGTTGAGGTTTCACATTTCAAATGCATTTCCTCATCAAGAAAAGCATACTCATTTTTCAAAGTCTCAATTTTATTTTCAATAAAGAAAATATTTTTCAAACAAGATAAGTTTTTCTTTTCTAAAAATAATAAGTCATCATGTAATTCATTATATGCACATTGTAGCTCATCATAGGAAGGACTATAATCTAGTTTAGCATTATTTACCTCAAAGTCCTTTTTAAGGGAATCATCATCTTCCTCATTGTTGTCTATCAAGAATTCGAGAATATTTTCCTTCTCAATTTTGTTTTGCTTGATCTCTTCTTCAAATTGAGCACCATCATCACCAAGAGGCATTGAGCTCATATTCTTACTTTGAACATATTCTTGAGGACATTTTCCATGACAAGCTTCCTTCAATGACTTTTGCTCTTCTCGCTCTCTATATACAACTTTATGCACAGGATTGTCATTAGCAAGATAAATAGCATCAAGAGCATCCCATATATCTTTAGCAGTAGAGCAACTCTTAATTTTAGCATAAACATCATTATTTAAACCACTTCTCAAAATTTACATTACTCTAATGTTCAAGGAAAAACATTTCTTGTCATAAGCATTCCAAGATTGTTTTGGTTTAGGAGAAAAACCATCAAGTACAATATCCCACAAATCCAAACCAATAGATTGCATATAAATTTTTATTCTAACTTTCTAATAAATGAAATTCACACCATCAAAGAATGGTGATTTATCAATTTCAAAACCATTCATTTTGAAAAGATTTTAATGGTTGCCAAACAAACGAGGATCTTTAACTCCAAGCGGTTAAGATTTTAACAGAGCACGAAGCTTTGATACCACTTGTTAGCCATGGCAACCATTACCTAAGAGGGGGGGTGAATTGGGTGATGACTAGTTTTAATGCAACTTTGACAAATTATACATTTAGAATCATTCAATTAATAAATGCAACGGAATATGCACAACAAAGGTATAGTTATTATAGATTACTCAACTACAACTTGAGGTACATGGTAAATTAAGCAAATAAGCTAAATATCAAGTTCAACTCAAGTATATATAACTAAAGCGCAAATGTAAAGAAGATAGAGTTGAGAGAAGCAAATACAAGGTTTATCTTGGTTCAGCCACCAATCCACTTGTGACCTACGTCCAGTCCTCAAGCAACCGCTAGAGATTTTTCACTATATCTTCAAGCTTCAATAGGTGCTTGACAACCTTTACAATTGAGAGCACTTAACACACGTTGGGATACCTCACCCTTATGCTTGAGCCTCAAACAGGGATACCTCACCCTTTACAACTTTTGAGGAATGCCTCATCCTCAAGGGATATCTCACCTTTTACCAACTTTGAGAGATGCCTAACTCTCTAAGGGATACCTCACCCTCTCAAAACAAAGAATAAGATGAAGAGAAAAAATATAAACTTTCATAAGAGTAGATATACAACTTGAAGAACAAAGTATAGATGATAAAACACTCTCTCAAGAGTGGATAATACAAATTGAAGCACTATGGGTATAAAAGATTCACACTTTAAAGCTCAAAATATGATTTTGATGTTTCAAGGATCAAGTATAGTGTTCTTGTGTTTCTTGAGTTATAAATACTTCAAATGCCACTTATATATAGAGCCCAAATGATAAATAGCCGTTGGTAGTGTTTAGAAATGATTTTTTTATGAAAACTAACCGTTTATAGCCGTTGGGAACATTTCTGGGCACTTGGTAATTGATTACAAGCTTGGTGTAATCGATTACAAGCTTTATGGGTACTTTGTAATTAATTACACACTTCCTGTAATCAATTACACGACTTTTGTCAATCTTGTAATCGATTACATGACTTGTGTAATCGATTACAGCATTTCTGATTTTGAAAAGTGACTTTAAAAGGTCATAACTTCTTCATTTCTTATCCGATTAAAGAGAATAACCACTCATTGGAAAGATCTTTGAGTTTATTTTCATATGAAAGAAGTTTCAGAACAAAACTCAAATTATTTTGAAAGATATGATCAAATTAGTAACTAAATGTCAGTTTTGGGAAACTCAAACTTGACTGTTTTTGAAAACTAACTTTAAATGGTCATAACTTCTTCATTTCTTATCCATTTAAAACAAATGACCACTCATCGGAAAGATCTTTGAGTCTATTTTCATATGCAATAAGTTTCACAACAAAACACAAAGTAATTTGAAAGTTATGATCAAAAGAATAACTAAATGTCAATTTTGCAAAACACAAACTTGACTAATTTTCACAGATTTGAAATTGTGAATGCTTATGTCTTGAAGCATATCAAATGGGTTTTTGATGATAACAAAGGCCAAAGTGAAGTTCAAGTGCAAAAGAGAAGATCAAGCGCAAAAGGAAAAATCAAGATCAAAGAAAGAAGTCAAGAGGTTTATTTAGTTATAAGACTTAGAACATTAATGTTAAATGCTCTCAAGATTTCTCAAATGGTTTTTCAATATATCATTTCAAAATAAATAGGAAATTTCAAAGTTAAACATGGCTTTCAAGAAAACTTAAGTTTCGATCTTGAATCTAACACTCTTAAAAGGATTTATGCTTAATCAAGTGTCTTAAGGTGTTAAGAATGACTTACAAGCTTTATTAGACTTGAAAAATGTGTTCAAAGGTCAATGTAATCGATTACATGATATTTGTAATCAATTACACAGCAAACAGAAGCCATGTAATCGATTACATGAGCAATGTAATCGATTACAAGAAAGTCAGAGGCCATGTAATCGATTACACAATATATGTAATCGATTACATCAAGCCCAGAAAGGCAAGAACATGTTCAAAGAGTCATGTAATCGATTACACAGCAAGTTAGAAGTCATGTAATCGATTACATGGATATTGTAATCGATTACAAGCAAGTCAGAAGCCATGTAATCGATTACACAAATAATGTAATCGATTACACAGTGCCCAGAAAGCCAAGAACACGTTGGAACAACAATGTAATCGATTACATAAGTTGTGTAATCAATTACACGAACCCTGACAACGTCCAACGGCTATATTAAATGAATTAAATGCATGCCCAAACCACCCCAACGGCTCTATTAATTGAGAAATTTATAAATACCAAAGTTGGGTCTTTATTTGAGGTTGACCTTGAACCAAAAACTGATCATCAATACTTCAAAACGTGAATCAATCCTCAAATCCATTTCTTGCTCTGTTTTCTGCTAAAAACGTGAAAAATCTTTGAGAGCATATTAAGAGCTTCAATTTGTATTCATCTACTCTTTAAGAGAGTTTCTATCTTCTATACTTTGTGTAATCTGAAAAAGAGAGGGTGAGGTATCCCTCTAGAGTGAAGGGTGAGGTATCCCTTAGAGAGTGAGGTATCTCTCAAAGTTAGAAAAGGGTGAGGTATCCCTTGAGGGTGAGGCATCCCTCAAAAGGTTGTAAAGGGTGAGGCATCCCTGTTTTTGAGGCTCAAAGCACAAGGGTGAGGTATCCCAAGGTGTTGGTGAGTGGTCTATTGTGTAAAGGTTTTCAAGCACCCGTTCAAGCTTGAAATTTAGTGAAAAATCTCGAGTGGTTCGCTTGAGGACTGGACGTAGGTCACAAGGGGTGGCTGAACCAAGATAAATCCTTGTGTTTGATTCTCTCAACCCTACCTCTTTAAATTTGTGCATTTACTTTATATGCTTGCTTGAATATTATTCATCTTAGTTTATTTAATTTGTAAGTGAAGTATTCAATCTCATTTATCTATTCACTTCAATTATCCAATAGCTTCAACGAAAATTGTTTAACAAACATTTTACGAAAGATTTGTGAAAATATTTCATAAACTCAATTCACCCCCCTCTTAAGTTTGAGGCCACTTGGCTAACAGAAATACCACCAAGGCTAGCTTTCCAAAAACATTTTGTTGGGCATTTAAGCATTTTAGAAACACTTGTAAAGATGTTTAAAACTTATTTGGGCTTAGTGTGACTCTCATTTACCTTTACACAAGATCTAAGTCCTATAAGCTATTCTTGAAGATGTTAGACTTGATCTTTTGCTATCATCAATTCTTGATGTAATCCAAGCTTTCAAAGAAAATCTTCTCCTCAAAACTTACAAATGCTTAGAACATCTTTTTATTCTCATCCTTCTTGAGTTGAGCATAGTTGTGATCTTTTTACTTTCTTATTGCAATGCTCACTCTTGGTACTTGGACTATCCTACAAAGTATTACTCACTTAAAACAAGCATAGTTAGTCCAAATTCATAACTCAATATCTTCATATACATGATTCATAAATGTCTAACTCTAGTTAGTCTAACATGCATATAAGACTTTCATAGATACATTCAAATGAGATATTTAACAATTACTAATAGATATGCTCTATGTAGGATGCAATAAAGAGCATTTTGCACATTTTCATTTAAATAGAATCAAATCCAATATTAATTCATTAAGACTCATATAAACCATTATTGGATATATTATATGAAGAATGTTACGTATATCTCATTGCATGATTATTAAGTGAAATATAACTAGATAAAATACATAATCATGCATGATACAATATATCTCATAAGCACATCTATGTAACATGATCAACATTCTTTTGTGATGCATTTGTCATTTATTAAGCACAACTATAAAGCATAAGCATAATTCTTTTTGTCTTGTATTTGTCATCATCAAAACTTAACATATTAAATCATTGGAGAAAACCTATTTTCACACAACGCACTGGCAGCCCGACAACCACTATTTCTTTTCATGATCCGGCATAGACTGTCTTTTGGGGGGGGATAGATCTTCTAGAACGTTCATCTCTGAATTTGAGTCTAACACTATGGAGTAGGAACTGATTGCATTGTGCATAAGGATGGTCAGCATACACATCGTGCATACGCATAGTTAGCATTTATATTGTTATGATATAGTATTATTGTGATATTATCATTATGCTTGATATTGTGTTGCAAGTTTATTGGATTATTTATCTATTTAATATCATGAAATATACCTACTGGTTTTATGCTATTTTATGAATTGTATGTTGAACTTGTATGTTGTACTATATTAGTATGTTTGTCATTTCTTTGCTGCCATATTGGTATGCGATGTAGGGGATCTCACCTCTTTGTTGTATTGTTCTATCTGTTTCTATTTTATGATTACATCTGTGAAGACTACGATGGCGGTAAGGAGGGATCAGCTAGGTTTCTTTAAACTATAGTTTCTTGAAGGCGCTGCTGCTTGGCGTGTCCATTGGGACTCATAGTATATAGAGTATTGTGGTGACATTACTCTATCCGCAAATAGGACCAGCCATGGGTTCATTACTTCTTCTTTTACGGTTGCATATGTAAAGTTTGTTTTACCTATTAGGGAGTTATGGAATGATCTTCACTATACTTCTAAGGAGGACTCTGAGATATCATTTGCTCAGATTTCTATCTGTCGAGACATTCCCGGCTAGGGAATTTGTCTTCTGAGAAGGACTTATGTCTTTAGATGTTTTGAACTTGGGCCAGGTCGAGTTTTTATATGGTAATTATATTTTATTTAGAATACGTGAGTTTTATGTAATGAAGATGTTACGAATGTATGTTATATACGAGAGATGTATTTAATCCAGTCTTTATATCTTGTGTTTTTCTAATTCAGTAAAGTTTATGATATCCGTGAAAAGAAATTTTGAAACCTATTTTAATAATATTAAATATTTTATAACTTGGGTAAAGGATTTTATAAGAAGTTGGTTTGAAATGTGATACCCTAATGTGGGTATTACATTAGTTGGTATCAGAGCCCAAGTTGGAGTCTTTTGGATTTTTTGGTAGATTTGTCTTGTTTGTGCTGTGTGTTTCTCTGACACCGAACACAGAGATATATTGTTTGGTTTCCAAAAGGAGACAATGTTGTTTGAAATGGTTACGTTTGATTTTATTGTGTTTTGATTTATTTATCTTTGAACAAAGACAATGGGTCGCGGTAGACATAAGCATGTGGACGCGAGACGTGATGTTGATCATATGGTCGCAGCTAGAAGTATAATGCAGAGGATGGCTGACATAGCAATACAACAAAGTCAGAAGATCATTCAGCAGCAGGAACTGATAACTGAACTTCAAGGTTTATTAGAGTTGGAGTAGTCTCAGGATGCAAGAAGTTGTAACTTTGAATCCTCGATAATCCAAAAGGCAAGGAAATGTAAGGTCAATCGATTTTAGCAAAAGTCGTATATACGACCACTGGGGAAGTAATAACGAACAAATGAAGGAAGTACTAGTGGCAACAGATTTAGTCAGACTGTAGCATCAGCATCGAAATGTAGGAAGTGTGGAAAAGCTCATTTGACAAAAGAAAGTATGATCAAAGGAGTTATTTGTTTCAGATGCGGGAAGCCCAGACACATTTCTAGAGGCTGTACACAATCGAAGATGGAACCTTTTGTTAGTAATGCACGTGTTTCAAGATCTCAAATAAGAGAAAAAGTCAATACAAAGTGTAGAATGGAAGCGTTCAAATATAAAGACTTAAGAAACAAAGAAGTTATGCTATAGAGAGTAATCCTAAAGCTGTACTGTATAACTCGCAAGGTAACCCCTATTTTGTTGTTTATGACTATGTGAACCATTTGGGTTATCTGTGTCTTTGTTATCTTTTGATCTGAGTATTTCTACTCTTCTTATTAAACTTGTTATTTATACTCAAGTTTTCTAACTCTACCCAATATCTATTAAAGATCAAATCTCTTCTGTTGATTTGAATTGCTTGTCTAAAATAACATTTATTTGAGTTCATGATTTTATGAGAACATTGGTTATCTTCCAACCATATCCTGTTATATTATTTCAGTAAAACTTTAGTGTTTCCTGAAACTGAAATTTTTGGATTTGAATCCAGAAAGTTCATTTTTAAATTCATTGAACCATATCAAATTCTTTGTTGGATAGATCCGGTAATCTACCAAATAACCTTATCATTTTTCTTTCTAACCTTCACAATGTCCTCCATGTATCTCGATTGAGAAAATATATTCCTGATTCAACCCATGACATAGCACCAGGTACAGTACAATTAAAAAGAGAACTTGATCTATGAGACATTTTCTGTTAAGATAAAGGATAGGCAGGTGAAACAACTTAGAGAAATTACCTTGGTGAAGATAATCTGAAACGATGTGATGGGAGATACAACATGGAAACTAGAAGATCAAATGAAGGGCGTCGCTGTTTTCTTTAAGATCGATTTATGTACTGGTTATCATCAAATTCTCGTGAAAGTAGAAGATGTTCCAAGAAAGTTTTTCAGACGCATTATAGGCACTACGAGTATTTAGTAATATCGTTCGGGGTAACGAATGTTTTTGTGATATTCACGAATTACATGAATAGGATCTTTCATCCCTATTTAGACAGATTTGTCATTGTCCTTATTGGCGATATTCTAATCTATTCTCGAAGTCCGAAGGAGCATGCTGAACATCTCGATGCGATTTTTTCAAATTCTGAAGAACGAGAAGAAGTTATATATGAAGCTGTCCAAGTGTGAATTCTTGTAGAGGAAGTTCAACTTTTGGATTGAGGTCGCGTGTTGATGCAAAATAGAAAGATTATGACATATACTTCAAGGCAGTGGAACGTGCATGAGAAGAATTATCCGATTCACATTTTGGAATTTGTAATAGTCATTTTTGCATTAAAAATCTGGAGACGTTTTCTTTATGGATCAACCTATAATGTCTACAGCAATCACACGAGCTTGAAGTACCTGTTCAATCAGAAGGAGTTCGATAAGAGGCAGAGACGATAGTTAGAATTTTTGGAAAGACTATGATTTTTAACTTCAATGTCATCTCGGGAAAGGCAAATGTCATGGCGGATGCCTTAAGTAGAAAATGTACTTTGTGTATCTGCTATAATAGTTAAGGAGAGTGAATTGATAGAGTAATTCAGGAATATGCGGTTGTCTGTGTATATGACGCTTGGGGAGGATTTGTTTGAATATGGTTACTGTTTGAAAAGTCTGATGAGGGAAATTCGAGAAAAGCAGAAAGGTGATCTGGAAACGACGTAACTGGAAATGCTACGTGGAAGCTTGAAGACAAGATAGAGACGTAATATCCTCTTTCGTTTTAAACATATAAGAGAAATTTCGAGGACGAAATTCTTTTTAGAGGGGGAGAATTGTAACACCCTGATTTTTTATTTTTTTCTTGATATAAATACGTTTTATAATATTTATGAGTTTTTATGAATTTTTGAGAATTTTTAATTATTTTGATTATTTTAATATTATTTTGCTACTGTATGCTCAAAATTCTTTTTTTTCTCGAATATATATGAGTTTTATAATTTTTATGATTTTTGGGAATTTTTTTGAGTTTTTGATTATTTTAATATTATTTTGAGTTGTATGTGTGTTTGAGGCGGGCTCGAAAAAATAAAAAATTTTCCTGGACCAGAAAGTTTCAGACTGTCAAGGCGGGATCGATGGATCTTACTAAACCCGAAACCGGGAACAGTTGACAAAAGTTTTCTTTATCTGAGTTTTCTATTATCCATTGAGTAATAATAGTAGTAGCTATTATCCATTGGGTAATATCTTTGAGAAAATATCTTGATGGCGATGACTCAAAGTGATGGACCAATGGCAAGCTTGAAGAAGATAAAATGGTTACTCAAGTGGAGGAGGAGAAATTCAAATTAACTACTCAAGCTAGAAGATAAATTCAAATTGGCTACTTACTCTTTCAAGCTTATTTTATCATTCTTTTTCTAGAAACTTCTCTGTGATGACTCACCTAATAAAATATCAATGGATAAATATCTAAGGATAAAATATTTAATAAAAAATATCTCCATAAATATCTCAAAAAAATATCTACATAAAATATCTAGATGAAAATATCTAAGTTAATTATCTTAAGTGTAATAATGAACCATTATTACATAGATTAATGACTAACCAATAGAAATTGGTCAGTTTTAGTGGCATGAACTTTGTTGTGAACCGTTGGATGGCAAACTTGATGAAGAAGCTTTCGATGATCACCATTGATCTAATCAATGGTCTGAGAACAAACTTGATAAGGAAACCTAGGATATCTACCCTAGATTAAATCAATGGTTAGGAGATGAAGTCAACAAAAATGGTTAGACTAGTTAGCACGAAACTAGATAATCTAAGTTATTCTAAAAGCCTAAGTAGTAACTAAATGAAACAAACTAAGTTTGCTAATACTTAGACTCCATAGTTACAAGAAAATATCTAGAGTCATCTAGAAGGAATGACTAATGAATGACAAACGCATGACTTAATCATGTAACTAGATGGTTAATAATGTAACTAAATGAACTAACTACCTAAACTAAATGTAACTAAGAATTAAATGGAATCAAAACTTAGTTAGTTGTCCAATGAGTCCTACGGCCACTAGTAGTTCTAGGATGTTCTTGAATGATCTATTATGACCAATAGATGATCATTTGATGACCTATGCCATGTGAGACCATGTGAAGCCATGTGATGGATATTTTTTTTTATCTTGCAAAATAAGCTTCACACTTTCTTTCCAAAGCACCTACACGGCCATATGCATGAGAATAGGAAATTCTATTTCATTTTTCTAACACTTTGTGACTTAAATTTTCTCTCCATTCTCTCTCTTCCATGAACTCCAAGAACAAACACCAAAAACTCCATTCTTTTCTTCTCTTGAAGGCTCATGACTAAACCCATTGAAACACCTTCCAAGCTTCAATAATTCTAAACAACCTTAGATCTAGAACCTAGACACAATTCTAAGATACTTTGTAGTTGAGATCTTAGCCTAAATCATCCATCTTCAATCTTGTTCTTCAAGTTGAAAATCAAAAAGTTCACACCTTGTTCTTCCAATGAAGCTCACGGCTATACCCTCTCCACCAACTTCCAACCACTTTTGATTCAATCCAACCTCACTTCTTGAATCCTCACATCATTCTAAGACTCTTTGGTATTGAGACTTTAGTCTAAATCAATCATCTTCAAGCTTGATTCTTGGATTTAAGTTCTAGTGTTTCAAGGTAAAGATCTTGAAACTTGATTTCTTACTTGGTTCTTGGAATCCTAAGACCATGCTTGATATATGATCATCTTAATCAAGCCTTAGATACTAATTTTTATGTGTTTGTTTTGATTCTAAGATCTACTTGCTGGTGAAAGTGTGATACAAAGAGGATTAAACAAGGAGTTTAGAAAGCTACACACCAGGTAAGAGGGAGATTAACCTCATTGGCCATATGTGGTGGTGAAGGAATGGATTATTTGTGTTTGTGAGTAAAAAAATCTATGTGAGGATTTATTCGCTTGATTGTGTGGTTATTGGTTTATGCTTGTTGGATTATTTGTGATTTCTATTACTTTGATATTTATGCATGATTTATATATGTGAGATGGTATGATTATGATTAAATTATGATTAAATGCTTAATATGATTTTATTGCGTTAATAGTGAGCATGAATATATGATATGTTGTATATGATAAGAATTATATGGAAAGGAAAACTATTTTGGGTTCAAATAACCAAGAGGCTCACGGCCTCAATGATGATTTTAGAATAAACCACTTGAAATGTTTTACTAAGTATGAATTTTAGATGATTACGTAATAAGTAAATGAATTAAAGATTTTTACAAAGAAAAATGAGATAGGAAATGAATAAATATTTGATTATGGAAAATAAATGGATTTTCGGCCAACATGCCAAGAGTTAGTATTTTAGACCAAAAATATTTTCTTAAGTGTAGTCTTGAAGGATTAATTAACAAGAACTCAATTTAGTGAATTTTGAGATATAAAAAGGAAACAAACTAATTTTTAGAATTAAGTTAGTGTAATTAGAGTATTAAGTGAGATAAAAGTCAAAACTTGAAATTTACTGACGTATAGCTCACCCTTTGGGTTTTGAAGCGCGTTAGAAAATTTTGAGCTGTAATATTCTAAGTTTATCAAAGAAATACAGTTTTGTGAAGAAAATATTATTTAGAGAAGTTTTGGCAAGAAAATGATTTTTGAGGATGATTTGGAACTTACAGTATTTTATTTAAAGTTTTATTGAGAGTAATGAATAAATATTTTTGAGATATCTTGAATTAATTAAAATAATATAAGTTTTTGTGAAAAATGTTTGGAAATAGTAATTAAAGGAAGTTTAGTGAGAAAATGTTAGAAATAATATTTAAAGGTGATTTATTAAGGAAATATTGGGATTAAAGTCCGATTTTGATATTAAATGAGAAAAGTTTTAATTTAAGCTTAAAATATATTAGAAATATTTTACGTGATTGAAAATATGTAGAAAAACTCTTATGCGACTTAAAAACAATGATTTTTAGATACGCGATTGAGAAAATATTTTAAAATCTTTACGCGATTGAGAAAACGTTGAAAAAATCATTGCGCTTTTTGAAAACATAACAAAAGTGTTACGCGAATGTGAAAATGTGATAATATTATTACGCGATTGAGAGGAACAACGAGTTATGCTGTAGAGCCGACGTACTGTACCTAAGTAGTTGTGGTTTAGCATTGTGCTTGTGGGGCCGAAGTTCAGGACCAATGTGGATCTTTGGTATTATGTAGTTGTATAGGCAGTTATATAATATCATTGATACTAACGGTATTGGACAATTGTATGGGTAGTTACTTTAATATCATTGGAAACAGTACAACAGTAGTTTGATTTCATTGAATATGTATTTGAGTATTATACAGCCGGTGGCTGTTGTGGCATTTTATGTCTAAAGAGTGACGGGAACTCATAGGATAGTGGATCTGGACCAGATCTTGGGGGATGTCAAGGCGCGGTGATTCACTTTGTGATGATGATCTCACATTATATATATATACCCCTGGCCGTGATAAACCGACTGCAACGCACTAGCAGCCCGACAACCATTATTTCTTTTCATGATCCAACATAGACTGTCTTTTAGGGGGGACAAATCTTCTGGAATGTTCATCTCTGAATTTGAGTCTATCTCCATGGAGTAGGAACTGGTTGCATTGTGCATAAGGATGGTCAGCATACACATCGTGCATATGCATAGTCAGCATTTATATTATTGTGATATAGTATTATTGTGATATTATCATTATGCTTGATATTGTGTTGCAAGTTTATTGGATTATTTATCTATTTAATATCATGAAATATACTTGCTGGTTTTATGCTATTTTATGGATTGTATGTTGAACTTGTATATTGTACTGTATTGGTATGTTTGTCGTTTCTTTGTTGCCATATTGGTATGCGATGTAGGGGATCTCACCTCTTTGTTGTATTGTTTTATCTGTTTCTATTTTATGTAAGTAGTTGTGGTTTAGCATTGTGCTTGTGGGGTCAAAGTTCTGGACCAATGTGGATCTTTGGTATTATGTAGTTGTATAGGCGGTTATATAATATCATTGATACTAATAGTATTGGACAATTGTATGGCCAGTTGCTTTAATATCATTGGAAACGGTACAACAATAGTTTGATTTCATTGAATATGTATTTGAGCATTATACAGCCGGTGGCTGTTGTGGCATTTTAAGTCTAAAGAGTGAATGGGAACTCATAGGATAGTAGATCTGGAGCAGATCTTGGGGGATGTCAAGGTGCGGTGATTCACTTTGTGATGATGATCTCACATTATATATATATACCCCTGGCCGTGATAAACCGACTGCAACGCACTGGCAGCCCGACAACCACTATTTCTTTTCATGATCCAACGTAGACTGTCTTTTAGGGGGGACAGATCTTCTGGAATGTTCATCTCTGAATTTAAGTTTAATTCCATGGAGTAGGAACTGATTGCATTGTGCATAAGGATGGTCAGCATACACATCGTGCATACGCATAGTCAGCATTTATATTGTTGTGATATAGTATTATTGTGATATTATCATTATGCTTGATATTGTGTTGCAAGTTTATTGGATTATTTATCTATTTAATATCATGAAATATACCTGCTGGTTTTATGCTATTTTATGGATTGTATGTTGAACTTGTATATTGTACTGTATTGGTATGTTTGTCGTTTCTTTGCTGCCATATTGGTATGCGATGTAGGGGATCTCACCTCTTTGTTGTATTATTCTATCTGTTTCTATTTTATGCTTACATCTGTGAAGACTACGATGGCGGCAAGGAGGGATCAGGTAGGTTTCTTTAGACTACAGTTTCTTGAAGGCGCTGCTGCTTAGCATGTCCATTGGGACTCAAAGTATATAGAGTATTGTGGTGACATTACTCTATCCGCAAGTAGGACCAGCCATGGGGTCATTACTTCTTCTTTTATGGTTTCATATATAGAGTTTGTTTTACCTATCAGGTAGTTGTGGAATGATCTTCACTATACTTTTAGGGAGGACTCCGAGATATCACTTGCTTGGATTTCTATCCGTCGAGTCATTCCCAGCTAGGGAATTTTTCTTCTGAGAAGGACTTATGTCTTTAGGTGTTGTGAACTTGGGCCAAGTCGAGTTTTTATATGATAATTATATTTTATTTAGAATACGTGAGTTTTATGTAATGAAGATGTTACGAATGTATGTTATATACGAGAGATGTATTTAATCCAGTCTTTATATCTTGTGTTTTTTTAATTCAGTAAAGTTTATGATATCCGCGAAAAGAAATTTTGAAACCTATTTTAATAATATTAAATATTTTATAACTTGGGTAAAGGATTTTATAAGAAGTTGTTTTGAAATGTGATACCCTAAGGTGGGTGTTACAATACCCATAATTAGGAACACTCAGAAGATCCATAAGGCTAATATGGTGACCATGTACTATATCAAAGAGCGGAAACCTCTAAATCTTCATTACATAATCTAAAGGTATATGATATTTTCCGTAGAGAACACCCAGAAGGCTACGAGTTTGCTTAATGGTAAACTCCTCACCAAAGTTTTCAAGCACTTTGGTGTTAGTCTGAAAAATGAAGAAAAAGAAAAGGAAAGACCAGTCTTCTCAAGAAAGCATTTAAGGCAAATGCATCTTGAAAAAAGAGAACCAAAGAATAAAAGGTCAAAACTCAGAAGCAAGTTGAGACATGATTGCCTAACCAAGCCTAAGAGCCCTCAAAGGAAAATGGAGAAAATTACTTAAACAAAAGTAAAACCAAAAGCTGAGAGAGTTGAGTCTGAAAATGACTCTAAAGAAACTATGGTTGAGAAAGTGGTAAGTAAGAAGGAGAAAAGAAAGAGGTAGAGAGAAGAAGAAGATAAGAAGAAAAAGGAGGAAGAAGAGAAAAGGAAGAAAAAGAAGACAGAAGAAGGAGAAGAAAAATAAGACAGAAGAAGGAGAATGAGAAAAGAAGAAATGTAAAAAGGTCAGTGAGAAGCTTGTTGATGAACCCTCTCACCCTGAGAATGAACCCTCTTAGGGTCTGAGGGAACTCTCTTAGGACTTGGCAAAGGAATTATTCATTGATGATCAACCTGATCAATAGGAGTTTCACTCTACTGAAGACATTTATGTCACTCCTACCAATCAAGAACCAAGTGGTGATGACTCTGGAAAGCTAGAAGATGATCCTGCTGAACAATTTTCAAATGTGGATCCTTGAGTTGTAGTTGTATGAATTCTCACTTAACTCTCTCAAGAAGGGAGTTTGAGACTTGAAGGATCACTGATATCACCTAGACCTGCCAAGACCCAAGAAGAAGAAAAAGAAAGATGAAAAGGAAGGACATGGAAAAGAAAAAGGAGAGAAAGAAAAGGAAACTAACAAGGAGGCTTCACAGCAAGAAGCTAAGAAGATCGACAATGAATTTTCTCAGCATACTGAGAAGCTTGTGACACCTCAATCCCTTCAGCAAAAGGATGATGAAGCTTCTTCTCTACCCTATTCACCCATTGCCTACAATTCATCAAGGTTGTTATCTCTCATATATGATGCTATTGCTCCTAGAAATAAAAGGGAATCAAGCCCCAAGACTCCAAATGCCCTAATTGTGGCTGCTAAGGACTTAGATTCTCTTAGAAGACTAATCTCACTTGGTTCCTATTTGAATGTGTTGACTGAAGAACAAAGAGCAAGTAAGGATGATCAAGATGTTGTCTAAAAAGTTCAAATGGAAGGGAGGGAGACATATCATGGTTCCACTCAAGCTGGACATACACCTTCCAAACCTCCTATGAAGAAAACATACTAATCTGCAAAGGAAGAGATCAAGCTGTTGAGAATTAAAAATAAGAAACTAAGGAGGAGGGTGGGAAAGCTGGATACTGGTTAAAAGGAAATCAATTTCACCCTGCACAACTTCATGGACAGATTTTTGATGTTTGAAAAATAGATGGTGAAGAAGATAGAAGAAAAAGTCATCCCTAGGACTACTAGGAAGGAGCACTACCCTTATCCCCCATATAACCAAATACCTGATTTCACCTCTTATTCATCATCTTTTGACTAATCTGAATCTCAACAAGCTTAAGACCCAATGATGGCTTGCTAATCATACCCCTATATTTTTGCTGATGCCAAAAGGGGGATATAGGAACATGAAAATTTTTAGCTTTTAATTTTAAGTATTATGCATGGTCTTAGGGGGAGTTAATATGAACTTTATGAATTTGTTTATGTTAGAATAAAGTCCATTTACACATGTTAACATGTGAAATATGTGTCATAGCTGACTCATAATGGTGATTACAAGATATTGTAATCACCATTTCATAGCACTTAGTGTTTACATTGAATTCTTTCATGTATCATTCATGTACCACCATGTATATAAATGCTAGTTTATTTGTGTGTGAAGATGCACACAATTCCTCAAATCATCTCTAATTCTATATGGTATCAGTAGTAGGTTAAGATCCTCACACCATTGTGCATCACCAGTGGTTTATCGTCCAACCAGCTACGCCTCCACCAGTTGTGACTTTTCCAGCGATGCCCACCACTGTCCACGACCTAGAATGGCAACAAAACCCATCGACTGGCTCAACTTCCACCATCCCACCGCCACCAGCCTCTGCATGGGCCCACACATGCCGCCCTGACACTCTGCTTCTCTATTCACGGGGCCACCTTTTTCGGCCACCGTATTTCACCGGTGACACCGTCGGCCACCCCCTCACCTCTTTCCAACCTCACCTCCCTTATCCCAGCCTATACCAACCTGTAACCCCATCTCACCTCCTCTTTTTTTTCTCTCTTTTGCACTATTACAGGACCTATTTCTTCACCCTCTGCCCCAACCATCTCAGTGCTTCATCCCAGCCTATTAAGCTCTATTTTTTAGCCTCACCAACATATCTACCTCATACTCACCTTTTGTCATTAGCTTCACCATTGTCCCATTGATCCCACGTGACAAATTGGTGGGGGCAGCCAATTACACATCTTGGGCTACTGTTGTGGAGTTGTGGTTTGAAGGACAAGGTCGTCATAAACACCTAGTCATGCAAGCCAAGGACATTCCCAACAAGGACCAGGCCAAGTGGAAATAAATTGATGCTTCTCTTTGTAGTATGTTGTGGTTCTCTATTAATGCCAAGCTTCAACCTTAATACAGTGTTTTTTGGACATGCTATGATATGTAGGCCAAGGCTAAGAAATTATACTCCAATGATATTAACTGTCTCTACAACATTGTTTTTAACATGATCGCCACTAAGAAACAAGACATGGACATGGAAACCTATCTAAGTAAGCTTGATACTTTGATTGATGAGTTTGACACACTTTTGTCATTCACTAACAATGCAAACAAACATGTCAAACAATGTGGAAATTTCTTCATGGTCCTTGCCCTTTGTTGAATTGCCACTTGAGCTTGACTCAGTTCACAATCAAATACTCTTAAGCCCTAGCATTCTTTTATATGATCAGGTCTCGGAACAACTGTTGCATCTTTCGACTCCTACAATTGTTACGTCTTTTAACTCCTACAAATGTTGCTCAATCCCTTGCACTTACTGAATCATCTATTCTGGTCTCCTAATCCAACAACTAGGGTGGATGGGGAGGAGGTCATGGTGGTAGTCGTCCTCGTCCTCACTACACTTTTTGTAACAAATTTGGTCACAATAAGGAACAGTGCAAAACCAAGGCTCATCAGCAATGCACTTTTTGCAAAAAAATTGATCACATTGAGGACTAGTGTAGATCCAAGGTCAACCAGCAGTCTAAAACTGTGAATGTTGCTCAGATTGTCCCATCTCACTTAAAACTGTGAATGTTGCTCAGATTATCCCATCTCACTCATTTGATGAGGTTTCCTTTTTTGCCACTGAGTATAATGAGTACCTTTGGCTCAAGGCAGCTATGTAGTCCACTAAACCTGTCACTTAGCCTGGTAATCCTGCAACCTTTCTTTCACAGTCTTCATCCTTGGAACCTTGGATCCTTGATTCTGGCACTTCTGATCATATGTCTGGTAACAAATCTATTTACTCTCACCTTACCTATACAGATACACTACCTAGTGTTACTTTACCCAATGGTTCTCAAACCAAAGTTCAAGGCATTGGTTAAGCTAAATCCTTTCCTACTCTATCTTTAGATTCTGTATTATTTGTACCTAGTTGTCCCTTTAATTTGATATCTATAAGCAAACTCACTCATACCCTGCCTTATTCTATTATCTTTGCTAATGATACCTTTTTGTATAAGATCGGGATACTAGACAGACGATTAGAGCAGGACATAAGTCTCGAGGCTTATATCACCTCACTGTTCCACCATCTCCTTATTGAGTCGCCTGAAATTATTTGTCAATGCTTAGGACATCCTAGTCTACAAAAATTACATGTTATGGTACCTAGTCTTTCTAAAGTGTAAACACTAGAGTGTGAATCTTGTTAGTTGAGAAAGTATATAAGTAGTTCATTTCCTAAAAGAGTCAATAAAATGAGCTAATGCTCCTTTTGCTTTAATCCATTCAGATATTTGAAGTCCTTGTAACACCCTAATACAATCATCGTAAAATAATCAAATTATTTCAAGATAAAGCGTATCAAGAATGTCACTTTCTAAATATGCATAAAGCATAAATCCATAACAACCTGTGTAATCATTATAGAAAGCCATGAAGGATGAAAAAGGTTATATATATATACAACACTGGCTAAAATGCCACACTATAATACATAAACTTTTACAAACTAAAAGCAAAGTAAATAAATACAAGCTAATACATAAAGAAACAAAATAACTAAAACTAAATCTTTTACTTCTTCTTGCCCTTTCTCTTTGGAGGGTCTGGACTTGGATTTACATGGAATACAGCGGGGTGAGGATTCACAAAATCATCAGTATGATTAAACCAAAACTAACAGTTATTCATTCACAACGAATAAACAACTAAACATAATAGATTACATTTGCAATAGCTAAATGAACCTTAATTCATAACTATAAGAATATTTACGTACACATTATGTAAAACTCATAAAGCAAACAATATGGTTAACACAATTTTTATACCAATAAGAACGGAACAACTGCCCATACAATTGTCAAACAATGCAATGTATAGTATGCCATATCGTTATGCCTAGAAAATGTCCTAAAGATATGATTGTGCAATGCTTATGCAAGTTTTATTTTTAAAAAAACACATGATACTTACTAAAATCCCGAAACCAAGTTCCATTGTATATATTAAGTAAGATAGGCACAATAACCCTTAACTACTTAGTAATAAGTGGATTCCTTCCCCTCACGATAGTAAGAGTATTGCTACTACCCCCATATTGATAACCCTGACCATAATAACATAAATGCTAGGAGAATTTAGATCCAACACCTCATTCTTAGGTCATATGATTGTACAGACCATCTAAGGTTACAATATATAGGAATAGCAAGATTTAAAAACATGCAAAGGTGTCACAAGGTTCTCATTAACCTAGTGAGATCAACACTAGTAATCATAAAATTCTAGCCTAACTTATCATACAAAGTAATAAGATTCATGACACTAGCAAAAATGGTATCTAGTACTTCACTCCATCACTTGACAAGTGATTTCAAAATCAAACCCATGTTGAACAAGGTTCTAGACACAACACTACGGCATTCCACCACACTTTGGATGCCTAAGATTCCCAAACTTCTCACATATGTAAGGTGGTAATCCCTTCCATGAAATGCCCTCATTAGTGGCTTAACACACTTAAAAAGGCATATATGAGTGATCCCAACACTTAGGGAACCCCAAAATATCAAGAATACACTTCTTGAAAAATTCTGAAACTCATGCCTAGGCATGACTTTCCCACGCCAAGGCGCCACACTCTCTGCCTGGTCTGAACTGAAAGTTTTTCAGTCTACGCCTAGGCATGGAAAACCTAGGTTCCAAACCAATTTCTAATCCTCCAATCTTGGATTCTAAGTTTTTTCTAACTCTAATCATGTTAGAATCATTAAACACTAAATTCAACTCATCAATCATGGATTTAAACTTAATCAAGCAAAGAAAATACCCATTTACCAAAATGCTCTTCAAAGTGGCCTATGGACATCTACCAATCAAAAATAAGCTACCATGCTTTCAATAAGATGAAAATGCTTTAACTCAACTCTTCAAATCAACAACCAAGCTAAAAGCAAAGATTTGGCTCACCAAACCTATTTTTCTATTCATGAAACCTAACTTCATTCAAGATGAACAAGAAGGGAAAAGATGAATAGAAACCCCCTACCTTTTATATGGATGATTAACCTTCAACCTTCAAGCTTGAGCTTTGATCTTGATCTTCCCTTGCTCCTCTTTCTTTTCCTCTGTTTTCCCCCTTTCCCTCTTTCCTTTCTTTCCTTTCCTTTTCTATTTTCTCTTATTTCTGTTTGTGTTTATTGTGCTGGAAGTCATGGAAGTTATGAGAAACAATGAGAAAAATATCTCATTTGTAAGCAAGAAAGTCAAGGTAGCAGAAATGAGAGAAAACGTGAGAGACTTGGTCACTTAAAAAACCAAACTGTAACTTTCAATCTATTAAGAACACTTAGATTTCTCCAAATCAAGTTTCCTAACTTTCAACAAGTTTAAAATAAATCCTAAAATTCATCAAAAATCTTATTTCACCATTAGCATATTTTTCCATATATGTGACTAATCAATCTAGCATTAAAACATACAACTAATATGCTTAAAAATACCAAACTAACTCTAATTATTCTCAAATTTTAACCATATCACAGTTCACACATTTGTGACTTAGAAACAAATTATCCATATTTATTTCCATTAGCTAAGCCATTTAAGCTAATATATGGGTCCTTTTAAGTTACTTTTCATTTTTCGGGTTGCAGTAAAGTGCCTAAACTAACTCATATTGTCACAAAATAAAACAAGCATGTTAAGCAAGTATTAAGCTACCTCTATAACTATTTACAAGTCTAATGCATTTTAGAGGGTGTTACAGTCCTAATCATGTCACTTCTACATTGGGTTATCAATATTTTGTTAGTTTTATTGACGATTTTTCTAGTTGTACTTGGTTATTTTTAATGAAAAATTGCTTTGAACTTTTTTTCCATATTTAAATGTTTTTATTTAGAAATCCAAACTCAATTTGGTACCTCTATTAGAGTTCTGCGAAGTGACAACGCTCGTGAATATTTTTCTACCTCATTTCAATCTTTTTTGACTTCACAAGGCATTTTACATCAATTGTCATGTGCTCATACTTAGCAACAAAATGGTGTAGCCGAAAGGAAAAATCAACACCTAGACGAAATTGCTCGTAGCTTGCTCCTTCACTTCAATACACTATTTTATTTTTGGGGCAACACAATCATGACTACATGTTACCTCATCAATCACATGCCTTCTTCTGTCCTCTGAAATCAGGTGTCCCATTCTCTGTTGTTTCCCAACCAGGATATCTATTCTCTATTAGCTATGGCAACCATCACCCAAGAAGGGGGTGAATTTGGTGATTATAAATTTTCAAAGCAACTTTGAGAAATTATACATTTTGATATTTTCAATCAATACATGTAGCGGAATAAGTCTAACAAAGATACAACTATTGTAGATTACTCAAATACAACTTGGGTTATGGGATAAATCAAGCAAAAATAAGCTAGATATCAAGTTCTTAGAACCAAAACATCAAGATGACAAAATATGCAATACATAAATATACTACACCAAATACTAAGATTAAAGAGTGTAGGGAAGGGAGAATCAAGCTCAAGAATTTATCCTGGTTCAGCCACCAACCACTTGTGGGCTACATTCAGTCCCCAAGCTTAACTTGAGATTTTCTTCACTATCTCCTAGACTTCACGGGTGCTAGGAAAACCTTTGTACAAACAAGAGCACTCCTCACACCTTGAGATACCTCACCCTTATGCTAGAGCCTCCAACTCTTCAAGTTTCACAGGTGCTTAAAAAAACTTTTACATTCAAGAGCACTCACAAGACCTTTGGGACGCCTCACCCTTTGTGTTTGAGTCTCACTATAAGGGATACCTCACCTTTTTCTCTATTAAGGGATACCTCACCCTCTTACAATGATTTCAAGATGAAGAGAAAGATTAGAAACTCTCACAAGAGTAGATATACAACTTGAAAAACAAAGAAATAGAAGGATTTTGCAATAAAGATCTCAAAATATGATTTTGATGATTCAAGGATCAAATCAAGTGTTTTAGAGTTTCTAAAAATGTAAATGCTTCCATATACACTTATTTATAGAGCTCAAGTGATAAAATAGCCATTGGTAGTGTTTATAAATGATTTTTTATGAAAATTAGCCGTTTATAGCCATTGGGAGCGCTTCTTGGCACGTGGTAAACGATTACATGGATGTTGTAATCGATTACATGGCCTTTTCCAGAGTTGTAATTGATTATAGGACTTATGTAATCGATTATATGCACTCCAGTTTTGAAAACTGACTTTAAATGGCCATAACTTCTTCATTTTATATCCGTTTAAAACAAATGACCACTCATTGGAATGATCTTTGAGTATATTTTCAAATGAAATAGGTTTCAGGACAATGCTTAAAGTATTTGAAAGTTATGATCAAAAGAGTAACTAAAGGTCAGCTTTTCAAAACTCAAACTTGACTATTTGTCATAGTTTAAAGCAAATGGTCATAACTTCTTCATTTCTTATCCATTTAAAAGAAATGACCACTCATTGGAAAAATCTTTGAGTTTAATTTCAAATAAAATAAGTTTCAGGACGAAACTCAAAGTGTTATGAAAATTATGATTAAAAGAGTAACCAAAGGTTAACTTTTCAAAACTCAAACTTAACTATTTTTCATAGTTTTGAACTACCACCATGACTAGCTTTTCAAAACATGTTTATTGGGCATGTTAGCATGTAAGAACCATTTTTAAAGATTTAAAAACATATTTGAGCTCTTTTCTTGTAAAACCTCTATCTTTACATAGGAGAAAGCCTAAAAGAAAAATATACCAATTTTAGTCATTAGGCTTCTTAATGTAATCCAAGCTTCTATAAATTTTTTCTCTTCAAATCTTACAAATGCTTAGAACATCTTATCATTCTCATTCTTTTTGAGTTGAGCATAATTGTGATCTTTTTCTTTCTTATTGCAATGCTCACTCTTGGTACTTGGACTATTCTACAAAGTATTGCTCACTTAAAACAAACAAATTTAGTCCAAATTCATAATTCAATATCTTCATATACATGATTCATAAATATATAACTCTAGTTAGTCTAACATACATATAAGACTTTCATAGACACATCCAAATAAGACATTTATCAATTACTAATAGATATGCTCTATATAGGATGCAACAAAGAACACTTTGCATATTTTCATTTAAATAAAGCCAAATCCAATAGTAATTTAATACAACTTATATGACACATTATTGGATATATTCTATAAAAGATGCTATAAAGAATATGCATGATTCTTATATGAAATATAACAAGATGGATTACATGATGATGCATGATCTAATATAATATATTAAGCACATCTATGTAGTATAAGCATCTATTAAGCACATCTATGTAGCATAAGCATCATTCTTTTTGTCTTGTATTTGTCATCATCAAAACTTAACATATTAAACCATTGGGGCAAACTTATTTCCACAATCTTCCCTTTTTTGATGATGACAAATCACTAAAGAAAAATATATTGAGCAATATAAGCATATCAAACAATAAGTCCAAGAACATATTTTTCTTTCCAATTCTCACTCCCCCTATTTGACATCAACAAAAAGGCATAGGAAGGAAAGATAATATTGTCTCTCCCCCTATAGATAAAACTTATGTTGCCAAAAAGAGTAAGATCATCAAAACCACAAAAAAAAATTCTTCAAGTTATTCAAAACATAACTATTTGATTCTATACATGATTCGAGAATAGAGAGATGAAACAAGTATACTTTTAAGATATAAAAGATTATTCATGTAATGCTTGTCACATTTTGGTATATCAACATTTAGCATATGATAGCAATAAGCTTAAGAAATTATGTCTAACATATAATATCTTGCATACCACATGATAAATAAGTACTGCTTGATGAAAGTTACAAAATATCCATACAAGGTCATAGAATTAAGGTTTTCAAATGAAAGATCATACATTTTGCCATATATCAAGTATTTCTCAATGAAATAATCAAAAGATATGAAAATTAAGAATGTTTACCTTTTTTCATTGATTGAAGGAAAGAGAATAAGAGATGGTCTTCGTTGACATGTTGATAGAGTATTAACAATAAAATACTTTATGTCAAACAAAGATGTAAGCCAAGATATATAAGTAACAATTTAAGAGCTAGACTCCCCTTCAAAATATACATATTATCAAAATATAAAACATAATAATTTAACATAGTCATGCATATATTTATAGTCAACAAGGACATGGAAGAGAGATATGTAAGATGAAAAGGATAAACAACCATTACAAATCAACAAATAAATATAAGAAGTTATAAGAAAAGAAGATAAGCTCCCCCTTATTGAAATACAAGATAGATAAAGAGAAATATGTATGCTAAAATCATGTAAGCACATTACCATAAAGTGAAGCAAGGCAAAAGATACTTATTCTTAATCCCTCAATCAAAAACTATTTTAAAACTTCTCCCCCTTTCAAAAAGAATTTTATAGGAACACATTATATTTTCAAAAGTATTTTAGAAGGGTAGAGAGGTTTTATATTAAAATCACATATTCCTTGAGAGTGATCAAACTCAAGTTAAAAGAACATATGAAAGTACATCTCCTCTCTTTGTCATTGAACAAGAGCCTTGAGAAAGTAAAACACTTTGAAGAATAAGGGTTATCTTTTGAAGAAACACGATGGGCTCTATAGAACATTTCAAAAGATTTATTTGAAAGTTTTCTTAAACATTGTCTCAAGATATAATAAAACTTTTCAAAGCAAAAGAAGATAGTACTATATTTATAGCACATATCCAAAGATTTCCAAATTTTCAAGACAAATAGGAGATGAAAATACTTTCAAGGTCTTAAGAAAAGTTCAAATGATTCTCAAGAATATGAAACTTGAAAAGTTTCTTTCAAATATAATAAGAGATTTTACTTTAAAAAAAACTTTTTAATCAAACCACAATTTTTTTTCAAAACAAAAGCATGATTCTCATATGTGTTATACTACTAGGAAACCATAGATCAAGAGAATCATAAATATCAAACATTCATCTTAATGAAATATGCTGTAGGGATCAAAGTATGTATAGAACAAATATCATCCACTATATATGCAACGACAAAAATTAGCAAGTTAATATTCAATTAGGCTTTTTGTCAATGCTAAGCATACTTCTCATGTAAAGGAAGCATCTAATCATTTATGATCAAATTATCAATAAGTATCATACAATCCATAGCATATAGAATACCACAATAACTTAGGGATAGAGATACTTATTGAGAGAGTGATGCTTCTTTAAAATATTCTTCATTTATTGATCCTTTGAGTTTGAGCTTTCTTCCAGTGTGTATTCTATTCCATTACACTTGAAAAAAGTCTCCTCGTTGTTACCAAGTGGCCTCAATACTCAAGAGGGGGGGTGAATTGAGTATGAAAACTAAGTTCGCAAATCTATCACAAATCGTTTGATAACTTATTTTTGTTGAAGCTATTGAATGATTAGAAATAATTGGAAGGACGAGATAAACACTTTTACTTATAACAGAAATAGTCTACAGAGATAGTATCCAAGAAAATCAATAAAACAATATACAAAATAAACAGGGGAGGGTTTAGAGATAACAAACACAGTCGTTTATCCTGATTCGATCACCAATCCACTTGTGATCTACGTCCAGTCCCCAAGCAACAACTTGAGATTTTTCACTATATCTTCAAACTTCAATGGGTGCTTGACAACCATTACAACCTTGAGCACTCAACCCTTTTGGGATACCTCACCCTTAGAGCTTGAGTCTCTTCAACTAAGGGATACCTCACCCTCTTTACAAAGCAATAATGATAGATAGAATGAAGCTCTCAATAGAGCAGATGAATACAAATTGAAGCTTTATGCTCTCAAAGATTTTTCACGTTTTTTACAGAAAACAGAGCAAGAAAATGATTTGAGGATTGATTCACGTTTGGACGTATTGGTAATCAGTTTTTGGTTCAAGGTCAACCTCAAATAAAGACCCAACTTTGGTATTTATAAGTTTCTCATTTAATAGAGCCGTTGGAGTTTTCTGGGCACGCATTAAATACATTAAATATAGTCGTTGGACGTTGTTAGGATTCTTGTAATCGATTACTCAGCTCAGGTAATCGATTACATATGTTGTTCCAACGTGTTCTTGACTTTCTGGGCTCTGTGTAATCGATTACATTCTTGGTGTAATCAATTACATGGCTTCTGACTTGTGTGTAATCGATTACAATATCTGTGTAATCGATTACATGACTTCTGACTTGCTGTGTAATCGATTACATTCTTGGTGTAATCGATTACATGGATTCTGACTTATGTGTAATCGATTACATGACTTCTGACTTGCTGTGTAATCGATTACATTCTTGGTGTAATCGATTACATGGCTTCTGACTTATGTGTAATCGATTACAATATCTGTGTAATCGATTACATGACTTCTGACTTGCTGTGTAATCGATTACAATATCCATGTAATTGATTACATGACTCTTTGAACGTGTTCATGCTTTTCTGGGCTTGATGTAATCGATTACATATATTGTGTAATTGATTACATGGCCTCTGACTTGCTTGTAATCGATTACATTGCTCATGTAATCGATTACATGCCTTCTGTTTGCTGTGTAATCGATTACAAACGTCGTATAATCGATTACTTTGGCCATTGAACACATTTTTCAAGTCCAATAAAGCTTATAAGTCATTTCTAACACCTTGAGACATTTGTTTAAACATGAATCTTTTTAAGAGTGTTAGTTTTAAGATTGAAACACAAGTTTTCTTAAAAGCCATGTTTATTTTTGAAATTTCCTATTTAATTTGATATCATATATTGAAAAACCATTTGAGAAATCTTGAGAGCATTTAACATTAGTGTCCTAAGTCTTATAACTAAATAAACCTTCTTGTCTTCTTTCTTTGATCTTAATTTTTCCTTTTGCGCTTGATCTTCACTATTGCACTTGATCTTCGCTTTTGTCTTTGTTATCATCAAAAACCATTTGACATGCCTTAGAGACATAAGCATTCACATTCTCCCCTTTTTTTATGATGACAAACTGATCATAGGAAAAAGAAAGAATTTTTGCAATTTTATATAATAGACATTTAGGCGCAATGCTCCCCCGGAGTTTATGCATGATATTGGGTTAGATTTCATATAAAAAGCTTAAGAGTGCAAAAGCTCAACAACTCCCCCGTACTCATGTAGCCTTAATTACTTATGCAACCTTTATTTCATTTTTCCTTATTTTCCTTATTTTCTCCCCCGTTGGCATTATCAAAAAGACATAAGCATTTAAAAATTGGACAGCATAACAGCTATAGTTCATGATTCCCTAAATTTTGCCAGAACAATAATGCCAAGGATATCAATCAGTTCGTGCAATATTGACAAACAGCCAAACATTCAAAGCGGAAACAAGTTCATATTTTATTAATCAGCCATGGACAAAGTAATGTTTTCACAGCCAGTATGCTCAATAATCAAAGAACACCATAAATGTATACCAATGAAATATAATCAGAGTCAAAACAAAATAAATACATGGTGTTTATCAAAACAAATATCAAGGCAAGGAGCCATGATCACTGTCAGTGGCCTCGCTGTCACAAAAGATATCACCCTCTGGATCTGCAGCAGTATCATCGTTATCATCATTGTCATCGCTGGGCATAAGATCATCGTCAGAGTCCAAAGGCTCCTCATCATCAGCAGGAACTCCAGATGGGCCAGCGAAGGAGAGGGGAACCAGAGAGGCAGGGGATGTGCGAGGTGCAGCAGCAGTGCTCTGAGGAATAGGAGGTCCACCCAGGAGAGATCGAATGGAGGCAAGCTCCTGATCAGAGTAGTCCATCCTTAGCTCAAGATGGTCAATCTTCTGCTCGATATGATCCATGCGTGTGTTTACATTAGCGCTCAGGTTGTGCATTTCTTGGAGTAGGAGATCAAGAGTAGTAGGAGTGGGAGCTGGAGCAGGGGCAGGAGCACGATGCTAAGCCTCCTCATCCTCGTCACTATCTGGGTCGTGATGGATATGGCCAAAAGTGCCATGAGCGATGTAATGCCATCTGTCATCCACCTTATAGAGCTGGAGCTTCCTTAGAGTATGCAGCCCAATTGATTGTGGTCCCTTGGAGCTGGTGTCCTTAGACTCTTCAACTAGCGAAATGCGACTGTGCTCAAGTATAGTGGTTACCAACATGGCGAAGGGGAGAGCAGAGTTCTTCTTTTTCTTGACGTCCAGCATGTGCTCTAAGATATAATAACCCCAGTTAATAGGCCTCCTTGTAGTCATTGCCCATAATGCAATCACATCATCCTTGAGGACTTAGGAGTAATTCCCTCCCCTGGGAATCAAGCCACGGACCAAAAGATAGTGGAGAACCCTGTTCTCCATGGTGAGGCCAGTAGCCATAATTCTTCGTTTAGGATCACTCGGGGTGGTAGCCAGTCCTAATCAAAGAGAAGAAGAGCAGCCTTGTGCTCAAACTCATGTCCCCATACATTGGCATTCCCACAGAACTGAGCTCCATCTGGAGTGAGCTTTGTCAGCCTATACCACTTTGCCATTAATAACCTGATTTGTTACTTTTTCACTTCAGAAATGATATAGTTATCCTCAACCTTCAGGTTCGCATAAAAGACACGTACAAGATTAGGGTAGATAGCTTTCTCTATGCTCAGGAATCCCAACAAGCCTAAGTTTTCTATTGTCCTAAAGCTCTTTAATGGTTCACTCTCGCAGAAGATGATGGGTAGATACCTGGGAAAGATGATCTTGCTAAGCTGGAAGTTCTTCCGGAACAATTCAGCTCGCTTCACGGTGGAGAAGTGCCTCGTGAGGTCGAGGCCGGAGATGTTACATGAGGAACCACCAGAAGACCCTGCAATGGCAGCCCCTGTTCTTGGGCGCTTTGAACGATGAGAAGATTCAGCCATTGAGGAGTAGAAGTGGAGTGGGAGGAGTGGAAATGGTTGGGGATGAGTGAGGAGAGAGAAAGGGACGAAATTAGGTTAGAGAAACGGAGATGGGGTTCGTGAGAGAAGGTGGGGAGATTTGGGTGAGGGGTGTGAGGAGATTTTGAGAGATAGGTTGTGTGGAGAGGGGATTTTCGAGATTGAGAGAGGTAAAATGAGGGATTTCGATGGAGATTTGAGTGAGAAATGAGAGATTTTGAGGTTTGAGAGGTTTAGGGTACGTGGGAGCAGAGGAGGAGGACGAAGAAGATGAACAGGTTCTGAAAAAAAAAAGAGCTCTACGCGCGTCAGAAACCTTTTTAAAACACTCTGTGTAATCGATTACATTGAGTGTGTAATCGATTACATAAATTTTGGTGAGTGTGTAATCGATTACATTTTGGTGTAATCGATTACATGCTTTCTGGGAACCTTGTAATCAATTACATGGATATTGTAATCGATTACCTGAGTTCTGAGTTAATTGTAATCGATTACAAAAGGTTTGTAATCGATTACATGCGTGACAGAACCTGTGTAATCGATTACAAAGGCATTGTAATCGATTACCAGTACTCTTTAACTCAGATTTTGCATTCCAGACAGCATATAATCAACTTTAATCAATCCAAATTAGTTTCAAAACAACTTAGATCAATTCAAAGCATCATTCAACCATATAATCTAATCATATTATGATTCAACTCACGTAATTTATCAAAAATTACTATTTTTACCAAGATTTTTACCATTTTTGGTGAGATTTTGAGGATGTTGAGTTGCTTGTGAGTCTTGGTCATGAGGGAGCACCTGCAAAACAACTTAGGGGAAATCTCCGACGCTCAAGTCAGTATTGGATTCAAATATAATGAAAAATTCAAAGATTATGCAGCAATTTAGCGTGATTATTCAGAAAAATACAAGGTTATGCATTAGATTCAGGATTATGCAGCAGAAGTTAATTTATGCATGAATGATCTAATATACCAAGTTCATTTCTTATGTAAAAAAATGCTTCTTTTGCTAGGGGTTTAGTGAAAATGTCAGCTAGTTGCTTAGTGGTTTCTACAAACTCAAGCATACAGTCACCCTTTTGAACATGGTCTCTAATGAAATGATGTCTTATTTCAATATGTTTAGTCCTAGAATGCAAAATGGGATTTTTAGACAAGTTGATTACACTAGTATTATCACATCTTATGGGGATGTGATCAAGTTCAAGACCATAGTCCAAGAGTTGTTGTTTCATCCAAAGGATTTGAGAACAACAACTCCCAACTGCAATATATTCAGCTTCAGCTGTAGATAATGCCACACTATTTTGCTTCTTGCTATGCCAAGAAACTAGTGAGCTTCCAAGCAAGTGTCATGTCCCACTAGTGCTCTTTCGATCCATTTTGCACCCAGCAAAATCAGAATCAGAATACCCAATAAGACTACATGAGGCACCTTTAGGGTACCATAAACCCATTTATGATGTGCCTATTAGATATTTCATTATTCTTTTAACAACACTTAGGTGTGATTCTTTAGGATTAGCTTGATATCTAGCACACATGCATACACTAAACATTATATCAAGCCTACTTGCAATAAGATAAAGGAGTGAGCCAATCATACCTCTATATTTTGTAATTTCTACTGATTTACCTCCTTCATCCTTGTCCAAATAGCAAGAGGTGCCCATAGGAGTAGCCATATGCTTGGCATTGTCCATTCTAAACTTCTTGAGCAGCTCCTTGCAATACTTGGATTGGCTTATGAATGTTCCTTCTCTTGTTTGCTTGATTTGGAGACCAAGGAAGAAATTGAGTTCACCCATCATAGACATCTCAAACTCACTTTGTATAATATTTGAAAATTCTTTACAAAGAGAGTTGTTAGTAGCTCCAAATATAATGTCATCAACATAGATTTGAACTAGAAGTATGTCATGCATTTTATGTTTTATGAAAAGGGTAGTGTCAACTTTGCCTCTAGAAAATCCTTTTTCTAAAAGAAATTTGCTCAACCTTTCATACCAAGCTCTAGGAGCTTGTTTCAAGCCATACAAGGCCTTTTTCAGTTTAAAAACATGGTTGGACAATTCAAAATCTTCAAAACCAGGAGGTTGTTCCACATACACCTCTTCTTGTATAAAACCATTTAAAAAAGCACTTTTGACATCCATTTGATAGAGTTTGAAATCCATGATGCAAGCATATGCAAGTAACATTCTAATGGCCTCTAACCTAGCTACGGGAGCATAAGTTTCTTCATAGTCTATGCCTTCTTCTTAATTATATCCCTTAGCTATAAGCCTAGCTTTATTTTTTATTATTAAGCCCGTTTGATCAAGTTTGTTCCTAAAGACCCATTTGGTGCCAATTATTGGATGATCATTGGGCCTTGGAACTAATTCCCAAACTTAATTTCTCTCAAATTGGTTTAGTTCTTCTTGCATGGCCAAGATCCAATGCTCATCATTAATAGCCTCATTTATGTCTTTAGGTTCAACTTGAGAGACAAAGGCTAGGTGATTACATGCATCTTTGAGTGAGTTTCGAGTAATTACCCATTTTGATACATCACCTATCACCTTGTCAAGAGGATGATATCTTGAAGTCCTCCATTCCTTGGGTAGATTCACAATTTCTGAATCTTCTTGCTTTTTGGATTCTTTCTCTTGATTTTCCAAGTGTGTTTTTGCCAAGATTTCTGCAACATTATCAACAAGCTCCTTTCTCAGCTTATTTGGGTTAGTTTCATGAAATGCAACATGTATGGACTCTTCTATGATCATAGTTCGTTTATTATAGACTTTAAAGGCCTTACTATGAATAGAATAACTAATGAATATTCCCTCATCAGATTTTGCATCAAACTTCCCCAAGTTATCTTTTCCATTATTCAAAACAAAGCATTTACATCCAGAGACATGAAAATGTGACACATTGGGTTTCCTTCCTTTGTACAATTCATATGGGGTTTTCTTTAAAATTGACCTTATTAGGGCTCTATTCATAACATAACACGCGGTATTGACCGCATCGGCCCAAAAATACTTAGGAAGGTTAGCCTCATTGAGCATAGTTCTTGCCATTTCCTCTAAAGATCGATTTTTCCTTTCTACAACACCATTTTGTTGTGGTGTCCTAGGGGCAGAAAAATTATGCTCAATGTCATGTTCATCACAAAAAGTTTCAAATTCATTATTTTTAAATTCACCACCATGGTCACTTCTTATAGATGCAATATAAAAACCTTTTTCGTTTTGGATAACTTTGGCAAATTTTCTAAATGATTGAAAAGCATCATTTTTGTGGGCCAAGAATAATGTCCATGTAAACCTAGAAAAATCATCCACAATCACTAATGCATAGTAATTTTCACCAAAGCTCATAGTTCTAGAGGGACCAAAAAGATCCATGTGCAAAAGTTGTAAAGGTCTAGAAGTTAAAACTAAGTTTTTAGCTTTAAAAGATACCTTTACTTGTTTTCCCTTTTGACATGCATCACAAAGTTTGTTTTTTTCAAATTTGAGCTTTGGAAGACCAATTACTAGTTTTTTAGAAACTAATTTGTTTAAGTGATCCATGTGAATGTGAGCAATTCTTCTATGCCATAACCATGAATCATTTTCTTTACTCATAAAATATTTAGCATCATTTGAGGAGATATCATCTAGACTAATCATGTATATATTATTGACTCTATGACCAACAAACTTAACTTGCCTATCATCCTTTCCCTCAATTATGCAACAAGAAGAATCAAATATAACTTTATTGCCTTTATCACACAATTGACTAATACTAAGCAAATTATGTTTAAGTCCTTCAACAAGCAAAACATTATCAATAGATGATGAAGGGATCTTACCAACTTTGCCAATTTCAAGAATCTTCCCTTTGTTGTTATCACCATATGTGACATGACCATGTTTCTTGTGTGTAAGGGAGGAGAACTTGGAGCCATCACCGGTCATGTGCTTGGAGCAACCACTATCAAGATACCAACTTGAGCTCTTGGTCTTCAAGCACACCTACAACACACATTCAAGTTTTAACTTTTGGTACCCAAATTGTCTTGGGTCCATGTGTGTTAGAATTAGGCATGGTGCCTTTAGGAGCCCAAACTCTTTTTATTCCAACCTTAGTGTTTATGTTCTTTCTAACATTACAAGTTGATGCACTATGCCCTTTCTTACCCCAATGAAAACATTTGACAAAGGGACTACTTGAGGTATTTGAGGAAATAAAGAAATTCTTATAAGACTTTTGATGATTGTTTGGATTAAATCCCAAGCCAGCTTTTTGAAAAACACATTTTTGTCTCCCTAACAACACATTCAAATTATCTCTTCCAAAAGTGAATTTTGTAAGAGTGTTGTTTAAGTCTTCAATTTCTTTTTCAAAAGCTTTACATGATGAACAAGGTAATGATATGGATGCACTATCATGTGAGGAACAAGTCATGCATAATGAATTAGCGTCTATGAGTCCTAAGGTCTCATTTTCAATTTTAAGTTCATTTATCTCCTTGGTTAAAGTAGAAACTTTCTTTGTCAATAGGGAGATTGTTTTATTGGAAGACAAAATCATTTTTGTGAGCCTCAAAGATTCATCATGCAATTCTTGAAAGGCATCTTGCAATTCATCATAAGAAGGTGGAGGTTCTAGGTGAGAGGAGGTTACCTCGGTGTCGCTTTCTTCACTTTCTTCTCCTTGAGCCATGAGGCAAAGATGGGCTTCTTCATTCTTCGAATCGTCGGAAGAGCTTAAGTCATTGTCCTCCCAAGCTATATATGCTCTTCTTCCTTTCCTTTCTTTAGAAGGCCTTTTCTCAAACTTCTCCGTCTTCTTGAGATACATAGGACACTCCATTTTCATGTGTCCCGGTTTTCCACATTCATAGCATTTTGGAGGAGTAGAGGATCCTTCTCCTTTGTGATATGCTTTCTTTTGAGGAAAGGGTGGCCTTCTTTGAAATCCCTTGTTCTTTAGGAATCTTCCAAATTTTCTCACAAGGAGACTAAGATTCTCCTCACTTAGCTCCCCATTTTCACCATCCTCTTCACCATCTTCATCATCATCTTCAATTGTAGAGGAAGTAGCTTTGAGTGCGATTCCCTTCTTCTTTTTGTCATGCTCTTCATTTTGGTTGAGCCTATTTAGTTCCAGCTCATGTTCTTGAAACTTTCCAAATAAGGTGGCTAAAGACATTGTTGATAAATCTCTTGATTCCGCAATCGCCGTCACTTTGGGTTGCCAATTCCCTCGCTAGACATCTCAACACTTTGTTAATAAGATCCTCATTAGGAAATGTCTTTCCCAATGAGATAAGATGATTAACAATATGAGTAAACCTCTTTTGCATATCTTGAATACTCTCACCTTGGTTCATTCTAAACAATTCATATTCATGAGTAAGAGTGTTTATTCGAGATCGTTTTACCTCACTAGTACCTTCATGAGTTACTTGTAGAGTATCCCACATTTCTTTTGCGGTTTTACAATTTGACACCCTAAAGAATTCATCATACCCCAAAGATGTGGTGATGATGTTCTTGGCTCTCAAGTTGTATTGAACCTTCTTTTTATCATCATCGGTCCATTCATTTCTAGGTGTATTAATTTTCACACCATCTTTAGTTTGTGTTGGGACAAAAGCACCATTTTCAATGGCGTCCCACACATCTAAGTCAATAGCTTCAATAAAAATTTTTATCCTTTCTTTCCAATAGGCATAACCATCCCCATTGAAATAAAGAGGTCTGTTTATAGAAGAACCTTCATTTGAAAAACCATTTGAAGCCATTACTTCTCTTGAAGCTGATAAGCTCTTTATACAAGAGTCTAGCTCTGATACTATTTGTTACCAAGTGGCCTCAATACTCAAGAGGGGGGTGAATTGAGTATAAAAACTCAGTTCGTAAATCTTTCACAAATCGTTTGATAACTTATTTTTGTTGAAGCTATTGAATAATTAGAAATAATTGGAAGGACGAGATAAACACTTTTACTTATAACAGAAATAGTCTACGGAGATAGTATCCAAGAAAATCAATAAAACAGTATACAAAATAAATAGGGGAGGGTTTAGAGATAACAAACACAGTCGTTTATCCTGGTTCGATCACCAATCCACTTGTGATCTACGTCCAGTCCCCAAGCAACAACTTAAGATTTTTCACTATATCTTCAAGCTTCAATGGGTGCTTGACAACTACTACAACCTTGAGCACTCAACCCTTTTAGGATACCTCACCCTTAGAGCTTGAGTCTCTTCAACTAAGGGATACATCACCCTTTTTACAAAGCAATAATGATAGATAGAATGAAGCTCTCAATAGAGCAGATGAATACAAATTGAAGCTTTATGCTCTCAAAGATTTTTCACGTTTTTGACAGAAAACAGAGCAAGAAAATGATTTAAGGATTGATTCACGTTTGGACGTATTAATAATCAGTTTTTGGTTCAAGGTCAACCTCAAATAAAGACCCAACTTTGGTATTTATAAGTTTCTCATTTAATAGAGCCGTTGGGGTTTTCTGGGCACGCATTAAATGCATTAAATATAGCCGTTGGACGTTGTCAGGATTCTTGTAATCGATTACTCAGCTCAGGTAATCGATTACATATGTTGTTCCAACGTGTTCTTGACTTTCTGGGCTCTGTGTAATCGATTACATTCTTGGTGTAATCGATTACATGGCTTCTGACTTGTGTGTAATCGATTACAATATCTGTGTAATCGATTACATTCTTGGTGTAATCGATTACATGGCTTCTGACTTGTGTGTAATCGATTACAATATCTGTGTAATCGATTACATGACTTCTGACTTGCTGTGTAATCGATTACAATATCCATGTAATCGATTACATGACTCTTTGAACGTGTTCATGCTTTTCTGGGCTTAATGTAATCGATTAGATATATTGTGTAATCGATTACATGGCCTCTGACTTGCTTGTAATCGATTACATTGCTCATGTAATTGATTACATGCCTTCTGTTTGCTGTATAATCGATTACAAACGTCGTATAATCGATTACATTGGCCATTGAACACATTTTTCAAGTCCAATAAAGCTTATAGGTCATTTATAACACCTTGAGACATTTGTTTAAACATGAATCTTTTTAAGAGTGTTAGTTTTAAGATTGAAACACAAGTTTTCTTGAAAGTCATGTTTATCTTTGAAATTTCCCATTTATTTTGAAATCATATATTGAAAAACCATTTGAGAAATCTTGAGAGCATTTAACATTAGTGTCCTAAGTCTTATAACTAAATAAACCTTCTTGTCTTCTTTCTTTGATCTTGATTTTTCCTTTTGCGTTTGATCTTCACTATTGCACTTGATCTTCGCTTTTGTCTTTGTTATCATCAAAAACCATTTGACATGCCTTAGAGACATAAGCATTCACACTCGTGCCTTTCTTCATTCAACTATTCTCTTTATCTATTTATGCTTGACATTTCAATATTTGATGGCTATATTTGAAACACATAGAAACACTTGCAAAGCTAACTTCAAAAGTTCTCTAAATCATAAGCTATCATCAAATATCATTTAAGCTCATTTACAAGCATAATTTAGGTTGATATATATAATGTAAAGCATGTACCATATTATCAACCACGCAATGTTAGCTCTAACAAAAACAAAAGAAGGACATATGCACTTGAGTAAAAAAAAATTTGTTTAATCATTTTAAGGCATGATTCAAGTTTATCAAGAAACACTTAATCATCATCAAAATATATATAAGCATTTTGGGACAAACAATGATCATGTTAGGTATGTTATATCAAGTAAGAAATTCTAGTATACACACATGATTCAAGTTTCTTACATTAAAGTTCAAAGACAAGTTTAAAGCAAAAGATGAATCATTTACTTCTTGTTTTTAAAATATGAACATATCAAGCAATTTCAAACAATAGGACATATAACTTTTAACTTTCTAATCTCCTAGTAAGTATATAAAACAATTAAGTATCAAAGAAAAATGATTAGAACTACTTATGAGCATGTGAATTTCTATTTTTGAACAAAGAGAATTGGTCATAAGCTTAAGAACAAAGATATTACCATAAAATATGTTATTCCAAATAAGGTATGTATTTGTCTAGCATGTTAGCATATGTAAAAACACTTTCAAGGCACAATGCTAGAGAAGCACAACGTAAGGCATGTTAAGGCATAAAACAAGTCTCTAGCTCTCCAAATATCACATGATATTCAATTTAAAGCATAAATAAGAATAAGAGATTGATATCACCAAATGTGTACTCTTTGGATTTTTGTAGGTGATTCCAACTTTCATGCCTTAAGACTCTTGAGAATGTTATGGTTCTCCATGCCATTCTTTTTATGCTTTTATCACTCTTAGAGAACTTGGACCATTTCAAATTTTTTGAATCTCAATTAGCATAGTTGTATTTCACTTCAATGCATGCTTGAGCTAATAGTCACCCTACAATATAATTCAAAGTACTTTCTTTGGTATCCACTAATTTTGGATCCATAGAGGTTAGTCATTAATTATTAATCTACTATGCTCTCATAAAAATTAATTTTTTTTATAATATATAAATTGAGCACAATAAAATAAATAATCAATTACCATTAAACACATAGTCAACAGTATATTTACTTTCATGATATATAGACAATTCAAAACATTACAAGTATACCTAGGTATTGTAGAACCTTATGTACCAATATATATAACAAATTAATGAGTTTTGGTACAATAAGAATGAACATAATCATGTGCTAAACATAATATTCAAATTTTACTAAGTACACATGATTCTATCAATCACTTAAGGCCTACAAGGAATATACCTCAAATTCATTAACTTTATAAGTGAATTTGCATAAAAGGTAAAAAATTTTGATACTTTGGCCTTGGTAATTAAGGAAATATTTTTTCTTACTCATTGCTTCTCTTTTGGAGTTTTGAACTTTACAAGTTCTACATTTTGTACTTGAGAAGCTTTGGTTGAAGTCATCTTCCTTCTTTGACCAAAATTTCTATCATTGGGCTTTGGAAACATTCTCCTTGATGATTTCTCTTTCCTTTGACAAATTAGTCCATCCTTTTGAGAAAATTTATGCATAATTGAAACACTAGGAGAATATTTTGGTACCCACTTCATCTTGGGTCCTTGAATGTTAGTACTAGGACCTTTAAGATCTTTAAGAACTCATATCATATTATTTCTCATATAAGGATTTCTTCTATAATTACTTAAATGAGAAATATATCTTAGATGACCACAAAAATTTCAGACAATTGAATTTAATGATGCCTTGGTCCTTTGAAGATCATTTTTGAAAACCTTAAGCTTTTTGTTATTTTTATATTTTTAATTATTTTTGCTATAAGCCTTGCTTGAATTTTCATGTGGAATAACATTAATTTTATTCTCATTAACAAGCATGGAATGTAAGCAATTAGAATCATTAGCTTTGACAAATTCAGAATATAAGTCCTCAACTTGATTTTCTAAATCAAAGCACTTTTTACAAGAAGTTGAGGTTTCACATTTCAAAGGAATTTCCTCATCAAGAAAAGAATATTCATTTTTCAAAGTCTCAATTCATTTTCAATAGAGAAAATGTTTTCCAAAGAAGATAAGTTTTTCTTTTCTATAAATAACAAGTCATCATACAATTCATCATATGCACATTGTAGCTCATCATAGGAAGGACTATAATCTAGTTTAAGATTATTTACCTCAAAGTCCTTATTAGCCATCCAAGAAGTAGTCTCAATTTCTAGCATACTTGGCTCTTTAAGGGAATCACCTTCTTCCTCATCAATTTTGTTTTACTTTACTTCTTCTTCAAATTGAGCACCATCATCACCAAGAGGCATTTGACACCCTTTAATAGTTTGAACATCTTTTTTAGGATATTTTTCATGACAAGCTTCCTTCAATGGGTTTTACTCTTCTTGCTTTCTATATACAAGTTTATACACAAAATCATTGTTAGCAATGTAAAGAGCATGAAGGGTGTCCAAAATTTCTTTAGCACTAGAGCAATTCTTAATTCTATCATAAGCATCATCATTCAAATTACTTCTCAAGATTTCCATTGCTCTAATGTTCAAGGAAAAATATTTCTTGTCATAAGCATTCCAAGTTTGTTTTTATTTGCAAGTAAATTATGTTAGTCATGGCAACCATTACCCAAGAGGGGAGTGAATTGGGTATTAAAAATTTTTCACAAATGCTCTTGAAATAAATACAAATATTTAAGCTATTAAATAAAAGAGAAAGAATTGTGAGATGAAGAATAAAAGCTTTAAGAACAGCAAATAAATAAATGTGCAATAATATAAAATTGCGCAAAATAAAGAGATTGAGAAGAGAGAAGCAGGCACGATATTTATCCTGATTCGACCACTAACCCACTTGTGGTCTACGTCCAGTCCTTGAAAATTATCCAAGATTTTTCACTATGTATACAAGCTTCAATAGGTGCTTGCAACCATTACATAAAAGAGCACTTTTCACACACAGGGAAACTCTACCCTTGTGCTAAAGTCTCAGCCTGCAGAGATACCTCACCCTTATACAAACCTTGAAGGAATACCTCACCCTTATATAAATCTTGAAGGATACCTTACCCTCAATATAGTAGAACAGAAATATAGATGAAGAGAAACTCTCACTCAGAGCAAATAATACAATTTGAAGTGCTAAGAGGCTCTCAAAGAATATCTCAAAGTTTTAGCAAAAAGAGCACAGGAAATAGGCGTAAATTATAAATCACATTTTCCAAAGTAAACACAAATTAAACAGATAGTTGCTCTATGTCAGATGAGACCCACGGTCTCTATTTATAGAGCCAGATAGAAAATAGCCGTTGTAGAAATTAATCTTGTAATTATTATGAAAAAAAGTGTCTGTTACATACCATAACCGGATCTGTATTTACCGTGTTTATTCGAATAAGCCTTCTGTTATTCGAATAACACATTCATTTTAAAAACATTTCTGAAACTGGTTATTTGAATAACCTTCATGTTATTCGAATAACTCTGCCACTAAGAAATCATTTAGAAAACTGGTTATTCGAATAACTCTAAGTTTATTCGAATAACATTCGTTAAGGCAGATTTTTGGGAAAAGGTTCTATTCAAATAACTGATGAGTTATTCGAATAGTTGATATAAAACAAGCTATTTTGGAAAATACTTATTCGAATAACAGGAGTGTTATTCGAATAACACTTTAAAACACAGAGTTACGCAGCAGCCAAAAACAAAGCTTTATTCGAATAACCAATGAGTTATTCGAATAACTCAATTTGTAAAACAGTTATAAAAGCTTAAAAAGCATCCCAGAAAGTTTATCAAAAACACCAAAATATTTTTAAGTTATTTTCAAGATCAAAATAGTTTTGGTATAAGTTTAAGAAAACATTTTTTTGTTTTATCTTGATGCACTAGGAGATATCCAAAGAGATCCTCGAATAGAGAGACTCTAAGTCCTAAAGCTATCCTTAAAAGATCTTGGACTTGGTCTTCCCATCATCTTCATTTTGTCTTCATGTTTGTTATCATTAAAAAAATATTCTTCAAAGACATATGTTTAATCACCTTCTCCTTATGTTGAGCTTAATTGAGATCTTTTGCTTTCTTGTTGCAATGCTCACTCTTGGTGCTTGGACTATCCTACAAAGTATTGCTTACTTAAACAAGCATAATTAGTCCAAATTCATAATTCAAAATCTTCATATGCATGATTCATAAATGTATAACTCTAGTTAGTTTAACATGCATATAAAACTTTCATAGACATATCCAAATAAGTCATTTAACAATTATTAATAGATATGCTCTATGTAGGATGCAACAGAACACATTGCACAAAGGTCAAATCCAATATTAATTCATTTATAACTCATATAAAGCATTATTGGATATACTATATGATGAATGTTACATATATCATATTGTATGATTATTAAGTAAAATATAACTAGATAAGGTACATATCATGCATGATACAATATATCACATTAAGCACATTTATCAAGCATAAGCATCATTCTTTGTCTTGTATTTGTCATCATCAAAATTTATCATATAAAACCATTTGGGGCAAACTTATTTCCACAAATTCATTAAGCACAACATCCCACAAATCCAAATTAATAGATTGCATATAAAATTCTATTCTAACTTTCCAATAAACAAAATGCACACCATCAAAGAATGGTTTTTTAATTTCAAAACCTTTCATTTTGAAAACCTTTCAATGGTTGCCAATAAACAAGGATCTTTAACTCTAAGTGGTTAAGCTTTCAATAGAGCACGAAGCTCTGATACCATTCTCTTCCTCTTCGTGTTTTTGTCTATACTTGTTTTGTACATGACCTCACTCTAGGAAAAGATAAATTGTTCTCCAAATAAGTGTCTTTTTCTAGGCTACTCTCGGTTGCAGAAAGTTTATCGATGCTACTCCCCAGATCTTAAATGATATGTTGTCTCTGTTGATGTCACCTTTTTTTTAGACTCATCCCTTCTTTCCATCTACCTCTAATGGGCATCATGATCTTAACAATATACTCCCAGTTGGTCCTTCACTTGTTTTGGTTAGTCCCACACCTGTTCCAGCTCCTCCCTTGATCACATAACAACGAAGACAACGTCCAAATCCTGTTCATGCATCCATCGACCCAATTGATCAGACAGACATTCCTGTTGCTTCAGATCTAGTCCCTAGTCTTCCTTATGACTCATCTTCTACTCCATTGGACTCTCCGACTCCACCTCCTGCGCCAGAACTGCCTATAGCATTACGCAAAGGTATCAAGTCCACTCGTAATCCTAACCTTATTTATGTTTGTCATTTGAGTTATCATCATTTATCACATTCCTATTATGCCTTTGTGTCTTCTTTGGATTCTATTTCTATTCCCAAAACTATAGGTGAAACATTATCTCATCTAGAATGGCGACAGGCTATGGTTGACAAAATGGTTACTTTACACTATAGTGGTAGTTGGGAACTTATCCCTTTACCTCCTCTTAAAACGACTGTTGGTTATTGATAGGTTTATACTATTAAGATAGGACCTGATGGGAAAATTGATCGTTTGAAAGCTTGCTTAGTGGCCAAAGGCTACACACAGATTTAGCCTTGATTATGGGGATACATTTTCTTTCATAGCTAAGATTGCTTCTGTTCGCCCCTTTCTTGCCATGACTATAATTTATTCTTGGCCTCTTCATCAGCTAGACATCAAGAATACATTCTTGCGTGGTGAATTACAAGAAGAGGTCAATATGCAATAGCCACAAGGATTTATTGCTCACGAAGCGCTAAACTTAGTCTGCCGACTATGCCGATCTCTCTATGAACTTAAACAATCTTCTTGCACCTGGTTTGGGAGATTCAACTCTGTCATCCAACAATTCGACATGACTCAATGTGCGTTTGATCACTCTATGTTCTTTCGACACTCTTCACCTGGTGTAACACCCCAAATTTTAGACTACGTTACAGAATTGACAGAATTACACTGTTTTGTGTTTTCTATGCAATATAAAAATAATTTGATTATTTTGATATTATTTTTGATTATTTTGTGTGATTTGCTCCTGGTCAGGAAAATAATAATTTTTGGGCCGGGGAAATTCTTATCTGATTTATTTGGAGACGGGGGATCTTACTTAACCCTAATCTGAGTAATACAGAAAAGAATCTCTTAATATTTAGAATTTATCTGTAAAATAATTCTATTTTACTAATAAATATATGTTGTTTTATTCATAGCTGCTATTGCAATGAATTATTTGACCCGACTATAATTTGCCATTATAATCAACCGACCAAAAAACTGAATATAAGTCAACCAAATTCGACATATTTTTCCAAACGTTATTATGTTCTAAAAGAAAGCATTTGGCCAGTTTAGAAAGCATTTGGCCAGGAATCCCAATCCGACCAGACCCGACCAAAATTCTGGAAAATCCCCAATCTGACAAAAATTCTGGAATCCCAACCTGACCAAAGTTCCTCAAGATTTTCCCTAACTGTTATTTCAAGTCTATTTTCTACAAATCTAGCTCGACAAACAAAACTATAATTTTATGAATACATTCTCGTTGATACTGATTCGGTCTCTCTCAAGCCTTATAGGGACCCAGAGGACCAATCTCACATAACTCGTTCGACAATCCAAATTTTTGGAGATCTCGACACCGACAGAATTTGGACAAGATCCAAACACTTGAAGAAATTTTCCTAACATTTTGATCCCATTGGATTTAATTACTGAATGTAAGCATAAGTTAAATAGTGAGCTGAATTCGACACCTCCAGAGCATTTTCCCGACAACATCAACCGGTAGTTCGACAGAAACCAAAATTTAGAAATCAAAGATTTTGGCTGTTATTACTGTCTCTTCTGACAAAGACCATCTCTTCCAACCAAGACCATCTATTTCGACGAAAACTATCTATTCAAAACAAGGAAGACGTTCTTAGATTTGACAAAATGATGGACGTTGCTGTTAGCAGAGAATCAGTCAATAAAAATAATCTGGTTCTCATTTTCTCTCAATCTTGTCGCACGATTATGTAAATCAAAATGAAGATGACTGCTATATAATCGATCTAACTGATAATGAATAGTACTACTATTCGTTGTCGAACACGACTCCATGTCGAAGGTTGCTCATTATTGGACAAACATTTATCATCGAATTTGATCTTCTGACCATTTAGGACAGTGTTAATATCTGCCGAATTTGATCCTTTGATCATCTAGGAGAATGTCAATATTCGTCGAGTTAGAATGTTAATGTTCGTCGAGTGAGATGCCAATGTTCGTCGAGTAAGAATTTCTGACCATTTAGTATAGAAGCTTCTCTAAAGTCAAAATTCGTCGAATTAGAATTTTGACCATATAGTACTTTCGTCGATTCGACAATTGAAAGATTTCTCCAACGTTAACAACCATCCATCGAATTAGGATTTCTGTTGATCTTCTAAGTTCATTCGATAGTTTTTTATCTCCATTCGACAGAATTCTTATCTGACAGAACTTAATTTTTTTAGGCATTCTTGGGAAATAATGTTCTCCCATCTTACATCATTCTGTCATGTTGAGTTTCGTCGAAAATTGGCCCTTGAAACTCACCGCCATGCAGCAGCTTAGAGGAGGTTCTACATAATTCTTGAACAATCCAAAAGCCTTGAAAGTCAAGTGAATGACATAAGTCATGTGGAATAGCAAGTGCACTCAGAATAGGATATTTTACTTCAAGTAAATCCTAATTTTTCCTGTGCTTATCCCACGGCAGCCACCTCATAATTTCACTCTCACAAATTACATTTTCTCTTACATCAAAAAGCATTCATCTTTTTCTCTCAAAAATCCCACGAACTTGAGCATCATTTTTCTTCCTTTTCTCTTCATTGGTTCAGCCAAGCACCCTACAAACACTATCCCTCACCTGTAATTTTCACTCTCATCACTTCCTAAAGTTAAACATCATTCTAAACACTTTCCATTTAGAAAGTTTTTCCAAAATCCCACTCTAAGTGCTTTAAAATCCCATTTCTATCTTACTTCCTTAGAGCTAAACTTTGATTTCTATGGTTTAAATTCATGTTTATGATTTTCAAAGCCATGGTTGTTCCATGGTTTATTATTATTGAGCTTTGTTTGTGATTTTACTAATTGTTTTAGAATTGTTAGGAATTGTTTGTGGCTTGTACGAGAACAAGGAGAAGGAGAGGAGTTTGGAAAGCTTGTCTTCAAGAGGTAAGAGGGAGATTTTACCTCACCAACCATATTTTGGTGGTGTGGGGATGGTTGTGTATGGTGAAAAACCCATAAGGGTTTATTCCCTTATTTGTTAATGTCTCTTTGTTGTGATTTTGGTGTTTATGGTTTCATAATTGTGTTTGCATGTGTGATATTATGTTGATTGCTTGATGTATGTTTGTATGTAAAAAATTGAAGGCATGAAAATGTATGAGTAAAGTAAGATGTGAATGACATATGGAAACAAATTTATGAGAGCTCCAAAGAGCTTGATGGCTCACAGCCTTAACATGAAAAAGTGGACCAAAGTCCTGAAAATGAGAGATTCAATTGAGAATGAAGGATTTAAATGGAAAAGAAATGAGTTTGAACAAGTTTGAAAATTGTGGGAAAATAATCGAATATAAATAAATTGATGAATTAAAAATAAGAATTGAGAGATTTAAATAAATTTGGAACAAATTTGAGTACAGCAAAATAAAATGATTTTTGGGAACAAAAGATTTTAAACATTTTACTAATTATGAGTTTTAGAAAAAGAAAGGGTAACAAGTTAATGATTTTGAGGATTTGCAAAGAAAGTGGACAAGGAAATGAACAAAGATTTTTATGATAAAGGTATTTATAATTTCCGGCTAATATGCCAAGGATTGGTAAGTTTAGAGTAGGGATGGCACCCGCGCGGGGCGGGGGCGGGGAGTACCTCCCCGCTCCCCGTCCCCGTCAACTGATTAATTCCCCGCCCTCGTCCCCGATCCCCGTCACGGAGGAATTTTTTCTCCTATCCCCGTTCCCCGAATCCCCGCAAATACTCGCGGGGATTCCCCACAATGTAAAAAAAAATCAAAAAATTGAAGAAAAAAAATAGGAAAAAGGAAGTTAAAGCAATATATTACATCTATAACATCAAATTCAAGTGCTTATCAAGTTCAATATTCTAAAAAAATAAAAGAGCATAAGTACATAATATAAAGCCTAAACACAAGAACCTAAAGTCCTAAACATAAGTTTGCACAACCAAGCTACATTGCAACTTCAAGTTCCACCTCAAAATCATACAAGTTCTGAAATTCAAAAAACATAAGTTTACAACTTCTTCAACTCTTATGTCATCCATCAATAAGTCTTCATTCTTTTAATACATCAATATCATCATTCATCAACATCTTTGTCTTCATTGAATGTGCAACATTCACTCATTTTTTTGGTAGAACCTAACAATTACAAAATTAAATTAGCTGTGTAAAGAAGAAAAATTAAACAAAAAATAGATGGATATAAAATTATATTACCTTCCATTGCATTGCATAACCAATCTTGAGAACACATTAATGCCTCTACTGTTTCCACAGTTAGCCTACTCCGATGAGGACTGAGAAAGCGACCACCGGTGCTAAAGGCAGACTCTGATGCAACTGTTGAGATAGGAATGGCTAAAAAATCTCTTGTAATTCTTTGCAAAGTTGGATATTTCACTCCAATATTTTTCTAATAACCCAATATGTCAAACACGTCTTCATTTAATTTATCAAGCAAGACAGGCTCCTCTAAGTAGGAATCTAATTCTGACTTGAAAGTGTTATCTAAAGTAGTTTCTTGCACATATTGAAAATAGTTGCTTCTCCACTTTGCTTTCTTTGCAAGAGGACCAACTTTCGTCAAAGTTAAAGACATGGCATAATTATTACTAGCAGGAACACTCCTCCTATCATTAGCTTGATATTCATCAACCAAATCTTCAAGTAATTTTTTCACCTTGTGTAATTCATTAGTGCTTCCATTTCCATACATAAGAGGAAAGAAATAATACAACAACTTCATTTTATATCTAGGGTCCAAAACAGCCTCTATTGCCATCACCCCATTAATCATGCCCCAATACTTCTCAAACTTGTCATGCATACTTGAAGCCATCATTTGGATAATGTCACTAGAAGAATGCAGCCACTCATTCAAAGATAATCTAATTTCACACACTTTTGGAAAATAGACATTTGAAGTTGGATATTGAGTACTAGAGAACAACTCAGTCACACTATAAAATATTTCTAACTTTTCACAAATTTCAGATGCCATTTCCCAGTCATCATCATTTGGCAAACACTTAAATTGAAACTCACGTTGCTTTAAACGTTTAAAAACTTCTTGGTATGGCAATGCAGAAGCAAGCAATAAAAATGTGGAGTTCCATCTAGTTCTACAATCAAGTGCAAGCTTCTTTGAATAAGCAATGTTCAATTGTCGGCAAGTGTCAACAAATTTCTCCTCCCTCTTTGGTGTTGCAACCCAATAAGCAACACTATCCCTAATCTTTTCAATAGAACTATAGATTATTATCATCCCCTCTGTCACAATTAAATTCAGCATATGAGCACAACAACGCATATGGAACAAGTTCCCTCCCAAAACAAAAAAAAGAAGTTGAAATCTTATCAAAAATATGCCCAATCATTGCATCATTAGTGCTACAATTGTCAACAGTTAAGGTTGACAACTTTCTATCCAAATTCCAATCAAACAAACAGTCAACCAAAACATCACAAAGAACCTCAGTAGTATATGGTGCTGGCACATAAATGAACCTAAAATAAGTAATTATAAATATCACATACAACTATCAAGTAGCAAACATGAAATCTAAAAGAAAAAGACAAAAAGACAAATTTAAAACAGAGTAATTAAGTCGTTACCTCACAATCCGACTTTGCATAGTCCAGTTTTCATCAATGAAATGAGCTGTAATAGACATGTACCCTTTGTTTTGATTGGTTGCAGTCCACATATCAGTTGTTATTGCAATGCGACTTGAATTTCTTTCAAGTAGCTTGATAGTCTTAGCCTTCTCGCTCTCATACATCTTCAGTATATCATTCTTCGTTGTATTGCGAGAAACTACTTTGAACAAAGGTTGAAGAGCACCACAAAACCTTCTAAAACCGATATGATCAACCATAGTGAGAGGATACTCATGCAATACAATCATTCTTGCAAGTTCTGTCCTTGCAACATCTTGATTAAATGAGTAGTTATCAACTATAAGTGATTCACCCCTATCTCCTATTGAACTTGATGATTGTGCCAAAGTTTTAAGTCTTGCTTGCTTTGGGCCCCTCACAGATCGAAGCTTACAAGTCCTAATATGGTCATGTAAGTGTTTAGTACCTTGTCTAGTGTCACCACCAAGCTTATTCTCACAATATTTGCATATTGCCTTCCACTTGTCATCTATTTTCTCCCTTCTAAAGTGTACCCAAGCTCCTGAAGTTAGTCCTCTTTTATTAGGACTAGACCGCTCGTCTTGTATTTCCAAATTTGTTTCACATGTTTCATTAGGAGGAGGAGCCTCAGCTTGTTGATTTTGTTCATTCTCTTCCACCAAATTTCTTTGTGTCTCATTAGGAACTTAATTACTCCTAACAGGGGTGTTAGATAATTGATCACCCTCGGTCATTCTGCATATAAAATAATTACAACTTGTCTTAAAAATAAACAATAGATTAACATGTAAAAGTAAACAAAATGTTAACATGAATTGCACCAATTACATGGACTAGAGTTTAGGATCATAGGATGGCAGCAAAACACAGTAGTTAGTTAACATGTAAAAACAAACAAAAGGTTACATTATTCATCAATGAATTACTAGAAAGAAGTCCACTCTTCAACATCTATGAAGAACAAAAAAATAGATTGCAAAAAACATAACCAAAAAAACTGAAGATAATGCTAAAATTGCTCCAAACACTACAAAATGCAATGGACTTTTTCACATAACCTAACACATTGATCAAATTCAAACATGAGTAAAGACCCAATATCGTAAATCCAACACAAAACTGATTTGTATCTTTTCCAAGCATAAGCTAAAATGTTAGTGGAAATCAAGCAAAAGAACATAAATAAAGATCGGTGGTAGCAGATCACAGAAAACGAAATTCACAATTGCCTAAAGAGAAATAGACTTGCTCATGTTAGTGGAAATCAAGCACAACAGCAAGAACATCATCTCCACAAATTCATAATCACAGATCTAAGGAGAAATCGAAATGGTAGCAGATCTAGAGAGAATAACACGAAAAATAAACCCTCACATTTGAGATTGGGACGAAGCTGCTATGGTGGAAGCTGCTATGGTTGACGCTGGAGAGGAGCGGCGCTGCGTGGCCGGAGAGGAGAGTCGTTCCTGGCTTGGACAGAAGTGGTGCTGTGAGCTTGGTGGACTAGACGGTGGAGCAGCGTTGGGCTTGGTGGACTGGATGGTGGAGTGGGTTGCGGGCTCGGTGGATTGGACGGTGGAGCGGCGTTGCGAGCTCGGTGGACTGGACGGTGTAGCGGCGTTGCACGGTGGTTGCGGCGTTGGATGGTGGTTGCGTCACTTGCGTGCTATGGTAGGGGCGTAGGGTCGTAGAGGGAATGGGAGATTGAGTGAGATTGTGAGATTGAGATTTGAGAAGAAGAGAAGCTGAGAGATTGAGACTGTGAGAAGAGAGAGAAGACGAATTCAAAAATGAGAGATTGAGAAATATTTGGGATTTGGGAAAGGGGGAAGGGGCTTGCAGCACCAGCACACCTCCATCTGCTCTGAGCTGAGTGATGAGACGCAGCAGGCTGAGTGATGAGACGCAGCAAACTGAGTGATGAGACAAGAGCAGAGTTCCTTAGTTGAACTTAGAGTTTTAGTCTAGAACTATTGGGTAATTGGGTATAAGGAGGGTTAATTTAGTAAAATAATATTATTTATATTTCTTAATTTTTAAATAAATAAAAAAATTAATAACACATAAAAATTATTAAAATATATATATTTATAATATATATATATATATATATAATGATAGTTATTATTTATTACAGTAATTTTAACGGGGATGGGGAATTGGCGGGGCGGGGAGTATGGTCCCCGTCCCTGTCCCCATCCCCGAACTTACCACGGGGGGATTTTTTCCCCCATCCCCATCCCCGCGGACAAAAATACCTTGCATTTGGGGTTTCATTCTGGGCAGTCCCCGCAGGGATCCCCAATCCCCGGGGATTTTTGCCATCCCTAGTTGAGAGTTCTTATGAATGGTAAAATTGGATGATTAGAAAGAAAAAGGGAGAGAAAAGATATTATGTTTTCAATGACCATGTAGTTATAGTTTTGTGGGTTTGAAATGATTTTACTTTATGTAAAACTTTGATTTAGAAACGAAAAATAAATTGATTCAGTACAAGAGATGGATAAAAAGAATTTAAGAAATGAAAGAGAAATACTTTATCACTTGAGAGATAAAGATTTCGTTGATGAAAGAAAAAGAGAGGTTGAAGTGTTTGAACCTCCATTTATTTTTGGAGAGGAATGATTTTAGAATTGATTTGGGATTATGGAGAAATACGTTGATGACTTGAAATTTACTAACGTACAACTCACCCGTTAGGTTTTGAGGCACGTTAGGAAATATTAAGTTAGAATAATTGATTTTGAAAGAAAGTTGATTTTGAATGGAAATGAGGAAAGATATTACATTGAAGATTTTTAAGTGAAAAATACGAGGGAAAAATGAAGTTGGAAATGGTATTGAGTTTTGAAAATCCAAAACGATGTTTGGAATGTTGAGAAGTATCTTACAAATTTGAAAAATGATGAAAAAGGGTTTACGTGACTTAAAAGTATGATTTTTTTAAGTTACGCGATTTTGAAAATGCTTTAAAATGATACGCAATTGAAAATACGGTAAAAAAATACTATAAAGAATGGATGTACTGAAAAGGAACCTTTTTGTATGATGAAATTGAAAGATATGCATTGAGTCTTATGATGAAATTGAAACTTGCATTGAGATATTCATACATTGAACGGAATATAGCTGATAGCTATTATGACCTTTGTGGTCGAAGAGGGAATGAGAATTGAAAAGTGAGATCTATGATGGATCTTGGGGGCGTCAAGGCGCGGCAGTCAATCCAGTGGGCAAAGGCAAGTACCTTGTGCCACGTGGCGATGTAGTCCGTTGTAACGCATTGACGATACCCGACAAGAACACGATTCTTTTCGAAGACTGGAGATTGTCTATGGGCTAAGGCTGGACAATTAACCAGAGCATTCTTCTCGAAATTGTGAAAACCTCCATGGAGTAGGAAATTGAGTCTAGGTGTATATGCAGAGATACTGAGGGTATTATCGTAAATATTGTTTATGATAATTGAAATATTGAATAGTTGAATATTGGAAACGGCATGATTGTAATTGTTGGTTATTACTTGTGATATGATGATGAATGATGTGATGGCATAATTGTAATTATGTATGATATGTTGGTATGAGATATTGTATGTGTTTATCTCTATTGCTACCATACTGGTATTGGCGTAGGTGATCTCACCTCTTTCTATGTCTATTCTATATTGTATTAATAATTTTCAAGACATTGAGCGAGAACTTGAGCGAGAAGCTAAGGAAGAGTAGATTCCGGTAAAGGACGCTGAGTTTTGAAGTGATGGAGGAGTCTCGTCTCCTTGTGTATATGAGATTGAGTAGATTACATCTTGGACATTAGTGTGAATATTAATACTTAGAGTTCCCATTGTCAATTAGACAGTATTGGGAAGTATACTATCGTACTCTGAGTACGATTAACATAGTGTTGTTTGCGCGGATACCTGTCCGTAAGACTTCGCGTCAAGTCAGACTTCTATCTTCTGAGGAGTCTGAGGAGGACCTGTCTGAGGGTTCTGCTGTGTAGTAATACTTGGGTAGTGTATTAGTTTAAATTAAAGTTTAAATATTTTGAGAGTCTAATTTGTAAATATTAGAATATGACAATACTATGACTTGTGTATATATGATGTAAATAATTTATGAGGTTGTTGTAATGTTTTTATTTTCCGTTAGGTTCATCTTATTAATATCAAGAAAATTTACAACTCGTATTTATGTTACAAGCACGTTTTCTAAATAAAGAAAGGGTAATTTGGTAATTGAGTAACAAGAAGTGTGGCACCCTAAGGTGGGTGTTTCATTAGTTGGTATCAGAGCCCAAGTTAGAATCTTTTGGGTTTGTGGGTAGGTTTGTCTTGTTTGTGCTGTGTGAATCTCTGATGTTGAACATAGAGATATGCTTTGGTTTCTGAAAAAAGACGCTGTCGTGTGAAATAATTACGTTTAGTTCATCGTGTTTTTTATTTTTGTTTATCTTTGAATAAAGATAATGGAATGAAACGAACATGAGCATGTGGACACGAGACGTGATGAAGATCATATAGCCACAGCTAGACGTGTGATGCAAAGGATGATTGAAGTAGCAGTACAACAGAGACAGATGATCGCTCAACAGCAAGAACTGATAATAGAACTTTATAGCTTATTAGGATTGGAGCAGCCGTCGGATATGAGAAGCTGTAATTTAGAGACTTCGATAATCCAAGATGGAAGGGAGCATAAGATGGATCTTGTTTAGCAAAACCAGTGTGTACGACCACTGGGGAAGCAACAATGAACAAAGAGAGAAAGTACTAGTGGCAACAATTTTGGTCAGACTGTGACATCAACCATGAAATGTTTTAAGTGTGGAAAAAAAATCATCTTACCAAACATTGTCAGCATAAAGGGTTTATTTGTTATCGATGTGGGAAGCCTGGACGTTTCTCTAGAGATTGTGATCAACTGAAGATGAAACCTTTCTTTAGTGATACACGTATTTCAAAATTTCAAGAAGAAGAAAAAGCTGGTGCAAAGAGTGTAGTGAGAACGTTCAAATACCAAAAACTTAAGGAGTGAGGAAGTTGTGTCGTAAAGGGTAATCTTAAAACTGTACTGTATAATGCGTAAGGTAACCCAGTTTCTTGTGATCTGTGACTGTGTAAATCTTTTGGGGTTATCTGTGTTCTGCTTCTTTTTATAATACTACTTCAATTTCTAAACTTGTTATTACTATTCGAGTCTGTTTGAAACTATCCTATTATTATTGGAGTTTAAACTTTTTTTTTGTTGATCTGGTTTGTCTATTTTTTTTTCAAATAGACTGAGTAAATCAATTGGACTTATCCATGTCTTCGTTATGGTGTGATCTGAGTATTTCTATTTTTCTTGCTAAACTTGTTGTTTATACTCAAGTTTTCTAATGGTATCCTATATCTATTGAATATCAAACCTTTTTCTGTTGATTTGATTTGTTTATCTAAAATTACATATATTTGAGAGCCTGACTTTATAAATGGATTGGTTATTTTCCAACCATATTCTACTAGATTGTTACAATGTAACTTTAGTGTTTCCTTGACCTGAGATTTTTGGATTTGAATCCAGAAAGTTCATTTCTAAAATTATTGGACCATGTTCATTTTGAAATCTATTAGACCATTTCAAATTCTTTGTTGGACTAATCTGGTAACCTACCGAGTGGTCTTATTACTTTTTCTTATGACCTTCAAAGTGTCTTTTGTGTATCTCAATTAAAAAGGATTGTTCTTGAGTCAACTTATGTTATAGTACCAAATACGGTGCGATTAAAATAAAACTTGATATATGAGACAGTTTCTGTTACGATTAAAAATAGGCAAGTAGAACAACTTATCTTGATGAAGAAAATCTGGAATGATGTGACAACAGGGGAACTGAAGACCAAATGAAAAAAATCACTGTTTGCTCCAAGATTAATTTGTGTGCTGATTATTACTAGATTCGCATAATAAGTAGAAAATGTTCCAAGACAGTTTTGTGGATGCATTACAGACACTATGAGTATTTAATATTACCATTCGGAGTAAAGGATGTTTTTACGATATTCACAAATTATATAAATAGGATCATTCTTTCTTAACTAAGTAAATTTGTCATTATTGGCAATATTTTGACTTATTTTCGAAATTCGAAGGAACATGCTGAAGATCTCAATTCAGTATCTATTTTTGTTGTAAGTGTATGTCAAGTTTCGAGGATGAAACTTCTTTTTAGAGGGGGAGTATTGTAACACCCTAAATTTTAGACTACGTTACAGAATTGACAGAATTACACTATTTTGTGTTTTCTGTGCAATATAAAAATAATTTGATTATTTTGATACTGTTTTTGATTATTTTGTGTGATTTGCTCCTAGTCAGGAAAATAATAATTTTCAGGCCGGGGAAATTCTTATCTGATTTATTTGGAGACGGAGGATCTTACTTAACCCGAATCTGAGTAACACAGAAAAGAATCTCTTAATATTTAGAATTTATCTGTAAAATAATTCTATTTTACTGATAAATATTTGTTGCTTTATTCGTAGCTGCTATTGCAATGAATTATTTGACCTCACTATAATTTGCCATTATAATCAACCGACCAAAAAACTGAATATAAGTCAACCAAATTCGACATATTTTTCCAAACCTCATTATGTTCTAAAAGAAAGCATTTGGCCAGGAATCCCAATCCGACCAGACCCGACCAAAGTTCTGGAAAATCCCCAATCTGACTAAAATTCTGGAATCCCAACCTGACCAAAGTTCCTCAAGATTTTCCCTAACTGTTTTCATTTCAAGTCTATTTTCGACAAATCTAGTTCGACAAACAAAACTATAATTTTATGAATACATTCTCGTCGATACTGATTCGGTCTCTCTCAAGCCTTACAGGGACCCAAAGGACCAATCTCACATAACTCGTTCGACAATCCAAATTTTTGAAGATCTCGACACCGACAGAATTTGGACAAGATCCAAACACTTGAAGAAATTTTCCTAACATTTTGATCCCATCGGATTTAATTACTGAATGCAAGCATAAGTTAAATAGTGAGCTGAATTTGACACCTCCAGAGCATTTTCCCGACAACATCAACCGGTAGTTTGACAGAAACCAAAATTTAGAAATCAAAGATTTTGGCTGTTATTACTGTCTCTTCCGATAAAGACCATCTCTTCCGACCAAGACCATCTATTTCGACGAAAACTATCTATTCAAAACAAGGAAGACGTTCTTAGATTTGACAAAATGATGGACGTTGCTGTTAGCAGAGAATCAGTCAATAAAAATAATCTGGTTCTCATTTTCTCTCAATCTTGTCGCACGATTATGTAAATCAAAATGAAGATGACTGCTATATAATCGATCTAACTGATGATGAATAGTACTACTATTCATTGTCGAACACGACTCCATGTCGAAGGTTGCTCATTATTGGACAAACATTTATCATCGAATTTGATCTTCTGACCATTTAGGACAGTGTTAATATCTGCCGAATTTGATCCTTTGATCATCTAGGAGAATGTCAATATTCGTCGAGTTAGAATGTTAATGTTCGTCGAGTGAGATGCCAATGTTCGTCGAGTAAGAATTTCTGACCATTTAGTATAGAAGCTTCTCTAAAGTCAAAATTCGTCGAATTAGAATTTTGACCATATAGTACTTTCGTCGATTCGACAATTGGAAGATTTCTCCAACGTTAACAACCATCCATCGAATTAGGATTTCTGTTGATCTTCTAAGTTCATTCGATAGTTTTTGATCTCCATTCGACAGAATTCTTATCTGACAGAACTTAATTTTTTTAGGCATTCTTGGGAAATAATGTTCTCCCATCTTACATCATTCTGTCATGCTTAGTTTCGTCAAAAATTGGCCCTTGAAACTCACCGCCATGCAGCAGCTTAGAGGAGGTTCTACATAATTCTTGAACAATCCAAAAGCCTTGAAAGTCAAGTGAATGACATAAGTCATGTGGAATAGCAAGTGCACTCAGAATAGGATATTTTACTTCAAGTAAATCCTAATTTTTCCTGTGCTTATCCCACGGCAGCCGCCTCATAATTTCACTCTCACAAATTACATTTTCTCTTACATCAAAAAGCATTCATCTTTTTCTCTCAAAAATCCCACGAACTTGAGCATCATTTTTCTTCCTTTTCTCTTCATTGGTTCAGCCAAGCACCCTACAAACACTATCCCTCACCTGTAATTTTCACTCTCATCACTTCCTAAAGTTAAACATCATTCTAAACACTTTCCATTTAGAAAGTTTTTCCAAAATCCCACTCTAAGTGCTTTAAAATCCCATTTCTATCTTACTTCCTTAGAGCTAAACTTTGATTTCTATGGTTTAAATTCATGTTTATGATTTTCAAAGCCATGGTTGTTCCATGGTTTATTATTATTGAGCTTTGTTTGTGATTTTACTAATTGTTTTAGAATTGTTAGGAATTGTTTGTGGCTTGTACGAGAACAAGGAGAAGGAGGGGAGTTTGGAAAGCTTGTCTTCAAGAGGTAAGAGGGAGATTTTACCTCGCCAACCATATTTTGGTGGTGTTGGGATGGTTGTGTATGGTGAAAAATCTATAAGGGTTTATTCCCTTATTTGTTAATGTCTCTTTGTTGTGATTTTGGTGTTTATGGTTTCATAATTGTGTTTGCATGTGTGATATTATGTTGATTGCTTGATGTATGTTTGTATGTATGAAATTGAAGGCATGAAAATGTATGAGTAAAGTAAGATATGAATGACATGTGGAAACAAATTTATGAGAGCTCCAAAGAGCTTGATGGCTCACAGCCTTAACATGAAAAAGAGGACCAAAGTCCTGAAAATGAGAGATTCAATTGAGAATGAAGGATTTAAATGGAAAAGAAATGAGTTTGAACAAGTTTGAAAATTGTGGGAAAATAATTAGATATAAATAAATTGATGAATTAAAAATGAGAATTGAGATATTTAAATAAATTTGGAACAAATTTGAGTACAGCAAAATTAAATGATTTTTGGGAACAAAAGATTTTAAACATTTTACTAATTATGAGTTTTAGAAAAAGCAAGGGTAACAAGTTAATGATTTTGAGGATTTGTAAAGAAAGTGGACAAGGAAATGAACAAAGATTTTTATGATAAAGGTATTTATAATTTCCGGCAATAATATGCCAAGGATTGGTAAGTTGAGAGTTCTTATGAATGGTAAAATTGGATGATTAGAAAGAAAAAGGAAGAGAAAAGATATTATGTTTTCAATGACCATGTAGTTATGGTTTTGTGGGTTTGAAATGATTTTACTTTATGTAAAACTTTGATTTAGAAATGAAAAATAAATTGATTCAGTACAAGAGATGGATAAAAAGAATTTAAGAAATGAAAGAGAAATACTTTATCACTTGAGAGATGAAGATTTCGTTGATGAAAGAAAAAGAGAGGTTGAAGTGTTTGAACCTCCATTTATTTTTGGAGAGGAATGATTTTAGAATTGATTTGGGATTATGGAGAAATACGTTGATGACTTGAAATTTACTAACGTACAATTCACCCGTTAGGTTTTGAGGCATGTTAGGAAATATTAAGTTAGAATAATTGATTTTGAAAGAAAGTTGATTTTGAATGGAAATGAGGAAAGATATTACGTTGAAGATTTTTAAGTGAAAAATACGAGGGAAAAATGAAGTTGGAAATGGTATTGAGTTTTGAAAATCCAAAACGATGTTTGGAATGTTGAGAAGTATCTTACAAATTTGAAAAATGATGAAAAAGGGTTTACGTGACTCAAAAGTATGATTTTTCTAAGTTACGCAATTTTGAAAATGCGTTAAAATGATACGCAATTGAAAATACAGTAAAAAAATACTGTAAAGAATGGATGTACTGAAAAGGAACCTTTTTGTATGATGAAATTGAAAGATATGCATTGAGTCTTATGATGAAATTGAAACTTGCATTGAGATATTCATACATTGAACGGAATATAGCTGATAGCTACTATGACCCTTGTGGTCGAAGAGGGAATGAGAATTGAAAAGTGAGATCTATGATGGATCTTGGGGGCGTCAAGGCACGGCAGTCGATCCAGTGGGCAAAGGCAAGTACCTTGTGCCACGTGGCGACGTAGTCCGTTGCAACGCATTGATGATACCCGACAAGAACACGATTCTTTTCGAAGACTGGAGATTGTCTATGGGCTAAGGCTGGACAATTAACTAGAGCATTCTTCTCGAAATTGTGAAAACCTCCATGGAGTAGGAAATTGAGTCTAGGTGTATATGCAGAGATACTGAGGGTATTATCGTAAATATTATTTATGATAATTGAAATATTGAATAGTTGAATATTGGAAACGACATGATTGTAATTGTTGGTTATTACTTGTGATATGATGATGAATGATGTGATGGCATAATTGTAATTATGTATGATATGTTGGTATGAGATATTGTATGTGTTTATCTCTATTGCTACCATACTGGTATTGGCGTAGGTGATCTCACCTCTTTCTATGTCTATTCTATATTGTATTAATAATTTTCAAGACATTGAGCGAGAACTTGAGCGAGAAGCTAAGGAAGAGTAGATTCCGGTAGAGGACGCTGAGTTTTGAAGTGATGGAGGAGTCTCGTCTCCTTGTGTATATGAGATTGAGTAGATTACATCTTGGACATTAGTGTGAATATTAATACTTAGAGTTCCCATTGTCAATTAGACAGTATTGGGAAGTATACTATCGTACTCTGAGTACGATTAACATAATGTTGTTTGCGCGGATACCTGTCCGTAAAACTTCGCGTCAAGTCAGACTTCTATCTTCTGAGGAGTCTGAGGAGGACCCGTCTGAGGGTTCTGCTGTGTAGTAATACTTGGGCAGTGTATTAGTTTAAATTAAAGTTTAAATATTTTGAGAGTCTAATTTGTAAATATTAGAATATGACAATACTATGACTTGTGTATATATGATGTAAATAATTTATGAGGTTGTTGTAATGTTTTTATTTTCCGTTAGGTTCATCTTATTAATATCAAGAAAATTTACAACTCGTATTTATGTTACAAGCACGTTTTCTAAATAAAGAAAGGGTAATTTGGTAATTGAGTAACAAGAAGTGTGGCACCCTAAGGTGGGTGTTTCATTAGTACCTGGCCTTTGTATCTACCTTGTTATTTATATAGATAACATTGTCCTCACAGGGAATGATGAGGTTGGTATCCAACATCTATAGCAACATCTGTCAAACTATTTTCAGACGAAATATTTGGGCCCTCTAAAATACTTTGTGGGCATTGAGGTTGCTTAGTCTCATACAGGAGTTGCCATCATGCAAAGACAATGTACTTTAAACATACTTGAAGAAACATATATGCATCCCAACATCAAACTGCTACCTAGTCAGGGGGAGCCACTACAAGACCTAGGAAGATATAGACATCTAGTTGGTAAATTTAACTACCTTACAGTAACTAGACTAGCCATTACTTTTGCTGTAAGTGTGGCAAGTCAATTTCTAAATGCTCTTTGTGATAGTCATTGGGATGTCGTGGTTTGCATTCTTAGATACATCAAGAGTGCACTAAGAAAATGGTTACTTTATGAAAACAAAGGCAATGCTCAAGTTGTTGGCTATTCAGATGCTAATTGGGCGGGTTTACCATTAGATAGAAGATCAAGCTCAGGGTATTGTGTATTTTTTGGAGCTAACTTAATCTCATGGTGGGGTAAAAAACATAACATAATAGCTAGATCCAGCGTAGAGGCTGAGTATCGCACTATGGCAGCAGCAGCATGTAAACTTACGTGGCTAAAGCAATTGCTTCAGCAGCTGAAATTAGGAGATGTCAAGGAAATGAAATTGATTTATGACAACCAAACTGCTTTACATATTGCTTCTAACCCAGTTTTTCATGAAATGACCAAACATATAGAGATTGACTGCTATTTTGTCAGAAAAATGTTCTTTCAAGTGAGATTACGACTAGTTTTGTCAACTCCAATGAATAATTAGCTGATATTTTTACTAAGTCCCTCAGAGGGCCTCAAGTTGATTTTATTTGTAACAAACTTGGAACATATGATATGCACACTCCAGCTTGAGGAGGAGTGTTAGAATAAAACCCATGTTGAAACGTGTGTCATAGCTGACTCATAATGGTGATTACAAGATATTGTAATCACCACTTCATAGGACTTAGTATTTGTATTTAATTTTTTCATGTATCATTCATGTACCACCATGTATATAAATACTAGTTTATTTGGGTGTGAAGATATACACAATTCCTCAAGTCATCTCTAATTTTATAGTTTGTTTTGAACTTTGAACTTATTATGTAATTGCTATTTGAATGAATAGAGTATGTTTATCATGAAATATCATTCTTTAGCTCTCTATATGCTGGTTTGAAAATTGAAATATTATTGAGATTACTTTTTTTCTAACAATTAGAAATGAGTGTTGTGTTGAGGGGGTGTTTATATGAACCCTCTCAACTAAGGAAGCAAAAATGGTAATGGTTCTCAATCCCTACAAGCTTACTTCAAAATTTTCAAAATAGATTTTCATCATCAAAAAAGGAGAGAATGTAAGCTCCAAAGCCCTTTTGTGCCTAAGATTGTGAGTTATGTTTTGATGATAACAACTACATTGTAAATTATGAATGTTTTACTCTTAAGTATTTTAATTGTGCTAACATGATCAATGTGAAGTTTTCTTATTAGTAGTAATTTTTTTAGGATTAAATCAAGAGTGAGGAAGCTTTTTGGATGATTAGAAAGGGATAAGAGGATCAAATTCAGACTTGACAGAGTTCAAGTGCATTATAAGAAAGTTCCTGAAGAACATGAGAGTTCATCCTGAGAAGGTTGTGAGAAAGTTTAGAAACATGAAGAATTTCGACAAGGACCAATCTAAGAGCAAATCAAAGATCAGAATGAAGTTGTCACCATCTAAGATATCAAGAAGAAACATGAAACTTATGGTGTAATCAAAGGACAAGAAGAATTGTGAAAGATTAAGCTTGAGAAGGTTGTTGAGAAGGTTCATGAGAGAGTTCCTCATAAGAACGTTTTCATCTAGGCAAGAACATAAGTAACTTATGCTGACTCAGCACACAAAACAAAATAATGACTACCTACCACAAAAAGGACAAGTGAACGTTGGAAGCCTCCAACAACTATATTTTGAAGGCTATAAAAAGTTCTAAGTTTGAAAAAGAGAAATTTAATGATTTGAGCCATAATCAAGCTGAGCATACGAAGAACAACTCTCTCACCTTTACCTACTTTGGTCTTAAGCTCTCAAATCTTCAGTAGGTATGTTGTAGGTCTTGCTAAATTGTGTTAATACACTCCTTGAGTGATTTCGAGACCTACTCACTTGTATTAAACACCTCAAACATGACTTAGATTGTTGAGTGTTGGTAGTGAGCTTTATGGGTTGTACAAGCCACCTAGAAGCTTAGTTAAGCTTGTTGTTTGTGTCTAGAGAGGCTGAGGGAAAAGAACACTTGTTATTTCATGCTTGGAGAGACCGAGGGAAAAGAATACTCAGTGTAAGAGCTTGAAGAGGCTTAGTAAGAAAGAATACTCATTATAGTGAAAATCCTAGCATTTGCTAGGTACTGGACGTAGCCCTAAGTGGTTTAGGGGTAAACTAGTATAAATCTTTGTGTTTTGCTTCTCTTCCTTCACTTTAACTTTTTTGATTCACTCTGATCCTATACTTAATATAATTTGAGTTTTTACTCTAAGAACTTGGGTGATATTTTTGTTAAAGTAAACTCAAGAAGAACATACTTATTTAAGGTTTGATTATGTGTTTTCTGAAGTTATTCTTTTTGTTAAGAAAGGATTTTCAAATATAAAGTGTTAGTGTTTTGAAATATTACATTGAGAAGCTTCTACCATTAACACTGAAACTGTGAGAGAGATCATTTTAACTTAACCAGTAAACTCTTTTATGAACTCTCTCATTCTATACTGTTTAACCTTCTCATCATACATTGTTGAACTCTCTTACCTAGCTATTGTGTCTTAGGATGTGTTTAGATAAAGTATTTTAAGGAAATAATGTATTTTTTTAGAGAATTTAAAATCCCTCATTATAAAATACTTTGTTTGGATAGTTAAGTAAAGAATTTTAAAAATTCTAGAAAATTTTAATTAGGAATTTTGTTAGTCAGAATTAAAGAATTTCAATTCCCAGCTAAAGAGGTGAAATTTCTAAAATCACCTATCTCCTATTTGTGTCACTCTCCCTTCCCATGTTCTCTTTCTTCTCTCCCATCTCAGTTGCGAAGCGCAGCTTCCAATCACGACCACCGGTGCTTCCATCCACTCCGCACGCCACCACTGTCGCGTCCAGATCCACCTCACGCCGCCTGTCTTGAATCCAACCCACCATTGCAGCACCTCCATTCACAATCGTCCCCAAGAACCAGAGCTGCCCCTTTGGTGTTGTGCGAACACGATCTGTATACTTTGTGCGAATACTAAGTACACAAATCACACTTTCATCACCTTTGAATTTGTTGATTTTGTTGATTTTCATTTGAATCTTCTTCTTGGTTTTGTGTATGGCAGCTATTGCATTTGGTTCTTTCCTGATTTGTATCATCTCTCTGGAAAGCTCTCTCTGGTATGATATGGTTATTTTATTTGATTTTCAGTGCATTTGTAGGTGGTGCTGTAGTTTTCTATTTTTTTGTGCATTTTTAGTGCTAGTTAAACTAGGTTCTACCTGGGTTTTTAGTGCATTTGAAAGTGGGCAAGTTTTACTCCTCTTATTATGCATGGGGTGTCTTTTCTATTTTATTGTCCCCTCTCAATTCATTACATCACTTTTAACTTTATCAAAAAAAAATATTTGTTCATTTTGAGGAATATTGCATCGATAAATGCATAAACACTGTATGATGAAAACTGTTTAGTGGTGTCATTGCTCCAAGTTTCCAACTCCAAATTGGGGGCATCTTGATTACCTACATAAATTAGTTCAACTTTTGATCTAATTTTCTCTAGAAGATTGGTAATTACCTGCATCTTGATTTGTACAAGTTTTTAACTGATGATAAATGTTCTGTATATTATTATCACATTCAAGTGGATATTATGCAAGTGTTATGCATAGATTTTGAGGTACATAGGTGTGAATGCATATCATTGTCAACTTTTCACTACCTACTAGATAGCATTACAAAAAAACTGAAAAAGCATGACTTTGTTGATAGATAAATCATTCCAATTCCTTTCTTATCCATATATATGGTAAAGTGATATCCTGAATTTAAATCTCAACACTTACTGGTATTTGGTCATCTTTTAGAATAGAAAATTGCTTTAAACAAATTTTTGGTCTATAGATTTTTCTCCTGCTATTATTCATTCTTCCTGCAAAGATTCAAAAGTCCCATTACCATACGAGTAAAGATTCAATTTTCTTCAACCAGTTTCATCATATTTAAACTAGTGAAACAGATAAGGAAACCGTACCTAGTCTTTGGTTTTAAGTTTAGAAAGTATCCTTATTATGATACGAATAATGATGCACTGTCAAAACTATAATCTCAGCATAGAAAGTATCGTCGTCATTCTCTACCTCAAACAGAACACTAGGATTCAAATTCATCTCCATAATAAGATTTAAGTTTAGATTAATTAGGCTCTATAAGGAAGCTTCAATTGTAGGCTTGGGTTGCTATAAGGAAATTATGACTTGGGACATAAAAAAGAAATGGGTGTTGAGATACTTTGTGGTAATTAGCTCAAGCATTTTGCAATAAAAGCCTTATGCGAGATGAAACAATTTGATTTTTCTTGCTGCTTCCTCTACTTAAACAACATCATTATTATATTGTTTAACTCTGTATTCACATTGCAATCTAAATCTTCCTTATTTAGATTGGACGATGGACAAACCAGTGGCTTGGACTTCAGATACTTAGTGTCACTTGCCTCATCATTTCAATATTAGCTATTGTTAGATCCATGGTCGTGGTAGTTTAGAATCTCAAGACTTACAAGCCATTTAAAACTAGTTATTAAGTCAGAAGATGACCATGATAATTAGATGAGTAAGCATGATATTATAGCAAATTATAAGTTGGTTGGTAAATTTAGTGCAAGTATATATGCTCAGTATCTGCTGCTGCTAGAACAGCAGGATTTGAGAAGGAAAATTATATTTGGACATACCTCAGATCTGGATGTATGTTTATGTGCAAGTTTCCTTTTGAAGTGATAAGGAATAATTTGTATGCCTTGGAGACAATGATTGTACTTCTCCCTTCTGCCATTTTATTTCTTTGGATCCATTTTCCCTGCATCTATCGAGATTTTACACCTATTATGATTTTGTGCAGCAGTGCACGTTAAATATTTACCTGTTCCAATAGGTTAAAGTAGTTATATGAATTTAATATTCGAAACTTTAGACAATTACAAAGTAGGGCCTGGTAAAAGTAGTTTTGATTATAGAAGTAGTTGAGTTAGGAAAAAATTAAAAAACTGGTCTAGAAAAACTGGTTGTTTAGAAAGTAACTTATAACCGAGCCCTATAATTATCTTATGGTTGTAGCTTCCTTATTTGAATTAAATTCTATTTATTTTCTATTTTGATCAATTTATATGAACTAGGTGATTAGATGGCAGCCATATACATTTTTGTTTGTTTCACATGTTCATTGTAATTTTTTTCCTTTCTAAATTTAGAAACCCTTAGTTGTGGTCAGGTTGTGCATTTTTTGGTTTAGTAACTATTATGGAGTCATCCAAAGGAAGAGGCAAAACAAAGGGGAAAAGAAAGATGACAGGAAGCAACATTGAGAACTAGAAAGAGGATACGAGAAGTTACTTTGCATGGAATTTGGAGATGGAACGTGTACTGGTTGATGTACTTAGAGATCAAAGAAATTTGGACAACAAGACCAATGGAGCTTAGAAAACAGTGGCATACAACACTGCAACTCAAGAATTATCTACCCATTTCAAAGTCCAGCTTGTTGGAGAGAATGTTAAGAACCGTATTAAGCTTTGGAGAACATGATATGACATTGTTAGTGACATTCTTAGCCAAAGTGGATTTAATTGGGATGGCACGAAATACATGATTTCAGTTGAAAATGAAAATGCATGGAATGAGTATGTCAAGGTAAGGGTTTTTTTTAATGTTATTATTATTCAATTCAAATCATTTTTTGTGCTATTATTAACATATTTCCCTTGGCTTTCAAGTCACATGAAGAGGCCAAACGATTCCGATTTAAGGTGATTCCAAATTAAGATGACATTGTAGACCTATGTACCAAAGATAGGGCCACTGGAATTGGAGCAGAGACTGCACTTGATGCTGATGATGCCATGAGCAAAGAAGCAAATGAAGAGGATGAGATTGATAGTGTTAATATTGATTTAGAGGAACCAAGCTCTGCAACAAAGAAAAGAGGACAATCTTCATCTTCTACTTCCACGCAATCCCAAAGAAAAAGTGGAGAAAAAGATAGGATAGTTGCTTCAATGAGAGAAGTGGCTAAGTCATTGAAAGAAATCATGCAACCAACCACAAAGAAGATGGAGGAGAAAGATGTTAAAGAAGTGATGAATGAGCTAGAGAAAATACCTGATCTTGATAACCCACATTGGCTGATAGCTATTAATTGGTTGACAGAAAATCCAAGTCAACTAGTGGTTGTGAAAGCTTTTCCATTGGAGAAGAAGAAGGATTGCATCTTGGCTTTTATGTCTTGATGCTAAGTTGAAAACATGCTGAGAGTTGATATTAATTTGTGTCATTTCAATATTTGTTACTAATTATTAGATATGGAGTTGAAAACATGTTGAAAATTTATTAGTGTGATTTAAATCTTTGTTACTAGTTATATATGTGGAATTGCAGATTTAAAAACACCATTAGTTGAGATATTAAATTGCAGATTCAATTTCTGTTTTGTTTCTTACATGGTGTCCAATTTATATCACAATTATATTGATTATGTTAGGCTTAGTTTTGAGGTGCTTTTTGAATATTTGTTACTATTTTTTTTTTTGCCTAGTCCAATTTATATTAGATGGTGTTATATTTAACTTCATACCATCTCATTTTGTTTACATTGTAATTAAATTATGTGATTTATTAATTTTTAAAATATTGTGACATCTGGTCGAGTTAGGTAAATCAGAAGCGTGACCCGAAGTTAACTTGAAAATATATCAGGTTTAATTTATAAAAATCGAATAATCAAATCCATCTCAATTAGTTTTGGGTCGAGTCAAATTTTGAATACTCCTAATAACAATACTTGTTTTGATAAATAAAAAAAATTATAAATGAAGAAAATTTAATTACTTTGTCCAAACAAAGAATTTAAAATGTTAAGAAATTTAATTATTTCATCCAAACAAATTTTTTTACAAATGAATGGAATTTAAATGAAGCAATTAAATTCCTTAGCGTTTTAATTTCTCTTCAATTTTAAAATACTCCATCCAAATACGACCTTAAAATTACCTTCTCACCTCTAAGTTTAAACAACTTGAGAAAGTTGTGAGAATGTTGAAATTTGCAGAAAAAAGCAACACAATTCAAGTCTCATTCTTATGTTATAGCCAACTTTAGTAGAATCTGTATGGTTCTCTTAGAACAATTGACATGTAGTGTGATTGTATAGTAGTAGATTAGAAGAAAAAAAAAGATGTCATTAAGGGTGTTGTTGTCTATTACATGAAATTAAATGGTCTTTTTCCTTAAATAAATTTTGTAAGATCTTTCTTAATAATTTTTACTTTGTTTTGTCTCTTTTAGATTAAATATTACTCCTTAGTAGTCTTTATCATTAATTTTTCCTTTAATTTTTTTTATGTTCATCAAGGTTAAATATTTCTTACTAACTGTTCTTGAAATTAATTATTCCAAATGTACTCCACCTTAATTTATAATAATCAAATTTTTATCCAAAAAAATTAATTTTTGACAAATTAAAATTTTCTATAATTGAATAACTATAATTTTTTTATAGAAAATATAAATACAAGAAACTCAATCAAAATACCCTTGTGTGTTAGTTTTTTGTGTTTTTTTATTTAAAAAATGCTTAATGTATATTTAAATTAGCTTATTTTGAATTCAAAATAATTTATAATTTAAATGAAAAATCACTTATAATTAAAATTTTACTAAAGAGAGCTTTTTGAATATGAAGTTGTTTTTAGGTAATAATCGAGAAAAACAAAACATGCTATTATAATTAAAATGTTGTAAGAAAAACTGTTAACTTTGGGTTAAAATATAAGAAACTCTCTTCAACTATAGATTATTTTTAGAAAATCCACTATAGTACAAAACTTAATAATTCAACTCTTTGATCTTATCAAGTTGTGCAATGTAGTATAAAATTAACCTTTTATGCATATGCAAAAAACCCCTTGTAGGGGGTCGATATGCATTGTTTAATAAGTTGAAGGATGATAGTTTGTTAAGTTTTTTGAAACTAACTTATAATTGAAGGGAGTTTCTTAAATTTTAGCATTAACTTTTTTTTTACAATAAAATAAATACAAAAAATCATTTTTTATAGAAAATAGAGATATTCAAGACTCGGCTCATCTTATTAACCTATCTCGTTCCCAAAGCTAATTAGGAAGGGTTTGTGTTATAAAATTTAGACTCAGTCTGTTTTAGGGTTATTTTCAAGTTATACTTCGGATCGTTTTAATTTGGCTTGACATCTCATATTATTTTAAAACATTTTTTTTTACAATTAGTTGTAAATAATGAGAGTTTTTAAATTAAATTAATAATTTTTGCAAAATATGATAATATATTTGTATTGATATTTGATCATTGAAATAGTTGAGGAACTTATTCAAGGTTTAATGATTTAACCATAGTTGAACTATGATTGAACTAGAATATAATTAAATACATATAATTTTATATTTTATATAATATATAATTGTATATACTAACTAAACATTATATGTATACAAAATATATTATTTTAATATTATATATATATATATATATAACTAAACATATATATAAATATATAACTAAACGTTATATGTATACAAAATATATTATTTTAATATTAAATATATATATATAATTATAAAATTTTAAAAAAATTCTTAATTCATTAATATTATTTTTATTAGTTTAAAAATTTATAATATTTTAATATATATCATATGTATCAATATTTGTTACTTAGTAAGTTACTCTTAAAAAATATAGAGCACAATTTTTCATTAACATTTTCTTAAAAATCTCTTAAACTAACTTCTTCTAATAGAACTAACCATGTAGAAATACATGTGCATCTAAAAAAAATTAACTAGAGAGAATATTAGTGTGAGACAAGTTTCGCTGACGACGAAGTAGATGACTTGATACAAGTAGAGGTAGAAGGAGTAGATGAAAGTAATAATGTGAGAAAAGATAAAACTTAAAAGTCTAATAGTGGCATGTGAAAAGATAAAACTTAAAATACTAGTATGTGAAAATAGTAGTTTGGGACGTCAGTCATGTGATTGAGTTTGGGTGAGTTACGAGCTTACTAATTGAATGTTAATCACAGAAACTAATTTTTAAAAAAATATATTAATGGGTCGTGTCCTAGATGTGTTTAAGCGTATCTGAGATGTGTCCAAATGTATTCGAGACGTATCCAAACTGAAAAAATAATCTTTTTAATTGAACACATTCAGACACATAGGACACGTGTATCATATGGGTGTCCCCATGTGTCTGACACAGACACGTGTCCGTCACGCGGACACGCCTCAAAAACAACGTGTCCTTGCTTCATAGGTTTTGTTGGTTCAATATCGGTTTACCAGGTTTTGACCTATGAAGCACCGTTTTTGAGGCGTGTTTGCGTGTCGGACACATGTCCGTGTCAGATACGTAGAGACACCCTGTACAATAAATGTGTCCTGCGTATTAGAATATGTTTGATTAAAAATAATATTTTTTTAATTTGGACACATCTCTGACACGCTTGGACACGTCTTAGACACGCTCGGATACGTCTCGGGCACGTTTGGACACTTTTAGGACACGACTTGGACATGACCCATTAATATATTTTTTAAAAAAATTAGTTTCCATGATTAACGTTCAATTAGTAAGTCTATAACTCACACAAGTCCAATCACATAACTAATGTCACAAGCCACTATTTTCACATACTAGTATTTTAAGTTTTATCTTTTCATGCACCACTATTTTCATTTGCTTCTTCTACTTTTGCTCATACCAAATTGTCCATTTCGTCGTCACTAAAACTTGCTTCATACCAATATTCCATCTAGTTAATTTTTTTAATGCACATGTACTCGTACATAATTAGTTCTACTAAGAAAAATTAGTTTAGGAGATTTTTTAGAATATATCAATAGAAATTATGCTTCATGTTTTTTAGGAGAGGCTTACTAGGTAGCAAATATTGACACATATGACATATATTAAGAAATTATAAATCTTTAAGCTTATAGAAGTGATATTAATGAATTATAAATCTTTTTACTTAACTTTTGTAATTATATATATATATATATATATATATATGTTGTGTCTGTGTCCTACAATTTTTGAATTTGGTGTGTCTCCGTGTCTGTGTCTGTGTAGTGTCTCGTGTCCATGTCCGTGTCTGTGCTTCATTGGTTTTGACTGGTTTATGACTATACCGATTTTTATGACATAACCAGATTGGATATGTGACCAGTTCTTGGTTCAACCGGTTGAATTAGCCAATTTTGTTGATCTATAGTTGAAGGGAGTTTCTTGCATTTTTTAGCCTTAACATTTTTTTGCCAAAAAATAAAATAAAAAACCCTTTTTGTGTAGAAATTAAAGGTATTCAAGATCCGATTTGTCTTACTAGCCTATCTCATCCTGAAGCTAATTATAAAGGGTTCATGTTTTAAAATTTAGACCATGTCTATTTTTGGGTTAGCTTCGAGTTATAATTCAGGTCATTCTAACCTGGTTCGGTATTTCACATTATTTTAAAACTTACACACACACACACACACACACACACATATAGTACAATTAGTTATAAATAATAGGACTTCTTGACTTAAATTAATAAATTTTGCATAACATGATAATATATTTTTATTGATATTATTTGTTTTGAAATATATATTGTAAAATATACCTTAGTTTTAGTTTCATACTTCTATAATTTATGACTTAACTATGCATAATATTCAAATTTGTACATTATGTCTACATGTTGTGTTGGCCCGATTCTAGCCCGATCATTATCAGGTCATGGTAGGTTGAATTCTGGTATAAGAAAATGGGCTAATAAAAATATTGAGTCAGATTTGAATCATGCCAAACCCTAGGGGCTCAATACCTAGTCTGACATGAAGCTAATTGGGCTGGGTTCGAGTCTAAAAAATAGACCTGAAACAATTTTTGGGTTAAGTTTATGTACATTTCAGGTTGACCCAACCCCGGCCCGGTCTATATAACATTTAAAAACATACTAATATTTTTGTATTGATATGATATATTTCAAAATATGTATTGTAAAATATCCTTTAGCCTTAATTTTTATGAGTTCAATTTTTATGCATTATTAGTATAAATTTTTTTATATCATTAACCAAATCATACACTATCATATGTGTAAATTTTGAGATAATTATTGAGAGAATTAAACATTTTTTAATGATGTGACAATGCATGATTGGATAATAGTGTAAAATTTTTTTACATTGACAATGCATTTCAATTAAATCCATTTCTTATTTTTTAAATTTTATGATTTAGCTATATATAATGTCCAAACTTATACATTTTCTTTAAATATCGGATCGACATAATCTCGACTTCATCATTAGTTGGGCCATAACTAGGGATGGAAATAGGCCAAATTGGCACTGTCAGGCTGTGACTGGCTTTGTTTTAGGCCTGTCCGGCACCGACTGTTTAGAAAATGAGTCAGGCTCAGACCTTTTTAAAAGCCTGTTTCATTTAGTAGGCCAAGTCTGACCTCTCAAGAAAGCATTAGGTCTATTAAGTACTACTGTTTATATTTATTTATAAAATTATATTCTATTTTTTAATGGCCTTTCAAGACTGTTTTTAAAGGCTTAGGCTGTTTAAGGCTATATGAAGGCCTTGACCTGTTGGCCTATTTAGAGGCCTTAATATTAAATAGGTTTCTAAACAAGTTTCAGGCCAGACCAGGCTTCTTAAACAGGTCAGACTCAGGTCAAATATTTGTAACACAGGCCTGGCCTGTTTAGGGTGAAACCTGATCTGACCTGGCCTGACCTGTTTCCATCCCTAGCCATAACCAGGTCAAGTCCAAGTTTAAAATATTATTCCAATCAAAATATCGAGTCGGCCTTGGGTCAAGTTAAACCGGGCTCATGATCATCCCTCCCAGACCTCTCTCGACTCAAAAGTTAAACAAAATTAAATATGTACCAAAGCTATGTTTGGGAGGATGATAATGGAGGGAATGACTTCAAATGAAATGACAAAATTTCATAAAAACGTATTTAAGAGTTATTTTAAAAAAGATGGTACAATGACAATAAAGAGTTAAAAAATCTCTTTCTTATCCCTTAAAGCTTCCAATTTTTATTTTTTCAATTTAAAGAGTCAAAAAATAAATAATTCAAATACCCTACTCTATTCCTTCATTAAATATTTAAATAATGAAATAATATATTCTATTTTATTCCATTTTTTACTTTTTTATTTTATTTCATACTTTTCTATTCTCTTTAAAACTCTCACACATAACCTAATTTATTCCAAAAGAAAATTACCAAAAAAATAAGAGAGGAAGATGTCGACAAGAAAATCCCCAACCTGGCCAGAATAGCGAGTTCCGCGAATCCTTTCTACCTTCTTTACACTTGCTTTTGCTTCCCTTTGCATTGCCTCTTCAAGCTTTAGACTCTCGCAAAAACGACGTCGTTGACTGAGCTTTCCAAGCTCGAAGATGTCGCAGCAGCAAAACAGCAACATCCCAGTGAGCGAGGTGTTCTGGACTCTTGTCGATAAGGCTGACAAGAAGTTCTCCAAGATCAGGGACTTGCCTTATTACCAGCGCAGCAGGTTAGTGCCAGTTTGTTATAATCTTTCTCTTCTTGTTCGGTTTCCCAGAAAATTAAGAAGTGAAATTTGTTGTTTCTAATTTTTGTTGCACCAATGGGTGGAAGTCAGAATTGGGTTATTTTTATGTGCCAAGGAGGAATTATTTGCTGACTCATTTGAGAATTAAGCCTTAAATTTAGTATATTTTAGGAAAATTTATTCTGGGTATGTGCTCATTTCTGTTATGATCTTTCTCTTGTTTGGTTTCCCTAAGGAGTGAATATGTTGTTTCTAATTTTTGTGACACCAATGCATGAAAATCATAATTGGGTTAATTTTATGTACTAAGGAGGAATTATTTGCTGACTCATTTGAGAATTAGGCCTTAAATTTAGTATATTTTAGGACACTTTATTCTGGGTATGTGTTCATTTCTCTTATGATCTTTCTCTTGTTTGGTTTCCAGAAAATTAGGGAGCGAATTGCTTTTTTCTAATTTTTGTTACACCAACGGATGAAAATCAGAATTGGGTTAATTTTATGTGGTAAGGAGGAATTATTTGATGACTCATTTGAGAATTAAAGTTAGTAGATATAAGGATGCATCATACACTATGTTGGGTAGTCAGGATTTCATTATTTTGATGAGTCCATTGGGAGTTGACAATGGTGTGGTTTATTAATTGACTTTAGTTTTCCAGCAATGAAAGCAATATTAATTTTTGTTACACCATGGAATGAAAATCAGGGTTGGGTTAATTTTATGTATAAGGAATAATTATTTACAGACCCATCTGAGAATTGAGCCTTAAATTTTAGTATATTTTAGGTTGGTAATGTTTTTTTCCTCCTGTTTTTGGTACCTTTTTTGTTTGTTTGTTTGTTTGTTTGTTTGTTTTTTTTTTTTTGGGTACAGGTCCAATGGGAGTATCTATGGTGTGGTTTATTAATTTAGTTTAGTTTCCAGTACAGAAAGCAATATTGAAAGGGTACCTATTGGTTGACCTCTAAAAGCAAAATTATTCATGTGACTTTGTTTTAGATATGATACATACTTTTATAAGGTGTTCAAGGTGTACACACTGTTGTGGAAGATTTGGATTAATTTCATATACTAAAGAAGAATTATTTACTGACCCTTTTGAGAATTAAGCCTTACGTTTGGCATATTTTGGGACAATCTGTTATGGATAATCAGGATTTTGCTATTTTGATTAGCCCATTGGGAGTTGGCAATGGCGTGGTTTATTACTTTTAGTTAGTTTTCCAGCACAGAAATAAATATTGAAAGGTTACCTATTGGTATTGGTTGATCTCTAAAATCAAAATTACTATGCATGTGGCTTTGTTGTAGGCATGATACATACTTTTATAAGGTGTTCAAGGTGTACACACAGTTGTGGAAGTTTCAACAGGAGAATCGGCAGAAGCTGGTTGAAGCTGGGCTTAAGAGATGGGAGATTGGAGAGATTGCATCTCGCATCGGGCAACTGTATTTTGGGCAGTACATGCGCACGAGTGAGGCGAATTATCTATCAGAGTCATATATATTCTATGAAGCCATATTGACTCGGGAGTATTTTAAGGAGGGGTTGTTTCAGGATGTGAATATTGCAAACAAACAATTGAGGTTTCTTGCTCGATTCCTAATGGTGTGTTTGGTTTTGAACCAAAGGGAAATGGTGCAGCAATTGGTTAATCAGCTTAAAGTATTGGTTGATGAATGCAAGAGGACATTCCAGGTTTATATTTGCTAATTTTTTTTTTGCATTTCCTTGTAGCATTTTGAATTTCAACGATTTGTTGATATGTGTTTCTCACCTTTGTTTTGGCATCCCGTTTGTCAAAAATAACAAGAGAGCTTTTTGGAAAAACTGTATATCACCTCTCAAAACAGTGTTTATAATGGCAGTAATATATAGAGGGAGCTGCTGTACATTAAATGCCCCTAGAAAATAAGCAACAAATTAATAAAACACTAAATACAATATCTACACTAAAAACATGGGAACAAGGCCAAAAGGCCACCGTCTAACAACTGGCATTAACACCCCCCCTCAAATTGATGTTGGTAAGTCAGCCAGCAACAATTTGCCAACAAGGAACTGATGCCGCTGTCTTGTGATAGCTTTGGTGAAGACATCAGCTACCTGAAGATCTGTGGAAATGTAGGGAAGAGAGATTACTCGACTGTCCAAGGCTTCCCTGATATAATGACAGTCAACTTCTATATGCTTGGTCCGTTCATGGAAAACTAGATTCGTTGCAATTTGAATAGCACTCGTATTATCAGCATGGAGAGGGGTAGAATGAGTTTGTGAAAAACCAAGCTCCTCTAGAAGACTGCGCAACCACACAATTTCAGAACAAGCAGAGGACATGACACGATATTCAGCCTCAGTAGAAGATTTAGAAACACGATCTTGTTTCTTACATTTCCAAGAAATCAAGGCATTACCCAGAAACATACACCAACCCGTAGTAGACCGACGAGCCTTGTAGTAGTCCAAAGACCCATCAGAATGAAGTTTTACAAAAAAAAACCCATTTAATCCCAATTGGTTTGACTGTGGGTGGACAAGACACAATGTCCCAAGTGTGATTGTCCTCAAGGGCTTGAAGTTCTGCTTGTATTGCTTGTTTCCAACATTCATGTTCCATAGCCTGTTTGTAACAAGAGGGAATGGAAATAGGAGACAATGTAGCAGATAGAGATACGTTTGAGGAAAAACTATACCGATCAGGGGGTCGAGTAGGTCGTGTAGACCGGCGAAGAGGTATGACATCAGTGACAGGATCTAGTGCCGGGCCAGAATCTTGAACAGGACCAGACTCATGATGACAACGTCTTTCATACACCAAACTAGGCTTGAATCATTCCATAATTGTTGAAGAATGAGAAAAGCTAGGCATAAGACATAAAGGGGAAGGTGGTTGTTCAACATAAGATGAAAAGAAATATTGATGTTCGAAGAATACCACAACCCTGGAGATTCTTATACGATGGGCATGGGGATCATAACAAACATAACCTTTTTGAGTTATAGCATATCCTAGGAAGGCACACTTAACAGATTGAGCAGTAAGTTTATGATGTTCATGAGCAGGAAGGTGTACAAAACAAACACAACCAAAGGTACGAAATTCAGAGTATGAAGGAGATTGCCCAAACAACTTAGAAAAGGGAGAAACATCATCTAATGTAGGAGAAGGTAAACGATTTATCAAATGTACAATAGTAGAAAGAGCTTCACACCAAAAACGAGGAGGAACAGAAGATTCAAGTAAAAGGGTTCTTACCACATTAAGAAGGTGACGATTCTTTCTCTCAGCAACACCGTTTTGTTGTGGTGTTGATGGACAAGAATGCTGAGAAATGATCCCTTTTTCCTGAAGGAAGTTTTGAAACTCATTAGACATGTGTTCTACTCCAGAATCAAATCACTTAAAAACTGAAAAAACTTCTGCCTTAGACCGAAGAAAGTACACCCAAGTAAAACGACTGTAGTCATCTATGAAAGTAACAAAGTATTTATAATTCGCATGAGAAACAACAGGTGTGATCCCTCAAACATCACTATGAATGATATCAAAGCGCTGGATTGCACAAGATGCATTGTTAGGAAAAGGTAGAACTTTACTTTTTCCAAGTTTACATGTGGAACAATCAAAAGGAGCATCAAAAGAATTTGTATTGCCCAAGAAACTAGATTTTAACAAAGTACTGAGTACATGTGAATTTGGGTGACCCAAACGATTGTGCCACACTTGATTTTCATGTCTAACATCAGTACAGGCAAGAGAAAGTAAAGGAGAGCTAGAACAGATTGTGGAAGGAAGGTGTAGAGGAAAGAGGCGTCCCATTTTAGGTCCCTTTGCGATTATCTTCTTGGACACTTGATCCTGCACAACACAACCACCACGAGAAAATTGGACATTATTATCATGATCAACCAATTGCCGAACAGAAATAAGGTTTGTGGAAAGACCAGGAGAGACAAAAGCATTAGTAAAGGAAGGAGATATATCACCAACAACACTGATAGTCAAGGAATTCCCATCAGCTGTGTAAATTTTCTGGTTTCCATCATAATTTCTCACATTGGAGAGAGAGACAACAATATTGGTCATATGATTGGAAGCTCCAGAATCAACGTACCAAGACTTAGATGGAAAATAGGATTACCTGAGAGCCCAAAGGTAGAAAATGCAGAAAGTATCATCTGTTTTACTATTTCAGGAGTAAGTGTGTTTGAGTTTGCTGGAGGTGTAGGTACAAAAGTGGAAACAGATTCTGCACCAGAACTAGAGGCACCAACTGAGGCATGATAAGCAGTTCCTTGCTTCCTTTCGGGGCGAATGGGACAAGCTGAGATGATATGCCCTTGCTCCTTGCTTCCTCATTGTTTTTTTCTTGGAGCCACATGCTAAGACTTTTGTTAACATTATGTCTAATTTGAATTTCTTTGAGGTCATCTCTGGTCTTAAGTTTAATTGGGCCAAGAGTGGTTTAGCGGGTGTGAATGTGGATAGTCAAATTGTGACCGTTTTTGCTACTTTGGTAGGATGCCAATCTCTTCAATGGCCTCTCACTTATCTTGGCATTCCTCTTGGAGGTAATCCCCGTGCTCTATCTTATTGGGATCCCGTGGTTTGTAAGATTTCCAAGTGGTTAGATAGTTGAAAGGTGCCTTTTTTTCTCTAGGGGGTAGGATCACTCTTATTCAGTCGTGTTTGTCTAGCATCCCTTTATATTTTCTTTCCCTATTTCGCATTCTCGTGGTTGTGGCACAAAAAATAGAGAAGATTATGTGGGATTTCCTTTGGTCGGGGGCAGGGGAAAATAGCAGGGATCACCTCATTAGTTGGGAGGTTTGTTGTATACCTAAGAAGGAGGGGGGTTGGGTCTTGTAACTTGGTGTCTAAGAATATTGCTTTGGCAGCTAAGTGGCTTTGGCATTTTCCTCTTCAACCGTTTTCTTTATGGCATCAGGTGATTAAAAGTAAATATGGTTTGCATTCGAATGGGTGGGACACCAACTCTGCAGGTAGAGCGACTCATGCTAGTCCTTGAAAATTTATTTCTCAGGGATTGCCTTCTTTTTCTTCTCTTTTATCCCTGCATCTAGGTGATGGATCTTGTATAAAGTTTTGGGAAGATGTTTGGGTTGGTAGTGTCCCTCTTTCTGAGGCTTTTCTGAGGCTTTGTCGCCTTTCTTCCTTACATAATGCTGCTGTTTGTTAATTTTATTCTCAAATTAATCTCTCTTGAAATTTTTATTTTTTTAGAAACTTGCTTGATAGAGAGGTTACTGAGCTTCAAACTCTCTTGTATTTGCTTGAATCTGTCCATTTTTCTTCTCTTCCTGATACTAGAACTTGGACTTTTGAATCTTCTGGATCTTTCTCTTGTAAATCTTATTTTCACTTCTTGACTCATTCTCCTAATAGAGAAAGATTCTTTTTGGAAAAGCCCATTTGGAAGTCTAAAGTTCCCTTAAAGGTTAAAGCTTTTGTCTGGACTGCTGTTCTTAATAGATTTAACACTAACGACATGCTTCAGAAGCGTAGACCTATCACTGCTTTGTCTCCTGATATGTGCGTAATGTGCTGCTCTGCTTTAGAATCAGGGGATCACCTCTTTTTGCATTGTTCTGTAGCAAATTATCTCTGGAATAAGTTGTTTGGTTTTTTTGGAGAGGCTTAGGTTTGCCCTACGGATTTGCGTCATTTTATTCTAACTAAGTTTAGAGGTTTTGGCTCCCGCAAAGAAGCAAAGATCCTTTGGTAGTGCTCTATCTTCGCTATTTTGTTGTTTATGGTTGGAAAGGAATGCTAGAATTTTTAAGGGGCTTTCCTCAAGTTTAGACTTTATTTGGGATAGGGTTCTCCGTTTGGCTTCTCTTTGGTGTTCAGCTCATGGTTTCTTTGTTGGTGTTTCTTTGGTAGGCATGCAGAGAGATTGGCTTGCTTTGTTGCATGATACAATCTCATAGGCTTTAGCTTTGTTTTTTGAGAGGATTACTTATCCTCCGTTGTGCTTTTGCTCTTTCTTCTAATAATATTTCTTTTTCTATAAAAAAAAACAGAATTTTTGGGAACAATCCTTTGCATTATACTCAAAGCCTTTACAGCTATAGCATTGGACAGCACGCATGTCTCTACCTTTATTCTGTCCTTGTGCTTCATAGGCCACATTAACAGGGGCACTAAAATTAGTTCTATGTTCCATTGCTGCTTGAGTGACTATACATTGTTGTTAAGAGTCCCACATCGCCTGCCTCAATATTTCGGATATGGTTTATATATATGTTGGGTCACTTCACTTAATGCCAATTGGTTTTAAGTTGGAATCTAACATGGTATCAGAGTCATGTTATCCACCTTGAAGAGAGTTTCTCTTTTTCTCTATGTAGAGTTCATTGAACTTGCTAGAATCGTTATTCACGACCTTTAAACCCAAATCTAGTTTTATTGTTTTCCTTATCTTTGATTTCTCCCAACTTCTCCTTTTTAGTCTTGATGTGTTATCTTCAAGTCTCGAGTTATTGATTAAGCTCCCAATCTCGAAGTCTCTGTTGTTTCCGCTGTAATCAGCCTTTATTGTTGATCAGATTAGCTTTCATCGCTACGTTTAGAGCTAGCCTTCATCGTTGGGTTGCAATCAGCCTTCATTGTTGATTAGACCAGCCTTGATCGCTAGGTTTAGAGTCAGTCTTTATCGCTGGGTTTCAATCAGCCTTCTTTGCTGCCGTTATCCTCATTGAGGGGGAGAATGAGAATAAACCAATCTCTACATATACTTCAATGCTGGTGTTTTGTCATGTCATTCTTTTTCCACTAATGGATCATACCAGTGACTTCTCTTTCCACCGACGATCATTCCGGTGGTGACTCCTCTCACATGGTATCAAAGCCAAGATCCTATCTTCGTTGCCTACTTTGTTAGGCTTGTTTCCGCCTACTTCGATAGGTTCGCCTGTTCCGTCTAGGCATCTGTGGAGGTGGGGTGTTAAGAGTTTCACATCGCTTGCCTCAATATTTTGGGTGCAATTTATATATTTGTTGAGTCACTCCACTTAATGCCAATTGGTTTTAAGTTGGAATCTCACAGTTGTTCCTCTCGAAGAAGTTCACTCAGGCAAGCATCCAAAGATGGTACAGGGACCCGGTTCATCAGATTAGCACGCGTGACTTCAAAATCGGATCTTAGCTTCATCAAGAACTGGTCTCTCTTGCTGGTTTCATGGACTTTTTGGACAGCAGAGAGAGCTTCAGCACGGACTCCAACATGAATAATGTCAATATACTCACCCTAAAGGTTTTGAAAACCAGAAAAATACTCCTCAATTGAAAGACTCCCTTGTGTAAAATTACCAATCTCATACTCCAGTTGAAACCTCCTACCTCCTAGCTGTGTTGTCTTGATTATACACCTTTTTAAAATAATTCCACATATCCTTGGCAGTTTTATACGGCCTCAGATTGAGAATCCGGTGAGGTTCAATTGAGCTAATTATCCAGCTCATGACTTGGGCATCCTTGTTTTCCCATTTAGCCAAATTCTCCGCACCCTAAGGTGCTGGATTACTCCCATCAATATGACCCCACAATTCTTTTCCTTTGACAAATATTTTGAACTGAAACTCCCAAGCAGAATAATTTTTTCCAGTAAAATGAACATGAAAGGAATCTAACTTATCATAAGACATGATGCAGTAACAAGAATCACCAAAAGAGACAAAACACAACAGCAAAACCAAGAACCATGCAAATCTCTATGTAAAGATGTTGATTGTTCATGAATAGTTGGCTTGCTGCTTTGCTAATGGCTGTCTAGTGTCTACTATGCAGCCAATGTTCTTCAAAATATAGGTCTTGCTTTCTATCTGTATTTTATCATGGAGGAAGATTTTTTAGGTAGATGAGGGTAATTCTCAATTATGGTAAAGAAAAGAGCAAATAGATTTTTCTACATAAGCTAACTAACAGGGTTTCTCCAACTTATGACTGCAGAGTAATGTAAATACGATGGCCCAAAGTAGGATTAATTATGGTGGAGTTCCCAAATTTGTAATAGATTCTGATAATTTGATTGTCAAAGGACCAGCTATCCCAAAAGCATAAGCTATTAGGTGAAGGATTATATGAATGGTTTAATATCTAACACCCCGTCACACAAGAGCCTTTTGGGCTTGAAGTGTGCACAATGCACAGGTTTATTTTACCTTGTGCTGAAATTCAACTTTATTTAGAAGAATGGGGGTGGCAAGGATTGAACTCCTGACCACTTCGTGAACGAGGCTTTGATACTATGTCAAGGACCAACTATCCTTAAAGCTTAAGCTATTAGTTGAAGGCTTATACGAATGGTTTTATATCTAAGCTGATGATTTTCTTTTGCTATGCTGTCTTTGATTTTGATGAATGAGTAAGTTTGTTGGTAACTAAACATCTATATTAACCACAGAGCTGCACAAAAATAACAAAGTACTGCATCTTTAGAACAACCAAGCTACATCATAGACAACTAAGTGTAGTGTTCCATGAAAAACATGATGCTGTGCAGAATATCTTTGATAGATTTACATTTGCAGATGTATTGGAAATGACCTTAAAGCAATTTGGTTGCAGGAAAGTGACTTTAAAGAATGGAAGCTGGTGGTTCAGGAAATAGTCAGATTTTTAAAAGCTGACACAGCTTTTATGAATATCAGGCCCTTGAGATACAGTCTAGTTTTGGACCCTCATCCGGATACTTTGCCACATGTTGCTGCAGCTATCACAAAGCGAAATTTGAAATTACGAGATGCTGTATTAAGTAGCTTCCATCAAAACGAGGTAAATATCCAGGACTTTTTTGTTTCCCTTATATTGAAGAAGAATATTTGTCAAAAATGATAAAATCAATATGGTAGGTTTTTTCACTGCTAGTAAGATGTTCTGTAAACTGTTATGATCTTTCATTAGTGTTTTCAAATGTAATTCCTGAACAGGTTAAGTTTTCAGAGCTCACTATTGACACTTTTAGGATGCTTCAATGTCTGGAGTGGGAACCTAGTGGCTCATTTTACCAGTTTAGTGGTTCAAAACTTAGTCAGAATGGGGCAACTGGGGTTAGTCGTGTCAGTTACTCCCAAGATATTGCTGATCCTACCTTACCAGCAAACCCACGGAAAGCTGTGTTATACCGTCCTTCACTGACACATTTTATAGCTGTAAGTATGAAAAGATATATGTTATTTTTTATTTCCTTTAATAGTTTTCCATGGGCCCACAACCCACTGGTCCTTGGATTGAATCGGGCTTTGATTCCGTGATGAAAATTAAGGGATTTAATTGAAAAGAGAAAGGAGAGAATATTTCACTGATGAGACTAAAAAATTGTGATATGTAATGTAATGCATAACACTGATCTTATACCCGTATTATACTAATAATCTAGGTGAGGTACAAGTGTAGTACAACTAGTACAAGCCTAACCCAATAACACTATAAGAATCCTAATATTATAACAATATCCAAATGAAATTATGATGGTCAGCCTTCTCCTTTGCTCTTATTTTTTCTGACCAGTGAAGTATACCACAATGCTGCATCCCTTCCTCATAAGAGTAATATTTAGAACCAGGGCTTTAGCCCGAGAGTCTTGTAATAATATTTTTCTTTCTCTTTGTCTTGAAAAATCAAACCAGGAATGAGCAATGACTTGAGGTTGAAGCTATTTAATCTCGGTTTCCATCTATAAATAGGGAGAGAACTTGACCGCCACTGACATGTAAGATAGGGACTTGTGTAGCCTTTATTACTGATTTTACATCCCAACCATTCTGATGTACGCTATATTTGCTTCTAATAATATCATGCCACAGTGAATTGGGTTCCAAACCCAACCAACCCAACCAACCCAACTGCCATACTATGTTCTTAGACACCAAAAATAACCAAGACCAAAACTCTCCGATTGTTTTTCTATTTGTTTTGTTTAGTTATTTTCTTTTATATAATTTTTTGTGACAAGGGAGGTCATAAGATTTGGTGAGGGGATGGAGAAAAAGACCGTGAGCATTGGGACTTATTGGGTTTTGATTTGGCATCAAGTTCTTTTGATAGAGTGAAGAACAATCTGCCTTCTTGATTAACTACTTGCAAAAAAAAAAAAAAAAACAAAACTTGCAATTGGAATTTCCCTTCAACAAAGATACAATAAAGAAAATAAAGAAAAAGATAGCCAGGAGAGCACTCCCATGCAAGATGATTCTTGCCCCAAGCTAATAGCCAGAAACTGGAAGAAAACAGTGATACCCCCATTCCCTAGACTCTCCTATTTAACAACCTCCTGTCTAACCACTCTCTGTATGGCTTTTGCAGGCTCCCCTCAAGGGTATACGTGTCCCCCTTTCCGGGCTCCCCTCTTAACAGAATTCTCAGGTCCCTTGTGCCTCATGATTCCAGAAGAATCACCTCCCAACGGTTCCCCTAGCAGACTTTTCTCCCTTGCACTACCCTTCTCTTTCTTCCTTCTTGAGTAAACCAGCCACTAACGTGGCCTTTCTTCAGTAAGGAATGGGCTTCCATCCTTTAAAGTTGGGTCCAAGTCATTGTGTCTAACATCTTCCCAAGGAAGCTAGGTGCCACTTGGTTGCAAGACCATTGGTCCACTTGGTTATAATGTCATTGACAACTCTCCATCTGTTTTATGTTATGCTTATAAAAAACCTCCATCTCCTTTGGGAATTCCCAACTCTTTGCATTGTCCACACTTTCAACTTCAAATAGCTCTTGTGCGAGGGTTTTTTTTCTTTGATAGAAAAGGAAATATTATTAGATGAGAAGAGAAGAATACAAAGAAAGAGGATAAGACATCCTCACAAACAAACAAAAAAGAAACAGGAAAAATCTATGAGATTGAGTCATGCAACAAAGCATGCCAATCTCTCTGCTTGTCTAACAAAGAAACGCCCCTAAAGAGACTGTGAGCAGAACACCAAAGGTAGGCCAAAAGAGTAACCCTATCCCAAATGAAGTCTAGCATTCCTTTCCAGCCATAGACACTATAGAACAACATAGACAAAGCATTGCCAAAAGATCTTTGCTTCTTTATGAAAACCAAAACCTATAAACTTAGTAGGGAGAAATTGATGCAAATCCCTTGGGCAGACCCAAGACTCCCCAGAAATACCAAACAACTTATTCCAAAGAAAACTTGTGGCAGAACAAAGCAAAAAGAGATGAGCCCTAGATTCCGAACCAGAGCAGCACATTATATTCATTAGGAGATAGAGTAGTGAGAGGTCTGTGCTTCTGGAGTATGTCATTAGTGTTAATCCTGTTAAGAATAGCAGTCCAGACAAACGCTTTGACCTTTGATGGAGCTTTGGACTTCTATAAGGGCTTGTCCAAAAGAAATGTATCTCTATTAGGTGATTGATTCAAAAATTGAAAATACAATTTACAAGAGAAAACTCCCGAAGAGTCAAGAGTCAAAATCCTTGAATCAGGATCTGAAGAGAGATTAATAGAATCAAGCAAAATCAAAAGAGACTCAAGTTCACCAACCTCTCTATCGTGCAAGTGTTTGAATAAATAAAGGTTCTAAGAGAAGTTATCCTGAAAATAAAATTGACAAATAGGGGCATTACGTAAAGAAGATAGGTGAAAGAGTCTTGGAAAAGCCTCAGAGAGAGGAACAGTACCAATCCAACTATCTTCCCAAAAATTAATGCGAGAGCCATCACCCAAATGCAAGGACAAGAGATAATTAAAAGAAGGTGATCCCTGAGAAATAAATTTCCAAGTACTAGCATGAGTAACACTACTCATAGAATTGGTGTCCCACCCATTCGGATGCAAAGCATACCTACTTTGCATAACTTGATGTCATAAGGAAGAAGACTGTAGAGGAAAATGCCGAAGCCACTTAGCTGTCAAAGAAATGTTCTTAAACACCAAATTACCAAGACCCAACCCCCTTTCCATTTTTGTCTACAACAAACCTCCCAACTAACAAGGTGATCTCTACTAGAATTCCCTGCTCCTGACCAAAGGAAATCCTGTTGTGATATAAAACTATTCATGTGCCTCTACCTAACGGTTTAAGCTTTTAGGAGAGTTGTCATCGATAATAGCAAAGCTGCCCAATCTCTATGCATATCAGAGTAGTAATTCCCTTGAACTGAACCAGTTTTGGGGCTTGCAAACTTAGATGACACTCATTGTGATCCAACTGGACCATGATTCTTAATTCTGAATGCTGGAAGTCCAAAAATGCCTCTAGATATTAGTACTTAGTAGCTTATTACTCAATAAAACTGCTTAGCTACTTGACCAATAACCTAATAATTATGATGTATACAGTACACTTTCTTTCAGATTAGAAGTTCTTCTTTGTCTTTGATTTGGGCTTCCCGTTTCCCCAGCATGTGAAATTTATGAAGCCATTTCATGGCTACTATTTCAATATGTTACTTAATGATGACTTCTCAAGCAACTTACTAAGTTTAAGCCAGATTTATCATATGGGGGATGGATATGTTAAAAAGATTTGGATCAAACTGTCTATTCTGTGTATAATGTGTTTTGGACTGTCCTGCATCTTTGCAACTAAAAAAGAAGTGGTTCTTAATTCGCATCAGAATGACTTTCTTGCTTTCTTTTGTTGTCTTCTTATGAGGCCATGTCTTGTCCTTTTTCTTTGTACTCTTCTCTTCTTCCTTAATAAAATTTCTTTTTCTATAAAAAAAACTATTTTTGTCATTATTGTTTTCTGGATTCCCAGGTGATTCAAGTATAATTTGGCTTTTCCTTTTAATGGTTAGGTTCTTGCCACAATTTGTGAGGAGCTTCCTTCTGACGGTATTCTCCTTGTATATTTGTCAGCTTCAGGTTAGATATCCTCTGTTAACTAGGAATGTAAGCATGTAAATCTATAGGGTTATCTTACCTCTTATGTCATTCAAATTGCTTTAGGGAAAGGTGCAATCTCTATTTTCTACATCTAATGCAGGAACTTGTGGTGCTGCACGGAATGAATCTGGTTGTATACCCTTCGGTCCCCGTGGAGATGGAGGTACATCTTAGAGGATACTTTCATGTACTTCCATTCTTGTACTGCCTGCTACATTATATGCTCTGCTTTTTCTGAAACTCTTTTAATGTGTTCAGAGCCCTTGTTAAAATTTAGATGTTGCAAATGACAGTGCTTATTGTCCAATCTATTGTTTCCCCACTGTAAATGGAAAATGTTACTTTTACCTGGGATAGCATATGTATATTTTTTATATATGGCATTTTAATTGCCAATATTGATGCCTTGCCTTCACTTGGATTTTAGCTGTTATTCATTTCTGCTTCACTTTTATGGAAAAATTTATAAATCAACATTGTGATTGGCAAGTTTTATTCTCATCCTCACTTTCTCACTGTAAGGTTTTTTCTATTAGATGACAAATTCTTTTATCATGCTGCTGCTTTGTTTTTTCTTCTCTTTGGATGAAAGAAGATTTAATTAAAAGAGAAAGTACAAGGTTGGAAGATATGGAATCCTTCTTGTAAAGAGAGAAAGAATTGTAGAGAAAAACCCATGATTTCTGTGTAATTTAATGTCTAGCACTGTGCAGAGAGGTCTTATTGGTAATAGAATAATAGGTGGTACAAGTATGGGTAGTTCAGTAGGTCAGCTATAATACAGATATAGACAGACTAATAATAATATCTAAGCTAACATATCAGCACTCCCCCTCAAGTTGGGGCATATAAATCATATGCAGTTAGCTTTGTGAATATAACTAACCTGAGAAGCTTTGAGACTTGGTAAATACATTTTCTAGTTGGTAGTTTGAACTGACAAAACTAGTAAAGACACTTCAGGATGCAAATCTGATAGGTACCAAACAGAACACAATAACAGAAAATAGAATAACACAGCAAGATCACTGAATTCTGGATGATATCAATGTGATATCAGTGCCAGTGCGGTAGTATATTATGGAAAAAAAAGTAAACTGAGTACAGAGAAGAAGAAAGATAATTCTAGACAAATGTAGAGTGTCTAGTCCCTCCCAATGCCCAAGCCAATCCTTGCCTACCTCCCGTTTCTCATTCCCCTGCCTATATACCTCATAACCGAATTCGACTCACATTTCTTACCCACTCACCAGCCAGCTCAGCAGTTTGTTACAACTGATCCCAAGTTTGTTTTCTCACTCCTAGATTCCAACTAACCTGCCATACAGTGCTTCTTCCTAACATACACTTTAGTCATTTTTGGGCCTGGGCTTCTATCAATACTTGCCTCCCAAAGATGCACCTTGTCCTCAAGGTGAAATTCCAAAAAATTTGCTTGTATGGCAGACAGCAACTCCCAGGAATTTTCAAAGTCTGGCAAATCTTGCCATTTAACCAGAACTTCAACTTCCCCTGCCTCGTTCTGCCTATGGTCTATGATATCAGTTGGCTGAACCTGCAGTTCCCAGTCTTCAGCAAGAAAGGAAGGCAATGGTTGTGTGTCAACTAGGGTAGAAATTGACTTCTTGAGTAAGGTTTCACGGAACAGGCAATGGTTGTGTGTTAACTAGGGGAGAAATTGACTTCTTGAGTAAGGACACATGGAACATAGGATGAACCAGACTGCCCTGAGGCAATTTCAGTTTGTAAGCTACTGGCCCTATTTTTTCTAAGACCTCAAAGGGACCATAGAACCTGGGACTCAATTTTTGGTTTACTCTTCTAGCCAGAGTTTTCAGTTTGTAAGGCTGGATTTTCAAATAGACAGCATCTTCTGGCTGATAATCCACTTCCCTCTTGTGCTTGTCAGCTTGCATCTTCATCCTGTTTTGAGCTTTTGCTAGGCATTCCTTTAACTCCTCTAACATCTGGTTTCTTTCAGTTATCAAGTGATCCACGTCCTCCACTGCTGATCGAATTCCATCTCCTCGAATCAGTGTAGGTGGGTCTCTTCCAAACAGAGCCTTGAAGGGGGTTGTCTTGGTGGATGAGTGATAATTAGTGTTGTACCAGAATTCTGCCCAAGCTAACCACGTTGGCCACTATTTAGGTTTAGATCCTGTGAGACACCTCAAATAGGTTTTCACACATCTATTCACTACCTCTGTTTGACCATCAGATTGAGGGTGATAGGATGTGCTATATTTTAACTGAGTTCCTGCCATTTTAAACAATTTTGCCCAGAAAGAATTGAGAAAAATTTTGTCTTAGTCTGACACAATTGAAGAGGGAAATTCGTGCAATTTGACTATGTCCCTAATAAATATCTCTGCAATATCCTTTGCTGTGTAAGGGTGTGAGACAGCTACAAAATGTGCATATTTAGTGAGTCTGTCCACAATCACCATTATGATTGTTAGTGAAATATAATTAGGTTTGATCTATTGGGCTGGGCCTTGCTTTTGTATATCAATAGCTCTAATAGTTTAATATAAATATAGTGTTAGGGTGACTAATAATAACAAGTTAGCTACTCTCTTTTTCTGTTTTACCTCTCATGCTTCTCTTCTTCTCCATCTCTCTTTTCTCTTTACATGGTATCTAGAGCCAGAAACAAACCCCAGCATTCCAAACACTAATCTGCCCTTTTCAAAAAAAAAATGAAAAAAAATGAAAAAAAAAATTATACCTTTGTGCTCAGAATCTGTCGATCTACCCTTTCCTAGGGTTGATTTATTTTTTCCAGCACTGCTGAGGTCCAGATCGGAGGTTTTCGTTGCTATTTGGGCGTGAGGGCTTCACGCTAATGTACTGAACAGTGGCCAGGTAGGTGCCGCGTGTTCTGTTTCCGGCGACCAGGGGTGTCGCCGCCGGCCAGGGAGCTGCGACTGGTGTTTCCGGAGACCAGGGTTGCTGCGTTTTGGTGTTTTCAGTTGCGGTTTGGCGTTTTCCAGTGAGCCCAGTCTGTGATTTGGGCATTTTCAGGCGTGCTTTGAAGTTTTCTTTCATACCCAGTCCTCTTGCTGTGTTTTTGGGTGCCATTTGAGGGTTTTCAGTTCTGTTGAAGCATTTTCCGATGGTGTTTGAGTGTTTCCAATGCCGTTTGGGTGTTTTTTCTTTGAGCCCAACATTTTTCGTGTTGTTTGCAGTGTACGTTGGTGCCTCTTTTCTTTTTTCTCTGATGGCTGATCCTGCTCATGATTCTAGTTCCACCAGTTCTGATGAATCTGAGAAGTCGACGAAACCAACCGTTATGCCTGAGGTCATATCTGCTTCTGTCCACATTACTGATGATAAGTTTGACGGGAAACACTATGCGGAATGGCGTAAAACTATTACCATGTTTCTCACTGGGATTGAGAAAGAAGATCATCTAACAGATGATCCACTGACATCTAAAACTAGGCGTGATTGGTGGTTGCGGGAAGATAACCGCCTCTTTGGTATGATCAACAAAACCCTTGATACTTCTATTAAGCATGTTGTCTCTCATTGTGATACTGTGAAAGAGTTATGAGAGTATATGAAGTTTCTTTATTTTGGGAAAGCCAACTTAACTCGTCTTTATGAGGTGTCGCAGGCGTTTCATAGACCAGTACAGCAGGATAAGTCTCTTCATGGGTATTTTACTGACTTTAAGCGTACCTATGAGGAATTGAATGAACTCCAACCTATCTCTACTGATGTTAAACAGATGCGCTTACAGCAGGAACAGTTGGCAGTTGTGAGTTTCTTGTCTGGATTATCCTCTGAGTTCAGTGCTGCTCGTGATCAGCTATTGACTGGTTCTGATCATATGACCCTTGCTGATGTTTATCCCCGCCTCATGCGCACTCATCATGAGTTGTATTCTGATTCTTCTTCTAGATCACCGACTACTTTGGTTGGTCGTGGTGGCGATAGAACAGGTAGAGGTGGAGGTCGTGGTAGTCGTGGTAAAACATGTGGTCGTTTTGGTGGCCGTGATGGTGGTCATGATGCTGGTCGTGATGGTAGTTTTTCTGGTGGCCGTGATGGTGGTTCTTATTTTTGTTATTATTGTGGGGAGGAAGGCCATATTAAGAAGAACTGTTGGAAGTTGAATGGGAAACCTAGTTCCTCCCAAGGTCAGCGTTATGCTTATGCAGCAACTCAAAAGGGTCTCTTGCCCACACCTGTCACTGCTCCTCAAACACGGGGTTTCAGAACCATTACCATGTCTGGTGTTGAATTTGAGGCTTACACTCAGTTCCAGGCCTCACAGGGTATTGGTCCTTCTTCCACTGCTACTCTTGTCCAGTCAGGTAATCCCATTGCTTGTCTCACTTATTCCTCCCGTACATGGGTCATTGATTCTGGCGCCACAGACCATATGGCAGGTAATACTGGTATTCTCTCCTCTTTTCTTCCCACTTCTTCCTTACCAAATGTCATTCTTGCTAATGGTTCCTTAGCCCCTGTTATAGGTAGTGGGGTTGCCCATCCTTCATCCTCTCTTTCCTTACATTCTGTCTTATGTTTATCGGATTTTCCTTTTAATCTTTTGTCTCTCAGTAAAATTACCAATAGTCTGAATTGTAGTGTTCACTTCTTTCCTACATATTGTTTATTTCAGGATCTTAGGACGAAGGTGATTGGTAGAGGCCGTGAATCCAATGGCTTATATGTTTTGGAATCCACCATTCCAAGACCACTGTCGGTTGCTTGTTCTGCTTCCATTTCTCTGTTTCATCTTCATTGCCGGCTTGGACATCCACCCTTGTAGACATTGAAGAAGTTGTGTCCTAGTTTAGAGTCTTCATTTGTTTTGAATTGTGAGTCTTGTCAGTTTGCTAAACACCATCGAGGATCTTTTCCTCCTAGAGTCAATAAGTGTGTTGCTTCTCCTTTTACTTTAGTTCATTTAGACATTTGGGGGCCTTGCCCCGTTGAGTCTAAAGCTTGTTTTCGTTATTTTGTTACTTTTGTCGATGATTACTCTCGTGTTACTTGGCTTTATTTAATGAAAAATCGTTCAGAGGTGTTTAATATATTTCGTTCCTTTTGTGCTGAAGTTCAAACTCAATTTAATATTACTATTCACGCTCTTCGTAGTGATAATGCTAAAGAATACTTGTCTGCCCCTTTTATATCTTTTTTGCAAGAACATGGTATTATTCATGAAACCTCATGCATTGTCACTCCTTAACAAAATGGGGTGGCGGAAAGAAAGAATCGACATTTACTTGAAGTTGCTCGTGCTCTTTTATTGAAGTGAAAGTTTCTAAACACTTTTGGGCTGATGCTGTGTCTACTGCATGTTATTTAATTAATCGTCTTCCTTCATCTGTTCTTAATGGTCAAATCCCTCATTCCTTGCTTTATCCCTCTCAATCTCTATTTGCTCTCCCTCCTAGAATTTTTGGTTGCACTTGTTTTGTGCAGGATGTTCGCTCTCAGGTCTCCAAGTTGGATCCTCGCTCTCTCAAATGTATCTTCCTTGGTTATTCTCGAAGTCAAAAAAGGTACCGGTGTTATTCTCTTAATTTACGTCGGTATCTTGTTTCCGCCGATGTGACATTCTTTGAAACCATTGCCTTCTCTTCTGAGTCTACCCCTTCCTCTCCCGCAGATAATGATGAGGACTTTCTGGTATATTCTTTTCCTACTACAGGTACTTCCTCTTCTCCTTCTTCTTGGTCTCGTCCCTTCCCTCGTCCTCCTGTGCTCCACCATTATGTTCGGCGGAATCAGCAACCTACTGTGGTCAGTTCTACTACTCCAGACGCTACGGATTCATTGCCTGTTCCAGTTCCTACTTCCTCTCCAGATCCTACTCCTCCTGATTCGAGTCTTGATCTCCCAATTGTTCTTCGAAAAGGTAAACGTAATTGTACTTATCCCATTTCTTCTTTTGTTTCTTATGCTGGTTTATCTCGTTCTAGTCAGTCTTTTGTTGCTTCTCTTGATTCTCTTACCCTTCCTAATACTGTTTCTGAGGCCTTGTCTAATGAGGGGTGGCATCAGGCTATGTTGGATGAGATGCATGCCCTTGAACACAATGATACTTGGGAATTAGTTTCTCTACCTGCTGGTAAATAGGCAATTGGTTGTAAGTGGGTGTATGCTGTAAAAGTTAATCCTGGTGGCTCTGTGGCTCGTTTAAAAGCTCGTCTTGTAGCTAAGGGTTATGCTCAGGTTTATGGCATTGATTATTCTGATATATTCTCTCCTGTTGCGAAACTTGCCTCTGCTCGTATATTTATCTCTTTTGCAACTAGTCATCATTGGCCTTTGCACCAACTTGATGTCAAGAATGCCTTTCTCCATGGTGACCTACAGGAGGAGGTATATATGGAGCAACCTCCTGGGTTTGTTGCTCAGGGGGAGAATGGTAAAGTTTGCAGACTAAAGAAGTCATTATATAGTCTCAAACAAGCTCCACGGGCATGGTTTGGGCGCTTTAGTCAAACTGTTCTTCAGTTTGGGCTACAGAGAAGTACTTTTGATCATTCAGTATTCTTTCGATGCTCTCAGGGTGGCTGTCTTTTCTTGGTGGTTTATGTGGATGATATTATCATTACTGGGAGCGATGAGATTGGGATCAGAAAGCTTAAGGACTTTCTTCAAACACAATTTCAGACTAAGGACTTGGGTGCTTTGAAATACTTCTTAGGCATTGAAGTGATGAGGAGTTCGAAGGGTATTTTTCTTACTCAGAGAAACAGGTATGCTTGGAGCCAAACCTGTTGATGTGCCTATGGTTCCTAATGTCAAACTCTTATCAGATGATGGAGATGCTATGCCTGACCCTGAACGATATAGAAAGTTAGTTGGCAAGCTTAACTACCTCACGGTTACTCGTCTTGATATTGCCTTCTCTGTTAGTTTGATTAGTCAATTCATGTCATCTCCCCGAACCACTCATTGGGAGGCAGTTCTTCATATATTGAGGTATCTAAAAGGGGTTCCAGGTTGTGGTATTTTGTATAGAGATCATGGACATAATATGATAGAGGGGTTCTCTGATGCTGATTGTGCTGGTTCTCCCATAGATAGGAGATCTACTTGAGGCTATTGTGTTCTTGTTGGAGGTAACCTTGTTTCTTGGAGGAGTAAGAAACAGAGTGTTGTTGCTCGTTCTAGTGCTGAGTCAGAATATAGGGCCATGGCCCAAGCTACTTGTGAATTGGTGTAGATTCATCATCTTCTTAGTGAGATTGGAGTTAAGAGTGTAATGCTTATGAAGTTGTGGTGTGACAATCAAGCTGCTATTCATATTGCTTCTAATCCCATTTTTCATGAACGGACAAAGCATATTGAAGCTGACTGTCACTTTGTGCGAGAAAAGGTTCAACAGGGTCTTGTTGTTACTGGACATGTATGGACAGGAGAACAACTTGCAGATATCTTTACCACAGCACTAGTAGAGTTGACTATATTTGTAACAAGCTGAGCATGATCAACATCTATGCTCCAGGTTGAGGGGGAGTGTTAGTGAAATATAATTAGGTTTGATTTATTAGGTTGGGCCTTGCTTTTGTATATCAATAGCTCTAATAGTTTAATATAAATATAGTATTAGGGTGGCTAATAATAACAAGTTAGCTACTCTCTTTTTCTATTTTACCTCTCATGCTTCTCTTCTTCTCCATCTCTCTTTTCTCTTTACAATGATATCTACCCCACCTGCTTTTGGGAGTCCCCCAATAAAATCCATAGATAAATTAGTTCAAATGTGGTTTGGAATTGGCAAAGGCTGTAGTAAACCTCCAGGAGTGAGATTCAGGTACTTATTCTTTTGACAAACTTCACAGGCTTATACATACTTCTGAATGTTTCCCTTTATAGAAAGAATGAATGTTGGAATGTATGAATATTATTCCTTGAATATTTCTGTATAGAGAAGGTTACAATATATATAGGCTAAAGCTATTAATTGCTATCCTAAAAATAAGGGAGAAAAATCAGCCCTAATAAAAACAAGAATAAGAAACGTATCTGTACATATCTGATATTAATGTTAATATATTACAACACTCCCCCTCAAGCTGGTGAGTGAATATCAATCATTCCCAGCTTGCAAGTAAGACTTTGAAATCGCTCTGTGGGAAGCCCCTTGGTGAAGACATCTGCTAATTGGTGCTCTGAAGGGACGTACTCTGTAGTTATAAGGCCATCATCTAATTTTTCCTTGATAAAATGGCGATCAATCTCTATATGCTTTGTTCGATCATGCTGAACCGGGTTGTGAGCAATGCTGATTGCCGACTTGTTATCACAAAGTAACCTCATAGGAGCTTCATACTTTATCCTGAGATCATCGAGTATGATTCTCATCCATAACAGTTCACAAATTCTTTGTGCCATAGCTCGAAATTCAGCCTCTGCACTTGACCTTGTAACCACATTTTGTTTCTTACTTCTCCAAGTCACCAAGTTTCCTCCTAAAAACATGCGAACACGAGGTAGACCGCCTGTCGACAACTGACCGGCATAATAATCTGCATCTGTATAGGTTTCAATGGTCAATGTTTGTTCTTTCCGAAATAGAAGTCCTCTTCCCGGGTTTGTCTTCAAATACTGAAGAATTCTATTCACAGCTAGCATATGTCTCTCACGAGGATCATGCATGAACTGGCTAACCACACTGACAGCATAGGCTATGTCAGGTCTGGTGTGAGACAAATATATCAGTTTTCCCACAAGTCTCTGATATTGTGTCTTATCCACCCTTGGGCTCTCCTCATTGTTTCCAATCCTGTGATTTTGTTCAATAGGCGCTCCTGTGGTTTTGCAACCTAGCTTACCTGTTTCCTTCAGAAGATCCAGGACATATTTCCTTTGGGAAATAAAGATGCCTTGTTTGGAATAGGCAACCTCTATCCCAAGGAAGTACTTCACTTCCCAAGTCCTTCATTTCAAACTGCGTGCAGACTAATTTTTCTTTTAAGACTGTTTCTCAACCTCATCATCACCGGCGATGATCATGTCATCAACATAAACCGAAGAAGTGTAAGCTTGCCTTTTTTGGAATGTTTTATAAAGAGGGTATGATCTCCCTGACTCTGCCTATAACCTAAGGACACCATAGTATTGGTGAACCTCCCAAACCAAGCACGAGGAGACTGCTTGAGTCCATATAAGGCCTTCCTTAACTTGCACACCATATTCCCTCCACCGGTAGGTCCATATCCTGGTGGAATGTCCATATATACTTCCTCTTCCAAATTCCCATGGAGAAAAGCATTTTTAACATCAAATTGGTGCAAGTCCCATCCAAAGTGTGCTGCCAAGGAGAGAATGATCCTGACTGTGTTCGTCTTTGCTACTGGGGCAAATGTTTTCTCATAATCAATCCCATATGTCTGAGTATACTCTTTTGCAACCAGCCTTGCTTTGTACCTGTCTAGAGTACCATCTGACCGATATTTCACTGTGTAAATCCATCTGCACCCAACTATCCTTTTGTCCTTCGGCTTCTCAACAATTTCCCAGGTCTCATTCTTGTTTAAAGCACTCATTTCTTCATGCATGGCTTGAACCCAATTCTTATCCATTAATGCTTCTTGTATTGAAGTAGGGACTCTGGTAGAATTTATTGTTGAAATAAAACTCCGATGCTGTACTGATAGGTTTTTAGTGGACACATACTGAGATATGGGGTATTTTGCACAAGTTCTTCTGGCTTTTCTTAAGGCTATTGGCAAGTCATCAGGGTTAAGTTCACAAATATCATGTAAAGAATTATTCAAAGGCTCAGAATCAGGAATGCTTACCTCTGGTTCGGGCGACTGAAGCTGCTGTTGGACCAGGTTGGGTTTTTTTCGATAATACACCTGCTTGTATCGATCTTTAGGTGTCTCTGAAGTACCAGAAGATGATGCCACATCCTTTATCAGAGGAGGGATAGATGACTCAGTAGATTCAACCAGAAGAGGAACAAACGATGACTTAAGAGACTCAGCTTCTTGACCACTCTCCCCCTGAAGCTGAGGACGAAGGTGAAAAGACTCGGACTCATGAAAAGTGACATCCATGGAGACATAGACACGACGACTTGGAGGATGATAACATTTGTCCCCCTTTTTGTCTGGTGCATACCCTATGAAGATACATTTGACAGCCCTAGGATCCAATTTATCACGATATTGACTATGGATATGAACAAAGGCAACACAGCCAAAGACACGACACAGGAGATTCTTCATGGTAGGAACGGAAGGGAAGAAGGAAGTCATGACTTGCACAGGACTAAGACCATCCAAGACACGGGAGGGCAATCTGTTTATCAAGTATGCGGCAGTTAAGACAGTTTCCCCCCAATAAGACTTAGGGACAGACATTTGGAATAAAAGAGCTCTTGCAATTTGTAGGAGATGACGGTTCTTTCTTTCTGCAACCCCATTTTGTTGGGGAGTATCAACACAAGTTAACTCATGTAACACACCATGTTCTTTAAGGAATTTTGTGAAATGTTGATTCACATATTCCTTGCCATTATCGAGTCGTAACCGTTTTATAGATTTTCCAAACTGGGTTTGAACCATGCGATAGAAATTCAAGAATATTTGAAATACTTGATTTATCCTTCATAAGAAATATCCATGTGACCCTAGTGCGGTCATCAATAAATGAAACAAACCATTTTGCACCAGATATATTAGAATTAGAGGAAGGTCCCCCACATCAGAATGAATAAGATCAAAAGGTTCAATACTTTTATTATTATTTGGAGAAAAAGTTGTGCGATGGTGTTTCGCAAACTGACAAACATCACAAAGAAAAGACTCAACAGACTCATTGGTAAACAATAGCGAGAAATAAAGACCTAAGAAGACGAAAGGAGGATGACCAAGGCGTTTGTGGTGAAGCCATATCTGAGATGCGACGAAGCGGAACTTGTCGCATGATTGGATGTGGACATCATCGGACTAGTACGACCATGAGGCCGATGTAGAACATATAACCCTCCCTGTTCCTTAGCAACCCCAATCGTCCTCCCCCGTGGTAAGATCCTGAAACACACAATGAGAGGGAAAGAAGGTCACTGTGCGTTTAAATCAGTGATAAGCTTATGAATAGAAATAAGGTTATTAGACAAATGAGGACATGAAGCACATTATGTAAAGGAAGGGAAGGGTGAAGTGAAATAGTACCACATCCTAAAACAGGGACATGGGATCCACTAGCAACCGTGATGTGATGCTTACCAGATAATTTAGAGTAAGTGGAAAAATATGAGGGATGAGGGGTCATATGATCAGTAGCACCAGAGTCAATAATCCAAAGATCCTCAGATACAGTACTAGAAACATTAAAGGAAAAAGAGCTTAAATTCTTACCAGTCATGGTTAGAGAACAAGTGTCAGAAGGTTTACTCATAGAGTCCAAGAGAGTGCGCAAACGATCCAACTCGGCTTTACTAAGCGCCGGAATGGCCTCCCCAGATGGTGGTGCAGAGACCTCTTCACCCTCAATAACCAAGTCGGACACTGTTTGATTAACTTGCCTTTGTTGACTGCCTTTAAAACCCCCAGAGCGACCAAGAACCTTATCTCTGCCATGGAGTTTAAAACAAGTGTCCTTAGTGTGACTAGACTTCTTGCAAAAAGGACACCAGCGCTCGTCACGTTTGGCAGACGACTTCCAAGAAGATGAGCCAGGCCTTTCAGATGATAACCCACCAATAGGACCTTTGCCAGTGGCCAAGTAGAACCATCACCGGAATTACCATTATTCAACATGACCGCCCGACGACTCTCTTCCCCCCTAACTATGTAGAACACCTCGGAGAGAGAAGGAAGCTTGTCCTTACCTAAAATCTGAACCCGAATAGGATCATACTCAGAATTCAACCCAGAGAGAAACTTAAAGACCCGTCCACGCTCAATAAACTTGGTTAAAGTAGCAGAATCCTCAGTGCATTTCATCTTGAGATCCTGGTTTTGATCCAGCTCAATCCATAAACCATTCAGAGTACCATAATAATCAGTGACAGAAAGAGATCCTTGCTTGGTATTAAAAATGGTGTTTTCTAAATCATAACACGCAGCAATATCTTGTTTCATAGAATAGGTTTGACTCAAACTATCCCAAATTTCACGTGCAGAAGTAAAAAACATACAATTCTTACTGATATCAGGTGTCATAGAGTTCCATAGCCAAGTCATAATCAAAGAATCTTCATCATCCCAAATGCCAAACTGTGGGTCATCGGCCTTCGGAGGATCCCCGACAATGTGCGACAACTACCGACGACCCTTGAGAGTGGTGCGAATAACCTGGGCCCATTGGAGATAATTCTTACCATTGAGGTGATAAGTAGAGTGTAATACTGGAAGATCATGGGGATTCGTGGCGCAACGGCCACCAGAGGCGTTGGAACGACAGGCCGAGGCGGCGTATTGATGGTGGAGGACTGGGTGTCTACTGTAGACATGCCGGTTGGACCCGAAAATGGTCAAAAAGTAACGGGGAGGAGCCGACGAGTAGAATGGCGGTGGTCGCGCGGTGAACGGCGGTCTGGAGGGCGGCGCGTGGCTCCCACGCGTGTACAGTGTAGCGGCGAGGTGGCGGCGCGTGGCTGATCGGTTTGGGATGGGCCTTTCGGTGGTGGCCGGAAACAAGCCGACAAGCAGTCCGGCGGTGGTGGTGAGGCAAAAAAAGGCGGCGACAGGTGGCTGGTGGTGGTTTTACGGCAGCAATAAGGCTGCAAAGGAAGGAGGAGACAGCAGTAAGGCTGCTCAAAACGAAGAAAAAAAAACAAAGGCAAGCCCTAGGAACGACCTAGGCTCTGATACCATATAGAAAGAATGAATGTTGGAATGTATGAATATTATTCCTTGAATATTTCTGTACAGAGAAGGTTACAATATATATAGGCTAAAGCTATTAATTGCTATCCTAAAAATAAGGGAGAAAAATCAGCCCTAATAAAAACAAGAATAAGAAACATATCTGTACATATCTGATATTAATGTTAATATATTACAACACTCTTCATTCCCTCCCAAAATAACAGCCTCGAAATCCTCTTGTATGTTCTAAAATAACCAGAATGTCCTCCTATAGCAGAGTCATGGAACTCCTTGAGCACCAAAGGAATTCTTTTGGAATTTTTGGGAATTACCATCCTCCCTTTATAGAACAACCTGCCCTTCTTGAGTTGAAATCCTGGATGTGAGTCTGGTTGTCTTAGCAGATCCTGAATGATGCCCCTCAACCTTTCATCAGTTTGTATCTCATCCTCCAAATCATCCCAATCCGTGAACTGCACAGAAGAGATAGCTGAGTATTGCAACCTTCTAGATAAGGCATCTGCTGCCCCATTCTCTCTGCTAGGTTTATATTTGATTTCAAAATCATATCCCATAAGTTTAGAGACCCATTTCTGCTGGTCTTCTCCCCATATTCTCTGATCCTGCAAAAATCTGAGAATCCTCTGATCAATATGTACTACAAAGTACCTGCCCATCAAATAATGTCTCCACTTCTGAATTGCCAGCACTATGGCCATTAGTTCCCTTTCGTAGATTGACTTAGTTTGTGCTTTGTCTGAGAGGCTTTGACTGATGTAAGCCATCGGTTTGCCATCTTGCATGAGTACTCCTCCTATCCCTTTTCCAGAAGCATCTGTCTCTAACTCAAAAGTCTTGTCAAAATCTGGTACAGCCAAGACAGGTAAGGTTGTCATAGCTGTTTTGAGTTCCTCAAACGCAGTTTGAGCTTCTAAATCCCATTTTAAGTTGTCTTTCTTAAGTTGTTCTGTTAAGGGTTGATAGAAACTGGATCAGAGATGCAATTATCACACACAATTGTCACTGAATATGCCTCGTATATTACTTTGATATTAACTGATATCAGGTTTAGGGAATTGAACAACTGAATACAAGTATGAAAGATGAAAGAAAAAGATAATCCAAGCATTCGAGAGGCTTGGTTCTCTCCACTATAACTTCCCACTTCTTCCTTAGCCTCCTCCATTCCCTCTCCTCTGTTTATATTGCACAAGAGGGGATCCTAACTGATTCTCTCACGTTCTCACGTTCCCCGTCCTTGTTGCCCGCCAAGGCGATTAGTTACAGAGAATTACATCATTCCCACGCTTACCCACACCGAGCCTATTTGGGCCTCAACATGTTCACAGCCCACCCCCCTTCTCCTCACATATACCTTAGTAATATTGGGCTTACTAACAATACTTCCCCCCAAAGCTTTCACCTTGTCCTCAAGGTGAAACTCGAGAAATGATCTTGAATGGTAGTGGATGATTCCCGGGAGCTCTCAAATTCGGGAAGGGCACTCCCACCGAATGAGTACTTCGAGATCTCTGCGAAGTAACTCGGGTCCAATACTTGCTAAAGGGTGCACTGCAGCTCCTATTCTTCGACGAGGCATGGAGGTAAAGGCCGACCGAGAGCTGGTGCCAAAGCGGTTTCTTCAAGGTGAGACATGGAATGTGGGATGAATTTTAGCCCCAGGTGGTAACTTCAGCTTGTAAGCCACTGCGCCAACCCTTCCCAAGATCTCATATGGGCCGTAGTATCTAGGACTTAGCTTTTCATTAATCCGCTTAGCTAGTGATTTTAGGCGATAAGGCTGAATCTTCAAGTAGACAAAGTCCCCATGGTTGGTAGCACACCTCCCTCCTGTGTTTATCAGCCTGCACTTTCATCCTATTTTGGGCTTGAACCAGGTTGCTCTTGAGTTCATCTAACATCTTGTTGCGTTCGTGCATCAGTTTGTTAACTTCTTCAACAGTAGAGGCATCAGTGGTGCCTCGCAGCAGGGTGGGAGGATCCCTGCCGTAGAGGGCCTTGAATGGGGATACCTTTGTGGCACTGTTGTAATTGGTATTATACCAATATTCTGCCCAACTCAACCAGCGGGGCCACTGTTTAGGCTTGGTACCAGTCAGGCATCGTAAGTAGGTTTCAAGGCAACGATTCACCACTTCGGTCTGGCGTCGATTGGGGATGGTATCTTTGAATCGAAACGCACTTAGTGCTCGAGTGTTTGAACAAATTCCGTCCGTAAGTGACCGATAAAAATCCGATCCCTATCAGAAACGATCGATGTTGGGAGTCCATGTAACTTCACAACCTCCTTAGCAAATATCTCGGCCACTTCCTTGGCAGTATAAGGATGGCTTAAGGCCACGAAATGAGCATATTTGGTGAGGCGATCAACAACCACCATGATAGTGTCAACCCCTTGGGCCTTTGGCAATCCGCCAATGAAGTCCATTGAGACATCCGACCAAACCTGTGTTGGAACGGGTAAGGGCTGCAGGAACCCCGCAGGGGATAGTGCTTGGTACTTGTTCTTTTGGCAAATGTCACAAGCATAGATATATTCTTGGATGTCTCTTCTCATACCCTCCCAATATAGTAACCCGAGAGATCCTTTTGTAGGTCCTGAAAAATGCTGGAGTGGCCTCCTATGGATGAATCATGGAACTCCTTAAGGATAAGGGCAACTTTGGGTGATGTCTTGGGTATAACCAACCTGCCTTTGTACAACAACCTTCCTCCTTGAAGTGGTAGCCCGGATGGGAATCCGGTTGACTCACCAAATCTTGTAGAATTCCTCTGAATTTTTCATCTGCTGTAGCTCTTCTACTAAGTTCTCCCATTCTGACAATTGCACGGTGGATAAGGCCGAGTATAGCATTTGTCCGGACAGAGCGTCAGCTACCTTATTCTCATTTCCCGGTTTATAGTGTATCTCAAAGTCAAAACCTATCAGTTTTGCAGTCCACTTTTGCTGTTCCTCACCTAGCAACCTCTGTTCTTGTAAAAATTTCAAGCTCCTTTGATCCGTTTTGATGATAAAATGCCTCCCCATTAGGTAATGACGCCATTTTTGAACAGCAAACACAATGGCCATCAATTCTTTCTCATAAGTTGATTTGTTTTGAGCCCGGTCCGATATCCCTTGACTGATAAATGCTATTGGTTTCCCTTCTTGCATTAATACAGCCCCAATTCCTCTCCCTGATGCATCTGTCTCTATAGTGAAAGTCTTAGTAAAATCCGGAGTTGCAAGAACTGGTAGTGTAGTCATAGCCTTCTTCAAAGCCTCAAAAGCTTCCTGAGTTTTGCTCCCCCAACTAAACCCATCCTTCTTGAGTTGCTGAGTGAGAGGCCGAGCTATTTTGCCATAATCTCTAACAAATTTCCTGTAATATCCTGTCAACCCAAGGAATCCTCTCAAGCTCTTCACATCTACAGGGGTTGGCCAATTTATCATAGCCTTCACCTTCCGAGGGTCCGCCTCCATGCCTGATGCTGAGATAATGTGACCAAGATATTCTAGTTGTTGTTGCCCAAAGTTGCACTTTTTTTTATTAACGAATAACTGATGCTCTCTTAGCAATTGTAGGACTCTTCTCACATGCTCCCAGTGAGTTTGCTGGTCCTTACTATAAATCAAAATATCATCAAAGAATACTAATGCAAACTTCCTTAGAAAAGGTTTCAACATCTCATTCATGAGTGCCTGAAATGTTGAAGGTGCATTGGACAACCCAAAAGGCATCACGAGGAACTCATAGTGTCCCTCATGAGTCCTAAAGGCAGTTTTTGGAATGTCCGACTCCCTCATCCTGATCTGGTGATATCCAGACTTCAAATCTAATTTCGAAAACACCACAGCTCCCCCCAATTCATCCAGCAATTCATCAATAGCAGGAATAGGGAATTTATCAGGTATAGTTACCTTATTCAAAGCTCTGTAGTCTACACAAAATCGCCACCCACCATCTTTCTTTCGGACCAATATCACGGGACTGGAGTAGGGGCCCATTGTTGCTTGGCACGATAATCCCACTAATAGCATCTCTTCCACTATCTTCTCTATCTCATTCTTCTGATAATGAGGGTACCTATAGGGTCTTACATTTGGAATTTGAGCTCCTTCCTTTAGGACAATTGTATGATCTTGTCTCCTGGTTGGGGGCAGATCCTGGGGTTCTTGAAATAAGTCTCGCATACGCATCTAACACAGACCTCCAGTTCAGAGGCAACAACACTGCAGGGTTGCTGATCAGTGGACAGCAACTTATATTCAATGTAGTACCCCTCTCCTTCATCTTGTAAGGCCTTGTGGATGGCTTTCAGAGACGTTGCAGCTCTGGACAATGCTGGTTCGCCCTCAAGACTACCTCCTCGCCTGCTACCTCCATTTTCAAGGTGAGGTCCTTGAAGTTTGCTTTAATTTCCCCTAGCCCTTCCAGCCAATCTAGTCCAAGCACCACATCAGCTCCCCCTAGCTCAAATAGGTAGAAGTCCTGGTTAACTCGAATGCCCTGCAACTGGAGAATCAAATTCTTACAAATCCCCCTACACCTGACCTTATGGCCATCTCCCACCTCCACCCAATATGCAGGGGTGTCAGTCACGGTATGTTGAGCTCCTGGACCACTCCTCTTGCTATGAAGTTATTGGAGGCCCCACAATCTACCAGCACCACTACCTCCCTCTCTCCGATCTGTCCCCAAAGCTTGAGAGACTTTTTGGAAGTCATTCCCATCATGCTGTGGATTGACAATTGCAGTGCTTTTTCTTCTAAAGCTCCTTGTTCCCTCTGCACTTCTTCATCTGGGACCTCTTCCTCAGTTCCTTCCCCTTCTGCTACCATCAAATGGAATTGCTTGAATCTACACACATGTTGCGGGCTAAACTTCTCATCACATCTGAAACAAAGACCCTTCCTCATTTTCTCTTGTAATTCTGCATTGGACAGCCTTCTAAATCCTCCTCCCCCACAGTTGTTACTGGACCCGTCACTTGGTCTAGCCTCTGGAGTTGTTTTACTGCTGTTATTGGCCCTATAGAACCCATTATTAGCACTTGAGTTACCCTTCCCTTGCTCAGTACTGAAACTTGTCCCTCCTCCCCCGCTCAGGTTGTTTGATCTGAACGATAAAGTCCCCTTGGGTTGAGTCACTGCTCTGATCCCTCCTCTCGGGCCTTCTCTACCGATAGCCCAATTTTTTCCCTCAATTAACTGGGCCTGGTCCATCAAGTCAACCAACGAATCGTATCTGTACAGCTTCAATTCCGCCCTTATCTCCTCCCTCAGCCCATTCAGCCATATTCCTCTTAGGATCTCCTCGTCAGTCTGTCGAAGGGGACCAGCTACCATCTCAAACATTTCTCTGAACTCACTAATCGATCCTTCCTAATGTAAGCCCAGGAGCATTTTGTATGGATTTTGAGCCATGGTTGGTTGGAACCTCTTGATCACCACCGCTCGAAATGCCGACCACGAGGGCTCTGGTGTTCTCGCCTCCCACCACTGAAACCAATTCAGTGCTCGACCCTCCAGCACCACCATGACTGCCCGTAACCTCTCCCTTTCCTCAATTCCGTTCACATAAAAGTAACGCTCGATCCTATTGAGCCAACCATAAGCATCATCGCCTTCGAACACAGGAAGCTCTATCTTCCTCCATCGTTCGTCTACCTCCGCCTGGGTCTGTCGCCGGTTCCCTTCGAGGTTACCGCCGCTGCCTTCTCCCTCTGTTTCGTCTTGCGTCTGTCTCTCTCTATCACCCTGATTTAGATTACGAATCAGGCGTAACAACTCCTCTTGCATCTCTTCATTCCTCTGCGTCCGTGTTTCCTGCGTTTGTCGCCATTCTTCGAACCCCTTCTCAAGAGCTTCCAATCTCGCCTCCATTCTCGTGCTCACCATTCACAGCTCCCAGGTTCGGGAGCTCTGATACCAGTTGATAGAAATTGGATCAGAGATGCAATTATCACACACAATTGTCACTGAATATGCCTCGTATATTACTCTGATATTAACTGATATCAGGTTTAGGGAATTGAACAACTGAATACAAGTATGAAAGATGAAAGAAAAAGATAATCCAAGCATTCGAGAGGCTTGGTTCTCTCCACTATAACTTCCCACTTCTTCCTTAGCCTCCTCCATTCCCTCTCCTCTGTTTATATTGCACAAGAGGGGATCCTAACTGATTCTCTCACGTTCTCACGTTCCCCATCCTGCGCTGCCAGCAAGGCAGTTAGTTACAGGAATTACATCATTCCCACGCTTACCCACACCTGAGCCTATTTGGGCCTCAACATGTTCACAGCCCACCCCCCTTCTCCTCACATATACCTTAGTAATATTGGGCTTACTAACAAGGGCCAAGCTATCTTTCCGTAATTTCTCACAAATCTTCTGTAGTAGCCTATGAGACCTAAAAATCCCCTTAGTCCCTTGATATCAGTTGGTTGGGGCTAGCTCTGCATGTCTTCTACCTTCTTGGGGTCTGCTGCCACTCCCTCAGCTGAAATGATGTGCCCCAAATACTCCAGCTTCCTCTGGCCAAAATAACACTTCTTTCTATTCACTAATAGCTTATTCTCCCTTAATAATTGCAACACCATTTTGAGGTGTTTTCCATGAGTTTTCTGATCCCTATTGAAAATTAGGATTTCATCGAAAAATACTAGCACAAACCTCCGTAAGTACGATTTCAGCACCTTATTCATCAATGCTTGGAAAGTGGAAAGGGCATTAATCAAACCAAAGGGCAGGCACCAGAAATACATAATGCCCTTCGTGTGTTCTAAAGACAGTTTTGGGAATGTCACTTTCCCTTATTCGTATCTGATGATAACCAGATTTGAGGTCTAGTTTGGAAAAAATAACTACTCCTCCCAGTTCATCCAGCAGCTCATCAATCACAGGTATTGGGAATTTGTCCGGTATGGTAAGCTTGTTGAGTGCTCTATAGTGTATACAAAATCTCCACCCCCTGTCTTTCTTTCTTAGCAATATCACAGGACTAGAATATGGACTTGTACTAGGCCTGATAATGCCTGCAGTCATTATCTCGTCCACTATTTTTTCTATTTCATTTTTTTTAGTAATGGGGGTACCTGTAGGGGCGAATGTTGGGAATTTGAGCTCCTTCTTTGAGGTTGATAGCGTGATCTTGTTCTCGGGTGGGGGGTAATTCATGGGGTTCTTGGAACAGGTCTGTAAATTCTTGCAGGATCACCTGAATTTCCTTTGCCAGTACCTCCTTTAACTGTTCCTCCGGGTGCAGCTCCTGGTACTCTATGTAGTACCCCTCTCATTTATCTCTAAAAGCCTTTAGCATGACCTCAAGTGAGGCTTGGGCCTTACAAAGAGACGGTTCTCCCCTTAACGCTATCGTTGCTCCATTCTTTTTCCATGTCAGGGTAAGGTCTTTGAAGTTGGCTTGTATGTCTCCTAAGCCCTCCAACCAATCCATTCCCAAAACTGCCATAGCTCCTCCTAAGTCAAAGAGGAAGAAATTCTGCTGTATGTCTATCCCTTGAACTGACATTGTAACATTTCTGCACACTCCTTTACTCCTCACCTTATTGCCATTCCCTATTTCCACCGTATACTCAGGAGTTTCTTCCATTGCCAAGCCCAACTCCTTCACCAATTCCTTCGAAATGAAATTGTTAGAAGCTCCACAGTTAATGAGCACTACCAATTGATGTTCCCTAATTTTCCCCCACAACTTCAAGGATTTGGAAGAAGTTAATCCCATTATACTCTTCATAGATAACTATAAGGCCTTATCATCCAGCTCCTGTTCTGAATTCTCCTCTTCCATATTTGCTTCCCCCTCTTCATCCTCCTCCCCTTCCATCATAAACAGTTGGTAATGTCTGAATTTACAGACATGCTCTTGGGTCCACCTCTCTCCACACTTGAAGCATAAACCCTTTTTGCTCCTCTCCTTAAGTTCCTCTTGCGATAATCTCCTTGGTCTTGAGTTTTTCTTCTCTTCTGCAACTTCATCCTGGGGTTTTGGTTCTAATGGACTCTTTTGGCTTGCAGTAATTCTTGGTACTGACTGGTAATGACTCTTCCCTCCTTCAAATCCTCCAAAGGCTCTGTATCCTCCTTCCCCATGTACAGTTTTGACTGGCATCACTCCTTTTACCGCCGTCCCTCCTTTCCTCAAAGCTCAATTCTTCTCTTCAATCAGCTGAGCTCTGTCCACGAGGTCTGACGGAGATTGTAAATCATACAATTTCAATTCAGCCTTCAACTCCTCCCTTAATCCATTCAAAAGGATCCCCTTCATTACCTTGTTTTCAGCAAGCTTCACAGGTCCTGAAGCTAGCTCAAATTATTCACGGTACTCTGTGACAGTCCCAGTTTGCTTGATACTCAACAGAGGTTCCAGAGGATTTTGGATAATTCCAGGTTGAAACCTGCGAATCACCGCCTCCTTGAATTGGGTCCTGCTGGGATTATGAGTTTGGTCCTCCCACCATTGATACCAGTTCAGTGCTCTCCCTTCCATAGCCACCATTACTGATTCAATCCTCTCAGTTTCGGTTACTCCATTCACCTCGAAGTAGCGCTCCACTCTGTTAATCCACCCATAAGCATCTTCTCCTGAAATTGCTGGAATCTCAAGCTTCCTGCCTCCTTCACTTCTCTTGGGAGGTCAACTCCCTTCCTGTCTCCAGTCCAGCCTTGCTCTTTTGATCATCATCATCGTCACCCTCATCATCGCGCAGCGAGGGTCGCCGTCTGTGCCGCGAACGTCCTCTGGATTCCCCCTTGTTTTGCGCCTTAAGCAAGTGCATAATCTCGTCCAGGCGGGCCTCCGTTCTCTCCTGTTTCGTCAAACTCTCCATCAAACTCCTCTCCACCGTTTCTAATCGTGACTCCATAATTGATCTAGTATTGACCATCAACGATCCCAGACCGTACAACTTTGATACCAATTGATAGGTACCAAACAGAACACAATAGCAGAAAATAGAATAACACAACAAGATCACTGAATTATCAGTGCCAGTGTGGTAGTATATTATAGAAAAAAAAGTAAACTGAGTACAGAGAAGAAGATAATTCTAGACAAATGTAGAGTGTCTAGTCCCTCCCAATGCCCAAGCAATTCTTGCCTACCTCACGTTTCTTTTTCCCCTGCCTATATACCTCATAACCGAATTCCACTCACATTTCTTACCCACTCACCAACCAGCTCAGCAGTTTGTTACAACTGATCCCAAGTTTGTTTTCTCACTCCTAGATTCCAACTTACCTGCCATACGGTGCTTCTTCCTAACATACACTTTAGACACTTTTGGGCCTGGGCTTCTATCAAAATCTTGGTATCTTAATTTATTATAACATGGAGCTTGTAGAAAAGGTTGTGGTCTCTTGATCCTTTTGGGCTGTTTTTTGTGTAAATCTTTCTTTCAATTTTTAACCCATTCGCTGAATGGAGTTTCATTCCACCTTGTTAAACCTATTTGGAAGTCTAAAGCTCCCTCTAAGGTTAAGTCCTTTATTTGGAGAGCAATACTTAATAGAATTAATATCAATGATTTATTGCAAGTTCGTAGGCCACATAAGGCTATTTCCCCTGATATGTGTGTTATCTGTGGTGTGGGCCCAGAATTGGTTCCCCATTTGTTCTTATATTGTTCTATAACTGTTTTTTTTGTGGAATTCTTTGTTTGGCATTTTTGGAGAGTGCTGGGTTTTCCCTAGGTCCACTTGGACCAATTTCTGTTAAACTAGCTTTACTGGTTTTGGGAGAAGGAAGAAGCCATTGTTGTGGCAATGTGCAATCTATGCTACTCTTTGGTGTATTTGGTTGGAGCGTAATTCTCGCATCTTTAAAGAGATTTCTTTGGATGAGCAACTCCTTTGGGATAAGATTAGGCGTTTGGCTTCTACTTGATTTAAAGCCCATTGTCTTTTTTTAGGGATTTCTCTTACAGAAATGTAGAGAGATTGGGTAGCTTTGCTTCATTGAATTTTTTTTTTTTTTTTTTTTTGGGGTTTCTCTTTGTTTGTCCTCTTTTTATTTTATTTTGTAAGGAGGATCTCTTATCCTCCTAATTCTTTGTAATCATCATCTCTTCGTTATAATGAATTTCTTCTTTTATAAAAAAATAAAAAATAAAAAATACCAACCTCATATTAATTATTCAGGGGTCTTCTCCATTTTCCTTCTTTTCCACTTAATATCTATAACTTCAGCAAGGTATCAAAGTGGTACCATTCACCATGATATGTGTCCATTGTTTTCCACTATGCAAAGTACCAAAAAATCTGGAACTTCATCTGTGAGTCCTTCTCCCCATTGGTGTCCTTCCTCATTGGATTTGTTCTGATTCTAGCCATTAGAAATTCAAAATTTCCTTTTACCTGCGGCTGCCACACACCAGATTTATGATTTTCAAGATGGTTTTGTAGCATGTGCATCATCCTGGAGGTCCAGTGCTCTCCGCTCAATCAATCTCTCAAGCTGGCCTCCCTTCCTCCACAGCATGTGCCATCAACAACTATGGTGATAACCTTGCTTGAGTGGAGCATGAGGAAGTGTTGGCAACTCCGTCGGCATGGTCCTCGCACAAAACTTTTCGATTTGGCCTTCCTAACTGTATATATGTATGTATATATGAATGTATGGATGTATGTATATATGGGGAGGGATCAATTGACATCGGTGTAAAACTTGACACACTTACACAACTCAGTAACTTTATATGCAATATAATTTTTGTCGATCTAGCCGTTGAATTATAACACTTGAAAGGACTTAAGAAAATAACAGAGAGGGTTTGAGTGAATTGCTTTAGTGAGAATACACCCAGCAGTCTGATATTTTATATACATAAAGAATGATTATATCTTATATTTACAAGAAAAATAATTAGAACCAATGTTCCAAGTCAGTGGATATTTAATGATCCTAATATTTCCAATGCAACACTAAATACTATTACTTTTTACAATACATTCAGCACTAGCAGTTCAATAAAATTAGTGTGGGACTTTACTATTGAATTGGAGGGTTTTAGGTTGGGAAGAAGGAAAAGAGAGAATATACACTGATATTGATATTGACTTGATGTGTTGATAATATGATACAAAAGACAAACCCAATAGTCCTATTTATATGTGTCGATAGGGCATTGAAAGACATTAAATCAGTATTAATGCAGACATTTAATAAGGCATTAAATCAGTATTAATGCGGCATTGAAAGACATTAAATCAGTATTAATGCCTTGTTATTAAAGCTAAAAATCAATAGCATTAAATCAGTAGTCAACCGTGTTTAATGCTGTGTTAATGCTGTAAATAGAGTTTATGATGTAAATATTTAGTTTCCTTCTTTGTTTAGCTTGTTATGGTAGTTTTCTATTTATTTCCTGAATTGTAGTTAGTTTGTCTCCTACACTCCTATAAAAAGAGTCTCTTGTACCATTTGATTATGTATCAATAAAAATATAGAAAACACAGTTTTCAAGTTGGTATCAGAGCAGTGTTCTCGTAGCACTGCTGCCTCTGATTTTGTGCCATGGCTGACAGTTCCTCAACCACCCAGCACGCCTCGAGTGGGGAGCTGACCCAGCACGACCCGAGTGGTGAACGAAGCACCACCACGTCCTCGGCAGCCCATGAAGCCGAGAAGACCTCTTTGAGCAAGGATAAACTATAACAGCTTCTAAGGTTGCTAAACACTAGTTCCTTGTCTAGTACTCTTAGTGGTTCTTTGGCACAAAGAGGTAATTTTAGTATTCCTAGTTCTCTTACTTGCACCTCAAAGTCGTATGTACCTTGGATCATTGATTTAGGTGCATCTAATCATATGACAAGCCTTTCGTCTCTGTTTAAGACCTATTTTCCTTGTTCTGGAAGTGAAAAAATTAGAATTGCAGATGGTAGTTTTTCACAAATTGCAGGTAAAGGCAGTATCACACTATCCAAACTTATTGACTTAAAAAATGTCTTGCATGTTCCCAAGTTATCCTGCAACCTTCTATCTGTTAGTAAAATTTGCAACGATTCTAATTGCCATATAAAATTCTTAGCCTCTCGTTGTGTGTTTCAGAACCGGACTTCGGGGAGGATGATTGGCAGTGCTAGACTGATAGATGGGCTCTACTACTTTGAGGATGACTCTGAGAATAAAATAGCTCAAGGTCTTAGTGATATAAGTTCTCAACTTATATGAGTCCAAATAATGCTCTGGTATAATAGACTAGGATATCCTAGCTTTCAGTACCTTAAACATTTGTTTCCAAATTTATTTAGAAATGTTGATTGTTCCTCTTTTGAATGTGAAAGTTGTGTTCTTGCAAAAAGTCATCGTATCTCTTATCTTTCACAACCTTATCATGCATCCAAACCCTTTCATCTAATTCACAGTGATGTATAGGGTCCTTCGAAAATCACAACACAATTTGACAAACAGTGGTTTGTAAGTTTTATTGATGATCACACACAGCTATGTTGGATTTATCTAATGCATGAAAAATCTGAGGTTCCCAATGTGTTTAAAATTTTTTCAAACATGGTTGAAACCCAATTTGACACAAAGATCAATATTTTAAGAACTGATAATGATACTGAATATTTTAATAAAACCCTGAATGATTTTTTTCTAACCCAAGGCGTTCAACTTCAATCTACATGTCCAAACACCCCTCAACAAAATGGCATTGCTGAAAGGAAAAATAAACATCTACTTGAAGTAGCCCGAGCCATTATGTTTGAAGGAAATGTCCCCAAATACTTGTGGAGGGATGCTGTCCTGACAGCAGCATACCTCTTAAATAGGATGCTCACACGTGTGTTAAATTATCACATTCCTTTGGACAGCTTTAAGATAATTTTTCCAACTTGTAGATTGCATGCTAATCTGCCTTTAAAAGTTTTTGGATGTAAGGTTTTTGTGCATATACCCTCTATATCTCGATCTAAACTTGACCCCAGGGCTGAGAAATGCATTTTCATTGGATATGCTCCTCACCAAAGAGGGTACAAATGCTTTAATCCTAGTACAAAAAAACTACATGTCAGCATGGATGTTACCTTCTTGGAACATCAAACTGTTTTTTTTTTTAAATTCTCTTCAGGGGGAGAACAACAGTGAAGGTATTTTTTTGCATAACAATGTTTCTTTGCATGAGCCTCTACCCAAACCTATTTACACACTGAAGAAGGTGAACTAGAAAATAAAACTGGTAAGGAAGAACAAGTGTTAGACTTAGGTGGTGCCCAAACAGGAAAAGAAATACCACAGTTAAATAAGGAGCTTCATGTTTATACTTAGAAAAATCTAAAATGGAACAAAGATTAGCCTATCATTCCTGCACAGGATCATCCGGATCTCCCAGAAGGCGGCCCAACAAATGAATCACCTGATATTCTAGGTAACATTGAACTCTCTGTTTTAAATTCTGACTTGCCTATAGCTCTTAGGAGAAGTACAAGAACCTGCACTAAGAAAAAACCCAAAAACAGTACAAGTCATCCCATTTCCAAGTATGTCTACTATAAAAATCTTTCCTGAAACCATCGAGCCTTCACCTCTAAAATTACAAATCTGTTTGTGCCTAGAAACATTGAGGAAGCACTAGATGATCCAAACTGGAAACTAGCAGTTTTAGAAGAGATGAATGCTCTTAAGAAAAATGGGACTTGGGAAATTGTTGACCTGCCACATGATAAAAGGAGAGTAGGATGTAAGTGGGTCTTTACCATTAAATGCAAGGCAGATGGGAGTGTAGAAAGGTATAAAGTTAGGTTGGTAGCAAAGAGATTCACTCAAACCTATGGAGTAGATTATCAAGAGACTTCTGCTCCAGTAGCTAAACATAACTCTATTTGGATCCTGCTATCTCTTGTTGTCAATTCCAATTAGCCACTACACCAATTGGATATAAAAAATGCCTTTCTAAATGAAGATTTAGAGGAAGAAGTGTTTATGAGTCTTCCTCCAGGATTTAAAGGAGATCTTGGAAGAAATAAGGTGGGCAGACTAAAGAAATCCCTGTATAGCCTAAAACAATCTCCAAGAGCATGGTTTGAACGTTTTGGAACAGTGGTAAAACACCTTGGCTATACTCAAAGTTAAGCTGATCACACATTATTCTACAAACACTCAGTAGATGGAAAAATTGCAATTCTGATTGTGTATGTAGATGATATTATTTTGACAGGTGATGATGGTGTTGAGCTCAAAAACTTGGAGGAGAGACTTGCTAAAGTGTTCGAAATCAAGGAACTTGGTCCATTGAAGTACTTTCTTCGAATTGAGTTCGCCAGGTCCAAAGAAGGTATATTTGTTAATCAGCGGAAGTATACACTGGATTAGAGTTACATGGTTCGTTCAACCCCATCACGTTCCACGTATGGGAACGTTCGTTCCCAAACGTGGGTCGTTCGCGACCCAATACGCTCATAGGAGCGTTCCAGATTTGCAAGACAGAGGCAGAGCCGCAGAGGAAGATGACTTACAGAAAAAGTATGGAGCCGCTGTGTGATACTGTAGAAAAATGATGTCGTCCCCGTCGTTTGGCTATGAGTCTTTGATGCAGTTGCTGTGTGAGTCAAAATGGAGATGTCGTCTCGTCCCCGTCATGTGGCTGCTGCGTTGCTGGGTGGGAGAAAGAAGATAAAGACCCTAATTTTATTTTTGGGGTCAAAATTGAAGACCCTAATTGATGCAAGCAAAACGCATAGCATCACTAACAGGCAATGAGAAAAAAGAAACCGGGCTGCAACAAAACACACACTTGGGCCTATTTAATTAGTGGACTATAAGTGGAATGGGCTGTGGTATGTGGTAACTTATTACCTAATAGAATTAAAAGAAATCATAAGGTAAAACAACTAATGTTGCTGCTGCCACAACTCCTTTATGATTATGTTATTTTTTTACTTGTGCTTTCTAATTTTTTTTACTACTTAATGCTATAGTTTAAAGTTTATGCATAGCGATTCAGTTCAGCGAATTTTGATCCGAAATAATGAACCGACTAAGTATACCCTTCTTGTACCGCGTACCTTGTAAAGTCTCGTACCACATACCCGTACCCGTACCACGTACCAAACCGTACCACGAACCATGTAACATTGCTCTGGATCTCTTAAAAGAAACAGGTTTGTTGGGATGTAAAGCTGCTGAAACACTTATTGAGCCCAACATCAAATTGCAACCAGCCAAACTCGAGGATGTGGTAGACAAGGGAAGGTATTAGTGACTGGTTGGGAGGTTAATCTATTTATCCCATACCCGTCCGGACATAGCATTTGCTGTGAGCATGGTAAGTCAGTTTATGCATTCACTAGGACCTGAACACTTTTGAGACATTAAATAGGATCCTAAAGTATTTGAAGGGATCACTTGGAAGAGGACTTATCTTTAAAAGGTGTGGACACCTACAAGTGGAAGCCTACACAAATGTAGATTGGGCTTGGAGTGTAACGGACCGAAGATCAACATCAGGCTATTGCACCTTTGTTGGAGGAAATCTGGTTAGTTGGAGAAGCAAGAAGCAAAATGTCGTGGCAAGAAGTAGTGGAGAAGCTGAATTTAGAGCAATGGCTCATGGAATATGTGAAGGATCGTGGGTTGAAAAGATTCTACAGGAATTAAGAACCTATAATTCTCCACCAATAAAACTGTATTGTGATAAGAAGTCAGCAATCTCCATCACTCACAATCCAGTCTTACATGATGGAACAAAACATGTGGAAGTTGATAAACACTTCATCAGGGAGAAGATAGAAAGTGGACAGATCTGCATCTCATATGTCCCTACAGTAGAACAGTCCGCAGACATTCTAACTAAGAGACTACCTAAGAAGTTGTTTGATAGTATAACAAGTAAGCTGTCTATGGAGGACATTTTCAAGCCAGCTTGAGCGGGAGTGTCAGCAGGGCATTGAAAGGCATTAAGTCAGTATTAATGCAGACATTTAATAAGGCACTAAATCAGTATTAATGTGGCATTGAAAGACATTAAATCAGTATTAATGCTTTGTTATTAAAGCTGAAAATCAATAGCATTAAATCGGTAATCAACCGTGTTTAATGCTGTAAATAGAGTTTATGATATAAATATTTAGTTTTCTTCTTTGTTTAGCTTGTTATGGTAGTTTTCTATTTGTTTCCTGAATTGTAGTCAGTTTGTCTCCTACACTCCTTCTATAAAAGGTGTCTCTTGTACCATTTGATTATGTATCAATAAAAATGTAGAAAACGGTTTTCAAGTATATGTAAATGTTAAACCCAAGGATTTAACATTTATTATGGTCATAGATATAGCTTGAAAAAATATTGTAATATCTTAATAGTTCTCCGGCACATAAATTTGCATAATGATGATATAATGAGTGCTCATATTATACATGGTTCTGTTGGAATTGCAGAATACTTTAACTTGATCCCTTTTCAGGATCAAATTGCATATATCCATCTGACTTTCTACCGTTTACAAGAAGGCAACTTCTTTTAGTCATTGATAACGGCAACAGCAAAGCATTTAAGGCAAGCCTTACCACATTATTCATTTATCTCTTGAATTTTTATTTTTTTATTTTTTTATTTTTTGATAAATCCATTTCTTGAATTTATTACTATTGTCTATAGTAGTTTATAAATGCTAACTTTACCCAATAATTAGGTGGGAAATAGTGATGCTGCAATATCATACTTGTTACTGAAAATATTGACCATAAAAGTTAATTCTTGGATGCTGATATAACATACAAATTTAGAAAACAAAAAATTAATAAAGTTGACTGCCATGTGGTGTGATTTTACAATCCAAGTGCGGTGTATACAATAATGTGATGTTTATGGTTTCGGAGGATCACTAGAATATTCAATATGACAAATCTTTGCAAGTTTCACTTCTATGGGACAAAATTATCTTGTCCTTTCTGTGATTTGTAGTTAGGGAATTTTTTAGAAAGGTATTTGTTTGATACTCTGCAAAACAAGTTGGTTTCGCTTTCTTGATTTGTATTTCTGTTTTTTATTTTTGGCCCTCCTTGTTACCTTTAATCTGATTTCTTATCTTCTGCTATTGGAGTTCTTGACTCCTTTTACTTATAAATTTTCTTTTATCAAGAAAAAGAAAAAATAAGGGAGAAGAATCACACTACGCATCTATTTGATTTTTATTAGCATAGTAGTTGTATGGCTTGTTTGAATCTCTTTCTTTCTTCACAAGGTGTCATGAGCTAGAGATTCTAAATCTACCTAATTCCTCAATCCCTTAACTTTTAATTTCTTTTGACTCTCCCAAAACCACTGATATTTCTTGCTCTTTCTACCTTCTCTTTTCTTTGATGAGTGATTGTGTCGTGCTCAACACTTGGCTGAACAACGCAGCTAGTTGCGATAAGAGCTTCAGGTGTGTTAGATATAAAACCATTCATGAGCTTTTGGAAAACGGCTTAAGCTTTTGGGTGGGTTGGTCCTTGACATGGTATAAAAGCCTCTATGACCAAGTGATCAGGAGTTTGATCCTTGCCTCTTCCATTCTTCTGAATGAAAGTTGAATTTTAGCACAAGGTAGGGTTGGCTTGTGCATTGTCCACGCTTCAAGCCCAAAGGGTTGTTGCCTGAGGGGGCAATGTTAGATATAAAACCACTCATGAGTCTTCTTAACGACTTCACCTAACAACTTCAATTTTCGGGTGACTTGGTCCTTGACAAGGTGCAACCCAATTAGACAAGATCTATGATAGTGCATGGCCTAGGGACTAGCGAGTGGTGGCTGAAGAGGGTGGTATGACCAAGTGATTGGTAATACATCAGGATGAAACTTTGAAGGTTGAAGGATTGCACTACATAATTGAATGAGCAATGTTGCAGCAAATTTGTCTTGTTCATTTTTTGGTTTTCATCTGCTGGGTGTAGTGCAATCAAACCAGGTGGAACTGATCAAAGTATGTGCTACTCTTCAGGTTTGCGAACTGATTCTGTGGTATTTTGAATCTGTGGTATTTTTCTATCTTAATTTGAGACATTTCTCTTGGTGTGCGTCTCCTCTTCTTTTGTGTATTATAGTGTTGAAATTATATGATTTTAGGCAGGGAACACGGAAAAGAGAGAAGAAAGACATTTAATAATCTTGTGTACAATGATATGATACAAAATGTTAACCCAACAGTCTAATTTATACTAATAATAGACTCTTAATCCTAATTAAATAAGGAAACAAATTAGGAAAGATAACTGTTCTGAACCCAGTTCTGAACATTGACGCCATCTATGGGAATCGATAAATTTCTACTCCCAACACCACCTCTAATACTCTCAAGACCACCACCATCATGGTGAACACGAGGAGGAGACAAACCTCAACCGGTCAAAACCACACTTTTGTTGTGCGTAACCCACTGTTCGCAAATCGCTGTCCAACTCCCATCCTTGCTGCTGATGAAGTAGTCCTAAGACCAGTCGTGGCCCAACTGGAACCCATGTAGGATGGGTAGGAGACTTTTTCATTGGAGAGAATCTCCCCCCTCATCCCTTGAGAGTTCCGACGAGGCAACGTCTTGGTCCACAAAAGGCTCCTTTTGAAGATGCTGGATAGCGAGTGTCGGCGCTGCAACGCCTTGGTGACTGTGTTGAGAATGAAGCTCAGTCCCGCCTTGTTGGAATTGACCATCAGGAGCTATCCAGAGCTGAACTGCTCTCTCTGGTTAGACTCCAAGATGAGCGAATCTAGCATCAGGACGAAAGAATTCACAACGTAGTGCGAGCTGCCAACCTAGTCCTTGTTTGGCTAGTGGGTCCTTGGAGCCCACCTTTGTTGTTATACTGAAAAGGCGTCTTCTGCTGCCATTGTTCGAGATTTTTTTTTGGAGCTTTTGACTATCTCTAAACTTGCTCTCATGGCCTCTGAATTAACATAGAAACATAAAATCCTGTCTGATAGTGAGTATAAGGAGTATCTCCAACTTAAGGCAGTCCACTTAGGATCAAGTTCAGCTGGTGTCGTCCACACTGGTAATTTTACGGCTTGTCTCACTCATTGTATGTCTGCTGAATCCTGGATTTTAGATTCTGGTGCTTCCGACCACATTGCTAGTAATCCCTCACTTTTCTCATCTCTAACTTTGAACTCTGTTCTTTTTATTCCTGACTGTCCTTTTAACTTAATTTCCATTAGTCAGCTTACTCGCACTCTCAATTGTTCTATAACCTTTTTTGTTGGTTCTTTTCATATACAGGACTGGAGTACGGGGCAGACGATTGGCACAGGTTTTGAATCACGAGGACTCTATTATCTTCAAACTCCATCATCTACCATATGTGCTGTTACCGAGTCTCCTAGTCTTCTTCATCGTCGTTTGGGTCATCCAAGTCTGAATAAATTAAAGAAGATGGTTCTTCATCTCTCTCATTTGCAGTCGTTTGAGTGTGAGTCGTGTCAGCTTAGGAAACATGCTCGAGTTAATTTCCCAAGTAAAGTCAATAATCGGTCTGAATCCCCCTTTCATATTGTTCATTATGATGTTTGGGGTCCTAGTCGTGTCAGCTCCATTTTAGGATATAGATATTTTGTTACTTTCATTGATGATTACTTAGGATGTACTTAGATATTTTTGATGAAAAGACCGCTTCGAGTTGTTAAGCATTTTCCAAAATTTTTGCAATGAAATCCATACTCAGTTTTGGTGCACAATTTGTATCAATGCAAAAGAATATTTTTCTGCTCCTTTTAATTCTTTTATGACTTCTCATGGTATGCTCCATCAATCTAGCTACCCTCATACACCACAACAGAATGGTATTGCAGAAAGAAAGCATCGTCATCTGCATGATATTGCCCGTACATTGTTATTACAAGCCAATGCACCTTTGAAATTTTGTGCGGATGCTATTCTTCCTACCGAGTATTTAATAAATCGCATGCCATCTTCTGTTTTACATAATCAAGTTCCTTTCTCCCCTGTTGCAAAAATGGCCTCTGTTTGGCTATTCATATCCATGGCAGCCATGAATCGCTGGCCCTTGTATCAATTGGACATCAAGAATGCCTTTTTACATGGTGATCTAGCTGAAGAAGTTTATATGGAGCAACCTCCGGGGTTTGTTGCTCAAGGGGAGTCAAGTTTGGTCTGCAAATTGCACAAGTCATTGTATGGTCTAAAACAGTCTCCTCAATGTTGGTTTGGACGATTCAGTACAATTTTACAGCAGTTTGGCATGATACGCAGTGAAGCAGATCACTCTGTGTTTTATATACACTCATCTAACATGTGTATCTATCTTGTGGTTTATGTGGATGATATCGTTATCACAAGAAATGATCATGAAGGAATTCAAAGACTGAAGCAACACTTATTTCGTCATTTTGAAACTAAAGATTTGGGTCGACTAAGATACTTTCTTGGGATTGAGATAGCTCAATCAAAGGATGGTATTGCTATCTCTCAAAGGAAGTATGCTCTTGACATTTTAGAAGAAACTGGAATGCTAAGCTACAAACCTGTTGATACTCCTATGGACCCGAATGTTAAACTTCTACTAGATCAGGGAGAATCCTTTTTAGATCCAGGAAGGTATCAGAGATTGGTGGGAAAACTTAATTATCTTACTGTGACCAGATCAGACATATCTTTTGTTGTTAGTGTTGTAAGCCGATTTCTTAACTCTCCTTGTGTTGATCATTGGGACGCAGTTATTCAGATTTTGAGGTATATTAAAGGCTCCCTTGGAAAAGGGTTAGTGTATACAAACAGAGTACATACGAATGTAGTTGCTTATACAGATGCTGATTGGGCCGGGTCTCCCAGTGATAGAAGATCAACTTTTGGATATTGTGTTCTTATTGGAGGAAACCTTATATCATGGAAAAGCAAGAAGTAGAATGTTGTTGCTCGATCGAGTGCTGAAGCGGAGTATCGAGCTATGGCTCTCACTACATGTGAACTCATATGCTTAAAACAACTCTTGAAAGAGTTGAAGTTTTGCGAGATAGGACCTATGATGTTAATTTGTGATAATCAAGCAGCACTTCATATTGCTTCAAATCTCGTCTTCCATGAATGAACCAAACATATAGAGATTGATTGTCATTTCAATTGTTTTAAAGGAAATCTCTACTTTGTTTGTAAATTCTAATGACCAACTGACAGATCTTCTTACCAAGTCACTGGGGTCCAAGAATAACATACATTTGTGACAAGCTGGATGCTTATGATATATATGCTCTAGCTTGAGGGGGAGTGTTGGAATTTACATATTATTGGAACTTGATTAGTTTATAGTTTGTGTATATCTAGTAACATTGGAACCTTAGTATCCTAGGAAATGTTTATCATCTTTTATTATTGTTGGAATTTGCATATTATTGGAACTTGATCAGTTTATAGTTTGTGTTTTTCTAGTAACATTGGAACCTTAGCATCCTAGGAAATGTTTATCATCTTTTATTATCCTTGTAAATATCATACTGTAATTAATTCCTTGTATATATATAAATTCAATATGCTGAGTACAATTGACTCAAGCAATTCAGAAATCCTCTCTAAGTTTCTTTAACATTCAAGTTGGTATCAGAGCAGGTTGATCCTGCTTCTGGTCTCTCACCCCGTACCGTCCTGTCACTGTTCATGGCACTGTTCTGTACTGTTCATGACTGTTCATTAATGTTCCTACACTGTTTACAACTGTTCACATACTGTTCCTGCACTGTTCACGTACTGTTTGCATACTGTTCCCAACTGCTGTGAAGGCTGGAACCTCGTCGAAAGTCCCCTCATTTGTCAGAGGAAAGGCCCCATCTCAGACAGCCATTTCCGGCCATCTCTCCAAGCCTCGTCGCCTGAAACGGCCGCACGCGCAGCCACGCGCCGCCTTTCCGTTGTCGGAATTCGTCACTGCCTGTCCCATTCTGCTCGTCGGACCTCCCTGAGTCTGTTCAAGTGGTCACCTGCTCTATTCGCCCCTGTTTGCATAGTGGGTCCTTGAAGCCTACCTTTGTTCTTATACTGAAAAGGCGTCTTCTGCTACCACTGTTGGAGATCTCTTTTTTGGGAGCTTTTGACTGTCTCTAAACTTGCTCTCATGGCCTCTCATAAGCCTCAAAAGGGTCTCACTCATTCTACGGCTGGTGTCATCCACACCGGTAATTCTACGGCTTATCTCACTCGTTCTATGCCTGTTGAATCCTGGATTCTAGATTCTGGCGCTTCCGACCACATTGCTGGTAATCCTTCACTTTTCTCAAGATTAGTATCTGTTGATTATAATTATAATTAGTGGACGGTGTGGACGGTGGAGTTCTATTCATTGTATCTATGTATTCATTGTACTTACACTTCTAGGAATTAGCATAGATAATTAGTGTTCTAGCCAGTAGTCAAGTGTATATATTTTGTAGTCTCATATAGCAATATACAGAGAGAAATACATTTAGATTTGAATTTAACTTGGTACTAGAGAGTACGGTTCGTTCCTGTTTTGTGTTCTTGGGTTTCAGCTGCTGTCAGCGCTGACCCACTGACGTTCGGTGCCCAAAGTGACACTGGGGTTCACCTTAGAAGCCGCCGACCGGCCGTCCGTCCCAGAGCCGCTTCCGTATCAGCCGTCACGCACTCTCATGCGTCGTCTTCAGCATTTTCGTTCGCCGGCGCGTGTGATCCACGCGCCACCTTCCCTGCCGCCGTTGTGTTCGCCGTCTCCTCCCGGTTCTGTTTTGCCCCTGTTTGGCTTCTGGGCCTGTCGTTGAATCCCTTGTTCACCACGTTCACCACTGTTTGGTTTCTGTTTCCGCTGGTTGGTTTCTGTTTCTACCCATTTGGTTTGGTCTCTAGTTTTCTGGGTACTTTTCTACTTTCTGAACTTCTTCCATGGCAGAATTTACTAAGAAGGGTCTGATCTCTTTTGCGTTTTCCGGGTCCCCGATCATTACTACCGAGAAGTTGAATGGTAAGAATTATTTGAATTAGCGTAATGCTGTTGAGATATGGTTTCTGGGTCAAGGATTGTCTGACCATCTCACTAAAAAGGTTACTGACATTGCTGAATCTGAGAAGGATGAGTGGCAACGGGCAGATTATCAGCTTGTATTGTTGTTATGGCAGTCTATTGAACCTAGATTAATGGTGCATTTCCGTCCTTACAAGACATGTTGCGAAATTTGGAAGAAGGCTCAAACTGTTTATGCTAATGATATACAGCGGCTATATGAGACGATTCATAGTTTGGCGACAATGCAAATGACTGATCTTGACTTGCCCTCCTATATGAATAAAGCACAATCTATTTGTGAAGAGATTAAATTAATGCTGGTTAATGATGATGCACAAAAGATGTCGGATAAGCTTGATAACATGCTCATGGTATTTGTTCTTCATGGTCTCCACAAAGACTTTGAACCTGTCCGGAATTAGACTCTTACAAATCCTAATATTCCTACGGGGGAGGAACTAATTGATTGTTTGCTTCGAGTTCCTTCTCTGACAGCTTCCCTTGATTCTCAAACAGCATTCGAGTCTTCAGTTTTTGTCTCCAATTCCACTGACCGAGGAGGCCGAAGTCGTGGTCGTAGAGGTGGTGGTCGTGGAAGAGGTGGTAGAGGTAATCTCCACTGTTCTTACTGTAAGCGGGATGGACACACTCAAGATCGGTGCTATTCCCTACATGGATTTCCGAATAAAACTGCCAATGTAGCTCAGTCTCTTGAACCAGTTGTTGAGCACAAGATCGAGTCTAAGAAAGATCAGCTACTTTCTGCCAATGAATATAAGGAGTATCTTCAGTTTAAAGCCACTCAGCAGGCTTCTTCTTTTTGGGCCACCATTGCTCACACTGGTAATTCTACAGTTTGTTTCTCTCAATCTGCATATGTTGGATCCTGGATTTTAGACTCTGGTGCTTCTGGTCACTTAGCTAGTAATCTTTCTCTTTTCTCTAAATTGTCATTCCCTAAAACATCTCACAATATTACTCTTGCCGATGGGTCTAAGGCACAGGCCGTTGGTATTGGTCAAGCTTCACCTCTTCCATCCTTACCTTTAAATTCAGTCTTGTTTGTACCTGGTTGTCCCTTTAATTTAATTTCAATCAGCCAAATTACTCGTACTTTAAATTGTTCCATAACCTTTACTTCTGATTCCTTTCTTATACAGAACCGGAGTACGGGATAGACGACTGGAGCTAGATCTGAATCACGAGGTCTCTACTACCTTCAACCTTCCTCTTCCACCATATGTGCTGTTTCTGACTCTGCCGATCTTCTACATCGTCGTCTTGGTCATCCAAGTTTAGACAAGTTAAAACAGATGGTCCCTTATCTTTCACATTTGAAGACCTTGAACTGTGAATCTTATCAACTTGGAAAACATGTTAGGGTATCTTTTCCTAGTAGTGTCAATAGTCGAACTATATCTCCTTTTGATCTCGTTCATTCTGATGTTTGGGGTTCCAGTCGTGTTCCTTCTGTTTCTGGCTATAGGTATTATATTACTTTCATTGATGATTTTTCAAGATGTATTTGGCTATTTTTGATGAAAGATCAGTCTGAGTTATTTGATGTTTTTAAAATCTTTTGTTCCGAAATAAAGAATCAGTTTGGGAAAACAATTCATGTTTTGTGTTGCGATAATGCAAAAGAATATTTTTCTGCATCTTTTAAATCCTTTTTGAGTTCTCATGGCATCATACATCAGTCCAGTTGTCCTCACACACCACAACAAAATGGTGTGGCTGAACGAAAACATCGTCATCTTGTTGATACAGCTAGGACTCTCTTAATAAATGCTAATGCACCCTTGAAGTTTTGGGGTGATGCTGTTCTTACAGCTTGTTATCTGGTAAATCGAATGCCATCTTTTGTTTTGGGTAATAAAATTCCTCACTCTCTTTTATTTCCTACAGATCCTCTTTATGTTGTTCCTCCTCGTGTGTTTGGTTCCACTTATTTTGTTCATGATCTCTCTCCTAGCCGTGATAAATTGTCTGCTCAGGTTGTTAAATGTATCTTTCTTGGGTATTCTCGAGTTCAGAAGGGATATCGATGTTATTCTCCCTCTACACATCGCTTTTATGTATCTGCAGATGTTGCATTCTTTGAGGATACCCCTTTTTTTGTCACATCAGCTTCATCCGACTCTACTCCATCTCAGGTACTACCCATTCCTCTTTTTACAACACCTATCTCTAATCCTCAAGCTCCACAATTACAGGATGACCGTCCGTTGCGTCGATTTGGTATTACTTATGAGCGTCGGCATCCTGAAGTTCTCGAGCTCACACGTACTATTGATTCTTATGATTCGGCTCCCGCTTCAATTGCTTCTCCCACTGCGGTCCCACCTGACACTTCTGCTGACCTACCTATTACACTCCGTAAAGGTAAACGTTCTACTCTCAATCCTCATCCGATTTACAATTTTCTAAGTTACCATTGATTATCTCCTTCCCATTGTGCCTTTGTGTCTACCTTGTCATCTGTTACCATTCCTAAGACTGTTCAGGAAGCATTATCTCATCGAGGATGGCGACAGACAATGATTGATGAGATGACTGCTTTGGAATCTAACAATACATGGACACTTGTTTCTCCTCCTCCTAGAAAATCTACAGTTGGTTGTTGATGGGTATTTACTGTTAAAGTTGGCCCTGATGGGCAGGTGGACCGATTGAAAGCTCGACTGATAGCAAAAGGATACACTCAGATCTATGGTTTGGATTACAGTGATACCTTTTCTCCTGTTGCTAAGATGGCATCTGTACGTTTATTCTTGCCTATGGCTGCCATGAGACACTGGCCCTTGTATTAGCTGGATATTAAAAATGCCTTTTTACATGGTGATTTGGAGGAGGAGATCTATATGGAGCAACCACCTGGGTTTGTTGCTCAGGGGGAGTCATGTCTTGTTTGCTGGCTACAAAAGTCTTTATATGGCTTAAAACAGTCACCTCGCGCTTGGTTTGGGAAGTTTAGTAAAGTTATTCAGCAATTTGGTATGATTCGTTGCAAGGCAGACCATTCTGTCTTCTTCAAATGCTCACCATTAAATAAACTTATTTATCTTGTGGTGTATGTGGATGATATCGTCATTACAGGCGATGATCAAGAAGGCATTAAGCAATTGAAGCAATACCTGTTTAAACATTTTAAAACTAAAGATCTTGGCCGATTGTGATACTTTCTTGGGATTGAAGTAGCCCAATCAAGAACAGGTGTTGCTATTTCTCAAAGGAGATATGCCCTTGATAATCTGGAAGAAACAAGGATGCTTGATTGTAAACCTGTTGATACTTCTATGGACCCAAATGTGAAGCTTCTACCTAATCAGGGGGAATCCTATCCTGACCCAGGCAGATATAGAAGATTAGTTGGGAAGTTAAATTATCTCACCATGACTCGCCCAGACCTTGCTTTTCCTGTCAGTGTTGTGAGTCAGTTTCTCAACTCACCATGTGACAGTCATTGGAATGCAGTTGTTCGAATCCTAAGATACATCAAGGGATCACCTAGTAAAGGGCTTGTTTATATGGACAGGGGACATACTAATATCATTGGATATACAGATGTAAATTGGGCAGGTGATGCTAGTGATAGGAGGTCCACTTCAGGCTATTGTGTGCTTATTGGAGGTAACTTGATTTCATGGAAAAACAAGAAGCAGACTATTGTTGCAAGATCGAGCACAGAAGCAGAGTATCGTGCTATGGCTAATACTACTTGCGAACTCTTGTGGCTTAAGTATTTGCTCCAAGAGTTGAAGTTTTGTGAGATAGGTCCTATGGAACTTGCTTGTGATAACTAATCAACCTTGTATCTCTCTTCGAATCCAATTTTTCATGAAAGGACTAAACATATAGAAGTTGATTGTCACTTCATTAGAGAAAAGATCCTCTCAGGCATCATTAAGACTTTTTTTGTGGGTACTAAAGATCAACTAGCAGACATGATGACTAAGTCCTTACGGGGACCTAGGATAGCATACATATGTGACAAGCTAGTTGCATCAGACATATATGCTCCAGCTTGAGGGGAAGTGTTGATTATAATTATAATTAGTGGACGGTGTGGACGGTGGAGTTCTATTCATTGTATGTATGTATTCATTGTACTTACACTTCTAGGAATTAGCATAGATAATTAATGTTCTAGCCAGTAGTCAAGTGCATATATTTTGTAGTCTCATATAGCAATATACAAAGAGAAATACATTCAGATTCTTGGTAAATCTACTGTTCCCTCCTTTAATAAGGTTGTGTCTATCATCCGAAGTGAGGAAAGTAAGAGAGAGCTGATGCTGGAATAGAAAATTAGCGAAATGTCGACTGTAGTGGCTTGTGGCTCTAACAAGTTAGAAGCAAGGGTGGAGAAAACATTCTCCTTGGAAGGAGAGAAACCGAGTCAGTCAAAAAATTGGGCTGACTTGTGGTGCACTTACTGTAATAGGCCACGACATACCCGTGAACGGTGTTAGCAACTTCATGGAAAACCTCCAAGCTGAGAGTAGGGACAGAAAGGGAAACTGTCACGCAATAGTGGGAAAGCCAATGCTACGACAATGTTAGAAAGTCAACCAGCACCTAGCAGTTTCAATTCAGAGAAAATTGAGCGGGTGAGATCACTTCTACACATCCTTGAAAAGCCCTCAGGTACTTGTTCTTTGACTTATTCAGGTAAGTTACCTTTTTCCGTTGGATTCAATGTCTCCGGTACAATTTTTACCAACTCCTGGATTATGGATTCTGGAGAAACAGACCATATGACCATATTTTCCACCTATTCTCCATGCCCAAACAGTAAAAAAATATCCACAGCTGATGGTTCCTTGAACACTGTAGCCAGTGTAGGAAATGTCCAACTAAACCTCCTAGTGACCTTAAAAAATGTCCTTCATTTCCCAAAATTGTCCACAAACTTGGTTTTTTTCACTTAAGAATAAGAATTAGGAAATTAGGATTGACTGAATAGCTTTAGTAGAAATTACTCAGCAGGTGTGATTTATATATACATTAGAATTGTAGCTTACAAGGTACAATTTACAAGGTAATTAATAAGATAGCTTACTCCCTATGTACATAAATCTAATAAATTCTAGTGTAAACATGAATCTGTACATGAACCTATGCATCTGTTCATGGAACCATATTATTGAATCTCGTTAATCTCAACACTCTCCCTCAAGCTAGTGCATATATGTCATAAGCATCCAGCTTGTTACATATATACGTTATCCTTGCACCTCGGAGTGACTTAGTGAACACATCCACCAGCTGATCATTAGAATTCACAAATGATGTCATAATTTCTCCAGAGATAACTTTTTCACGAATAAAGTGACAATCAATCTCTATGTGCTTAGTCCGCTCATGGAAGACTGGATTAGAGGCAATGTGCAAAGCTGCTTGATTATCACAAATAAGATTCATAGACCTTATTTTACAAAACTTAAACTCAGAAAGAAGTTGCTTTAGCCATATGAGTTCGCATGTAGTAAGAGCCATAGCTCGATACTATGCTTCTGCACTCGATCTAGCAACAACATTCTACTTTTTGCTCTTCCATGTAATGAGATTGCCTCCAACATGAACACAATAACCTGAGGTTGATCGCCTATCACTTTGGCAACAAGCCTAATCTGCATCTGTGTAGGCAATAATATCAGTATGACCGCTATTCTCATAGACCAACCCTCATCCCGGAAAGCCTTTAATATATCTCAAGATTGGAATTACTGCGTCCCAATGACTGTTATAGGAAGAGTTAAGAAATTGACTCACAACACTAACAACAAAAGAAATGTCTGGCTGAGTCATAGTAAGATAATTCAACTTCCTTACTAGTCTCCGATACCTTCCTGGATGTGAATAGGGCTCCCCCTAATCTGACATAAGTTTAACATTAGGATCCATAGGAGTGTCAATCGGTTTACAATTTATCATTCCTGTTTCCTCCAAAATATCAAGAGCATACTTCCTTTGAGATATAGCAATACCAGTGCTGGATTGAGCTACTTCAATTCCAAGGAAGTATTGTAACCGTCCCAAATCATTGGTTTGGAAATGTTGAAAAAAGTGCTCCTTGAGGCTTTTGATGCCATCATGATCATCCCCTGTAATGATAATGTCATCTACATAAACAACAAGATAAATGCACTGATTAGAGGGAGAATATTTATAAAACATAGAGTGGTATGCTTCATTGCCGATCATGCCGAATTGTTTAAGGATTGCACTAAATCTGCTAAACTAAGCTCGAGGGCTTTGCTTGAGGCCATATAAGGCCTTATGTAACTTGCAAACATATCCACGTGACTCCCCTTGAGCAACAAACCTAGGAGGTTGCTCCACATAAAGCTCCTCTTCTAAATCATCATGAAGGAATGCATTTTTATTGTCCAACTAATGCAGAGGCCAGTGGCGCATGGCTGCCATGGATAAGAATAAACGAACAGAGGCCATTTTTGCAAATTGGGAAGAAAGTATCACCATAATCTAGCCTAAATACATGAGTATAGCCTTTAGCTACTAAACGGGCTTTCAACCGATCAATCTGACCATCTGGGCCTACTTTGATAGCAAACACCCAACGACAGCCAACAGTAGATTTTCCTTAAGAAGAGGGAACAAGTGTCCAAGTGTTATTGGATTCTAAAGCTGCCATCTCGTCAATCATAGCCTGTCGCCATCCTGGATAAGAGAGTGCTTCCTGGACAGTTTTAGGAATATAAACAGTGGAAATAGCAGACACAAAGGCACAATGGGAAGGAGATGAACGGTGATAACTTAAGAAACTATAAATTGGATGAGGGTTACGAGTAGACCGTGTACCTTTGCGAAGAGCTATAGGTAAATCAATAGGAGATGTAGGTGGATCCAGAGTAGGTTCAGAGATTCGAGCAGAAGATGAATCACCTGTCTATTCAATGGCAACTTCCTCCAATTGTGTTTGGCGAGGACGACGCTGATAAGTAATAAGAGGACGAGGAGTGGGAGACATTGATGGAGAAGAAGACCCTGACAAATCTGATACTGAAGAATCAGTTACAAGTGGAATAGGAAAATTGATGGGCAATACTTGGTAGACAAAATTTGGTGTCACCAACGTAGTGAAATAAGGTGTATCCTCAAAGAAGGTGACATCGGCAGGCATGTAGAAATGATGAGTAGAAGGAGAATAGCATCTGTATCCTTTCTGTACACGAGAATATCCAAGAAAGATACACTTGACAGCATGAGCAGACAATTTATCAATACCTGGTGTGAGATCATGTACAAAGCAAGTAGAACCAAAAACGTGTTGCGGGAACTGTGAAAAGTGGGTCCTGAGGAAACAACAAGGAATGAGGTACTTTGTTATTCAAGGCAGAGGATGGCATCTGATATATCAAGAAACCTGCAGTGAGTACGACATCACCCCAAAATTTTAAAGGTGCATTGGCATGTAACAAAAGGGTACGAGCAGTTTCAATAATATGACGATGTTTTCTTTCAGCAATACCATTTTGTTGTGGTGTATGTGGACAAGAGGATTGATGAATTATGCCATGAGAAGCCAGAAAATAATTAAGGGGAGCAGAAAAGTATTCTTTTGCATTATCACTACGCAACATGCGAATAGGATGTCCAAATTGGGTTTGAATTTGATTGCAAAAGTTCTGAAAAATTGTACACAACTCTGAACGTTCCTTCATTAAAAAGATCCAAGTACATTTTGAAAAATCATCAATGATAGTAACAAAGTACCTATAGCCTAAGATAGAATTGACTCGACTAGGACCCCAAATATCTGAATGGAAAAGAGCAAAGGGAGAAGTTTCTTTACGATGAACTGAGCTTGGAAAGGAAGGTCAAATATGTTTACCAAGCTGACATGACTCACATTCCAGAGATTGCAGGTGGGAAAGAGTAGGGACCATTTCCTTCAATTTATTTTGATTTGGATGACCTAGACAACGATGAAGGAGACTCGGTGAATCAGCAACGGTGCAAGCAATTGAAGATGGAGGCTGGAAATAGTAGAGACCATGTGATTCATATCTTGCGCCAATTGTTTGTCCTGTATTCCGGTCTTGTATAGAGAAAGAATTGAAAGTAAAGGTTATGGAACAATTAAGATTACGAGTGATGGGAACCAGAATTTCCTCAGCTCAATTGAACAGTGACAGAGACAATAATGAAAGGAAGAGTGTATATATTATTCATCAAAAGAGGGAATTGCAGTGGAAGGATATTCCTACAGCCACAGAGCTAGGATCCTATAGAGAGCTAGTGCTCTCTATCCATAACTAACATAATGATTCATCAAAAGATGCCCTCCTCACACACCCTCAGCCTACTTGTTACGTAATTCCTAAAACCCGTAACAACTCTCCCTATTACTTTTCTCTCTCTGCCAGCACTTCACGTTTTCCTAGCTCTCCCTTTTTCTCTCCTAGTGTAGACCTTCCAGACCTTGGGCCCATGTGACAATTATTGAACCAGTTGTCCTTGTGGGCCTGCTAAATTGTTTTGGGCTCTAACGAGTGAGTTGACTAACAGAAACTAGATTAAAGGGGCAACCAAGAATAAAAGGAGGGAAGAGGTGTGGCTTGACCTATGCCTTTGGCTTTTGCCTTGGAGCCATCAGTAAGAGTGATGTAGTGAATTTTTGGGTTGTGATATTTCTGAGAAAAGTGAGGGATTACTAGCTATGTGATTGGAAGCACTAGAATCCAAAATCCAGGATTCAACAGGTGAGGAATGAGAGAGACAAACCGTAGAATTACCAGTATGATTATGAACTACAGCTGCTGAAGATGAATTCTATTGTGCTGCCTTGAACTAAAGATATTCCTTATATTCTGCATCTGACAAAATATTCTGATTGTCACCTCCACTTTCATCCTATTTTTCTGGACTCGAAGACTGAGAATAAGTCACATGAGCTGACTTCTCTGGAAATCCAATTGGGGAATAGCATTTATCTTGAGTGTGCCCCATACGTTTGCAGTAGGAGCAGTGTGGACGATTACTAGAACCACGACTTGTTCATCCACCTCGACCATGACTTCGACCTCCACGACCTGCCATATTAGAAAGGAATGTAGACGACTCTAAACCTGGTGAGGAACCAGCTCTTGACACAGCCTCCAGAGAAGGAACGCGCAACAGACGATCAATGAGATTTTCTGCCGTAGGGACATTGGGATTTGTCAAAATTTGGTTCTGAACAGATTCAAAGTCTTTGTAAAGACCATGAAGGACAAACACCATGCACATATTATCGATCTTGTCTTCGTGCTCGGCTGGACAGTGGCCGGATGTCAGGACTTCTAGTGGTGGCTAGGGTTTATTGACTTTGAACCTAGGGTTTAAATCAGGCCCACAGGGTGAGGGCTCTAATACCAACTTAAAAATAAGAATTAGGAAATTAGGATTGACTGAATTGTTTGAGTAGAAATTACTCAGCAAGTGTGATATATATATACATCAGAATTGCAGCTTACAAGGTACAATTTACAAGGTAATTAATAAGATAGCTTACTCCCTATGTACATGAATCTAATAAATTCTAGTATACATGAATCTGTACATGAACCTTTTGTAATGAGATAAGAAGAATGGAAAACCGTACCCAATATGGGTGCAGGTTATGTATTTATATATGTAAGATGGGCTAGCAGTACATGGGCTGGCAATACAAAATAAAGCACATACATAATATCTACTCTTAACACTCCCCCACAAGTTGAATCATAGATGATAATCATGCCCAACTTGTTACAAAGATAATTGACCCGATTCTCGTTAAGAGCCTTCGTGAGTATGTTTGCTATCTGTTCACCAGTCTTGACATGCCCTGTAGATATGAGTCCTTGTTGGATCTTCTCTCGAATGAAATGGCAGTCAGCTTCTATGTGCTTTGTCTGTTCATGGAAAACTAGGTTCGAGGCAATGTGAAGGGCAGCCTGGTTGTCACACCATAGTCTCATAGGTAGAGAAACCTTAAACCCAATCTCATCAAGTAAATGATAGACCATAGTAATTCACAAGAGGTTTGAGCCATTGCTCGATATTCGGACTCAGCACTTGACCTTGCTACTATATTTTGTTTCTTACTTTTCCAAGAGATCAGATTTCCTCCAAGGAACACACAATACCCAGAAGTTGATATCCGATTTACAAGACACCTAGCCCAGTCTGCATCAGAATAACCTTCTAACCTGCAATGTCCATTGTCTCTATAAAGAATCCCACGACCTGGGGCTCCTTTCAAATATCTTAGTATATGTAGTACCACATCCCAATGAGATTGTCGAGGAGATGACATGAATTGACTGACTACACTTACTGGGAAAGAGATATCTAGACGTGTCACAGTAAGGTAGTTAAGTTTGCCCACCAATTTCCTGTACCTCTTGGGATCTGATAGTAGTTCTCCATCATCAGCATTGAGTTTCACATTTGGAACCATCGAAATATCACAAGGTTTGGTTCCCAACATGCCAACATCAGATAATAAGTCAAGGACATATTTCTATTGTGAGAGGAAAATGCCCTTTTTGCTTCTACTTACACAAATTCCCAGGAAATATTTCGGAGGACCAAGATCCTTTGTTTGAAATTTAGTTTGAAGGAAACTCTTGAGTTTTGAGATGCCTAAGAAGTCACTTCCTGTTATCACTATATCGTCAACATACACAACCATGAGGATGCATCCTCCCTCGGACTTTTTGTAGAAGACTGAGTGGTCATAGCTACTCCTTTTCAGGCCGAAATTCACAACAACTTCACTCAATCTCCTAAACCAAGCCCGAGGGGATTGTTTCAACCCATACAAAGAGCATCTCCGACAAACTTGCCTAGACTCCCCCTGAGCAACAAAGCCAGGCAGTTGCTCCATGTAGACTTCCTCCTGTAAATCACCATGAAGAAATGCATTTTTAACATCAAGTTGGTGCAGGGGCCAGTGATGAGAGGTAGCTAACGAGATGAATGTGCGAACAGAGGCCAATTTGGCCACAGGAGAAAAGGTCTCTGAGTAATTAACACCATAAGTCTGAGCATAACCCTTGGCCACCAGTCGAACCTTTAAACGAGCAACGGTACCATCCGGATGAACTTTAACAGTGAACACCCACTTGCACCCAATGGCACGCTTACCAGAGGGAAGGGAAACGAGATCCCACGTCTGGTTATATTCCAAAGCAAGCATTTCCTCCTCCATGGCATGGCGCCACCTATCATGAGCCAGAGCCTCAACAATATTTTTGGGAACTGTGACAACATCAATAGAGGCAACAAAAGATTGGGAGGAAGGGGAAAGATGGTCATAATGAATAAAGGATGCAATAGGATGGTTAGTGACACAAGAACGTTTACCTTTACGAAGGGCAATAGGATGATCTAGAGTCGGATCTTGTGACGAAGAGGTGGATGGAGGTGATGTGTCTACTAAAGAGCAATGTACATCCATGGGTGCAGTACTGGCAGAGGGAGCATAAGTCCGGCGAGCGTACACCTGTCGGATGGGCGGCCGATGTGGAGGACAAGACGGAACGGGAACACCAGAGGAAGGATGTGACGCAGAATCATGAGACCGAAGGTTGTGATAAACGAGAATTTCTTCATCTTCCTCAATAACCAGAGGAGGAGGCTTAACAAAGAACGGAGTAGACTCAAAGAAGGTGACATCAGCGGACACAAGATACCGTCCCAAATCAGGAGAGAAGCATCTGTACCTTTTCTGATGGCGAGGATAACCCAAAAAGAAACACTTAAGTGAGCGAGGATGTAGCTTGGAAACTTGAGGCCGACTATCCTGCACAAAACATTGACAACCAAAAATACGAGGAGGTAGGGAAAACAGAGATTGAGAAAGAAAAAGTACAGAATGAGGAACTTGGCCCTGTAAGACAGAAGATGGCATCCGATTAATTAGAAAACAGGTTGTAGAAACGGCGTCAACCCAAAAAACTTTAGGAACAGACATATGAAGCAACAAGCATCGAGCAACTTCCAAAAGATGCCTATTTTTGCGTTCAGCAACTCCATCCTGCTGAGGAGTAACAACATAGGAGGATTGGTGGACCATCCCATGCTGAATCATATAGGAAGTGAAGTCATGAGAGAAATATTCTTTAGCATTATCATTGCGAAGGACACGCATAGAGATGCTAAATTGGGTTTTAATTTCAGAGCAGAAAGCGGTAAATATAGAAAGTAATTCAGAACGAGATTTCATAAAATATAACCAAGTCATTCTTGAAAAGTGATCCACAAAAGTTACAAAATACCAAAAACCAGACTTAGAAGTAATTGGACACGGACCCCAAATATTAGAATGAACTAGCTCGAAGAATAGCCCAAAAAAATACACTTTAGAGCCCTTGGATCGAGTTTCTCCCTGTTTGGACTGTGACTATGGACAAAAGATACATGTTGGAAATATATGTAATTAGGTGTAAATTGTTAGTACAGTTGTTAGTCCCACATCATGTATATTGTGTAATTATTTATTACTTATTGAATATATATTCAGTCTCCGTTGTGTAGTTGAAACACACGGTTCAGTATATGTCTTTCTTTTTCTTTCTCTCTCTCAACATGGTATCTAGAGCCTAGAGAAAGGCAAATCCTAGAACCGTGCCTACCCGGAGGACCCACTGTCCCCCGGTGCCAAAATTTTTTTTTCCGGCAACCCGTGTCATCACTCCGGGTACCGGATCTCCTATGCCGTGCTCCTTTCCGGCCAGTCTCAGCCCCTGCCGCCGCCGCTGACGTCCTCTCCGGCCACCACCGCCGACGTCCTTTCCGGCCACCGCCACCACCGCTCGGAGCGCCTCCCTCTGCTCGGCCCGATCCCCGAAGTACAGGCCCAGCCGCCCATCCACGCGCCCACACGCGCGAGTACAGTGGGTTGCGTTTCGCACTCACGCGCTTCACTCCGGCCGCGCGTGACGGCTCGTCAGGCCTTCTTTCCGGCCGCCGTTTGTCCCACCGTGGTCGCTGGCCTCTCCTCTGTTGAGCCCAGTCCTCCACTTCCCCAACCGCACCCATAAGACGTGTCGTACACCTTCCGTATACGTTTCAGGTACTGTTCATTGCGTTTTTTGGGTTATTTGTCATCTGATCCATGGCTTCCTTGAGTCCTCCAGATGCTCCGAAGGTAGAACATGGTGTTTTCAGTAATTATATCAGTGCCTCTCTTTCCACTGACAAATTAGATGGCACTAATTATGATTCTTGGGCCTCCGACGTCAAACTTTGGCTTACCTGGTCCAAGGGTACGAGACTCATCTCACTACCACGGTTGATTCTCGTACTGGCCGACCGTCCCAGGTGGAAAAAGATTGATGCTCAGTTGTGCAGTGTGCTTAAGTCCACCATCCACTCCTCTTTGAAGCAGATTTTTCGGGCTCATTTGACCTGTGAATCCGTGTGGGCGCAGGCCAAGGTCCTCTACACCAATGATACTCAGCGATTGTATGGGGTTTGTCATGATCTTATGAATCTTATTGCCCCAAGGAGGTTTGATGGCTCTATGTCTACCTACTTGGGCAAACTTCATGGTGCTCTCCACGATTTCAATGAACTGTTGCCTCCAGCAGATACCCCGGCAAAGGAACTTGAACAACGGAACACCTTCTTCATGCTTTTGGGCCTTTATGGTTTACCTGCAGATTACTCCACCATCCGTGATCAGATTTTGGGATCTCCTACTATTCCCACTCTTTCTGCAACGTGTTCTACCTTGCTTCGGGTTCCAGCTAAGCACAGTACTGATCACCGGTGACACATCTGCCCTTGCCTCTCAGACCAACAGTCGTGGCCGTTCTCGTGGGGGTCACTCAGGTTCCAAACCTCGTCCGAAATGTGATCATTGTCATCGTTTGGGTCACACCATTGATAAATCTTGGACTTTACATGGCCGTCCTCCCCGTCATCGCTAATGTTGCACGCCTACTCCACCGACACTCTTGAGCCTTCGAACCACCTAGAGCCTCCTCCCGATTATGCGAGAATTTACAAGTGGTTTGAGCGGCGTCGATCCTCTCCGTTCCACTGTTTCTATTGCGCACACCGGTACTTCCTATGCTTGTCTCTCTCAGTCACCTTCCCTTGGCCCTTGGGTTCTTGATTCTGGTGCATCAGACCACATTTCGGTAATAAGGCTTTGTTTTCTCAACTCTCTACTTCTGGTTATTTGCCTATGGTTACTTCAGCTAATGGTTCTCAGACACAATCTCAAGGGATTGGCACTGCTAATCCCCTGCCTTCCCTCACTGTTGATTCGGTTCTCTATATTCCTGGGTGTCCTTTTAATTTACTTTCTATTAGTCGTTTAACCCGTTCTCTTGATTGTTCCATTACTTTCACTAAAAATTTTGTTTCTCTGTAGGACCGGAGTTCGGGACGGATGATTGGCACCGGATATGAGTCCCATGGCCTCTACCAGCTCTCCAACCCTTCTCATGTTTGTTCTGCCACAGATTCTCCTCTTACCATCCATGCTCAGTTGGGTCATCCTAGCCTTGCCAAACTACAGAGAATGGTGCCGAACCTCTCCAAGTTATCGAGTCTTCCTTGTGAGTCATGTCAGTTAGGGAAACACACCCGTAGTCCGTTTCCTGATCGTTTTGGTACTCGAGCTGCGTCTCCTTTTACCTTAGTTCATTCTGATGTATGGGGTCCTAGTCGTACTATTTCTACTTTAGGGTTCAAGTATTTTGTTACCTTTATTGATGATTACTCTCGATGTACTTGGTTATTTTTAATGCAAAACAGGTCTGAGTTATTCTCCATATTTCAAAAGTTTTACCAAGAAATTAAAACTCAATTTGGTGTTCCTATTCGTACTCTGCGTAGTGATAATGCTAATGAATACTTATCTAATCAATTTCAGACTTTTATGGCTTCTCATGGCATTCTTCACCAAACATCTTGTGCCCATACACCTCAACAAAATGGGGTAGCTGAACGTAAAAATAGACACCTTATTGAAACAACTCGGACCCTCTTACTCCATAGTCAGGTTCCTTTTCGTTTTTGGGGTGATGCTGTCCTTACTGCATGCTACCTTATTAATCGCATGCCATCCTCTGTGCTTGATAACCAGGTCCCTCATTCTGTCTTGTTTCCACATCAGCCTCTTCATTCTCTTCCGCCTCATGTCTTCGGGTCCACTTGTTTTGTCCATAATCTCTCTCCTGGTCTAGACAAACTTACAGCCCGATCCCTCAAATGTGTCTTCCTTGGTTACACTTGGTCCCAAAAAGGTTATCGTTGTTATTCTCCTACTCTACGACGTTACCTTATCTCGGCTGATGTTACTTTCTTCGAGTCTATACCCTTCTTTGAGTCGTCTCCTTCGCCTCCCGAGCCAATCTCTACGTTCCTTCCGGTTCCTCTTGTCCCTGTCACTGTCGAGTCTGAGCCGCCCCACCCTCTACCCATACAGGTCCCCAGCACCACTGACCGTTTCTTCCACACTTATCACCGCCGACCACAACCTCCTGTACCCCGTGTCCCTCCTCTGGATACTGCTACTGAGGTCATTGCAGACTCTTCTCCGGAACCAACTCATTTACCAGCTCCCACACTGTCGGACGACTCTGATCTCCCCATTGCCATGCGAAAAGGTATCCTGGTCTACTCGTAATCCTTCTCCTCATTATATTGCTTTAAGTTATCACCGCCTCTCTTCTTTGCACTTTGCTTGTCTTTCTTCCTTGTCTTCTCGTTTCCATCCCTAAATCTCCAGTGACGCCTTGTCCCATCCCGATGGAGACAAGCAATGATTGATGAAATGAGTGCGCTTCACAACAATGGTACTTGGGAATTGGTTGCTCTTCCTCCTGGGAAATCTGTTGTTGGTTGTCGGTGGCTTTATACAGTCAAGATGGGTCCTGATGGTAAAATTGATCGTCTCAAAGCCCGTCTTGTGGCGAAAGGGTATACACAGATTTTTGGCTTAGATTATGGGGATACCTTCTCCCCGTGGCTAAAATGGCTTCGTCCTGTTGTTTTTGTCCATTGCTGCCATTCGACACTGGCCTCTTCATCAACTTGATATTAAAAATGCATTCCTGCATGGTGATCTAGAAGAAGAGGTATATATGGAGCAACCTCCTGGATTTGTTGCTCAGGGGGAGTCTTCTAGCCTGGTATGTCGTCTCCACAGGTCTCTTTATGGTCTCAAACAGTCTCCTAGAGCCTGGTTTAGACGATTCAGCACTGTGATTCAGCAATTTGGTATGATTCGAAGTGAAGCAGATCACTCTGTGTTTTATCGCCACACAACCCAAGGTTGTATTTATCTAGTTGTGTATGTTGACGACATTGTTATCACTGGAAATGACCACCATGGCATATGTAAGTTAAAACAACATCTCTCTCTTCACTTTCAGACCAAAGACTTGGGTAAATTTCGATATTTCTTGGGGGTTGAGGTAGCTTAATCTAAGAATGGTATAGTGGTGTCTCAAAGAAAGTATGCTATGGATATCCTTGAAGAAACAGGATTGTTGAATGCCAAGCCAGTTGATACTCCCATGGATCCAAATGTCAAACTCCTACCAAATCAGGGGGAGCCTCTATCGGATCCGGGAAAGTATACGAGATTAGTTGGGAAGTTAAACTACCTCACTGTTACTCGGCCTGACATTTCTTTTGCAGTCAGTGTGGTTAGCCAATTCCTAAACTCTCCTTGTGAGGACCACTAGGATGCAGTGATACGGATTCTCAAATACATTAAGGGAGCTCCCGGAAGAGGTCTCATCTATGAAGATAAGGGACATACTCAGGTCATTGGATACTCAGATGCTGACTGGGCAAGTTCTCCTACTGACAGACGATCCACTTCTGGGTATTGTGTACTCATTGGAGGCAACTTAGTTTCCTGGAAAAGCAAGAAGCAAAATGTTGTTGCAAGATCTAGTACTGAAGCAGAATATCGAGCTATGGCCTCAGTCACTTGTGAACTCACTTGGTTGAAACAACTCCTCAAAGAACTTCAATTTGGTGAGGTTATGAAAATGACACTCATATGTGACAATCAAGCTACTTTGCATATAGCTTCCAATCCAAAGGTTCCATGAAAGGACCAAACATATCGAGGTCGATCATCATTTCATCGGGGAAAAGATTCTATCGGGAGACATCATCACAAACTTTGTCAACTCAAATGATCACCAGCGTGATGTCTTCACCAAGTCCCTGAGAGGTCCACGAATAAGTTATTTATGTAACAAGCTTGGTGCATATGATTTATATGCTCCAGCTTGAGGGGGAGTGTTGGAAATATATGTAATTAGGTGTAAATTGTTAGTACAGTTGTTAGTCCCACATCATGTATATTGTGTAATTATTTATTACTTATTGAATATATATTCAGTCTCCGTTGTGTAGTTGAAACACACGGTTCAGTATATGTCTTTCTTTTTCTTTCTCTCTCTCAACAATACACATCCAAAAATTTTAGGGACAAGATTATTGGAAGTCTGTAGATCAGGATAGAAAGTAGAGAGGACATCCATAGGACTCTTGAACCCCAAGACTTTAGTGGGCAAGCGATTTATAAGATAAGTAGAAGTCAGAACAGCTTCCCCCCAAAAGGACTTAGGGACATTTCTCTGAATTAATAAGGCTCGGGTTTTTTCAAGAAGATGACCGTTTTTTCGCTTTGCTAACCCATTCTGTTGTGGGGTATGAACACATGAAGATTCATGGATTATTCTTTCTTTTTGGAAAAAGTGCATAAGAGTCTGATTAAAGTAGTCCTTAGCATTATCGGACCTGAATCGTTTAATACCCACCCGAAATTGATTTTTAATCATGGAACAAAATTTGGGAGAACAGTACTAATATCAGACTTGTGTTTGAGCAGAAAAATTCAGGTAACACGTGTACAGTCATCAATAAAAGGCACAAACCATCTTGCCCCAGAGGCACTAGGAATGGAAGAGGGACCCCAAACATCACTATGAATAAGAGAAAAAGGAACAGAATTTCTTGTATTACTAATTGGAAAATTGACACGCTTATGTTTAGCAAGTTCACATACTTGACAATGGAATTGTTCAACATCAAGACCTTCAAACAAAGTTGGAAAGAGACTCTTAACAATAAAAAAGGATGGATGACCTAATCTACGGTGAACAAGTCAAATTTTATCTTTTTTGGTTGAAAGAAGTTCTGAGGTAAAAGAATATGGGTGTCCAAGTCCGTTCTTGGTCTTGTTTACTTGACAAGGTGCTTGAAGGAGGTAGAGGCCATCCAGCTCCCTAGCACGCCCATCATCTTCCCCGAATCCTTGTCCTGAAAAGCACAATGATCATTGTAAAAAACCATTTTGCAAGATAAATCTTTAATTAATTTTTGAACAGAAATCAGATTTGTGGACAGTTTAGGGACATGAAGGACATTTTTTAAGGTCACTAGGGGGCTTAGTTGGACATCTCTTATACCGGCTACAGTGATTAAGGAACCATCAGCTGTGGGTATTTTCTTACTACTTGAGCATGGAGAATAGGTGGAAAATATAGTGGGGTTGTTGGTCATGTGGTCTGTTGCTCTTGAATCCACAATCTAGGAATTGGTAAAAATTGTACCCGAGACATTGAATCCACCAGAAAAAGGTAACTTACCTGAATAAGTCACAGAACAAGTACTTGAGAGCTTTTCAAGGCTGTGTAGAGAGACATTTGAAACCTCACCTTAGGTTGACATTGTGAGAGACAAAACCTCACTTTTCAAGGCTGTTTGGTACTGTTCAGCACTGTTGGGATACTGTTCAGCACTGTTGTGTACTGTTCAACACTGTTTGTATACTGTTCAACACTGTTGGGTACTGTTCAACACTGTTTGGCACTGTTCAAGTACTATTTGGGGCAATGTAGGCCAAAAGAAAAGGGCGATGAAGGCCAAAAAGATAGAGATGGGTTGGCAATGAAGGCCGACCGAAAAAAGGCTCAGCGGAAAATAGAGACGGTCCTGGATCGGAACTTCTCTAATACCATCTTAGAATATGAAGAATATGAATATTGTATATTCAATATCAAAATTGAATGTTTACATGGACAGAAATATATATAGGAGCTTCTATATATTAAATTTAGTCCTAGGAAATAAGCAACTAATTAATAAGCTACTAAAAACAATGTCTACATAAACAACCGTGGAATAAGACCAAGAGACCACTGTCCATAGTGGCCACCGTCCAACAGAACCTTATTAATGAATCTCGTTAATCTCAACATTTTCCAAAAGCTCTCGTTTTTTTTGATATGCTCTCTTGTTATTTTTGACAATATTGAATGCATATGAGAGAATTCCATCATCTGGTTCTTTATCCTAGGTTCAGAAGTTGCATAAAGTTGCATGCTAGGATAGGATCCAAACCAGTTGGCACACCTAAGGATCCAAATGTCAAGCTTCTACTAGGAGAATGGAAGCCGATATTTTGGAAATAATTACTCGTGTAATTGTGGTTACTTCACTAGTATAAATATACCCTTGTGTGGTTTGGCTTAGACACAAATCAGCATACTCTCTAATTTCAAGTGTATGTAAATCTGCATGATGTTTGTGACTTTGTCTTCATTCAATTAGAGGCAAGAGATGTGATGCAATTGGTAGCTCCACGTTTGAGTTTTACGAATGATTTTGCATGATGGAAAAATACTGTTGGTGGCTCTTGAAGTATTCATGACTAATATTTGCCTTACCATCCTATGACCATGTAGATTACTTTAGAACATTTAGAAAGCAATTAATCAAAACATGCAGGTCATAGCTGAAGCAGAAAAAGGAGAGTCAGTTGCTATGCTCCTTTCTCCAAGCTGTTCACCTCCTATTGCGTCTGATTGCTCACATCATTCAAATGGGAGCCTATTCACCATGTTTCTTACAGCTCCCCTGCAAGCTTTCTGTCTGCTGCTAGGACTGTCAGGCACTGATATTGATTTGGTCTGTTATAAATGCCTCTTTTCACCTTCATGTTATTTATTTATTTTTTATTTTTAATTCTTTTCATTTTCTGGGAGCTGAGAAGTTTCTATACTTGGTCCCTCAGCAACTTAAATTTGATTTCAGAACATATACAACAAAGCTGAAACGCTGCTGTCATCATCATTAAACAACTGGGGACTGGTGTTGGCAACATTAGACACACTTAATCATGTTTGGGGGCAGGTTTTAGGTGATCCCTTCATAAGGAGGCTTCTTTTAAGGTAAAACTTGTCTTCATTTCTGTTCTCGTGTTTAACTTAAGAAAGCTTTTTATGAATTGCTTGAGTGAAAAATTCTCAGCAGCTGAATTTATATAAACATGATACAATTACATTCCCTAATTACTAGAAACAAAAAAAGGAAACAAACCCTAATCAAATCACTATCAAAACGAATCAAATCCTAAAGATATTAAGAATAAACAGAGGATACACAGCCCCCCTAAATAAGAGATACTCTCAGAATTTGAAGAATATGAAAACTGTATACTTTCTGCTTAATCTGAATGTTTACAAGAAGGTAATATATTGGGAGTTGTACATTAAACTAGGCCCTAGAAAACTAGCTAATCAAGCCTAGAAGTAAGCAACAATAAAGAACTAAAAACAATGTCTACAAAAAACGTGAAAACAAGGGAACAAGAGGCTACCGTCCATCAAGGAGGCCACTGTTAAACTCAAAAAAGTGAAGGGAAAACTGTCTTCTTCTCCTGGAGAATTCTCATATAAATATTGTTTAATACACGTCGATATTCAGCCCTGTAAATTAGCTAAACTGCCATATATATCTATCCTATAGCTGGGTTATCCTAATTAAGGAGAGAATAACAAAATTACAGTTGTACAATCTCTAAACTGCCATATATATATCTATCCTATAGCTGGGCTATCCTAATTAAGGAGAGAATAACAAAATTACAGCTGTACAATCGCATAGACTTTGCTGGTTGTAAATGCCAGAGAATTTGCCAATCAATTCCGTTGACATCCCCCCTCAAATTGATGCTGGTAAGTCGACAAGCATCAATTTGCTAACTAGGACATTGTGGCGCTGACGTGTCAAGGATTTGGTGAAGATGTCAGGAATCTGAAGAGATGTCGAGACATGAGGTAAAGTGATAACTCTACGGTCATAGGCTTCCCAGATAGAGTGACAATCGACCTCTCTGTTTTTCGTTCGTTCATGGTAAACCGGATTTGCTACAATTTGTATGGAACTTGTGTTGTCAGCATGTAGTGGAATTGGTTGTGCTTGAGAGAAACCAAGCTCTGTAAGAAGACCACGCAACCAAATTATCTCAAAGCATGCAGCAGACATGGCGCGATACTCTGCTTCAGTGAATGACTTAGAGACCGAGTATTGTTTCTTGCATTTCCATGAGATTGGAGCATCACCCAGAAACATACACCAACCAGTGATAGATTTCCTTGTGTTTGGACATCCAGCCTAATCAGCATCACTGTATGCTTGGAGCTGGAGTGATGAACCAGTAGGGAAGAATAAGACGCATTTGGAGGTGCTGAGGAGGTATCGAATGATGCGGTGCACTGCTGAAAGGTGGAAATGCCGAGGTGATTGCATGAATTTGCTAACTGTGTGGAAAGCAAAAGAAATGTCCGATCGAGTGATGGTTAGGTAGATAAGACTACCAACCAGCTTGCGGTATAGAGTGGGGTCTTCAAGGTCACCTTCATCCCGTCTATATTTCACATTAATTTCCATGGGGGTGTCAACAGAGGTTGCATTGGTGAGGCCGGCTAACTGGATAAGATCTTGAATATACTTGTGCTGATTTAAAAATATGCCTTTAGGTTGATAATGTACTTCTAACCCCAAGAAGTAAGTGAGCTGGCCAAGATCTTTCATGTTAAAAGTTGAATGCAGCAATTGCTTAATTTTAGAGATTGCCTCTTGATCAGAACCAGCCACCACAATGTCATCCACATAAACAAGGAGTACCACGATGCCTTTAGAAGTCCTTTGTAGAAAAAGAGATGGATCATACTGGCTTTGTGTGAAGGAAAAACCAAGTAGTGTGGATCGAAACTTCTCAAACCATACTCTTGGTGCCTGTTTCAAGCCATATAAAGAGCGTTTTAGTTTGCAAACTGCATTAGGTGATGGTGTGGGCATACCAATGGGAAGTTTGATGTTAACTTCCTCCTTGAGGTCACCGTGGAGGAATGTGTTTTTGACATCCATTTGATGTAATGGCCAGGATTGGGAGGCAGCAGTGGCAAGAATTGTGGGCACAGTAGTCATCTTGGCGACAGGTGCAAAAGTCTCATCATAGTCAAGTCCATACTCTTGCTTACTTCCAAGAACAACTAGCCGAGCCTTGTCACGGTCTAAGGAGCCATCCGAACGAAACTTTATAGAAAACACCAACTTGCTGCAAGAGGTTTAACAGATGGGGGACATGGAACAACATCCCATGTCTGATTTTCTTCTAGTGCTAGAAGTTCTGTTTCAATAGCTTTCTGCCAACATTCATGCTCCATTGCCTATTTATAAGAAGAAGGGATAAGAACAAATGATAAAGTTGCTGTCAAGGATAAGGGAGAAGTGAAACCATACTTTTCTGGTGGTTTACGAATGCGAGAACTGCGTCGTAGAAGGGCTGGTTCTAGAGCATGTACTTGATCAACAACCAAGGAGTGATCTTGAATGGGCCTAGGAGGTTCTGATGGCTGATTTGGAGTGGCATTATTTCGTCTTTGGTACATCAAGAGAGGTTTTGATGATGTTGGTCCTGCAGGAGAGTTAGAAAACAATGGCAAAACAAAAATTGAGGAAGAGAGAGGGTCATGGTGAGTTGCAATAAAATATTTATTTTCTTGAAAGATGACATTTCTAGAGACCCGAATCCGACGTAGATTAGGATCATAGCGTAGAAAACCTTTCTGGTGAGCAGAGTATGCAAGAAAGGAACATTCAACAAATTGAGCGGTGAGTTTAGTGCGTTCTTGTGGAGGAAGATGGACGTAACATACACAACCAAAGGTGCGAAGATTAGAATAAGTGGGTGGGTGACCAAATAACCGAGTGAAAGGAGAGTCACTGTTCAATGATGGAGAGGGCAAGCAGTTAATAAGGTGGACAGTAATGGAGAGAGCTTCACACCAGAACTGAGATGGCACATAAGATTCCAACAAAAGAGTATGGACAACATCAAGCAGATGGCAGTATTTTCTTTTAGCTACCCCGTTTTGTTGGGGAGTTGAAGGGCAGGACCTTTGAGGTACAATACCATTTGTTTGCAAGAATTCCTGAAATAAATGAGACGTGTACTCCCCTCCATTGTCTAAGCGAAGAATTTTAATTTTTGAAGAAAATTGGGTCTGAACATAAGCGCAAAAGAATTTGAAAGCGAAGAAAACTTCGTTTTTAGAGCGCAAAAAATAGATCCATGTAAAACGACTATAGTTGTCAATCAAAGTGACAAAGTACTTGTAATTAGCATGAGATATAACATGTGCCATCCCCCATAAATCACTATGGATCATATCAAAAGGCTGTCCTACATTCGATTGATGAGTTGGAAAAGGTAGAATTTTACTTTTGCCAAGTTTACAAGAAATGCAATCAAAGTGAACAACAATAAGAGATGGGGACTCTATTTCCATGGAAACTAGATTTCAGCAACTCGTGAAGTACATTTGAATTTGGATGTCCAAGACGCTTATGCCACTTTTGGTAATCAATATTAGCAGAATCACAAGAAACAAAAGGCATTGAAAGACATGGAGACAGAGAAATGGAGTGGAAAAAGGCATCCAACTTTAGGCCCCTTCGCGATCATCTTCCCTATGTGTTGATCATGCACAAGAACCAACAGAAATAAAATTACTAGTGAGACCGGGAGAGACAAAGACATTAGTTAGAGATGAAGAAATATCACCAGTGGCTGTGATAGGTAAATGGTTTCCATCAGCAATATGAATCTTGAGATTTCCAAAATATTTGGTGACATCAGTAAGGAATTAAGCATTGTTTTTTGTCATATGGTGGGAAGCCCCAGAACCAAAGTACCAAGGAGAAGAGGTAGAAAAGGATTTACCTGAGAGTCCACAAGCAGAGAATGCTGAAATGATCATTTGTTGTACTATTTCAGGAGTCAAAGTTTGAATAGGGGCAGGAGCATTTTGTTGCACAGATGCTGTATTCATAGAACTACTAGGAATAGAAGAACCAACCGAGGCAGTAAAGGCTGTGGCAGATCGCTTGGGTGGTCTTGTTGGACATTCTTTGATAATATGTCCATCCTTTTTGCAGTAACTGCTGAATTTTTTGGGACAAGTTGAAGCGAAGTGTCCAAAGCCTTTGCAACAGAAACATTGAACGCTCATGTCCCATCCTCTTGGCTTGCCTTGTGCTGCGTATGCCACTGGAACAAAGGGGAATTTTTGTTGTTCCATGGTTGTTTGAGTGAGAAGGCGTTGTTCTTCACAAAACAGATCATTGAGGCCTGCATCCAGTGAGGGTACAGGGTCTCGGTTCATTAGATTGGGCCGGATACCTTCAAAATCAGATCTCAGTTTCATAAGAAATTGATCGCGTTTAGTAGTTTCATGAACTGATTGTACCGAACTAAGACCTTCAGGAGTCAAGTTTTCATAGACTATGTCAGAGTATTCGGCCCAAAGATTTATGAAATGAGAGTAAAATTCAGAGATGGAGAGACTATCCTGTTGAAAAATGGAGATGTCGTGTTCGAGCTAGAATCTTTGAGCAGTGTTATTCTGACTGTAGATTTTATTCAGGTAGGCCCACATATCGGCTGCAGTCTTAAGGGTCGAAGATTAAGGACGATGTTTGGATCAACAGAACCTATACTTGAATATCAAAGAAACTTAGAGAGGATTTCTGAATTACTTGAGTCAATTGTACTCAGCATATTGGATTTATATATATACATGGAATTAATTACAGTATGATATTTACAAGGATAATAAAAGATGATAAACATTTCCTAGGATGCTAAGGTTCTAATTTTACTAGAAAAACACAAACTATAAACTGATCAAGTTCCAATAATATGCAAATTGCAACACTCACTCTCAAGCTGGAGCGTATATATCATAGGCATCCAGCTTGTCACAAATGTATGTTATTCTTGGACCCCGAAGTGACTTGGTAAGAAGATCTGCCAGTTGGTCATTAGAATTTACAAACAAAGTAGAGATTTCCTTTAAAACAATTGAAATGACAATCAATCTCTATATGTTTGGTTCATTCATGGAAGACCGGATTTGAAGCAATATGAAGTGCTGCTTGATTATCACAAATTAACATCATAGGTCCTATCTCGCAAAATTTCAACTCTTTCAAGAGTTGTTTTAAGCATATGAGTTCACATGTAGTGAGAGCCATAGCTCGATACTCCGCTTCAGCACTCGATCTAGCAACCACATTCTGCTTCTTGCTTTTCCATGAGATAAGGTTTCCTCCAATAAGAACACAATATCCGTTTGATCTTCTATCACTGGGAGACCCTACCTCAAGATCTCAGTATAAGCAACAACATTCGTATGTCCTCTGTTTGTATACACTAACCCTTTTCTAGGGGAGCCCTTAATATATCTCAAAATCCGAATAACTGCATCCCAATGATTAACACAAGGAGAGTTAAGAAATTGGCTTACAACGCTAACAGCAAAAGATATGTCTGGTCTAGTCACAGTGAGATAATTAAGTTTTCCCACCAATCTCCAATACCTTCTTGGATCTAAAAAGGGTTCTCCCTGATCTGGCAGGAATTTAACATTCGGGTCCATAGGAGTATCAACTGGTTTGCAGCTTAGCATTCCAGTTTCTTCTAAAATGTCAAGAGCATACTTCCTTTGTGAGATAGCAATACCATCCTTTGATTGAGCTACCTCAATCCCAAGAAAGTATCTTAGTCGACCCAAATCTTTAGTTTCAAAATGACGAAACAAGTGTTGTTTTAGTCTTTGAGTTCCTTCATGATCATTTCCTATGATAACGATATCATCCACATAGACAACAAGATAGATACACATGTTAGATGAGTGTGTATAAAACACAGAGTGATCTGCTTCACTGCGGATCATGCCAAACTGTTGTAAAATTGTACTGAACCGTCCAAACCAACATCGAGGAGACTGTTTTAGACCATACAATGACTTGTGTAATTTGCAGACCAATTTTGACTCCCCCTGAGCAATAAACCTCGGAGGTTGCTCCATATAAACTTCTTCAGCTAGATCACCATGTAAAAATGCATTCTTGATGTCCAATTGATACAAGGGCCAGCGATTCATGGCTGCCATGGATATTAATAGTCGAACAGAGGCCATTTTTGCAACAAGGGAGAAAGTATCTCCATAGTCAAGACCAAAAATCTGGGTAAAGCCTTTCGCAACAAGACGAGCTTTCAAACGATCCACCTTGCCATCAGGACCTACTTTGATAGTGAAAACTCACCAACAACCAACTGTTGATTTCCGAGGAGGAAGGGGAATAAGTGTCCATGTGTGATTAGATTCTAAAGCTGTCATCTCATCAATCATTGCTTGCCGCTATCCTGGATGGGATAGTGCTTCCTAGACAGATTTAGGAATAGAGATAGACGACAAAGCAGATGTAAAAGCGTAATAGGATGGGGACAAACGATGGTAACTCAAAAAATTATAAATGGGATGAGGATTACGAGAAGAACGGATACCTTTACGAAGTGCTATAGGGAGGTCTGAAGGAGAGGAGTCTGGAGCAGGTGTGGACGCTAAAGCAGGAGATGAATCACCGGATTCTGGAGTAGGGACATTTTCTGGAGGCGAAGGACGAGGACGACGATGATAAGTGATGAAAGGACGAGGTGAAGACTGTTGGGAAGAATTTTTTGGTTTTGGTGGACTCGAAGATTGAGGAACAAAGACTGGAGTGCTCAGGTAAGGAGATGGTAAGACTTGAGATAAAGAGTCTGGTTCAACCTGTGTAGTATAGTACGGTGTTTGCTCGAAGAATGTAACATCAATAGAGATATAAAAGCGATGAGAAGTAAGAGAGTAACACCGATACCCTTTTTGCAGGCGAGAGTACCCAAGAAAAATACATTTAACAGCACGCGCAGTTAATTTATCTTTTCCTGGAGAAAGATCATGCACAAAACAAGTGGAACCAAAGACACTGGGAGGAATTTTATAAATGGGTTCCTTAGGAAACAAGAGGGAATAAGGAACTTGGTTATGTAAAACAGAAGATGACATGCGATTTATTAAGTACCCAGCTCTAAGAATAGCATCCCCCCAAAATTTCAAAGGTGCATTGGCTTGTAATAACAAAGTACGGGCAGTATCAAGCAGATGACGATGTTTTCTTTTTGCAATACCATTCTATTGTGGAGTATGGGGGCAACTAGATTGATGGATCATACCATGAGAAGACATAAAAGAATTAAAAGGAGCAGAAAAATAGTATTTTGCATTATCGCTGCGTAAAATACGAATTGTGCACCCAAACTGAGTATGGATTTCATTGCAAAAATTTTGAAGGATGCTAAACAACTCAGAGTGATCTTTCTTTAAAAATATCCAAGTATATCTTGTGTAATCATCAATGAAAGTAACAAAATATCGATATCCTAAAATAGAACTGACACGACTAGGACCCCAAACATCATAATGAACAATATGAAAGGGGGATTCGATTATTGACTTTACTTGGGAAATTACCTCGAGCATGTTTTCCAAGCTGACACGAGTCACACTCAAAAGACTGCAAATGAGAGAGATGAGGAACCATCTTCTTTAATTTATTCAGACTTGGATGACCCAAACGACGATGAAGAAGACTAGGACACTCTGTAACAGCACATGGTAGATGATGGAGTTTGAAGATAATAGAGTCCTCGTGATTCAAAGCCTGTTCCAATTGTCTGCCCCGTACTCCGGTCCTGTATAAGAAAAGAACAAGCAGAAAAGGTTATAGAACAATTGAGAGTGCGAGTAAGCTGACTAATAGAAATTTAGTTAAAAGGACAGCCAGGAATAAAAAGAATAGAGTTCAAAGTTAGAGATGGGAGAGGTGCAGCTTGACCAACACCAGTAGCTTTAGTCTGTGAACCATCGGCAAGGGTGATGGAATGAGGAATTTTGGTGGATACTAATCTTGAGAAAAGTGAAGGATTACCAGCAATGTGGTCGGAAGCACCAGAATCTTGAATCCAGGATTCAACAGGCATAGAATGAGTGAGATAAGTTGTAAAATTACCGGTGTGGACAACACAGCCATAGAATGAGTGAGACCCTTTTGAGGCTTATCAGTGGCCATGAGAGCAAGTTTAGAGACAGTCAAAAGCTCCCAAAAAAGAGATATCGAACAATGGCAACAGAAGACGCCTTTTCAATATAAGAACAAAGGTAGGCTTCAAGGACCCACTATCCAAACAGGGGCGAATAGAGCAGGTGACCACTTGAACAGACTCAGGGAGGTCTAACGAGCAGAACGGGACAGGCGGTGACGAATTCCGACGACGGAAAGGCGACGAGGCTTGGAGAGATGACTGGAAATGGCCGTCTGAGATGACTGGGGCCTTTCCTCTGACAAATGAGGGGACTTTGGACGAGGTTCCAGCCTTTACAGCAGCTGGGAACGGTACGCAAAACAGTACTTGAACAGTGCAGAGCAGTGACACAAAACAGTGCAGGAACAATACGTGAACAATTGCGAACAGTGTAGGAACAGTCGTGAACAGTACGGAACTGTACGGAACAGTGTCATGAACATTGGCAGGACAATACGGATTGAGCGACCAAAAGCGGGATCAACCCGCTCTGATACCAACTTGAATATCAAAGAAACTTAGAGAGGATTTCTGAATTGCTTTAGTGAATTGTATTTAGCATATTGGGTTTATATATATACAAGGAATTAATTACAATATGATATTTACAAGGATAATAAAAGATGATAAACATTTCCTAGGATGCTAAGGTTCCAATGTAACTAGAAAACACAAACTATAAACTGATCAAGTTCCAATAATATGCAAATTCCAACACCTATGATCCATGCCATGACTTGAGCATCTTTTACCTCCCACTTGGCATGTTCATCCTTATGTGTTTCCTTGTCAGGAGCAGGGTTGCTGCCATCAACAGGACCCCAAAGGTCATTACCTTTGACAAATATATGGAATTGGAATGCCCAGGCTGAGTAGTTCTTGCCATTAAGTTGAACCAATAAGACATCCTATTTTTCCGCAGACATGAGGCTAAGAAAAGATTGTTCTCGAAGAACTAATTCTGGACTAGGAATTATTCGAAAAATGGCCAAGAACAACGTAGTCTGAATTGGGACAGAGTTGAAAAAAAAGGACAAGAGACGTGGAATTTCTGGCTAGGCTAGGATCGTAAGCCAGTCTGATACCATGTTAAACTCAGAAAAGTGAAAGCAAAACTGTGTCTTCTCCTCATGAGAATTCTCATATAAATATTGTTTAATTCACGTTGATATTCAACCCTGTAAATTAGCTAAACTGCCATATATATCCATCCTATAGTTGGGCTATCCTAATTAAGGGGAGAATAACAAAATTATAGTTGTACAATTGCATAGACTTTGCTGGTTTTACATGACCATAGAATTTGCCAATCAATTCCGTTGACAGCCACTGTCCTCTGTCCTAAACTAATAACACGGTTTTCCACACTCCCCCTCAAGCTGGTAAATATACATTCTCCATTCCCAGCTTGGATACAATCGTCTGAAATACTGGACTACTCAACCCTTTGGTAAGTACATCAGCAAGTTGATCTTGTGTAGACACATTGGGTGTACAGATTAAACCACTCTCCAGTTTTTCCTTGATAAAATGTCTGTCAACCTCAATATGTTTTGTTCGATCATGTTTTACTGGATTATGACCTATGCTGATTGTAGACTTATTATCACAGTAAAGTCTCATTGGTCCATCCTATCAATAAACTTTGGCTTGCTCCCTCGTTTGATTCTATTCTCCTCTATATATATTACAAGCTCATTTACAGCTATTAATAACACATTAATTCTAATTCCTAATTTGTGTAACCTAAATTAAGAATTCTAAATATATACAATTAATAGGCTGATTCTATTCCTAATGTTTAGCCCGTATAATAGGAAACAAGAGTAATATCAGATTAATAGGCTGATTCTATTCCTAATGTTTAAGCCTATATAATAGGAAACAAGAGTAATAACAGATTCCCTGTTTAACATCCCCCCTCAAATTGATGCGATTGATCAAGAAGCATCAATTTGCTAAGTAGAAACTGGTGACGGGGTTGAGGAACGGCTTTGGTAAGGATATCGGCAAGCTGAAGTTGCGAAGTGACATGAGGAAGAGTAATAACATGATCATCAAGAGCCTCACGAATGGAGTGTCAGTCCACCTCAATATGCTTAGTGCGCTCATGGAAAACCGGATTGGCAGCAATCTGAATGGCACTAGTGTTGTCAGCATAGAGAGGCGTTGCATTGTGTTGAGGAATTCCAAGTTCAGCCAACAAACCACGAAGCCAAATAATCTCAAAACAAGTTGTAGACATAGCTCGATATTCAGACTCAGTGGATGACTTGGAAACCCGGGCTTGCTTTTTACTCTTCTAAGAAATTAGAGCAAGACCAAGGAACATGCACCAATCGGAGACAGATTTTCAAGTATCGGGACAGCCTGCCCAATTTGCATCACTATAGGCAAGCAAGGTAAGAGATGTGTTGGCAGGGAAAAATAAACCCCGATGAGAAGTACCTTTCAGGTAACAAATGATGCGACGAACAGCAGCCATGTGAAGATGACGAGGTGTGTGCATGAACTGACTATCTTGTTGGACTGCAAAGGAAATATCAGGACGTGTAATTGTCAAATAGTTAAGACTGCCCACCAATTGACGATACAGCAAAGGATCAGGCAAAAGATCACCTTCATCACGGTGATATTTGACAGGCAAAACCTCAAGAGGAGTATCAATAAGGGCAGCAGATTGAAGACCAGACAGAGAAATTAAATCTGTAGTATGTTTGTGCTGATTGAGAAAGATACCTTGAGAGATAGAATGGACCTCAAGACCCAAAAAATAATGAAGACCACCAAGATCCTTCATATGAAAGGAAGCTTGGAGCTGCTATTTAAGTTGTTGTATGGATGCCTGATCGAACCCCGTAATGACCATGTAATCGACATAAATCAGAAGAAGAACGATGCTAGCTGCCGTGTGATGAATGAATAAAGAGGAGTCATATTGGCTCTGAGTAAAAGAGAATCCAAGAAGAGTTGACCTAAACTTCTCAAACCATGCCCGGGGAGCTTGCCGCAAACCATATAAGGAACGTTTTAGTTTGCACACACTTGCCGAAGAGGAGAACAAACCTGGAGGGGGAGTCATATAGATATCTTCTGCCAGGTCACCATGAAGAAAGGCATTCTTCACATCCATTTGATGGAGTGACCAACCTTTGGAAGCTGTAATCGAGATGACAGTTCTAACAGTAGTCATTTTAGCCACGGGTGCAAACGTCTCATGATAATCCACACCATATTCCTGTTTGTTACCCAAAGCAACTAACCGGGCCTTGAATCGATTTAGAGAGCCATCCGAATTCAGCTTTACAGAATACACCCATTTGTAGCCAATGGGTTTAACATCAGTTGGGCAGGAAACAATATCCCAGGTATAATTCTCATGAAGTGCCTGTAGCTCATCGTGCATGTCTTTTACCCATCTGGAGTCTTTAATTGCCTGTGAATAACATGTAGGAATAGATATCCCAGATAAAATGGCAGTAAGAGAAGTAGGTTCGAACCCATACCTATTCGGTGGACGAGAAATTCGGTTGGACCTGCGTTGTGCTATGGGTGGAGGGTCAGGCAACGGGACAACGTCGAAAGGGGGGGAAACAAGCTGGCGTCTAACAAAGACATGACCTGGTTTCCAACGTTCTGGATGACGAGGAACCTCATGAAACTGAGGGAGGGAGGCCAAACCAGGAGAGCCAGAGGAAACACAAGGAAAAAAATACTGATGATCAAAGAAAACCATATATTCCGAGAGATGCACAAGCGCTGGGAAGTGGCGTCATAACATAAGAACCCTTTCTAAGTGGGAGCATAACCCATAAAGGCACACTGCACAAACTGAGCACCGAGTTTGTGACGCTCCGGAGGTGGCAAGTGGACAAAACATACACAACCAAAAGTGTGAAGGTCATGATAAGTAGGTGGTATGTTATAGAGACGGAAGAAAGGAGAATCAAAGTCCAGAACCTGAGACGAAAGGCGGTTGATCAAGTATACAGCGGTGGACAAAGCTTCAACCCAGAACTGAGAAGGAACAAAAGCTTGAAGAAGTAACGTTCGGGTAACATCAAGTAAATGCCTATTCTTTCGCTCTGCAACACCATTTTGTTGAACGTATAAGGGCAAGAACGCTGGGAAATAATACCTTTCTGCTGCAAGTACTCCTGAAAGTCATGAGAAATATATTCCCCACCAGAATCAATGCGTAAAATCTTGATACACGTGTGAAACTGATTCTCGATATGTGCTAAAAACTTCTTAAACATGCAGAAAACCTCATATTTAGAACGGAGAAAATAGATCCACGTAAATCGGCTATAGTCATCAATAAATGTTACAAAGTATTTAAACTTGGCATGAGATAAGACCGGTGATATACCCCAAACGTCACTATGAATGAGATCAAAACATTTATCAGCACAGTGAGCCTTAGATGGAAATGGAAGTGTTTTGCTTTTAGCAAGTTTGCATGCAGAACAATCAAATGAGGAAGTAGAAAGATCAATGTTATTAGTCAACATACCACTTTTCAATAAATGAGACAAAACAGTGGAATTAGGATGGCCCAACTTTCTATGCCAATCCTCAAACTTATTCGGAACACTATTACAAGCAAAAGACAAAAGACTCGGTAGAGAAAACTGTAGAGGAAAAAGTCTGCCCACTTTAGGCCCCCTCACGATCACTCTCCCGGACGCCTGATCCTGCATAGAACAACCAGCACGAGAGAAATTAACATGACAATTGTTATCCACCAATTTGTCCAACCAAAATTAAATTAGAAACAAGTCCAGGGGATACAAACACATCCCGAACGGAGAAATTCATGTCTCTAACAGCAGTAATAGAAAGAGTATTACCATCAGCAATCTGAATGTTTTGGGTGCCATTGTAAGTGTGAACATTGTGCAAATGTTCAGGGGAACTAGTCATGCGATTGGAGGCCCCAGAATCAACAAACCATGGTTGAGAGACGTCATTACGCTTATTCTGAATGCCCAAGGCAGAAAGAGCGGATAGTACTATTCTTTGCATGTTCTCTCGAGTCAAGGCACCAGCGTTGAAGGCTGCAGGAGCAGAGGTTTGACCTGTTGAAGCAGTAGAGGCGTGAAAGGCCTGCGCTGGTTTTTGCTCTGGTCTGGTCGGGCATTCTGTGATGATGTGACCACGTTGCTTACAGTAGTTGCAAAATTTCTTACTGCAATGACGAGCAATATGGCCAAACTGCTTGCAGAAGAAACATTGAACTTTTGTCATATCGCAACCTTTCCCTTTACCCTGGGCAGAATAGGCAGCATCTGAAACAAAGTTTTCACCGGTCATGGCCCCTTGCGTGAGGAGACGCTGCTCCTTCCGAAGTAGTTCCCCAAGATACACATCCAAAGAAGGAGTCGGAGTCCGATTTAGCAGAGCAGCACGCACAACTTCAAATTCAGGACGAAGCTTCATAAGAAATTGATCCCACTTACTGACTTCATAGACCTGTTGAACAGCAGCAAACGAGTCTTTGGAAACATCAGCATGTAGAATAGCTGAATGTTCAGCCCACAGATTAAGAAACCTAGAATAATAGTCCTGAATAGAAAGACTTCCCTGACGGTAAGTAGCTATGTCAAGCTCCAACTGAAACCGTTTGGCAGCATTGTCCTGGTTGTAAACGCGCTTCAGGTAATCCCACATAGCCTTGGTAGTAGAAAAGGAACGCAGATTATTAACCATTTGAGGGTCAATGGAAGCTAGAATCCAAGTTATAATCTGGGCGTCCTTTGTCTGCCATGCCGCCAATGCAACGTTCTCGGCTGGAGCAGTGGAGGTCCCATCCACATGGCCCCACAGGCCTTTCCTTTTCACGAACATCTTGAATTGAAACTCCCAGGCTGCATAATTTTTGCCAGTAAAGCGAACACAGAAGTTCTCAGTTGCCATGAGGTAACCAGCAGCAGCAAACCACGAACCACGACGAATCACAACCAGAAAACCACGAACACCAAGAACCAAGAATCGTCCCTGTTGATCGCGAGCTGAATCAGGACCAAGAACCACGAACAGAACCAAGACAAGAAACAGGGATCCCAGACGAATCGGAACCAAGAATCACGAACCAAAACCGAGTCGAGAAAGACAATCGAGCGAAGAGGGAGTCGCTGAACCACGAACGCGCAACAGGAGGAAGGACGTCTCTAGCTAGGAGACTGGTGATACCATGTCAATAAACTTTGGCTTGCTCCCTCGTTTGATTCTATTCTCCTCTATATATATTACAAGTTCATTTACAGCTATTAATAACACATTAATTCTAATTCCTAATTTGTGCAACCTAAATTAAGAATTATAAATATATACAATTAATAGGCTGATTCTATTCCTAATGTTCAGCATATATAATAGGAAACAAGAGTAATATCAGATTAATAGGCTGATTCTATTCCTAATGTTCAGCCATATAATAGGAAACAAGAGTAATAACAGATTCCCTGTTTAACACATCCCACTTTATCTTCAAATCTTCAAGAATAATCTTTAACCATAGTAGTTCACACACACCTTGTGCCATAGCTCTGAATTCTGCCTCCCCACTAGATCGTGCTACCACATTTCGTTTTTTACTCCTCCAAGTCACTAGATTTTCTCCAAGAAAAGTGCAATATGCTATGGTTGATCTTGTGTCCACTGGTGATCCAGCATAGTCAGCATCAGTGTATGCTTCAAGTACCACACCTCCATTTCTCTTAAATAAAATGCCTTTTCCTGGTGTTCCCTTAAGATACTATAATACTCGATATGTTGCTCGCAAATGAGATTCTTTTGGGCTGTGCATGAATTGGCTAATCACATTTACTGCATATGCTATGTCCGGTCGTGTGTGGGATAGATAAATAAGTCTTCCCCCCAGACGCTGATACATTTATCTATCAACTGCAGCGTTTTCCTCTGCTTGCCCAAGTTTCATATTAGGATCCATAGGGGTACTTGCTGGTTTGCATGCTGTCTGGCCTATTTCTTTTAGGAGATCTATAGCATACTTTTGTTGGGAGATAAATACACCCTTCCTAGAATAAGCAACCTCGATTCCAAGAAGGTATTTCAACCTTTCTAATGCTTTAATTTCCAGCTCCTTAGCTAAACATTGACTCAGAATCTGTTTCTCCTTAGCATCATCTCCTGTCCCAATTATGTCACCAACATACACCAAGAGAGTTGTAACCCCCCCTGAAGGAGAGTGTATAATAAATAGTGTGTGATCTCCTTGGCTTTGTTTGTACCCCATAGCCAACATTATTCTACCAAACCTTCCGAACTACGTCGTGGTGATTGCTTGAGGCCATACAAGACCATTTTCAATTTACACAATATTAGTATGCAAATTCTTTTCATATCTCGGTGGAACCTTCATGTAGAATTCTTCTTCTAGATATTTGTTGAAAGAAAGAAAATAGAGAGACATATGAAGAAATTGTGTGTTTCAACTACACAACGGAGGGTGAATATATGCTCAATAAGTAATAAATAATTACACAATTTACATGATGTGGGACTAATAGTTGTACTACCAATTACACCTAATTACATATGTTGCCAACAGTTTCCAACACTCCCCCTCAAGCTGGAGCATACAGATCATATGCACCAAGCTTGTTACACAAATAACTTATTTGTGGACCTCTCAAGGACTTGGTGAAGACATCTGCTAGCTGATCATTTGAGTTGACAAAGTTTGTGATGTCTCCTGATAGAATCTTTTCCTTGATGAAATGACAGTCGATCTCAATATGTTTAGTCCTTTTATGGAACACTGGATTGGAAGCTATATGCAAAGTAGCTTGATTGTCAGATATGAGTGTCATTTTCATGACCTTACCAAATTGAAGTTCTTTGAGGAGTTGTTTCAATCAAATAAGTTCACAAGTGACTGAGGCTATAGCTCGGTATTCTGCTTCGGCACTAGATCTTGCAACTACATTTTGCTTCTTACTTTTCCAAGAAACTAGGTTGCCTCCAACGAGTACACAATACCCAGAAGTGGATTGTCTGTCAGTAGAACCTGCCCAGCCAGCATCTGAATATCCAACAACCTGAGTATGTCCCTAATCTTCATAGATGAGGCCTCTTCCAGGAGCTCCCTTAATGTATTTGAGGATTCGTATCACTGCATCCCAGTGGCCCTCCCAAGGAGAGTTTAGGAATTGACTAGCCACACTGACTGCAAAAGAGATGTTTGGCCGAGTAACAGTGAGGTAGTTTAATTTCCCAACCAATCTCCTATACTTTCCCAGATCCGATAGAGGTTTCCCCTGGTCTGGTAGGAGTTTGACATTTGGATCCATTGGAGTATCAACCGGCTTGGCATTCAACAATCCTGTTTCTTCAAGGATATCCATAGCAAACTTTCTTTGAGACACCACTATACCATCATTGGATTGAGCCACCTCTATTCTCAAGAAGTATCGAAGTCTGCCAAGATCTTTGGTCTGAAAGTGATGACCAAGATATTGTTTTACCTAAATTATGTCATGGTGATCATTGCTAGTGATAACACTTAAGAATAATAATTAGGAAATTAGGATTGACTAAATTGCTTGAGTAGAAATTACTCAGGAGGTGTGATTTATATATACATAAGAATTGCAGCTTACAAGGTACAATTTACATGGTAATTAATAAGATAGCTTACTCCCTATGTACAGAAATTTCTAGTATACATGAATCTGGACATGAACCTATCAATCTGTTCATGGAACCTTATTAATGAATCTCGTTAATCTCAACACTCCCCCTCAAGCTGGTGCATATATGTCGTAAGCATCCAGCTTGTTACATATGTATGTTATCCTTGGACCTCAGAGTGACTTAGTGAACACATCCGCCAGCTGATCATTAGAATTCACAAATGATGTGATAATTTCTCCAGAGATAACCTTTTTCACGAATAAAGTGACAATCAATCTCTATGTGCTTAGTTCGCTCATGGAAGACTGGATTAGAGGCAATGTGCAAAGCTGCTTGTTTATCACAAATAAGATTCATAGACCCTATTTTACAAAACTTAAACTCAGAAAGAAGTTGCTTTAGCCATATGAGTTCGCATGTAGTAAGAGTTATAATTCAATACTCTGCTTCTGCCCTCGATCTAGCAACAACATTATGCTTTTTGCTCTTCCATGTAATGAGATTGCCTCCAACAAGAACACTAACCTGAGGTTGATCGCCTATCACTTGGGCAACCAGCCCAATCTGTATTTGTGTAGGCAATAATATCAGTATGACCTCTATTCTCATAGACCAACCCTCGTCCCGGAAAGCCTTTAATCTATCTCAAGATTGGAATTACTGCGTCCCAATGACTGTTACAAGGAGAGTTAATAAATTGGCTCACAACACTAACAACAAGAGAAATGTCTGGCTGGGTCATAGTAAGATAATTCAACTTCCCTACTAGTCTCTGATACCTTCCTGGATTTGAATATGGCTCCCTTGATCTGGCTGAGTTTAACATTAGGATCCATAGGAGTGTTAATCGGTTTACAATTTATCATTCCTGTTTCCTCCAAAATATCAGGAGCACACTTCCTCTGAGATATAGCAATACTAGTGCTGGATTGAGCTACTTCAATTCCAAGGAAGTATCGTAACCGTCCCAAATCTTTGGTTTGGAAATGTTGAAACAAGTGCTCCTTGAGGTGTTTGATGCCATCATGATCATCTCCTGTAATGGCAATGTCATTTACATAAACAAGAAGATAAATGCACTGATTAGAGGGAGAATGTTTATAAAACATAGAGTGGTCTGCTTCACTGCGGATCATGCCAAATTGTTTAAGGACTGCACTAAATCTGCTAAACCAAGCTCGAGGGCTCTGCTTGAGGCTGTATAAGGCCTTATGTAACTTGCAAACATATCCACATGACTCCCCCTGAGCAACAAATTCAGGAGGTTGCTCCATATAAACCTCCTCTTCTAAATCATCATGAAGGAATGCATTTTTCTTGTCCAACTAATGCAGAGGCCAGCGACGCATGGCTGCCATGGATAAGAACAAACGAAAAGAAACCATTTTTGCAACTGGGGGGAAAGTATCACCATAATCTAGCCCAAATACCTGAGTATATCCTTTAGCTACTGAACGGGCTTTCAACTGATCAATCTGACCATCTGGGCCTACTTTGATGGCAAACACCCAACGACAGCCAACAGTAGATTTTCTTGAAGAAGTGGGAACAAGTGTCCAAGTGTTATTGGATTCTAAAGTTGCCATCTCGTCAATCATAGTCTGTCGCCATCCTAGATGTGAGAGTGTTTCTTGGACAGTTTTAGGAATAGAAACAGAGGAAATAGTAGACATAAAGGCACAATAGGAAGGAGATAAACGGTGATAACTTAAGAAATTATAAATTGGTTAAGGGTTATGAGTAGACCGTGTACCTTTGCGAAGAGCTATATGTAAATCAATGGGAGATGCAGGTGGATCTGGAGTAGGTTCAGAGATTCAAGCAGAAGATGAATCACCTGTCTATTCAATGACAACTTCCTCCAATTGTGTTTGGCGAGGATGATGTTGATAAGTAATAAGAGGACGAGGAGTGGGAGACATAAATGGAGAAGAAGACCTTGACAAATATGATACTGAAGAATCAGTAACAAGTGGAATAGGAAAATTGATGGGCAATACCTGGGAGACAGAATCTGGTGTCACCGACGTAGTGAAATAAGGTGTATCCTCAATGAAGGTGACATCGGCAGACATGTAGAAACGATGAGTAGAAGGAGAATAGCATCTATATCCTTTCTGTACACGAGAATAACCAAGAAAGATACACTTGACAGCACGAGCTGACAATTTATCAATACCTGGTGTGAGATCATGTACAAAGCAAGTAGAACCAAAAACACGTTGGGGGAACTGTGAAAAGTGGGTCCTGAGGGCACAACAAGGAATGAGGTACTTTGTTATTCAAGGTAGAGGATGGCATCCGATTTTTCAAGAAACTAGCAGTGAGTACGGCATCACCCCAAAATTTGAAAGGTGCATTGCCATGTAACAAAAGGGTACAAGTAGTTTCAATAATATGGTGATGTTTTCTTTCAACAATACCATTTTGTTGTGGTGTATGTGGACAAGAGGATTGATGAATTATGCCATGAGAAGCCATAAAATGATTAAGGGGAGCTGAAAAGTATTCTTTTGCATTATCACTACGCAAGATGCGAATACGATGTCCAAATTGGGTTTGAATTTCATTGCAAAAGTTCTGAAAAATAGTACATAACTCTGAACCTTCCTTCATTAAAAAGATCCAAGTACATCTTGAAAAGTCATCAATGAAAGTAACAAAGTACCTATAATCTGAAATAGAATTGACTCGACTAGGACCCCAAATATTTGAATGGACAAGAACAAAGGGAGAAGTTTCTTTACGATGAATCGAGCTTGGAAAGAAAGTTCGAATATGTTTACCAAGCTGACATGACTCATATTCCAGATATTATAGGTGGGAAAGATGAGGGACCATTTTCTTCAATTTATTTAGATTTGGATGACCCAGACGACGATGAAGGAGACTTGGTGAATCAGCAACGGTGCAAGCAATTGAAGATGGAGGTTGGAAATAGTAGAGACCATGTGATTCAAATCCTGTGCCAATCGTCTGTCCCATATTCCGGTCCTGTATAGAGTAAGAATTGGCAGTAAATGTTATGGAACAATTAAGATTACGAGTGAGTTGACTAACGGAAACTAGATTAAAGGGACAACCAGGAATAAAGAGTACAGAATTTAATGGCATAGAGGGAAGAGGTGTGTCTTGACCAATGTCTTTGGCTTTTGCCTTGGAGACATTGGCAAGAGTGATGCAGTGTGAATTTTTGGGTTGTGATATTTTTTAGAAAAGAGAGGGATTACCAGCTATGTGATCGGAAGCACCAGAATCCAAAATCCAGGATTCAACAGGCGAGGAATGAGAGAGACAAACTGCAGAATTACCAGTATGAACTACAGCTGCTGAAGATGAATTCTATTGTGCTGCCTTGAACTGAAGATATTCTTTATATTCAACATCTGACAAAATATTCTGATTATTACCTCCACTTTCATCCTGCTTTTCTGGACTCGAAGACTGAGAATATGTCACATGAGCTGACTTCTCTAGAAATTCAATTAGGAAATAACATTTATCTCGAGTTTGCTCCATACGTTTGTAGTAGGAGCACCGTGGACAATTACTGGAACCGCGACCTCCTCGTCCACCTCGACCACGACTTCGGCCTCCACGACCTGCCATATTAGAAAAGACTCTAAACCTGGTGAGGAACCAGCTCCTGACACAGCCTCCGGAGAAGGAAGACGCAACAGACGATCAATGAGATTTTATGCTGTAGGGACAATGGGATTGGTCAAATTTTGGTTTCAAATAGATTCAAAGTCTTTGTCAAGACCATGAAGGACAAATACCATGCACATATTATCGATCTTATTTTGGACATCATCTCCGATCAGGGCCAACTTGACTTCATCAATGGTAGACTGAGCTTTATTCAAATACGTCGGGGGATCATGATCCGTCATTTGGAGTGTAGCTAAATTGTGCACCACATCATATAGGCGTTGGACATCATTTGAATAAACACTTCGAGCCTTCTTCCATATGTCGTAGCATGTTTTATAGGTGCGAAAATGAACCATCAACTTTAGGTCAATGGACTGCTATAAGAGCGAAACTAGGTGATAATCAACTCTCTTCCACGGGTCTCGTTCTGTAATATCGATATCTTCTGTCTTTTTGGTTAGATGGTCGGAGAGATCTTGTCCCAAGAACCAAATCTCCACAACAGCTTGCCAATCCATATAGTTTCTTTCATTGAGCTTTTCTGAAGTAATAGATGGATTACCAGAGAAAACAAAAGAGGCAGGGGCCTTATTTGAGGGAGTAGAAGCACTAAAGGCAGCATTCGAGGTTTTTGACATGGAAGCCATTGAAGAACAAACCAAGGTGAGATGAGGGAACAATAGATAGTGAGCAGCTTGGACAATGGACGCCCCAAAATAGACTGGGGAGGCGCCGACGAGCATATTGGCACCGGCGGCAGGTCGGACGAACGTCGGGAAGGCGGCGGGTGGCTTACATGCGCCAGCGAGTTCTGTTGAAGTTGAATGCGCGTGAGGACACGTGGACGGATGAAATTGGACGGCGATTGGTGGGACGCCTGATCAGAGGATTCTGGGGCTAGTGTCGATGTGCCAGGCTAGATGGTGGCTGGACGTCGGGACTTCTAGTGGTGGCTAGGGTTTACTGACTTTGAACGTAGGGTTTAAATCAGGCCCACAGGGTGTGGGCGCTGATACCAACTTAAGATTAAGAATTAGGAGATTAGGGTTGACTGATTTGCTTGAGTAGAAATTACTCAACAGGTGTGATTTATATATACATCAGAATTGTAGCTTACAAGGTACAATTTACAAGGTAATTAATAAGATAACTTACTCCGTATGTACATGAATCTAATAAATTCTAGTATACATGAATCTGTACATGAACCTGTGAATCTATTCATGGAACCTTTTTAATGAATCTCGTTAATCTCAACAATAACAATGTCGTTGGCATACACAATCAAATAAATACACCATTGAGCTGAATGGCGATAGAAAATAGAGTGGTTAGCCTCACTGCGTGTCATACCGAACTGTTGAACTATAAAACTAAATCGGACAAACCAAGCCCAAGGAGTCTGTTTAAGGCCATACAGAGATTTGTGAAGACGACAAACTAGTCTAGAAGACTCCCCCCGAGCAACAAACCCTGGTGGTTGGTCCATGTAAACCTCTTCTTCTAGATCACCATGGAGAAAAGCATTCTTGATGTCCAACTGATGAAGGGGCCAGTGGCGAATAGCAGCCATTGACAGAAAAAGTCGAACTGAAGTCATCTTCGCCACGGGCCAGAAAGTGTTCCCATAATCCAAACCAAAAATCTAGATATACCTTTTTGCCACCAGACGAGCCTTGAGGAGATCAATCTTGCCATCAGGCCCAACCTTGACCGTATAAATCCACCGACAGCTTACAACAGACTTCCTGGGAGGAGGAGGAACAAGTTCCCAAGTACCACTGCTCTGAAGGGCACACATCTCATCGATCATAGCTTGTCTCTACCCAAGATGAGATAAAGCATCACCTGGAGAGTTAGGAATAAATACAAAAGACAAGGAAGAAAGACAAGCATAATGCAAAGAAGATAGGTGATGATAACTCAAACTAACATAATGAGAAGGGTTACGGGTAGACCGTATACCTTTTCAAAGAGCAATAGGAAGGTCAAGTTCAGGAGACAGTGCCGGAGCTGGTAAAGGAATTAGTGCCAGAGGAGAGTCTACATTGACCTCTGCAACTTCTGGTAGAGGTAGGGGCAGTGGAGGTTGCTGTGGCCGACGATAATAGACCTGGAAAGGACGAATAGTAGTGGTGGTTTGCTCGACATGGGGGGTCGGAGGTGTATCTGACTCAACAGTGATAAGAGGAAGAAGGACGGGTAAGACTTCAGAGATAAGCTCAAGAGTAGATGAAGGAGACTAGAAGAAGGGAACAAACTCAAAGAAGGTAACATCGGAGATCAAGGGAAAACAACGATAACCTTTTTGGAACCGAGTGTAACCAAGAAAAACACAATAGATCAAGCGGAAAGTTTATCAAGACCAAGAGTGAGCTTATGAACAAAACAAGTAGACCCAAATATACGAGGTGGTAGGGAATGTAGAGGTTGATTGGGATATAAAATAGAATAAGGGACTTGATGATCAAGCACAGAGGAGGGCATGCGGTTAATCAAATAACAGGCAGTAAGAACTGCATCGTCCTAGAAGTGAAAAGAAACATTACCATGAAGTAAAAGGGTCCGAGTTGTTTCTACGAGATGTCTGTTTTTCCGTTCAGCGACCCCATTTTGTTGAGGGGTATGGGTACAAAAGGTTTGGTGAAGAATGCCATGAGAAGCCATGAAGGATTGAAATGGTTGAGACAAATATTCACGGGCATTATCACTACGCAAACTACGTATAGGAACATCAAATTGAGTTTTAATTTCATGATAAAAGTTTTGAAATATCGAAAACAACTCAGATTGATTTTGCATAAAAAATAACCAAGTGCAACGAGAGTAATCATCAACGAAAGTGACAAAATATCTGGATCTTGGAGTAGAAACAGTACGACTGGGACCCCAAACATCAGAATGTACTAAAGCAAAAGGAGAAGTCGCTCGACTGTTGACTTTACCGAGAAACGGACTACGGGTGTGTTTTCCTAGTTGACATGACTCACACGGAAGACTAGACAACTTAGAGAGGCTAGGCACCACGTTTTGTAGTTTAGGAAGGCTAGGATGACCCAATTGTGCATGGATGGTGAGAGGGGAATCCTTGACAGTGCAAACACGAGAGGGGTTCGAGAGCTGGTAGAGGCCATAGGACTCACATCCAGTGCCAAGTATCCGTCCCGAACTCCGGTTCTGCAGAATGATAAAGTCTTTAGTAAAGGTAATCATACAATCAAGAGACCGAGTCAAACGACTAATGAAAAGTAAATTAAAAGGAGACCCAGGAACATAAAGAACAGATTCTACTGAAAGGGAAGGGAGGGGATGGGTAGTGCCGATCCTTTGGGATTGAGACTTCGAACCATTTGCTAAAGTGACCGCAGGCAAATAACCATTGTGAGAAAGGTTGGAGAAAAGAGTCTTATTACTAGAAATGTGGTCAGTTGCATCAGAATCAAGAACCCAAGTAACAATGGATGGGGAACGAGAGAGACAAGCAAATGAAGTACCAATATGTGCAACAAAGCCAGTGGAACTAGAGGTCTGACGTTGCTCAAACCACTTCAAAAAGTCGGCATAGGCAGCTGTTGGAGCAGAGGAACCAGAGGACTTACATTGTGCAAACCACTGTAAAAAATATGCATACTCAGCCTTCGAGGCATCCTTAGAGCTATTTGAGGAGGTAGAACTAGCCATGGATCAGTAAACAACCAAATAGTGCCTGAATGCACCGATGCCAAAGGGGGTCTCAACAAACGGTCACGAACACAAAAGGCGAGAGCAGATCTAGAAAGAGGAGAGAGAGTCGATCACTACGCAACAAATGGTGGCCGGAGGGGGTACGCCACATGCTGCCACGCGCTGGAGAGAGGACGGCCGCTGGAGCTGCGCGCAGAGGCTTTGACCGGCACTTGTGGGCACGTCAGAGGGGTTTTCCAGTTGGGCTTTCGGGTTCTGGCCAAGCAGAGAGAGCCAATTTCGGTGATGGGGTCGTCGGCCGGAAAAGTCGCAGGAAAAGTTGAACGGCGACGGTGGACAACGACAGGCAGCGACGGGTCTGCTGGAAAGAGGACACAACAAAAGGTGAAAGGCTGACAAACCGGAATGGAAACACGGTTAGCTAGAAAAATTTTCACCGGAGAGCAGTGGGCTCACCGGGCGTGCACGATTTTTAGGATTGCCTCTCTTTTGGCTCTAGATACCATGTTGAAAGAGAGAAAATAGAGACATGAAGAAACCGTGTGTTTCAACTACACAATGGAAGCTGAATATATACTCAATAAGTAATAAATAACTATACAATTTACATGATGTGGAACTAACAGTTGTACTACTAATTACACCTAATTACATATGTTTCCAATAGTTTCCAACAATCTGCATGCAAGAAAGCGTTCTTAACATTAAACTGTTGTAAATTCCAACCATAATTAGTTGCCAATGCCAATAATACCTAAACTGTGTTCATCTTTGCAACTGGTGCAAAAGTCTCCTAGTAATCAATTCCATAAGTTTGGGTATGCCCTTTGGCTACCAATCGTGCCTTATACCTCTCTATGGACGCATCTGCTCTATATTTCACAGTATACACCCATTTACAGCCCACAATTTTCTTCCCTGCCAATAACTGCACTAGCTCCCAGGTTTTATTCTTTTCCAATGCCTCCATCTCCTCATTCATGGCTTGTTTCCATTTTTCATTAGACAGCCTCAGGTAGGGTGATAGGGATGGTAATGGTATTTAGGCTCACAAGGAAGGATTTATGGGATGGTGAGAATTTCTCACAGGACTAGAAGTGTGCAAGTAGGTATAGTGGCCGTTTTGTGCACTCTCTAGTTCCTTTTCTAATGGCTATAGAAAGATTTTGGTCATCACTATCCACATTAAATTCATTTTCATCTTGCAATGTAGGGTTATAAACTATTACCTCATTCAAAGGCTCTGAGTTGGACTCTTGGGCCTGTACAGGCTTAGGAACAACCATCTTCCTTCTTGTAAACACCTTGCCTTTGCCATACCTCACATTCTCAAGAGCAGACCCTGCTACTGGGTCAGGAATGGTTTTGGACACAAGTTGTACAGGATCAAGAATGGTTTCGGGCACAGGTTGAGCAATGATTTCAGGAGGAGGTTTAGGGCTAGGAAGGTCAGGAGAAGGCTTGTTAGACACAGGAAGTAAGGACAAGTGAAGTAGAAAATCTTACTTATCTTCACTTATTGACTTCTCCCCCTGAAGATAAGGATGGGTAAAATAAGGCTCTTCTTCACTTAATGTAACGTCCATGAAGACAGAATTTTCTGGATGGAAGATGATAACACTTGTACCCTTTCTGGGTCGAAGAATATCCCACAAAGACACATTTTAGAGCCTTTCTGGATCAAGTATGCCCTTGTTTTGACTATGAACATGGACAAAGGACACATCCAAAAATCTTAGGGACAAGATTATTGGTAGTGTGTAGATCAAGATAGAAAGTGGAGAGGACATCTACCGGACTCTTGAATCCCAAGACTTTAGTGAGCAAGCAATTTATAAGATGAGTAGCTGTTAAAATAACTTCCCCCCAAAAGGGCTTAGGGACATTTCTCTAGAACAGTAAGGCTTGGGTTTATTCAAGGGGGTGACCATTTTTCTGCTCTGCTAGCCCATTTTGTTGTGGAGTATGAACACAAGATGACTTATGTATTATTCCTTCTTTTTTTGGAAAAATTGCATAAGAGTTTGATTGAAATAGTCCCTAGCATTACCGGACTTGAATCGCTTAATACTCACTACAAATTGATTTTTAATCATGGAACAGAAATTTGGGAGAATAGTATTAATATCAGACTTATGTTTGAGCAGAAAAATTCAGGTAACACGAGTACAATCATCAATGAAAGACACAAACCATCTTGCCCCAAAGACATTAGGAATAGAAGAGGGACCCCAAACATCACTGTGAGTGAGAGAAAAAGGAACAGAACTTCTTGTATTACTAATTGAACAGATTACACGCTTATGTTTGGCAAGTTCACATACATCACAATGAAAATGTTCAACATCAAGACCTTTAAACAAAAAAGGAAAAAGACTCTTAATAATAAAGGATGGATCTCCAAGTCTACAGTAAACAAGCCAAATTTTGTCTTTATTGGTTGAAAGAATTTCTGAGGTAAAGGAATATGGATGTCCAAGTCTGCCCTTGGTCCTGTTTAACTGACCTGGTGCTTCAAGAAGGTAGAGGCCATCCTGTTCCCTAACACGTCCAACCATCTTCCCCGAATCCTTATCCTAAAAAACACAATACTCATTATAGAAAACCTAATTGCAACCCTAATTAGGGTTACTGCAACTTTAGCCCTAAGCCCATTAAGCCTTGTGCAGTTTTCTAATAGCCAGTTTTCTAATAGGTTTTGTGTTGTGCTGCAGCAGAAAATTGTCATATTTAATGTGTTTATTGTACATAATTAGCTTTCCTAAAATAGAGTGTACAACTTAGGGAATGAGAGCAAATCGCGTTTGTAGAAGGGAAAAATTCCTCTAAATTGTTTCTGTACAGTTTCTATATATATGAGGATCAATTTTCAGACAAATTAACATGGTAGCATAGCCTTCTTTCTTTCTCTGCCCAAGGGGCTTACGGATCTCTAGTCTTTTCTGGCTTCAGAGTTTTGTTTGTCGTGTTTGGCATCTGGTTCTGGAATTTTTTTTCTAGATCAGGTATTTTGGTTTCACCTTAGAGGGTTACGAATTTTTTTTGCATTCTTTTGGTTTTCTAAATCACTATGACAACAGAAAACTTCTATGATCGATTCAGTTGGTAGAACTATTCAACCTGGGACTTTTAGTTCAAGATATTCGTCAAAGGCAAAGAAATGTGGGGTCATATTGATGGCTCTTCTGCTGCACCAAATGACACAACTGAGCTTGCTACAAAGGAGACGAAGGACGCTCAGATATTTCTTGGATTCTGGGATCCATTGAGCCACACATGGTCAACAATTTGCGCTCCTTTACGATAGCTAAGGAGATGTGGGACTACTTGAAACGTATCTACAACCAAGATAACAATGCAAAGCGCTTTCAGTTGGAGATGGACATTGCCAACTATAGCCAGGGTAATCTCTCGATTCAAGATTACTATTCTGGTTTCCTCAACTTGTGGACCGAGCATTCGGCTATTATACATGCTAAAGTTCCAAAAAAAGTGTTGTCTGCCCTTCAAGAAGTTCATAACGCCAGTCGACTAGCTCAATTTCTCATGAAACTCAGACCAGAATTTGAGGTTACGAGGACTGCTCTGTTAAATAAAGACCCGGTTCCCCTCCTTGGATGTGTGTTGGAGAGTTACTTCACGAGTAGCGGCGGTTATTCACTCAAGGAGCTATGGCGCAGGACAAATTTCCTACGGAGGCTGTCACCGTTGCTTACGCTGCTCAAGGGAAGGGAAAAGGAAGGGATATGAAGCAGGTTCAGTGCTATTCCTACAAGGAATTTGGGCATATTGCTCGAAACTGCAGCCGAAAATTTTGCAACTATTGTAAACAGCATGGTCATATTATTAATGAATGTCTTACAAGACCAGAGAACCGTCCAGCCAATGCCTTCCATGCAGCGGTTCATCCCTCTTCCTGTATAGAACCAGTAGGTCAGCCTTCCATAACAGCACTTCCCGCAGTCTCTAATCAAGCTGTCCTAACTCCAGAGATTGTGCAACAAATGATAATTTCAGCATTCTTTGCCTTGGGCATTCAAGGTAAGCCCAAGTACACTCGTCAACCTTGGTTTGTTGACTCTGGGGCTTTGAATCATATGTTTGGTACTTCTGACTCTTTGCGCCATGTTCAACCCTATTATGGTACACAACATATTCAAATTGCGAATGGTATTACTCTTCCTATTGCTGCTGATGGGGATATTGATTCATCTTTTCGTAATGTGTTTGTGTCTCCTAGACCTTCTTTTCGTTTACTTTCGGTTGGTCAATTGGTAGATAACAATTGTGATGTGCATTTCTCTCGTGGTGGTTGTCTTGTGTAGGATCAGGCGTTGGGGAAAGTGATCGCGAAGGGGCCTAAAGTGGGCAGATTGTTTCCTATACACTTTACTATTCCTCATTTTTTCTCTTTAACTTGTAGCACTATAACAAATCAAAGTGAGGTCTGACATAAACGTTTGGGCCATCCTAACTCCCTTGTTTTGTCTCATTTATTGAAACATGGCTTCTTGGGCAATAAAAATCAGTCTTCTTTATCTTTTGACTGTTCTGTGTGTAAGCTTGCTAAAAGTAAGACTCTACCTATTAAACTTAGAAAAGTGAAGGCCAAAAACTATTTATTATTTTTCCTACAAAATGTTTACAATGGCTGAGTGTATAGAGGGAGCTGCCATCCATTAAAAGTTCCTAGAAAATAAGCAATAAATTAATAAAACACTAAATACAATATCTACACTAAAAACGTGGGAACAAGGCCAAAAGGCCACCGTCCACACCGTCTAACACACACATTGAATAGAGAATTTGCCAATCAATTCCGTTGACATCCCCCCTCAAATTGATGCTGGTAAGTCTACAAGCATCAATTTGCCTACAAGGACATTGTGGCACTGACGTGTCAAGGATTTGGTGAAGATGTCAGCAATCTGAACAGATGTTGAGACATAGGGTAAAGTGATAACTTTGCGGTCATAGGCTTCCCGGATAGAGTGACAATTGACCTCTATGTGTTCGTTCATTCATGGTAAACCGGATTTGCTGCAATTTGTATGGCACTTGTATTGTCAGCATGTAGTGGAATTGGTTGTGCTTGAGAGAAACCAAGCTCTGTAAGAAGACCACACAACCAAATTATCTCAAAGCATGCAGCAGACAATGCGCGAAACTCTGCTTCAGTGGATGACTTAGAGATCAAGTGTTGTTTTTTGCATTTCCATGAGATTGGAGCATCACCCAAAAACATGCACTAGCCAGTAGTAGATTTTCGTGTCTGGACATCCAGCCCAATCAGCATCACTGTATGCTTGGAGCTGGAGTGATGAACCAGTAGGGAAGAATAAGCCGCGTTTGGAGGTGCCGAGGAGGTATCGAATGATGCGGTGCACTGTTGAAAGGTGGAAATGTCGAGGTGATTGCATGAACTTGCTAACTGTGTGGACAACAAAAGAAATGTCCAGTCGAGTGATGGTTAGGTAGATAAGACTACCAACCAGCTTGCGATATAGAGTGGGGTTTGCAAGAAGGTCACCTTCATCCCATCTATATTTCACATTAATTTCCATGGGAGTGTCAACAGAGGTTGCATTAGTGAGGCCGGCTAACTGGATCAGATCTTGAATATACTTGTGTTGATTTAAAATATGCCTTTAAGTTGATAATGTTCTTCTAACCCCAAGAAGTAAGTGAGTTGGCCAAGATCTTTCATGTGAAAAGTTGAATGCAGCAAGTGCTTAATTTTAGAGACGACCTCTTGATCAGAACCAGTCACCACAATGTCATCCACATAAACAAGGAGTACCACGATGCCTTTAGAAGTCTTTTGTAGAAAAAGAGATGAATCATATTGGCTCTGTGTGAAGGAAAAGCCAAGTAGTGTGGATCAAAACTTCTCAAACCATACCCTTGGTGCTTGTTTCAAGCCATATAAAGAACGTTTTAGTTTGCAAACTGCATTAGGTGATGGTGTGGGCATACCAGTGGGAAGTTTGATGTAAACTTCTTCCTTGAGGTCACCGTGGAGGAATGCGTTTTTGACATCCATTTGATGTAATGGCTAGGATTGGGAGGCAACAGTGGCAAGAATTGTGCACATAGTAGTTATCTTGGCGACAGGTGCAAAGGTTTCATCATAGTCAAGTCCATACTCTTGCTTATTTCCAAGAACAACCAGCTGAGCCTTGTGACAGTCTATGGAGCCATCCGAATGAAGCTTTATAGAAAACACAAACTTGCTGCCAAGAGGTTTAACAGAGGGGGGACATGGAACAACATCCCATGTCTAATTTTCCTCTAGTGCTAGGAGTTCTGTTTCAATAGCTTTATGCCAACATTCATGCTCCATTGCCTATTTATAAGAAGGGAAAAGAACAGATGATAAAGTTGCTGTCAAGGATAAGGGAGAAGTGAAACCATACTTTTCTGGTGGTTTATGAATGCGAGAACTGCGTCGTAGAAGGGCTGGTTCTAGAGCATGTCCTGGATCAACAACCAGGGAGTGATCTTGAATGGGCCCAGGAGGTTCTGATGGCTGATTTGGAATGACATTATTACGTCTTTGGCATGTCAAGAGAGGTTTTGATGATGGTGGTCTTGCAGGAGAGTTAGAAAACAATGGCAAAACAGAAATTGAGGAAGAGAGAGGGTCATGGTGAGTTGCAAAATAATATTTGTTTTCTTGAAAGATGACATTAATAGAGACCCGAATCCGACGTAGATTAGGATCATAGCATAGAAAACCTTTCTGGTGAGCAGAGTATCCAAGAAAGGCACATTCAACAGATTGGGCGATGAGCTTATTGCATTCTTGTGGAGGAAGATGGATGTAACACACAACCAAAGATGCGAAGATTAGAATAAGTGGGTGGGTGACCAAATAACCGAGTGAAAGGAGAGTCATTGTTCAATGATGGAGAGGGCAAACGGTTAGTAAGGTGGGCAGCTGTGGAGAGAGCTTCACACCAGAGCCGAGATGGCACAGAAGACTCCAACAAAAAAGTGCGGACAACATCAAGCAGATCGCGGTTTTTTCTTTCAGCTACCTCGTTTTGTTAGGGAGTTGAAGGACAAGACGTTTGAGATACAATACCATTTGTTTGCAAGAATTCCTGAAATAAATGAGACATATACTCCCCTCTATTGTCAGAGCAAAGAATTTTAATTTTTGAAGAAAATTGGGTCTAAACATAAGCGTGAAAGAATTTGAAAGCGAAGAATACTTCGTCTTTAGAGCGCAGAAAATAGATCCATGTGAAACGACTATAGTCGTCAATAAAAGTGACAAAGTACTTGCAATTAGCATGAGATATAACAGGTGCCATCCCCCATAAATCACTATGGATCATATCAAAAGGCTGTCCTACATTCGATTGATGAGTTGGAAAAGGTAGAATTTTACTTTTGCCAAGTTTACAAGAAATGCAACCAAGGTGAACAACACTAAGAGATGGGGATTCTTTATTTCCAAGGATATCAGATTTCAGCAAGTCATGAAGTACATTTGAATTTGGATGTCCAAGACGCTTATGCTACGTTTGGTAATCAATATTAGCAGAATTACAAGAAACAAAAGGCATTGAAAGACATGGAGACAGAGAAATGGATTGGAAAAAGGAGTCCAACTTTAGGCGCACAAGACAACCAGATTTTGAGAATTTTACCCGACAATCATTGTCAACTAACTGACCAACAGAAATAAGATTACTAGTGAGACCGAGAGAGACAAAGACATCAGTTAGAGATGAAGAAATATCACCAGTGGCTGTGATAGGTAAATGGTTTCCATCAGCAATATGAATCTTGAGATTTCCAGAATATTTGGTGACATTAGTAAGGAATTGAGCATTGTTCGTCATATGGTGGGAAGGCCCAGAATTAAAGTACCAAGGAGAAGAGGTAGAAAAGGATTTACCTGAGAGTCCTAAAGCAGAGAATGCTGAAATGATAATTTGTTGAACCATTTCAGGAGTCAAAGTTTGAACAGGTGCAGGAGCATTTTGTTGCACAGATGCTGTATTCGCAGAACTATTAGAAGAACCAACCGAGGTAGTAAAGGTTGTGGCAGATCGCCTGGGTGGTCTTGTTGGACATTCTTTGATAATATGTCCATCCTTTTTGCAGTAACTGCAGAATTTTTTGGGACAAGATGAAGCGAAGTGTCCAAAGCCTTTGCAACAAAAACATTGAACAGCGCTCATGTCTCGTCCTCTTGGCTTGCCTTGTGCTGCATACGCCACTGGAATAGAGGGGAATTTTTGTTGTTCCATGGTTGTTTGAGTGAGAAGGCGTTGTTCTTCACGAAACAGATCATTGAGGCATGCATCTAGTGAGGGTACAGGGTCTCGATTCATGAGATTGGACCGGATACTTTCAAAGTCAGATCTCAGTTTCATCAGAAATTGATCTCGTTTTGTAGTGTCATGAACTGATTGTACTGAACTAAGACCTTCAGGAATCAAGTTTTCATAGACTATGTCAGAGTATTCAGCCCAAAGATTCATGAAGTGAGAGTAAAATTCAGAGATGGAGAGACTGTTCTACTGAAAAATGGCGATTTCGTGTTCAAGCTGGAATCTTCGAGCAGTGTTATTCTGACTGTAGATTTTCTTCAGGTAGGCCCACATACCAGCTGCAATCTTGAAGGGTCGAAGATTGAGGACTATGTTGGGATCAACAAAGCCTATGATCCATGCCATGACTTGAGCATCTTTTACTTCCCACTTGGCATGTTCATCCTTGTGTGTGTCTTTGTTAGGAGCAGGGTTGTTGCCATCAATATGACCACAAAGGTCCTTACCTTTGACAAATATATGGAATTGGAGAGCCTAGGCCGAGTAGTTCTAGCCATTAAGATGACCCAATAAGACATCATATTTTCCGAAGACATGAGGCTAAGAAAAGACTGTTCACGAAGAACCAATTCTGGACTAGGAATGATCCGAAAAATGACCAAGAAGAACGTAGTCTGAACTAAGACAGAGCTGAGAAAAAAGCAGGACAAGAGACATGGAGTTTCTAGCTAGGCTAGGCTAGGATCGTTGCCAGTCTGATATCATGTGAGATTCTAACCTAAAACCAATTAGCATGCTTACAACACCTAATTAATCGTCTTCCTTCTTAGGTTGTAGACTTTGATTCACCTTTCTCTCGTCTCTATAACATGCCTCCTAGTTATCATAATCTTCATAATTTTGGTTGTCTATTTTGTTCACTTACCGCCTATTGTGCGGCACAAACTTGGTGCTCAGGCTGTTCAGTGTGCGTTTATGGGTTACAGTACCACCCAAAATGACTTCGTGTGTTATGATGCTACTGCTAATCATCTTCGTATCTCTTGAAATGTGATTTTCTTTGAGAATCACTACTTCTTTTCGTCTAATGTGGTCTCTTCTATTGCTCTTGCTATGCTTCTTAAGTTTGGTGATGTCCCTCGTTCTATTGAGCGTTTCAAACCAGGTGTTGTGTATACGAGACGTCAGCCTCTTTTACCCCCTCCCGATGTTGACCCACCACCTGAACCTATACCTCCGGCACCTCGAAGATCTGCTCGTGTCTCTCATCCACCAGATAGGTATGGGTTCCCACACACTTCTCTTAATGTGACCTTATCTGGCATTTCTGTTCCTACTTATTATTCTCATGCAATTAAGCATGCATGTTGGGAACAAGCCATGCAAGCTGAGCTACATGCTTTTCGGGAGAATCATACTTGGGATATTGTTCCATACCCTCCTGGTATTAAGCGCATTGGCTGTAAGTGGGTGTATTCTGTGAAGCTTAATTCTGATGGTTCTCTTGACCGCTATAAGGCACAGTTGGTTGCTCTTGGCAATTGGCAGGAATATAGGGTGGATTATGATGAGACATTTGCTCTAGTGGCTAAGATGACTACTGTGCAGACCATTCTTGCTATTGCTGCTTCCAAGGGATGGTCCCTCCACCAAATGGACATTAAGAATGCATTCCTACACGGCGATCTTAAAGAAGAAATTTTTATGACTCCTTCTCCAGGCTTATTTTCTTCCTCCTCTAGTGTGTGCAAGCTGAAAAGTTCTCTTTACCGCATGAAACAGGCTCCTCGGGCATGGTTCGAGAAATTTCGTTCTACTTTACTTGGTTTTTCTTTCACCCAGAGCCAATATGATTCTTCTTTGGTCCTTCACAAAACAGCGTGTGGTATTGTTCTTCTTCTTGTTTATGTTGATGATATTGTCATCACTGGCATACAACAGCTTAAACAGCAGCTCTAGGCTTCGTTTCATATGAAGGATATTGGTTCCCTCCACTATTTTTTGGGTCTTGAGGTGCATTCAGACCCGAAGGGTATTTTCTTACATCGACAAAAATATACATTGGACCTGATCTCTTTAGCTGGCCTTCAATCTGCTTCTCTTGTTGACACCCCTCTACAGGTCAATGTGAAATTTCGTCGTGAGGAGGGTGAGCCTCTTTCCAATCCTTTGTTGTATCGTCAATTGGTCGGGAGCCTTAATTATTTGACCATTACACGTCCTGACATTTCTTTTGCGGTCCAGCAAATCAGTCAGTTTATGCACACCCCTCGACATCTCCATTTGGTTGTTGTTCATCGTATCATTCACTATTTGAAGGGTACTTCTAGTCGCGGATTATTTTTTCCTGTCGGATCATCCCTTCAATTGATTGGTTACAGTGATGCTGATCGGGCTGGCTGCCCGGACACTTGGTGCTCTGTTACAGGTTGGTGTATGTTTCTTGGCCCTGCACTCATTTCTTGGCAAAGTAAGAAACAAGCCCGGGTATCCAAGTCTTTCACTGAGTCTGAATATCGTGCTATGTCTAGTGCTTGTTCTGAGATTATTTGGCTTCACGGTTTATTGGTTGAGCTTGGATTTCCTCAATCCGATCCCACGCCTCTCTATGCAGATAATACTAGTGCTATTCAGATTGCTGCTAATCTGGTTTTTCATGAGCATGCCAAGCATATTGAGGTGAATTGTCATTCTATTCGTGAAGCTTTTGACAATCATGTTATCTTGCTGATGTCTTTACCAAGGCAATACCTCGGCCTCTTCATCATTTTGTCATCAGCAAATTAATGCTTCTTGATCAACTGCATCAATTTGAGGGGGGATGTTAGTAGGACATGTGGAAACCCTAACTAGGGTTACTGCAACTTCAGCCCAGGCCCATTAAGCCTTGCGGCAGTTTTCTAATAGGCAGTTTTCTAATAGGTTTTGTCTTGTGCAGTGCGGCAGACAATTGTCGTATTTAATGTATTTATTGTACATAATTAGCTTTCCTAAAATAGTGTACAGCCTAAGGAATGAGAGCAAATCCCATTTGTAAAAGGGAAAAATTCCCGGGAATTGTTTCTGTACAGTTTCTATATATATGAAATAATAGAAGACATGAAGATCAATTTTCAGACAAATTGACATGGTTGATGTTGATAGGCAATAAGGGGTGCTGAGGTGGATCTAGACAACTTTCCTCAAGCAAGGCTGCCGGATGTTTTCGGAGACTCTGGTGATGGTACCAGCAAGGGAGATAGAGGTGGACCAAAATAGGAAATAAGTAAAACCTCATAGACCAAGCTAGTTTCAATTGAAGACTTAAAATATGGTGTTTTTCAAATAAAGTAACATCAGCAGATGTATACCAATGGTTAGTGATAGGAGAATAACAACATATTCTTTTTATAACCTAGAATACCTAAAAAAGGCACATTTAATAGCACAAGCAAGCAACTTATCTTGACAAGGAAAAAGGTCATGAACAAAAGAAGGACACTCAAACACACAAGGAGGAACATGATATAAGGGACCTTTAGGAAATAAAATTTAATAAGGAAGTTGGTTAGGAAAAACAGGTGATGGCATGCGATTGATCAAATAGTAAACAATTAAGACATCATCACCCCAAAAATGTAAAGGCATATTTGGATGTAACAATAGAGTACAAGTAGTTTCAATAAGATGGCGATTCTTTCTTTCTGCCACTTCCTTTTGTTGGGATGTGTGAGGACTCATTGATTGATTTAAAATACCATGAGAGGACATAAATGAAGAAAAGGCAGTGGAAAAATATTTTGTTGCTTTATCACTGTGTAGAATCTTAATTTTCTTGCCAAGCTGAGTTTGAATTTCACTACATAAAGATTTGTATATAGAAAATAACTCTCAATGATCTTTCATTAAGACTAGTGGTGGTGGTGGTGGTGGTCTCTCCTTTACCATCTTGCTTCATCAATCTCCATCAATAGTTTTGCTGGCATGGCACCAATTTCTGTCAAAATCCAACTTTCATAAAAGATTAAGCTATTAGGTGGAGATCCAAGAATGGTTTTATACACCTAGCACTCCACCTCACGCAAGAGCCCTTTGGGCTTGAAGCATGGACAATACTGATGCCCATTTACCTTGTGTTGAAATTTAACTAATAAAAAATGTGGCTGTCAAGAATCAAATTCCTAACTACTTGGTCATAGAGGCTCTATACCATGTTAAAGACAAAAGACTTTAAAAATCTTATGCTGATTGATGGAGGCCCAAGAATGATTAACAATCTCCGTCGCTGTTGATGCAGTACTATGGCATCTATCCCCTTTTCCATATTGCTGCATTGAGCTCTGTTGATGGTTTGGCTTCAATTTTCCATATTGCTGCATTGAGCTCTGTTGATGGTTTGGCTTCAATGATCTCCTTAAATAATTCTGCTTCAATGATTTCCAATGATAAGTTTACTTCATCGATCTCTTTTAAGGAAAATTCCCTAGAATTTTTTAGATCTCATCCAGAGAGGTATAACTTGAATATCCTCGTTTTATAGAATAAAATATTGTCTTACAATTCTACGTAAAGTTTATATCCAAATGCAGCAATCTATGCAAAGGAATTCTAAATAGTAAATACTCACTAAAAGTGAATTACCCGCTCAAATTATCTTATCCAAACTTTACCTTGGACTACAATATTTTTTGCTGTAATAATGAATAACTGGGAGTTAGTCTAACCATACTGTTGTACGCAAATTCTGTTCTTTTCATTGGAAATGAGACTCACAAATTGTCTCAGCCAACCCAAAACTCAAACTAATGCCTAAAATGGCTGTTGAAAAATCTCAGCATTGAATTACTTTTACATCATGCTACCAAATGACAGGCTAAAGAATAATTGTTTTATGCTCTTGAATTACCGTGTTTATAACTTGCGACTTAGTTGATGATCTTATAGTACATGCTAAGTTTGTTCTCTTATGCTTCTTTTAACATGCATAGTTTATCTTTTTTTCTTTGATTCACTAATCAAGCCTACCTTTGTTGTTTCCCACTTGGTGCAGATTCATATTTTGCCAGGCAGTGTTGACCCTGTATGCACCAGTTTACAATAAAAGCGAATTCCTTCCAACATGTGTCCCTTCTCTTCCAACGCCTGTCCTGCCCCCAAGTTATTCATTTCAGAGTGTAATTCTGCATCTAGCCAGTATTTTTGGTGCAACTAAGTGTTTCATCTTCTCAGATGATGTTCTTCCTGAAAATATACATACAAACGTGAATCAGTTGTGAACTCTATGAAGATAAGCAGATGCTTCACTTCAGAAGCATAATGTATACAGCTTCTTTGTATAGTAATCAAAAAATGAATTCTATCAATATTATTATTTGGTCTTGGACTTGGTGTTTCGTAGAATTTAAGTATAGGTTTTGGTGTGAACCTGTTTTTTGAGTATTATACTAATTTATCTGGATTTTTCGTTAATGTTTGAATCGAACTCTTTCTTGCATTAAAAACATAGCATTTTCTCTGCATCTTGAGTACCGTTTTTTTTTTTTAAAAGGAAAACCAACGTCATAATCATATATACATTTTAAATCTTAGTATTCATGTGCATCTCGATTTAGGATCTTGTCGCTGATTTTTTCTGAATTATTGTGTATTGTCTATCCACCAAGATTTATCTTTTTCTTGCATCAAAATGGCGGCATCATTGTTACAATTTTCTAGAATCTTTTGCATTCTTTTGAGCATGTACGGAATTATTAATTTTACAAATTGATTTATAAATGAAATTATTTAATTGGAAGGTTTTAATATAGGAATCGATTTGATTTTTGTTTTAATTTAAATTGTGTGTATTAGAAAATCCACTCAAATTTGGTTGGATTTGAGTGGATTTAATTTGATTTTAGTTTTAAATGTTTGCATTGATAATTTTACTCTTATTCATTTCATATATGTCATTTAAATCTAAGTCATTTTAAATGATTTCTCTTGATTTTTTTTCTTGATATTCCTCTATCTTTAAGTATTGGTTATTTTACATTTGATCAACTTTTCATACTGAGCATCTTACCAAAGTTTTTTATCTTCTTTTCTTCAATTGCTAATATTCCCACTTTCTCTCCGATATATTCATTCATGAAGTTATTTTTTCTTGATGTCCAGTCATTCATACGAACATTCTCATCTCTGCAAGCATATGCTCTTGTTGGTACTTTACTACCTAACATTTAGTACCATAAAAACATTGATAGTCTTATGGTTATGTGATAAAACTTTCCTTTGAACTTGAGAAGCACCTTTCGATTACAAATAATAGTTAAAACATTTTTTCATTTCATCCACTCAGCTTGAATTCTATTATTTACATCTCCTTTTATTTCTCAATTACTTTGTATGATAGATCCAAGATGTCTAAATCATGCGAGTTGTGATTCTCCAATTTTCACCTCCAAGCTCACCACGCGTCTTGTTGATCTTACATTTCATATACTTCATTTTACTTCTAAAAATTTAGAAAGTATGTGATTCCAAAGCTTCTCTCTAAAACTCTAGTTTACTATTTATTCCCTCTCTCAACTCTCCCTCAAATACTATCATATGCAAAAAGCATGCATTGAGGTCCTGACTCTTGGATATACTTAATAAGTACGTCCAAAACCTAGTAAAAATATAAGGGTTCAAAGTTAACCTTGGTGTAATCCTATAGTTATAAAGAAATCATCTATGACCTTATCATGTGTTCAAACTCTAGTTTTAATATTGTTATACATATCCTTGATAACCGAATATAAGTAACACAAACTCCTTTATTTTTCAAAGTCTTTCATAAACTTCTCTTGACACCCTATCACAAGCCTTTTCTGGGTTAGTGAAAACTATGTGTAAATCTTTATGTTTCCTCCTATACCTCTCCATTAAACTTTGCAAAAGGTGTATTGCTTCCATGGTTGACCTCTCTATTCAATTTCTTTTTTCCTACAGCTTCATAGTATGGTTCATTAGCTTCATCCATTGTAGTTAGCATAATTCTGTTTATCTTTCTTGCTCTTGTAAATAGGAATCAAAATGCTTCTTCTCTATTCATTTCACATTTTCTTAGACCTCATTATCTCGTTAAAAAAATTTATAAACTAAGTTATATCTTTCTCCTCTAGACACTTCCAAACTTTAAAAGGTATATTATCTGACTCAACCGGTTTACCATTTTCCATCATGTTTACTGCTTTTTTTTTTTACTTCAAACTCACAAATTCTATGATAAAAAGTATAATTTTAGTCATCATCTCTAATGTTTAAAATATCTGAGTCCATTAATGTTGCATGTCCTTTATTAAATAATTTTTAAAAATAACTCTTCCACCTTTCCTTGATATCTCGTTTCATAACCAGGACTTTACCCTCTTCATTCTTAACGCATTTCACTTTATCGAAGTTTCTTGTTTTCCTTTCTCTGCCTCTAACAAGCCTACAAATATATCTTTCCCGTCTTTGGTACCTGAAGATTGGAATAGCCCTGCAAAAGCTTTAGCATTCGCGTTGATCACCTTCTTAACATCCGTCTTAGCTACCTTATATTTTTCCTAGTTCTCATCTTTTTTACATTTGCTTCTTGCCAAGCTTACATTCGCTTCATGCTAAGTTCTATAGCACTCTCTTTTAAGTCTAAATTTCTCTTGAACTCTTGCTTGTTTCTCACTACCAAGATTCATTAATCTTAAGTTCAAAGCCTCTTGATTCTCTGAGTGTGTTTTAAAATATTCCTCTGAAAAACCATTTGTTTTCCTTCCTTTAGCTGCCATCTTTTGATACTTGGACTTTTGTCTTGGTAATTTTTCCTTACCTTCATCTTAACATGTACATCCAGAACCAAAATCTTATATCGGGTAGTCAAGCTATCCCAAGACATAGAGAATTATTTTTTAAATCAAATAAAATCAAACCCGATTTTAAGGATTCCAAACACAATCTTACGAAATATTCACTTTCATTTATTGTATAAAACACCACATACTTGCAGCATAAGCTTTAGTATATTTTGCATTTATTTTTGCATTATCATTGTTATTATACTTTCATGCCAATTGCAAACTTTTTGCACACACATTACATAACATGTCAATACGTCTTTCCCTTTTTTGCAAATAAAATGATCATGCATGTATTGTGCTCTTTATGCGTTGTATATTGCATTCCTTTGTCACGACCTACCACATGGTCAGTGACTGGCGCACATGATAAATGTCAACTCTCGTTCAGCTTAGCAAGTGATTGAACCTCTTACCAAGTGAAATACTCGTTCGATGGGAGGGAATCATAGGGAGGAACGCTGGAGTTTCTCCGATAAAGCCACCAAGACCGAGGGCCACCATTGATAAAGGTGTTAGCTATCGAAATAGCGTCTATGAGTTGACTTATTACCATACATGAACAAGTTTGTTAGACTTGTGCCAATAGAAGTAGTTAGGATTTGGTTGATCCAAATGCATGCTTGGATTTCAAGGTGCTATAGGATCAGTAATCCATTGCATAGCCTCAGTCATTTCACCACTGATGGAGGTGGTGGAGGTGGAGGAAGTGCTTGTCATCCTTGAGTTTGGGGCATTAGCCATGATAATCTGTGATATCATGAAGACGTTTTTGAATAAAGGCCAATTGAACTCAAATATGAGTCAGGCCATATGGTTTATTATATAAAGGAAATGGTTGCAAGGATAATAGACAAGAAAACAAAAGATAAACATAACTGAAACTGAAGATAAAACGAGAGAAAATAAAAGATAAAATAAAACTAAATATAAAACTTAGCCCTAAGATAAGATAAGTTTTTATGCTTTATCCTTTGCTCTATCAAAGCTCTCTTAAATTTTATGGGACTTTGTGTTAGGGTTTTTGTGTCTATATCTCTCTTCACATCACCTTATAGAAAATTTCACTTGAGATAATTCTTCCTAATGCTTAGGACATCACTAAAATCCAGTAGAGCTATAATAAAAGTCGCTTGAGAGAAAACAAAAAGTCAGTGAGCCAAATGAGTGGCATGTGGCCACTTATAAATGAGAAAATAGAGGAAACCCCAGCAAGATATAACAAATTGGCAGGAGACACATTAAGCGGGAAACATTTATGTTAAATTGCAATAAAGGACTGTTATTTGGTGGTTATAGGCAATCCTTTTATTAATAGATAATGGGTTCCTTCCTTGCTTCATGCATTAGCTTCCACATCAAGTTTTATTTAAAGTCTCTCGTGTGCACAATACCACGAAATTACAATTTATGCCCTTGTGAGATACACGTTTTACAAAAAAACTCCCCTAGAAAAATTTTCCTAACACTAAACTGTATGACATTTGGGTTTAACACTAAACCCTAAAGTTGATACACATGCATTGCACATGACTTTCTTTTTTAGTTTTTGAACTTTATATTAATGCTGAAAAAGAGGAGCTTGAAACCCAATGACAAGAGATTTCTATAGCTTATTCAAGTACCAGGTTGAGTACCACTTCATGGCTTGGATCTCTATAGCTAAGACTTGAAAGAATATTTTTAAATATTATTGCTTAATTACAATTGTACAGGTATGATCTACATTATATAGACTTGTGACAATAATGACTTGCCTAAAATAGAGCTAAATTACAAAAAATAAATTTGTCCTAATACAAGAATCAAATCTGCCCTAATAACGAAAATCATAAAATAAATCTGTACAATAAAAAAATAAATCTATACAATAAAGTCCAACACCCCCCCTCAAGCTGGTGAATGAATATTTATCATTCCCAGCTTGCCAGTAAGATCCTAAAAGCATTATGTGGGTAGTTCTTTAGTTAATACATCTACCAACTGATATCCTGAAGGAATGTATACTGTGGTTATGAGTCCATTATCCAATTTCTCCTTGATAAAGTGCCGGTCTATATCAATGTGTTTTGTCCTGTCATGTTGAACTGAATTATGCGCAATGCTAATGACTGATTTGTTGACACAAAACAGTTTCATAGGCACTTCACGCTTTAATTTCAAGTAATCTAATATGATCTTCATCCATAGCTGATGAACCTGCAAAAATTTATATATTCACAGTTCAAAATCTTAGGTTTTCATCATCTTTTAATCGTTTTTATTTAATTTTTTGTTCTTAAGTTTTATTATGTTTTTATTATTTTTAATTATGTTCTTATTACGTGTTTTATGTGATTTTATAGGTAATTACATTTGAAAAATATTGGACATTTGAAGAAGCAAGCAAAAAGAAGAAAATTCCATTTCAGTTGTCCAATGCTTGAGCGCTGGACATCCAACGCTTGAGCGCTCAACGTGTGCTGGAGAATTTTCCTTTAAGTGACTCAACGCTTGAGCACTGGTTGCGTAACATCAGCATGAATTCTTTATAAAAAGAGAGGTTTTTCCAAATTGAACACACACTTAGATAGAACGCAAAAGCCATCAAGAGACACAAACCCTAATGTGGTGTGGGCGTAATTAGGCTTGAAGATTAGGAATTTTCTTCAACCTTTCCACTTTTCTACAATGGAGTTTGTCATATTCTTCCCTTTGTGTTCTTCTTTTTTCATGTGTAACTAATTTCCCTTTGTTAGGTGGATGATGGATCTTAAACTTTGATGATGTAACTTCTTTTATGGGTTTAATTTATGTTTCTATTTCATGATTTACGTGTTTATCTCTATTCTTAATGCTTTTCTAAACCTGATCAATTTGGGAATGATCTTTTGGGTTAATGTATGATTTGAAAAAAATTGTATGAACCTAGAACATGTGATAAACACCATAATTTCTACAATCGCTACGAAAAGACGTTGGGGGTTATGTGATTTTTCTTTTAATTCTCTTGTTCTTGATAATACATTTCTATTTGGGATTAAACTAAGGGATTAGTTAATTTCAAACAGTGTAAGAAGATTAATATACCAAGAGATTAGGTATTAATTAATTTTGGGAATTGACCATAAATCATTGAAATAGAACATAGTTAAACCAATATTTGAATGTACATTTAAAAAGTTCAAGTGAAGTCTGAACCCTAACGCCTTAATACTGTTATTTTTCACCCATTTGATTTATTATTTTGCTTATTTATATTTCTTTTTAATTGAATTTGCAATAACTCTTTTTCTTTGTTAGCTTAAATAGTATCACTTTCGGCGAATTTAGCAATTAATAACTTAATCCTCATGGGACGATACTCTTACTCACTTTTTATTACTTTTGTGATTCGGTGCACTTACCGATTTCATAACAAGTTTTTGGCGCCGTTGTCGGGTATTATTTTTATTAATATTAAATAGTAATTTGAAAAGACACTAATTTAGGCACTTATTTTTCTTATTTAAATTTATTTTTCTTTATTTAATTTTCTTTTAAATTTGTTTCTTTTTATTCACTTTTGTTTTTCTTTGTTCATTTTTTATTAGTCATTTTATTTTTATTTTTATTTTTAATTTCTTTTCTTTACTTCACTCTGGTTTGCTTGTTTGTTTATTTATGGAAGGTTTTGTAAAGTTAGAAGAATTACTCTTTGATCCAGAGATAACAAGAACATAAAGAGCATTCAAGAAAGCAATCAGAGAAAGAAAAAGAATTGAAGAAGAAAAGATGGCTGAGAACGCTAATGCACAGAGAAGACGCACTTTAGCTGATTATGCTATTCCATCTTCTGAAAAATGTCTCAACCAATATTGTGTGGTCTGCTATCCAAGCAAACAATTTTGAGATTAAACCAGCTCTTTTAAAACTGATGCAACAGAATCAGTTTGGGGGAGGTTAAGCAGAAGATCCAAACTTGCACATTGCTAACTTCTTGCAACTTTGTGATACTATCAAATATAATGGAGCTAGTGATGATGCCATTAGATTAAGACTTTTTCCATTTTCTTTGAGAGACAAAGGCAAGAGCTGGCTACAATCCCAGCCTCAAGGAAGCATTTCTACATGGGATGATTTGGTTAGCAAGTTCCTCACTCGGTATTTTCCTCCATCAATGTTTGTGAAGATAAGGAGTGAGATTGCTTGCTTTACTCAAAATCAACGAGAATCTCTCTATGAAGCATGGGAAAGATTTAAGGAGCTGCTTAGAAAATTTCCTCATCATGCTTTCAAAGTTTGGCAGTAGGTGCAGATTTTTTATAATGGTTTGAATCATTCCACAAGACTTATGGTGGATGCATCTGCAGGTGGATCTTTGAACACTAAGACTCCTGAAGAAGCTCAGGAATTGTTTGAGACTATGGCTACCAATGAATATCAGTTGCCTAGTGGAAAAGCAATAGTCAAATAGAGAGTTGTGGAGCTTGGTACTCTTGATGCCTTACTTGCTCAGAATAAAAGTATTACGTAGTAGTTAGCCAACCTCACCAAGCAAGTTGGGAATACGCATCTGAATTCAGTGAACCATCAAGTAGTGATTTGTGACTTTTGTGGAGGCAATCATGTTAATGGTGGATATGAGGCAAGCAACTTTGGTTTCATTTCTCCAGAGTAGGTCAATTATATGGGAAATCCTTCAAGACCCTAAGGTAATACTTATTCTAATACATATAATTTAGGTTGGAGGAATCATCCCAATTTCTCTTGAAAGAATCAAGCAATTCCACTGAATGCTCAACCCGAGCATAAGTCTCCTCTTGAGATTGCATTTGAAAAGCTTTTACAATAAACATTTTCTTTCGTGCAGCAAATTTCTTCTTTTATGCAACAGACCTCGACTTTTATGGAGGAAACAAGGGCTAATTTTCAGAATCAAGGGGCAGCTATTCAGAGTTTAGAGAATCAAGTTAGTCAAATAGCAAAATAGTTCTCCGAGGGAGCTGCAGGAACCTTACCAAGTGATACAGTGGTCAATTCAAAGGAGCAATGTCTGGCAATTTCTTTAAGAAATGAAAAAGTTGTTAGCCCTCAGCTGAAAGAAGATGTTGCCAAGGAAGGAATTGATCTTCCAATTCATGATCAAGAAAAAGAAGCTCTAGAAGAAGAGATTGAGAAAGATAAAGCCAAAGAGGAATAGTCAAGAGTGCAAAGAAAGAAGAAAGATTCAGTGTTGAATAAACCATTTGACCCTTCATTGTATGCCAGACTTCCATTCCCTCAGTGGTTGAAGAAGGAAAATCAGGAGAAGCAAGAGAGGCAGTTCTCCAAGTTCCTTGATATTTTCAAGAAGTTACAAATAAATATTCCTTTTACTGAGGCACTTGAGCAAATGACCTCCTATGCAAAATTCATGGAGGACTTGTTATCTAAGAAGAAGAAGTTAGAAGAAGATGAGACTATAGCACTTACAGAGGAGTGCAGTGCCATAATTCAACGGAAGCTACCACTGAAGTTAAGGGATCCAGGAAGTTTTAGCATCCCTTCCACCATTGGAAAGTTGAATATTGATAAAGCTTGATGGGACTTAGGTGCGAGTATTAATTTGATGCCATTGTCCATCCTTCGCAAGTTGGGAATTGAGAAAGTTAAGCTTATTATGGTCTCCCTTCAATTAACAGATCGATCAATCTGACGTCCATATAGTATTGTGGAAGATTAATGTTTTTATAGGTAATTACATTTGGAAAAGATTGGACATTTGAAGAAGTAAGCAAAAAGAAGAAAACTCCATTTTAGTTGTCTGGTGCTTGAGCACTAGACATCCAACGCTTGAGCGCTCAACGCGCGCTGGAGAATTTCCTTTTAAATGACTCAGCGCTTGAGCGTTGGAAAGCCAATGCTTGAGCACTGGTCATGTAACAGCAGCGTGAATTCTTTATAAAAAAAGAGGTTTTGCCAAATTGAACACACACTTAGACAGAGCGCAGCAGCTGTCAAGAGGCACAAACCCTAATGTGGTGTGGGTGCAATTAGGCTTGAAGATTAGGAATTTTCTTCAACCTTTCCACTTTTCTACAATGGAGTTTGTCATATTCTTTCCTTTGTGTTCTTCTTTTTCCATGTATAACTAATTTCCCTTTGTTAGAGGGATGATGGATCTTGAACTTTGATGATGTAACTTCTTTTATGGGTTTAATTTATGTTTTTATTTCATGATTTACGTGTTTATCTCTATTCTTAATGTTTTTCTAAACCTGATCAATTTGGGGACGATCTTTTAGGTTAATGTATGATTTGGAAAAATTTGCATGAACCTAGAACATATGATAAATACCATAATTTCTGCAATCACTATGAATAGACATTGTGAGTTATGTGATTTTTCTTTTAATTCCCTCATTTTTGATAAATCCTTTCTATTTAGGAATAGTTAATTCCAAACAGTGTAAGAGGATTAATATACTAAGGGATTGGGTATTAATTAATTTTGAGAATTGACCATAAATCATTGAAATATAACATAGTTAAACCAATATTTGAATGTGCATTTGAAGAGTTCAAGTGAAGTCTGAACCCTAACACTTTAATACTATTATTTTTCACCCCTTTGATTTATTGTTTTGCTTATTTATATTTCTTTTTAATTGAATTTGTAATAATTCTTTTTCTTTGTTAGCTTAAATAGTGTCACTTTAAGTGAATTTAATAATTAATAACTTAATCCTCGTGGGACGATACTCTTACTCACTTTTTATTACTTTTGCGATTCTGTACACTTGCCGATTTCATAATAATAGCAACTCACAAACTCCTTGTGCCATAGCTCAAAATTCAGCTTCTGCACTTGACCGAGCCACTATATTATGTTTCTTACTTCTCTATGTTACTAGATTTCCACCCAGAAACATATAATAACCTGATGTTGACCTCTTGTCAATAACTGAACCTGCATAGTCAACATTTGTGCACACTTCCATTGATAGGCTCCCCCTTTCCTAAATAGTAACCCTGTTCTAGGCATTGTTTCAAGATACTATAGAATTTGATCCATAGCCTACTTGTGTCTCTCCCGCAGATCATGCATGAATTGGCTAAAAATATTGACAACATATGCTAGATCTTGTCTGGTGTGTACCAGATATATCAGTTTTCCTACTAGTCTCTAGTATTGAGCTCTATCCACCTTGGGGCTGTCTTCATCACTTCCCATTTTGTGATTCTGTTCAATTGGTACACCGGCAGCCTTACACCCAAGCATTCCAATCTCTTTGAGAAGATCTAGGACGTATTTCCTTTGAGAAATGAAGATACCTTACTTGGAGTAGGCAACTTCAATTCCAAGGAAGTACTTTACCTTTCCAAGCTCTTTCATTTTGAACTCAGCTGCTAATTTCTTCTTTAAGAGTTACTTCTCAACTAGATCATCTTCTGATATAATGATGTCATCAACATACACAAGTAGGACTATGAGTTTACCTTCTGGTGAATGTTTAAAAAAGATAGTATGACCACCTTGACTTTGTCTGTATCTCAGGGACACCATTATTTTTTGTAAATCTTCCAAACTAAGCACGAGGAGACTGCTTCAATTCATATAAAGCCTTCTTTAATCTACACACCTTGTTCCATCCACTAGTGGAGTTGTATCTAGGGGGAATCTCCATATAAACTTCCTCCTCTAAGTTGTCATGAAGAAAGACATTTTTAACATCAAATTGGTGTAATTCCCACCCAAAGTGGGTAGCAAAGGAGAGTAAGTTTCTTAATGTTCATCTTGGATACTGAAGTAAATGTGTAACATCCTCTTTTTAGCATGTTAGACTTGTATATGATCCTAGAGGTATCATACTACTTGCTTGACATGCTTGTATAGTTTTGAGACAAACTGAGTTAGTTTAGGCACATTATCGCAACACAGAAGGTGAAAAATAGCTTAAAATGACTCATATAATAGCATAAATTACTAAGTTGAGGGAAACAAATCTAGAGAATTTGTTTCTAGGTCACAAATAGGTGGAAGAGGATGTAATTAAAGTTTGAGGGTAAACTAAGTTAGTTTGATATTTTTAAGCACACAGAGTGGGTGTTTTAATACCGGATTGACTTAGTAGATATATGAAAGTTTATGAAAATGATGAGTTAGGAATTGGATGAATCTTAGGATTTATTCTAATACCTATAGAAGTTAGGAAACTTGATTTCGTAAGATCAACGTATTCCTAAGAGATGTAATGTTCCAACATATGGCTTTGTGGCCTTAAAAGTCAATGCATCCTATCTTATTTTCTCTTCACGACTCTTCATAGCAGAAAATAGAAACAGAAAACGCAAAGATGGAGAGAAAGGAAGAAAGGGGAAAACAAGAGGAAGAGGAGGAGAAAAAGATAAAGGCCGAAAGGAAGATCCAAGAGCTAAGCTCAAGCTTGAAGACCAGGTGCACTTCAAGAGGTAGGGGATACTTGAACCTTACTTGATCATGCCTCTCAATCTCCATCTTTATTGTTTGGTTGTTGTTGTTGGATGAAAGTGGGTTTGAGATGCTTAGATTGTTTTTCTTGCTTGTTTAGTACTTTTAATGGCTGAGTTTGGTTAGGATGAAGCTTAATCAACTCAAGGGTATTAGTTTGCACCTAGAAACATCCATGAAACTCATGGGGTTTGAAAATGGAAAATGGGTATTTTTGGATGGAAATTGGGTATTTTTGGATGTTTGATCTTTGGTCATAAATCTAAGCTAGATTGATTAACTTAGTGTTTGATGATTCTATCATGTTAGAGATCATGTTTAAGATTGAATATCACTTAGAATCCATGATTTGAGGATTAGAACTTGGTTGGAAACCAAGTTATGCATAAAACTCATTTCTGCAGATTTTTTGGTGCAGGATGGTGCCTAGGCGCCATTTTCCACACCTAGGCATAGACTGAGAAATCCCAGTCCAGGAGCAGTCAGAGAGTATGGCGCCTAGGCGCCAGTGAACCATGCCTAGGTGCAGTTGTGCCCAAATCTTGACAGCTTGTAGTGTTTGTAGCATAACTTGAGCTGTAGTCATCGAAACGACCTGATACTTATTTTATTTGAAATCTAAGATACAAGGATTCATGTAGTAAAAATTTTAGATTTTAAGAGCAACCCAAGTAGCACTAGTTTCGGTTTGAAGTTGAGTCAGACTCTGCGTAAATAGACTAATTGACACCTAGTAAACCAGATTGCATAACTTCTTGCTCTGAGGCGTAAATTACATGAGACTAGTGGTTTTTTGAATCTAACATGTAAAGCTATGAGTGGTAAAATTTTCAAAAAATTTGCACTCTCTATGCATTCCTAGTTTCAATTTAAATGTCAAAATCTGGTAAGTTAGCTAGTTGCCCTGTTTCAGCTACTGCATTTTGTGGCATAACTTTAGCTACACTAAGTCAAATGAAGTGAGGTTTATTTCATTTGAAAGATATGAGATAAGGCTATTTTCTTATAAAATTCCATAATTTTTGAAATTAGCATGTACATTTGGCGCATTCATGAAAGTCATCCTTTCTAGGTGCCTAGAGTGGTTTCTCCTAGGATAGTTTTATAGGAAATTGGAGTTCCCTGCTTGCTTGGATCCCTTATATATGCATTGTAGAGTGTGTTGAGAGACTACTACGGATATTTCATAGAATAAATGATTACCTTGCATATACGGGACAGTAAGAGACCTTAGCGCAACCAATAGTATTGGATTGCCATAGGTAGGTATCTAGTCTCTTAGGCAGCATAAAGTTGCATTTGATATCATATATGAGGTGATGAAGATAGGGTATACTAGATACAAGTATGCTAAGTTCAGTTGGCAATAGTCACTTATCATAGTGCATGAGTTGGTCTTAAGAGAGAAAGTGAAGTTAGTGGTGCTTGAATGGACTTAGTACAGAGTTAATGTAGAAGTTTAAGTCTTTAAGCATTCCATAAGTTAGGAATGGCCTAAAGCAAGTAGCGAGGACCTTGTGCACACTAGTGTGTCATAGATTATTATTTGTGGTGTGATAATAAGGCAAGCTAGATACAAGTAACTCAAGTATGTTTTACTTAACTAGAAACATGAAATATACTCCTTTATAAGTTAGAAGTGAGCTGTGAGTACATGTTTGCCAGAGTTTAGTTCTTCACTTAGTTAGAGAGAATCATGTGATGAGTTAATGTGGTGGTTTTGTATGAGTTAAACATAACGTGTAACACCCTAATACAATTATCGTAAAACAGCCAGAATATTTCAAGATAAAGTGTATTAAGTCTTTCACTTTCTAAGAATGCATAAAACATAAATCTATAACAACTTGTGTAGTTATTATAGAGAGCCACAAAGGATGAAAAAGGTTATATATATACATCACTGGCTAAAAATGCCACACTGCAATACATAAACTTTTACAAAATAAAAACAAAGTAAATAAATACAAGCTGATAACATAAAGAAACAACATAACTAAAACTAAGTCTTTTGCTTCTTCTTCTTGCCCTTTCTTTTTAGAGGGTCTTGACCTGGGTTTACATGGAAACACAATGGGATGAGAATTCACAAAAATCCTCAGTAAGAGTATACCAAAACCAACAGTTATTCATTCACATCGAATAAAGAAACTAAAATACATCAAGCAACACTTGCAATATATATAAATGAGTCACTGCTCAACACTACTAAAACATGTAACATCATAATACCAATATCTCAACCTATAGGTATACAAGGAGATACTTAGCACTACAATGTCACTACATACGTATTAATCTAATTAATATATTCATAATGTTTGTTGGAAACATTATAGAGAGCCATATGAAATGTGAAAAACATGAAATATTTATAACATAATGCATCATTATACATATACAACATTAGCCTTAGCAAAGGCTTGAAGTATTAAATAAGTCTATACGTTTCAAGAGAAATGCTAAAAAATACAACATTTGAAATATAAAACATAAAGCTAATCTATTCTTTAGCTTCCTGCTTCTTCTTACTCTTGGAAGAAGTTTCACCTGGAATTACATGATACACAGGGGGTGAGAAACTACATTCTCAATATGAGTAATCAAAACAAGACATACATACATAACATAATAACATAGTCTTAACAATTAAGAAAAAGACAAGTTACACTCTCACAAGGTTTAACTTTAATAACTAGCTAAACCAAGTTAAAGATTCATACTTTCATTCTTACATACTTAGCTCATTTAAGACCTAGGCATGTTTCACTAGGAAATTATGACTTCTCATGTTTACCCCCTTGTAGATAAGAAAACTGAAATTTTCACACTACATGCATCCCAAGCACTTGGTTAGGAATACTTGTCCCCTTAGGAACTTCTTAACTCCCTTCCTTCTTGGCTAAATGACCTCATGCCATATAAGTCACATTAAAAGGTAGACAATGCCAAATTATCCTAGTTTACTTATATCGAACACCCCCTCATCATCACATCTTTAGTGATGCTAAGTAACAATAAGTTTCCATAGGTGCTAGACTCTTATCTATAGCAAACCCTTACTTTTGGTTACTTTAAAGATCATACATAACTTATACATACCAAACGATCATCTTCTCATTGATTTACCTCTAGTAGTATCTTAATCATACCCTAAGACCATCGATTGTACATAGATGACCAAAGGCTTAGATTTTCTTATCTATGCTAGGTAATATTTTATCTCTTGAAAAATATCACTATTTGTGCCTTAACACACTTTATGAAACATATACTAATGATCCCATCTAATTCATAACTCAAAACATCAAAAATAAAATTTTTAGAGTTCCTGGTTCTCACGCCGCAGCACAAACCAGGGCACGTCGCGGCGCCCTAGCCTCTGCCTACTGAAAACTGAGAAATGAGCCTTACGCACTGTGGCACGGCGTTCTTCATGCCGCGATGCACTCAGCAAGTTCATCCTCACGCCTCGGAATGGCAAACTCACGCCGCGAAGTTCATAGCAGAACCCAGATTCTGCAGAACCGTGGTACTGTTCCATTGGTCCTTTTCTTGAATTATGGTCATTCCAATCGGTTTCTAAGTAATTTTAAATCCCTAATCAATTTTTTAACATATAGGAATCATCAATCACAAACTTAAACCTCTTAATTTGGATTAATGCACCAAAATCACCTATAGGGTGACCTAACCCCTCTTTTGGGAATCCAAGGTACAAATGACATATTCTAAGCTTCTATCTTAAACTTTTGTTATGAACAAGTCATAAATAACCAAAGAAACTCAATCATACAAGCAAAACACATCAAACACCTCCAGAACTCAATTTGACCTATTAAACACCTTAAGTGCATGCATGGTGAAAAGAAGTGAAATTGATCATAAAACCCCTACCTTTAGTAACTGAATGGAGATTCAAGCTTGGTTGGATCTCATGCATTAGCTTTTCCTTTGGCTTTCTTGTTTCTCTCTTCCTCCTCCTTGGCCTATGCTTCTTCTTCCTTTCTTTCTCTTTGCAAGTTTGTTGTTTTTGTTTTGTGCAGCAAATTGGCCATGAGTGAGGCTTATAAAAAAGGGAACTAAAGACTCAAACGGCCTTTAGGCCAAAACTGATAAAATTCTGATATGCTAAAAACACTCAGATTTAGTTAAATCAATATTTTCAGCTTCCAACAACTTTAAAATAAATACTAAGATTCTTATAAATAGTCATATCACCATTATTTGATATTTTCATATCTGCTGCTTGTCAAACCGGCTATAATTAGACAACTAGTATGCCTAAAAATGTCAAACTAGCTCAATTTACCTTGAAACTTTAACTGTAACTTGTTTTATATATTTATGACCTAGAAATAAATTATCCATATTTATTTCCCTCGTCTAAGCAATTAATGCTATTATCTGAGTCATTTTAAGCTATTTTTCACAGTCCGGGTTGTAACTAAGTACCTAAACTAACTCAGATTATCACAAAATTAAACATGTATGCTAAGCAAGTCATATGCTACCTCTTGAACACATAAATAAGTCTAACATGTCATTTTAGAGTATTACATTTCTCCCTCCTTTCTAAAATTTTGATCCCAAAATTGCTCACCTAAAAGGAACAAATCTGGGTAGTCCTGCTGCAAGTGGGACTCTAACTCCCAAGTAGCCTCCTTAGTGTCATTGCCACCCCGTATAACCTTCACCAGAGGAATTTGCTTACCTCTAATCTCTTTGACCCCTCTGTCCACGATCCTTACCGGATGTACATCATAAGACAAATCATCCCTTAACTGTACTAATTCATGTTCTATGATATGCAAATGATCTGGATTATACTTTCTCAACTGAAATACATGAAAAACATTATGAAAGTTAGACAAACTGGGAGGAAGGGCTATTTGATAAGCTACGAGTCCAACTTTCTTTAGAATTTGGTAGGGACCAAGAATGCGAGGATTTAACTTTCAGGTTTTTAATGCTTTACCAATCTCTGTTGTAGGAGTAACTCTTAAGAATACATGATCTCCCTCACTAAACTCAAGAGGTCTCATTCTCTTGTCAGCATAGCTCTTTTGCCAAATCTGAGTAGTAACCAACCTATCCTTAATCATCTTAATTTGCTCTGTGGTCTGCTGGACTAACTCTGGACCTAAGATGGTTCTCTCACCTACTTAATACCAACAAAAAGGTGATCTTCACTTTCTTCCATAAAATCCTTGTAGGGTGCCATACTTATGCTGCAATGGTAGCTATTGTTATAGGCAAACTCCAGTAAAGGTAAGAACTTTTTTTAACTACCCTGTTGTTCTAAAACACATGCCCTAAGCATATCTTCAAGGGTTTGGATAGTCCTCTCTATTTGCCCATCTGTTTGTTGGTGATAAGTTGTACTAAGGCTTAACTTTAACTCGAAGTCATAATCCTTTAAGAATTCCATCCATCTTCTCTGCCTCATGTTTAGCTCCTTCTTATCAAACAAGTACTTTAAACTCTTATGATCACTGAACACCTCAAATTGGACTTCATAGAGATAATGCCTCTAAATCTTTAAGGCAAACACTACAACTGTTAATTCCAAATCATGTGTAGGGTAGTTTTCCTCATGTGGCCTTAACTGCCTTGATGCATAGGCAACTACTCTCCTATTCTGCATCAAAACACACCCTAGTCCCATATTTGAAGTGTCACAAAAGACCTCAAAGTTCTCATGGGGATCCAGAATCACCAACACTAGCGTAGTAGTCAACCTCTTCTTTAACTCTTGAAAGCAATTCTCACAGTCTTGAGTCCACTTAAAAGTACTACCCTTTCTAGTCAACCTAGTCAAAGGCAGCGCTAATTGAGAAAAACCCTTGATGAACCTTCTATAGTACCCAGCTAGGCCTATAAAGCTCTTGATCTCGGCCATATTGGTGGGTCTATCCCACTGTAACACTGCTTCCACTTTGCTAGGGTCCAATGCAATTCCTCCTTTAGAAATAACATGGCCCAAAAACTGAACTTCCGTTAGCCAAAACTCACACTTGGACAATTTGGCAAATAGTTTTTTTTTTCCTTTAGGATATCTAAAACAATCCTTACATGTTGCTCATGCTCTTCCCTTGTCTTTGAATAAATGAGGATGTCATCAATAAACAATACCACAAACTTATCTAGGTAAGGTCTAAAAACTCTGCTCATGTAATTCATAAACACTGCTGGAGCATTCGTTAAGCCAAAGGACATCACAAGATACACATAATGCTCATACCTAGTTCTAAAAGCGGTCTTAGGGATATCCTCCCTCTTAACTCTAATTTGATGATACCCAGACCTCAGATCAATCTTGAAAAATAATGAAGCTCCTCTTAATTGATCCATCAGATCATCTATTCTAGGCAATGGATACTTGTTCTTAATGGTTACTTTGTTCAACTGCCCGTAGTCAACACATAACCTCATGGTACCATCTTTCTTTTTCACGAGTAACATTGGTGCTCCCCACGGAGAAACACTAGGCCTAATAAATTGTTTATCTAATAACTGTAACACCCTCCTTAGGGCATTACATTTCAGACCAACTTTTTTAATTCTTTACCTAAACTATAAAATATTTGATATTATTTTAATACGGGTTTCAAAATTTCTTTTTCGAGGATAACATAAACTTACCGAATTATAGAAACATAAGATACAAGAACTAAATAATATACATCTCTAGTACATAACATAGATTAGTAACAACTTAATTACATAAAACTTACGTACTCCAAATAACACATAATTACCATATAAAAAATGAACCTAGCCCAAGTCTAAAAACTTGAAGAGTAGGGTCCTGTACCCAATCCTCCTCCAGATCCTCCTTAAGATCCCAAATGGACAAATTCCCCGATCGAGGCATCTCACTTCGGACGGGAGTCCGAGCAGTTGACTCCACAGAGTCCTCCCTAGGGGTAGTTCCACGATTACCCCATAACTCCCTAATAGGCACATAAAACTCCAAGCAAACAGCAGCGTCCAAAGAAAACGTAGCAACTGCATGTTGGGTCCTACTCCAAAGCAAGGTAACGTCTCCAACATACTGAATACGCTCCGTGTCCCAATGGACATTCCATGCTTCGATGTCCCCATGAAACTGTACACTAATAAAACCCTGTGGATTTTGCCTCGCCGACATTGCAGTCTTCATAGAATAATAGCATAACACAGAATAGACAAAAAAATAATACGAAGAGGTGAGATCCCCTACATCAATACCATCATGACAGTATAGAGATAATAACAATAATCATACTTACTCACATACAATATAAACAACAGATTCATGGCATCATATAATCATTACTTCAAATAACAGAAAATACCACAAACATATATATCACTATAGTATGATGACTGACTATGCATATGCATTATGACCAATTTTCCTACTTCATGGAGCTAAACACAATTTCAAAGAGAATGATCTAGAAGATATGTTTGTATATCAGTCGCCTTAGACCAAGTGCTATAATTTATCAATGTGCACATCAAGCATTATACAAGACATTCTACGCTACATCATGAATAGGAATAGTATCTTGGTGAGATTGTCGGTACGTTTGCATCGGTTGCCATGACATAGTAGCGCTTTCTAACTAACCATATGTGTAATTCCGCGCCCCGACGCCTCCAAGTTCAACACGTGAACTACATTACGCAATTCGCACCCGCACTAAGGTGTAATTCAACTCATAGGCAACAATAGCCTTAACAGACACCGTCTATAAAACAATGCATGTCAAATGACTTTATGCATATTATGAGCCACTATCGGCCACACAGTAATAGTTCCGGGTCTAGTTTATCGGCTCAACAGCAAAACTTGTTGTTGCTCTCAATCGCGTAGCGTTTTTATCATATTTTCACAATTGCAAAAAAACTTTTCTTATGTTTTCAAATCGCATAACAATTTTTCAACGTTTTCTCAATCGTGTAAAGATTTTAAGATGTTTTCTCAATCGTATAGTTAAAAATCATCATTTTTAAATCGTCTAAGTTTTTTTTACGTATTTTCAATTATGTAAAATATTTTCTTAATATTCTAAACTCAATTTAAAACTTTTCTCATAAAAATTAAACTTTAATTCCAATATTTCCTCATTAAATCTCCTTTAAATAATATTTCCAAATGTTTTCCACAAAAAAACTTAAATCATTTAAATTAATTCAAGATACCTCTAAATCTTTATTCTTTACTCTTAATAAAACCTTCTTAAATAAAATATTTTAACTCCAACTTATCATTAAAAATTATTTTCTTGCTAAGACTCCTCTAAATAATATATTTTCTAACATCCTTTCCAAAACTTACATTTATTTTAATTTAATTAAACCTTTTTCCATCTTCCTTATTAAAAATCCTCTTAAATAAAATAGTTTAAGTTTCAAACTAAATTCTCCATCCTATTTCCAATGCTATGGCCAAAATCCACTTTTTATTTAGTGATAAAAATATATTCATTTCTATTTTTATTTTATAATTCCTTAATTAAGTTTATTACCACTAATCCTCTAAGGTAACATTTAATAAAACATTTCCCATTGAATTTCCCTTTTGAAAAGCTTGGAGGCCGTGAGCCTCTATGACCATTGGAGCCAAAAATTACTTTCCTTTTTAACACTATTATAGCGTACGACATACTTTAACTTCAAAATCTTACTATAACAAGTTCATGCAAAATATCAAAGTAATAAAATCACATAAGTAAAATAAATACAAACTACACAAATACAGTGAATAAATCCTTACATGGATTCATTACCTTCATACAATTTCGTGTCTCTCACCACCATAATTTTTTAATGAGGTTAATCTCCCTCTTACCTTAGATGTAGCCTCCTTGCTCCTAGTAGGCTCCTTTGTATCAACTTCCTCCACCAAGTAGCTCTTAGAATCAAAATAAATACAAATATATTAACATCTAAGAGGCTAGAGTAAGACAACCATAGATCAAATATGGTCTTAGAATTTCAAGAATCAAATAAGAAATTAAGTTTTAAGAACTTCACCTTAAAATCCTAGAACTTGAACTCAAAAATCAAGCTTGAAAATAGTTGAACTAAGGCTTGATCACAACACCAAAGATGCTTAGGATGATGTTTAGAATCAAGTGGTATGGTTAGTTTAAATTATGAGAGATTGGAAGGTGTTTTTGGATAGTGAGGCCGTGAGATGAGGGAAGGAAAATGAGAGAAAAGTTTGTGTTTAGCTTATGAAAAGATGATAACTTTGGAAATATGATATTTTGTCTCCTAAACCCTTATGGCCTTGAGACTTCATGGAGAGAGAAAGAGAGAGAGAGATTTTAATTTACTACAACCCCTCTCATCCATTAATTCAATGAAGGGTAGATATGCAAAGCTTCTTCACCAAGTTTGTTTCTTATTGGTTGTTCATAAAGATGTCATAACCATAATCTTTGACCAACCAAGATATTTTCTAGATATTTCAGAAACTATTACCCAATGGACAAAGGCTACAACTTTTATTGTCCAATGGATAATAACATTACATAATGGATAATAACATTACCCAATGGATAATAGATTTATCCAATGGATAATAGATTTGAACAAAAACTAAGATAAAGAAAATTTTTATCAACTGTTCCCGGTTTTGGGTTTAGTAAGTTCCCCCGGCCCTGCATTAACAGTCTGAAACTTTCTGGTCCAGGAAAATTTTTTATTTTTCTAGGCCCGCATCAAACACACATACAGTCTAAAATAATATCAAAATAATCAAAATAAATTAAAAAATTTCAAAAATTCACAAAAATTTCCAAATATTATAAAACTCATAAATATCAAGAAAAATAAAAAATTAGGGTGTTACAACAACTCCTCTAACTGTTTCTTGAGTTCATCCAATTCTAGAGGTGTCATCCTATAGGGTGTTATAGATATAGGTCCTGTACCTGGCACTGAATCTATAATAAACTCTATTTCTCGTTTCGGTGGCAAATTCGCTACGTTACTCAGAAACACCTCAGGGTATTCCTTCACCACGGGTATACTGTCTAGGCTCTACTCAACCTCTACATCTAATGAAGAAAGAAGAACATATCCCAGAGCTCCTCCTACCAAATAGTGATTGACCTGATTAGCATTGAGATAGGCAAACTCTGAAGAAACAACTCTGGTAGGAACATCAGACAAAAAAAACTAGGGTCTTATCTAAACAGTTCAAAACCACATGATTGGACAACAACCAATCCATAATGTGACACCTGGGACTGACGAGGGCGGGGAGTGGTCACCGGTACAAAAGATGAAGCACGGACAAGGAGCGGCTCCTGGAAGGCTTCTAGGCGGAGGGACACATGAATGAATTGAATACACACTGGAATGAGAGGGGTCTAAAGACTGTGCAGGTATGGGACTACATAGTCGAGGATGACTTAAAGGAATTGATTAGTACCACCCATATCAACAAGATGTATCTTCTTTTCAAGAGTCAAGAACATAAGTACTCCATAGTTAAGCGTGCTTGACTAGAGCACTTGTGGGATAGGTGACCTCTTGGGAAGTTTCCTAAGATGCGTGTGAGTGAGGACAAAGCATGCTAAGAAGACCTGTGTTGGTTTGTGGGGACACTCATCAATCCTGCAGGCAGTCTCAGAACGTTACAAATGGTATAAGAGCGGGACCTCTCCTAGTATGGTGTGGTTTGGGGATAAACCATGCAGAAGCTAGTGGACATGTGACACCCAGGGCCGATGAGGGCAGGGAGTGGTTGCCAGTGCAAAAGATGAAGCACGGACAAGGAGCGGCTCTTGGAAGGCTTCTAGGCGGAGGGACACATGAATGAACTGAATACACATCGAAATGAGAAGGATCCAGAGACTGTGTAGGTATGGGACTGCATAGTTGAGGATGGCTTAAAGGAATTGATTAGCACCACCCATATCAACAAGATGCATCTTCTTTTTGGGAGCCAAGAACATAAGCACTCCATAGTTAAGTGTGATTGACTTGGAGCACTTGTGGGATGGGTGACCTCCTGGGAAGTTTCTTAGGATGCGTGTGAGTGAGGACAAAGCACGCTAAAAAGACCCGTGTTAGTTTGTGGGGACACTCATCAATCCTACAGGCTGTCTCGGGACGTTACTCATACCAAGGGTGACATTTATGTCCACAAGGGTAAACAAATAAGGTTTACAAAGAAGACTCTATTCTCGATCCTTATACAACAGTCAAGACACACTTTTGAAGTTATGACTGGCTTACCAGTGGGTGTGGAAATAGATAAGTCATATGATAACTCTGACATAGGCAAATCCAACATCCTTACACAATCATAAGAAACAAAGGAGTGGGATGCTCCTAAATCATACATAACATTTAAAAGATGATTACGAATTATGCCTTTACCTTGGATGAGGTCGGAAGACTAGGCCACCTCTGCTCTGCTCAGAGTGTAAACTCGTCCCTTGGCTAGCGACTTTGGAGTAGACGCATCTTCCTTGTTCTGAGGATATGCTTTGGAGAAATGCCCCAACTGCCTACAAGTATATCACATAGACTGATCTGCCAAGCACTTGCCTCCATGCAGTTTCTTACACTGAGGATACCTTGAAAACTTAGAGTCCATCTTGTCCTTTCCTTTGGGGTTGCTTGCTTTAGAAGCACCCTTCTTATTCTTATCATCCTCTCTCTTTCTCTTTGGGATGCCTTGTACCCGTTCCTCTGATGGAGGGCTGTCAGCACTAGACTCCACAATCCTACACTTGTTGACCAAGACAGGAAAGTCCCTAATCTCCATAGGTCTCACCATGCTCTTGATCTCACTTCTCAAACCTGTCTTGAATTTCAAGCATTGCCATTTCTCATCCAGATGATAACGAAAATGTGAATAGAACTTCGACAACTCATCAAACTTGGCCACATATTGGCCTACTGACATGCTTCCTTGTTTTAACTGCATAAATTTCACTTCCTTGGCATCATGTAGAATTTACGGGAAAAACTTCTCCAAAAAAGCTGTCTTGAAAACTTCCTATGATATTTAGTCTTCTGCGGCTTCCAGTACCCTTTTGGTACCTTTCCACTAATGCTCCAATTCTCCCTTCAACATATAGGAGGTGAAGGCCACTTTCTGCTCCTTCGAACAAACCATCACATCAAAGATCTTCTCCATCTCATTGAGCTACTCCTCAGCCTTTGCGAGATTGAACTTGCCCTTGAACGGGGGAGGGTTCATCTGATGGAAAACTGTCAAGTTCAAGAAATTCTGATTCCTTCCAAATTGCGATGCATCTTGTACTGGGTGCTCAGGTGGTGGAGGCTGCTAGGGTGGATTTGCTTCCATCCTCTCCAGCACCCTTGTCATAACATTGGCCATAGCCATAAAGGCTTTAGCTATATCTGGACCTTGTGGGTTCGAGCTCTCTGCTTTTCTAGATTGCCTTGTTGGTGCCATAGTTTCCTGTACACACAAAAATAATATATATTGAACTGCGGTCTCAATACCATGTCACCGTGCAATAGAAGCTAATAACAAACCAATCTAAGGCAAATCAAGCAATTCTATCATCACATCTAACATATGAAACAAGAAAAGTACAACTTCTAAGAAGGAACTCCTAATATGCCTAAGCATAGTCAATTCATACCCCAGCTCAACAGGATGAACTGCTCTCACACTATAATGTAACATCCTAATACCAGTATCTCAACCTATAGGTATACAAGGAGATACTTAGTGGTGTAGTGTAGAACATGATTAGAAATAATATCAAAAATAGTTGCCAAGATCGACCAAAAATATAAAAACCTCGCAACCAGTTGTAGCAAGCAAGGGTCGATCCACAAAGAACTAATTCAATTAACACTATAGATTGTTTCCTAATTTAAACTCTTAAAAATAGTAAAAAGTAAAAAATGGGGTTTTGTTAATTAAGACTAAAAATAGAAATTAAACTTAAAATAAAAACAGTAAACACAAATTGAATTACCAAGTTAAAGACATTGGTTAAGAGATGGAATCCACCACTAGATACAAATGATTATGCTAACTTACATACTCTTTATACCAACACGATCAATTATGTTCTTATGTGATTGTGAGATAAATCCCCTATTTTCCTTAAGTTTTGGTTAATTTAGCAACCGCTCAAATTAATCCCTAATCACTAGTAAGCTATAAAGCAACCATTCTTACACATAACTAATGATTGCATTAAGAATTAGAAAACCAATCACACTAAGATCTAACCACACACCAACATTAAATTACTTAGATTATATGTCTCACTAGTTTTACCACCGCAACTGCGCATAGCAATCCTAGTTTTACCACTCTCGAAATTGGCAAAGAATATAGAGACCTTTATATTGATTTAAGATCAGAAACATATGAATAAAAACACAACTGTATTAATATAAAGAAATATGCAAGATTCACATAATCAAAACTAGGGTTTCATTTTCCCTTAACCAATCAAGAAGTTTAGTCACATATGGCAAATTCAAAATCACAAGAAAACAGAAGAAAAGCATAGTTCAGAATAAAAGTGCAGAAGAAAACTAAAGATCAAACTAGTTTCCAATGATCAAGGTTGATTGATCTCCAATTGCTCGAACCCGAGACTTTAATCTTTGATCGAATCTTCCTCTTTCTTGTTCTTTGTGTTTCACTTAGTTCTCTTGACGGCGCTCTGTCTAGATATCTTTTAGGGGCTTTAGGCAATCCTATTTATAAGTTTGGATACCTAATTCAGCATCAAAATTCAAATTTAAGTTTCTAAATCGATGACATAGGCCGTGTCGTATGACACAGCCCTACCTGTGTCTGAGTCTGGTAACACACTTTCAACTGGTTTAAAAGTCAGAGAAGAACACGACCTAACCCGTGTCTGCTTCTGTAATGCAAATAGGCTTCAGCTCGCGAATACACGGGTCGTGTCGTTTGATACGGCCTACCTTGTGTTTCATTCTGCCAAGAGGAATCCAAGTGAGTTGACAGTCAGAGAAGGACACGGCCCACCCCGTGTCAGATGACACGGGCCGTGCATATGGTCATGAGTTGAAATTGGTCCAGATGAAGTGCCAGAGAAGGACACGGCCTCCTTAGTGTTTGGGAACACGGGCCGCGTCATTTGGTTCCTTCAATTTCAGCCCAGATTCTTCACAAAAACACTTCCTCCTTGTTTCCAAGGGTGATATTGATCTTCATGAATCTTTGGTTCTTTCTTCAAGTGGATATCAAGCCAGGTTTAAGGTTAATGGACTCCATCACTCATAGATTTCCTAAAAAGTGCAATTAAATTGTGAGTGTTTATGAACACATCTAAGCAAAGTTTCACAATAAGGTTCCAATTAAGCTTAATATCAGAAACTTAGCCAAATGAGAGCAATTAAGCACAAATGGAATCCAATCAGATCAAACATAAGGCACTCAAGATATGGAAATAATAGATAGATCACTTAGCACTACAATGTCACTACATACGTACTAATGTAATTAATATATCCATAATATTCATTGGTAACATTATAGAGAGCCTTATGAAATGCGAAAAACATGAAATATTTATAACATAATGCATCATTATACATATACAACATTAGCCTTAGCAAAGGCTTAAAGTATTACATAAGTCTATACGTTTCAAGAGAAGTGCTAAAAGATACAATAATTGAAATATAAAACATAAAGCTAATCTATTCTTTAACTTCCTTCTTGTTCTTACTCTTGGAAGAAGTTTCACTTGGAATTACATGATACATAGCGGGGTGAGAAACTACATTCTCAATATGAGTAATCAAAACCAGACATACATACATAACATAATAACATAATCTTAATAATTAAGAAAAAAACAAGTTACACTCTCACAAGATTTAACTTTAATAACACTACAAGAATTTTAGAAATTTGCTACGGAAAAATCCGTAGCTAATCCATAGTTAAATTTATTAGCTACGGATTAGCTACGAATTAGTTATGGGTTGGTCTTTAGCAAATTTCTCGTAGCTAATCCGTAGCTATTTTTTAAATTTTTGTAGCTAATCTGAAGCTAATCGGTAGCTAATTTTCGTTTAAAATCTTCTCCATTTCCATAGCTAATTAGCTACGAAACATTCTATAGCAATTTCGTAGCCAATCCATAGCTAATTTAAAAAATCTATAGCAATTTTGTAGCTATTTTCTAGCTATTATGTTGCTAAATCCATAGCAATTTCGTAGCTAATCCGTAGCAATTTCGTAGTTATTTCTTAGCTATATATTTCTAATTCTGTAGCAATTATCCGTAGCAATTCTGTAGTGAATCTGTAGCAATTATCTGTAGCAATTCCATAGCTAATTCTTAGCTACTTATGTTACTGAATCCATAGCAATTTTGTAGCTAATCCGTAGCAATTATCCGTAGGTAATTCCTAGCTATTTATGTTATTAAATCCGTAGCAATTTCATAGCTAATCTGTAGCAATTATCCGTAGCTAATTCCTAGCTATTTATGTTATTAAATTCGTAGCAATTATGTAGCTAATCCATAGCAATTTATATTTTGCTATATCCATCACAATTTTGTAGCTAATTTGTAACAATTATACCTGTACATTAATATTTCAATCCAAACAGAAAAACCCAACAAATAAGCTGTACAAAGCAATACAAAATATCATATTTTCCATTAATAAGTTCCAAAACATGTTTTACAAAGAAAGGATAACTAATTGATCTATGTTAATACAAATAGTTCTAAACAAATTAGTCCTCTCATCAATAATAAACACAACTAATCAATCTAAGTTAGTCTCATGATCATCCCTAACTGCATCGCCTTGTGAACTAGCCTGTGATACACCACTAGGAGCTTGGGAGCCTGTTATCTCATGGAGGATGGGCATCAACTGCGTCTGGACAAAAGAAACCATCGCTTCATTAACAGCTTCCTTTATGGCTTGTTTCGGAACAGTGCAAGAGGAACCACCAACCTGTGAGGATGAACTAGATCCATAAATGCCAATACCTAAACTATGACTTATTTCATGGACCCATCACTTCTTGGTGGGACCCGTCACTTCCATCCACACCTCCTGATCTACCATAGGATGCAGTGAAGAGTCTTCTCCATACTTGTCTAACATCGTAGTGTCATAAGAGTCCTGAAATCAAAAATGTAGAAAACTTTATCAAAACAATTAACAACTTAACAAATATGATTAGTTTAAATTTTAAAGACACCTACAATGAAATCCTTTGAGCGTTGAGTGACAAATTCTCCATTTTTCCTTTTATGAACACTTTCGTACAAATCTCTAAATGGGACTGGATGACTCAACTCTGCCTCCTGTAATCAACATCTATTAGAATATACAACAACAATAACAACAACTAAGTCTTTTCCCACTACGTGGAGTTAGCATGGATCAAACGATGTCATTGTGTCCTATCATAAAAAATCACTACACAAATAATGCACCAAAAACATATATTTTAGCATCTTCAGTAAATATGAGATATGATGAATTTGGTCAAAACCAAATGTTCAAAACCAAATGTTCTACCATTTCATTCAGTCAAGGGATATTGTATGAAATGTGACATCAAACAAACCCTTATAATCATGGTTTACCACAAGTAATACTGCTAATATTTATATTTCTAGTTTTAACACCATACTACCCCAATTTGTCAAAAATGATAGTTTTGCATGAGAAACAAAAACCAATATACTCAGAATGAATATCCAAAAACAAATAAGAGCCAGCGATTAGAGATCCTCGGTTTCAAACAACAGGGGCAACCATCCAGCAACCAGAATGAGAGAATCAATCACACAGTAGCTCAACTACAAACAACAATTCTCTGAATAATTATAGAGGGAAGTTTCAGACAAGGGTTAAGGTTTTCTTCACGTGTTAATAAAATTATTTAAGGCATATAATAGCTTTATACAAAAGAAAAGTCAATGCAAGTCTCAATCAGAAAAACCAAACCAAAAATGGCCACATCTTGTCTCTTGACAAGAGCTCAACAAACTTGAAAAAAGTGTAAAACCTTGGTAAAGGCTACTCGCTGGTGTACAAATTTCAAGGCAAACTTGAACTACATAAGCATATTTTATCTGTTAAATGCTTATTATTTGTAAACTAACTATCATTCTAATATGACTAAAACCATCATCGACATAAGATGCTGTTTAAGGTGCAAGCGTTTATAGACACATTATCTGGATATACTAAGCTGTCATTCCCACTTGTTGCTTAACAACGTCATTCTCAACCTAATTTCAGGGGGAATAAGAGACAACAACAAACATAAAATAAGAAAAAGTATGCATATGCAATTTATAGATATATCATAATAATATAAACATTAGCATATTTGATATCTCACGTAAATAATTTTTTTTCAAGTTTTGGTATTTTCATGGAAATGAATTGTATGCATATTCTTATTATTTAATTAAGCTCCAAATGGGATCATGAGTCATTATCAGTTGAATCTACACTCCATATACTACACATGCTGATGCAATTGATCTCTTCCTATTTCCTTCCTCACTGATTTCCAGATTAAGATTGGTGTATCGGTAACACCCTCAGTATCATGTTAGGCTTGTAAGCGAGTTTATAAAGGTAGCCTAGTACTTGCTTAACATGTCATTTTAGTTTTGTGACAAACTAAGTTAGTTTAGGCACTTAGTTGCAACACAGAAGTTGAAAAGTAACTTAAAATAACTCAGAAAATAGCTTTAAAGGCTAAGTTGAGAGAAACAAGTATGGATAACTTGTTTCTAGGTCACAAATAAGCTAAGTAAGGTATAGTTGAAATTTGAGAAGAATCAGAGTCAATTTGTTTCTTGATTCTTGCTTCCAAGAATTGAGTTAAGATAGTTTCAGTCTAGTAAGTATTAGATAGCCATTTATAGCTTAAACCAACTATTTTGGTTCATGATAGAGAATCTTAGAAATGGGTTGGAGAAAGATGAGAATTAGATTGTAATTGATTGACTTTGATCATAATCTAAGTTTAATGAGTTAGATACTAGTTAGTTGATGGATTGGAGCTCTTAGAATCCATAGTTTCCTTTTTAATGGTTAGTTGGAAAAAAGTAAGGTTTTAGTTTGAAGTTTGAGTTTAAATCCATAATTGATGAGTTGAATTAGTGTTTCATGATCCTAATATGATTAGAGACCATGATTAGGGTTGGAAAAAACTTAGAATCCATGATTTGAGGATTAGAACTTGGTTAGAAACCAAGATTATGCAAAACCCAAATTTGCAGAATCAGGGTGGCATCCAAGCAGTCTGTGATGTTTGTTGCATAACTTGAGTTATAGACATCAGAATGACATGATTTTTTGTCATTTTAAAGCTAAGACATAGGGCTACAAGTGGTAAAAATTTTACAATTTTCCATCAAGCCAATTAGCACCAGTTTCTGTTTGAATCAAAGTAGGAGTTGCAGAAAATGCATTATGGTAGCCAGTAAACCAGATTGCATAACTTCCTGCTTCGATGTTCGTTTTGCGTGAAACCAGTGGTATTTTGAAGCTAACATGTAAGGATTATTTCTTGGAAATTTTCATAATTTTCTATGTGTGGTTTGTTTCCAGTTACAGTTTTAAGTCAAGACAGAAACAGGTGAATCAATGAATTCCCTGTTTTTGCTTTTGCAAAATGTCGCATAACTTAAGATACGCTTAGCCAAATGATGTGAGGTTTAAGGCATTGGAAATATATGAGAGAGAGCTATCTTCCCATAAAATTTCATAATTTTATGAGTTAGGATGCACATTTGGTGTAATCTTGAAAATCAACCTTTTTAGGCAAGATTTGGAGGTGTTTTGGGATGGTTTGAGTCCTAGAAACACTAGTAACTCCTTTAATAGTTAAAATTGAGTTAGATATGCAAGTTTTGTGGTAAATTCTTTACTCTCTCAATAAGTTGAGTTAAAATGGGATAGTAGTAATAATGAGTTGATTCGCTACGGGTTGAACCTAGAGTTGGTTCCCTCAAGCAAGTGAGATGTATGTTATTACTAAGAACTTTTATATTCTCACCCCGTTATGTTTCATGGTTAGCAGGTCAAGGCCCTACAAGAGGGTAAGAAGATGAAGAAAGGCAAAAACAAAGAGATTTTTAGTTATGTATTTAATTCAAAGCTTACGTAATTAATTTATATTTCCTTTGAAGTTGTTAAAGTTATATGTATAAAGTTGTATATGTATAACTTTTAGATATGACTCTCCATAATTATTTGTTTAAATATTATAGATTAGTTGAAGTATAAGTAGAAGTAGCATGACTACTACTACTTATCCAGGTGTATGTCAGATATACTAGGATATCTTTATTAGGGATGTTACAGTATCTATTCTATCTATTCTATATTTAATATTAGAATTTATGGAGTTTTGTATATAAGGTTTTTTCTTGGGAATTTCGGATAGTGGGAATTGACTCGTTAACATAGCGAAGTATAGAAGGAAATGCAGATTCAACATTTTTAGGCTCACTAGTACTATAATTATACAATAGTATAATATAGAATTATTAGAATGTTACAACAAACACATAAGAATTTTTATATTGCCATATTCTTTTTATGTTGACCAAAGCTTATTGAGCCTGCAGTGTGCAGCATAGCATTAGGCACTACCGCTCTGTTGCTTCGACCAGCAACAGACTTCTTTTGCCACTCTGGTGTCAACCAAATGTCAACTAGGCCATCCCACACTTCTGGCTTCAAAGCTGGGGGCCCATGGCCCTTAAGGTCGGCTATGTTTGATGTCCTTAACTTTTTCATGATTGTCTTTCTATGATTGTTTAAATCATCTGAATAGTGATCCATGCATATTCTTTCCTAAATAGTTCTTGCTATGAAACGATCATAATTTGATGGAAATCGATATTTATTCTAAAACAAAGTCATGTTAGTATATTTCTCTATCTAGATAATTGTATAATACAATGAGAATAGAAACATAATTACTTACTATAAAATCCTGAAATAGTTCATCCTTCATGTACATAGGATAATTTTTCCATTTTTCAGCTGGAATGGGCATTCGTGTGATCTCAGTGGCCATAATCTCATGGGTCACAGACTGTGGGACAAACCTCCTCCTACAAGTCCATGATATGTTAATAATCTAAAAATAAAATAAATGTAATAAAACATGACATTCATTATTACTCATGGTTGAGAGATATCCTCCACAGATATAACTGGTCTTCTGTCAGTTTCTATTTGGGATGCTCCACTTGAAGGCATCGAAATTAGGTCGCTAGTTGGAGGCATAGTGGGGGGTGGGACAGAGACAACGACAGTGGGGGGTGGGTCAGGGACAATAGTGGAGGGTGGGACAGTAGTTGATGGGTCACCAGTGGTCAAGGGGCTAGTAGCTGAAATAACACCTAACATAATTATAAGCAATCTGAATTCATAAATACGTATAAATCAAGAGTTAACAATAAAAAGATTGTTATATAGCTATACCTGGGGAGCGCGGAGAAGGCTGTAGTGGTGGTGAACCAGTGTGCAGTTGAGAAAATTCGGGTGGATTGTTGCAGCCTCTCTGCCCTTACCTCGAATTACCATGATAAATGTCTGCAATAATGAAACATATTATAAAACAAACTACATACATAAATATTCTCAAGAATTTCATAAAATATAAAAATGACATTTCAGTATGAATACCATTAACAAAGTTCAACTGCTACTACTTGAGTTTGAATCATATAGTTCCTCATCTTCATCTATGAACTCAGTATTTTCATCTTCTTCATTATCATCAATGAATTGGTCGACAAACAGAACATTCTTTGGATTATGTATTTCATTTATGGGTACTTCTTCCACTGGGGCATGTGCATCAAACAAGGAAATCACTCCGTCATCTGTGATGATATTAGGTGTTCTCAAGGATCCATCATCTTGGTAGCAATCGATAGCAGCTAGCTCATTCGATCCATCACATTCATTATTGTATGTTTCATCCGCAAAGAGTCTTGCTCTAACCTTATAAGCTGCCCATCATTCCCCACTAGCTTGACCCCCGCATTGTGGGTATACTGTATAGTATACTTGTTGTGCTTATTCAGCTAATACAAATAGCTCATTTGAGTGAAGCCTCGATTTGTGCTTGACATCAATCAATCCATATCTCTCATCAACATTGACTCCATTAATTGGCTCAAACCACTAGCACCGTAAAAGAAATACTTTATTCTGACCTAGATATGACAATTCCAATATCTCTTCAACGATACCATAATAGTCTAAGGCATTCTCGCCATATATACTTCTTCTAATGCAAACCCCACTATTCATGGTAGCTTTATTTTGTCCATACTCCTTAGTATGAAACCTATGCCCATTAACTATTAAGCCATTGTAAGAAGTAACAGACTTGGATGGACCATAACTCATCTGTCGAATCATTCCATCCTCAATTTGACCTATATTTACCTGTGAATCATTACAAAGAGAACAAATAGTCGTAACATTTAGTATTGGTATAACAAACATTATTTTTTATATGATATATATGATTATGGATGAAAGGACTCACTAGATGTTTTAGCCACCTACTGAAGTCCTTATCCCAAAGTTTCAATATTTGATCTTCAGAGATAGTAGAATTTGTCTCCCTTAGCGAATCCTTGAATTGTCTAATCAATACAATAACTAATATTGAACATAATGTGATTGGAAATTTATTAAATAGCTAAGTTAGTGAGTACACTTACTGGAGATAGGGTTCTACTTCTCTGTAATTTACAAGCATATAAGTCTCAGCAATTTGAAGCTCCACATCCGACAAGAACCTATTACGACCTCTCCCGATAGGGCGGCATGGATGTTTAAAAATAGACAAGCATTCATTAGTCATATCTTCCCCACCATCGTCGTTTCGAGGAACTTGAGTGTGCCTTGTCTATATTTGTGGATCAAAATACATGGAAGCAAAATTAGAAATTTCTTCTAGATTATATACTTCACATATTCATCTCTCACTTTATTTCAAACCTTCCTTTTCAAGTACAGCATACACCTCTCAAATGGATACATCCATCTATATTACATGGGTCCTCCAACCTTAGCTTCATAGGGAAGATGCACAACTAGATGATCTAGCACATCAAAGAATGTTGGCGGAAAAATCTTCTCTAACTTACAAACTATTTCAATAATGGAAAGCTCTGCATTCTCCATAATGAAAGTACGTATTTCAATTGCACACATTTCTTTAAAGAACAAGCTAAGCTCTATTAATGCTCCCCATATAGGTTTTAGTAACATATGACGAAACGCCAGAGGAATTAACTTTTGCATAAAAATATAACAATCGTGACTTTTCATTCCATATATCTTCCCATCATCTAAATTGATGCAACGTGCAATGTTTGATGCATACCCATCAGGAAATTTCAATTGTTTTATCCATTCACACACTGTCCTTCTTTGATTGGCATTTAACACATAAGTTGCCTTTGGTTTTTTATACTTGCCATTCTCAACAATCAATTCTAAGGTAGGACGTTTACATATCATCTTCAAATCTTCTCTTGCATTTGTATTGTCTTTTGTCTTGCCCTTTATGTCCATAACAGTGTTGAAGATATTCTCAAACGCATTCTTCTCAACATGCTTGACATCCAAATTATGTCGTATTAGATTAGTAGACCAATAAGGCAATTCCCAAAATATGCTATTTTTCACTCAGTTGTGAAACTGACCAAAGCCACATTGTATTTGGTTACGTGAATTCAAGCCAAAAATTACTTCATCAAGCTGAGTCACTTTATTCAAGACATTTGTCCCACTCAATCATTGTGACGGTAGAAAATTTTGCACAGTTGAATTCTTCTTAAAAGAGTACTGATCACGACGAAACGGATGTTCAGGAGGCAGATATTGACGATGACAATCAGACCTGCAACACTTCCTACCATGCTTCAATACAAATGACGTATTGTTCTCCATACAGTAGGGATAAGCAAGTTTTCCATGAGTGCTTCATCCACTTAGCATTCCATAAGCTGGAAAGTCACTTATTGTCCACAACAAAGCTACTTTCATATTAAAATTTTGCTTATTCCACGCATCAAAAGTGTTCACCCCATTATCCCACAAAATCTTTAAGTCATCAATCAAGGGTCTAAGATAGACATCTAAACTTTTACCTGGTGACTTTGGTCCAGGGATCACAAGAGTAAGGAATATGTATTCCCTTTTTCAAACACATACTTGGGGGAAAATTATAAGGTGTGACAAAAACAGGCCAACATGAGTATAGAGTAGATGAACCACTGAATGGATTAAAACCGTTTGTGCAAAGGCCAAGCCTAACATTTCGAGTTTCTAGCGCAAATGTTGAATGGATGGCGTCAAAACTTTTCCAAGCCTCAACATCAGCTGGATGCATGATCACTGATTTATCTTGACGCACTCCATCCGCATGCCAGCGCATATATTGTGCAGTATTTTTGGACATAAACAGGCGTTGGAGTCTCGGAATAATGGGAAAATATTGCAACACTGAGAATGACACATCCTTCTGATTTTTAGAACATCCTACCTTCGGTTTGAATCGTGGGTGTCCGCATATTAAGCACATTGAGTAAACACTCTTGTCCATGTACTCTCCATAATACAACATGCAATGATTAGGACATGCATCTATCTTCTATATCCTAATCCCAAATCATTAACCATTCTCTTCGATCTGTAATAGTTTTCGAGTAACCTTTCTGATTCTGGAAGTATGCTCTTAATTATGACAATCATTCGGTTATAACAACTTTCATTCATGTTGAACTCTGACTTCAGATTCAAGAGTTGAGTTACCGCTGACAATTTTGTGTGCTTATGACAACCATCCCATAAAGGTTCGTCAGCATCTCTTAATAAATCATAAAACTTTGAAGCCGATGGATTCAGATCCTCTCCCAAATCTTGAACTTCTGGATTTAATATATCACCCGCAGCATCCATAACCATATCCACATTTGGATTTCTAGTCTCCACTTCATGATCATGGACAATGGATGTTGAACCACTATTCCCCCATCTATCCTCGCCATGAATGGTCCAATTTACATAACCCTCCACAAATCCGTACTTGTACAAATGGTTCTCTACTAAAAATGACTCCATCCAAACATGGTTCTTACATTTTGCACATGGGCAATGAATGCGACTTAATGCATCAAAAACCATTGGGTGTCCTTTGGCGACCTTAATGAAATCATCAACTTCATTCTTGAATTCTTCACTTACAAGGCCAGTGTGATCCTTTCTTCGTAACATCCAACTTCGATTAGGTTTCATGATTGCTGAAGTTGAGTTAACACATTAGTACTATTATTCTCAAACTCTTCATCTCTCTTAAAAAGGTATGGCCCTATCCCATTCAAGAAGACCCTTTTTCAGCACTTGGTTGATAGTACTCATAAAAATCACACATCGTATACTTGACAAAATTTTGGCAGCACTTCCCATTGGTCTCCAAGTACACGACTAGAAAGTGGTGACATCTACCACGATCAAGTATGCACCCAGAGAACAAAAGGAAATGTTACACAACAAAATTTTTGGCAAGTATATGATATGAGATTTAAGAAGTAACTATAATCAAGTGAAGGAAAAGTTTCTTCCCAAACTATCTAACTTAGACAATTCAAGATTCAATACATTGAGCAGTACCTTCAAAAAGTACATGTGTTCACTAATATTGAATCTCAAATGGGAAACTAAGGCTTCGCTCACCAAAATGATTATATATGACAAAGAATGCTTCAAAAAATAAATTAAATTCTTAACGGTATATAGAAAAGTAATATTAACTCAATTATAAGAACTACATAGTATAAACAGATATTACATATTCAAGTATAGTCTAAAAAGTTTCTTCCTTAAGTTCATCAGCTGAAAATGCACTTGGATTTTAAACACTAGAAACCAAACTAACAGAATTACAGGGTGCAGTGTTATGAGAACATTGTTGTGGCTGTCAATGACATTCTATCCAGAATATAATGACCCCTAGCCTTTTGGTAATGGGAGACTTGGTTGTTTTTAACAAGTTTATGTCAACAACTGCCTAAATCTGCTTGTTCCAAGAAGTGAAGTAGTCAACAAAATGGACTCAAACTAGTTGAACAAAAAAGGATCGTGTTATATTATTTACATACCAATATTTCATATCATTTTTCCATAAATAATAAGCATATAAATAATTAATAATTAGTGTATTATATAATAATCATAATTTTAATCAATTATAAAATATTGATAATCAGTTAATATATCTGATCATCTTTTCATACCATTTGTCATTAATTATTTGCATCAATGATATAAAAGTAGCTTGAAAAATAAATAGTTTCCAAATATTTTTTTCCTACATTAAATTATCCAATTCAAGCCTTTTTCTTGATTTGGTCTTCGATTCCTCCACTCAAATTGAAGTTAATGGAATGGGTACTTTTAAAAACTTGTTAAAGATTAAAAATAAGATTTTTTTTTTTATAAAAATAGAATATTTAATATATTAAAAATTTTAAAAAATATTTTTAAATAAAATTTTTTATTTTAAATTATTTAATAAATATTATAAAGATACTTATTAAAAAATTCTAATTAAATTTCATTTCACTTGAGTGAAGGAGCTAAATTGGGTTAGACAACTGACAAGCTTTTGCAATGTCAGCCTCCATTTTTTGTGGTAAGTGAAGAAGAACTGCAGATGCTGAAAGTGGAAAAAGGAAAAACAAAAACAAGAAAAAAGAGAACAATCCCTATTTATTACCCAAGCATACAGATTTTCACAGCTATTCCAAGTCCACTAGATAAATTGCTTTACGTAATGTTCTGAACGGATTCAGAAGGGTACCTGTAGAAGGTATGGTTTGGTGGTTTCCTCCTTTCTACGGCTGCGTTCCACCATTAGGGTCCGGCGGGTGTGGTACCTGCAAAAAGGATTCCGACGCTCAAGTCAGACAGTGTGTAAGAATCTCAGTAATTCAATAACTGTTACCTCTTTTAGGTTTACTTAGCCTGATCTTTATGGAGCATGATTGGAGTCATGACATTCAATGCAGGTATTATTGGAATGTGGACGTTACAGTCATTTATTGAGAGGAGAGGTTATAGAATTAGAGAGATCTGCATCAGTAGTTACGAAAGTCAGTGCTGATTCCCTGATCCTCATCAGAGTTCTGTATTCCGAGGTCCTACAGTCCTTTCCGGGGTGTTAATGGAGGAATAAGGTGGAGTGTGTGCTGGGTTGACCCTTCTGGGTAGGATCCCAGTCCACGGTCCAGAACAGTTGCCCCCAGCTTGGCGCTTAGATAGGATAGTCAAGTGGCAAGGTATTTAGCTTTATAAAACTTAATGGACTACGCCCCGACTTTAGAGCCAGGTTTCGCGATGTCTCATACTGAGGCCGACGTCCATTGTATAGAAATACCTCCGGGGTTGGAAATCGATAAATCCGTACCCCTTATCCCGGAGTCTAGATCTTGTTGCTTCCTTGGGTTACTGGGATCCTGTGGTGAGATCTTTTGAAACTTGTAGAGATCCGAATCCTTATCTTTGGAAACTGTTGCTTCTGATTTAATTGGGAGATAAGGATCCTTTTAAAAGAGGATCAGTTTCAATATTTTCCAAACACCCGTTGCTCTCGTAACCAATAGGAAAGGGAGAGCATTTAATGCAGCTGATTTGATTCGTAGGGTTGGTCAAAGCTTCCCATTCTATAAATATAGAAGGTTCACGTCTGATACAGTCATTCCTTTTTCCTTCTATCTTCCAGAATGGTTTTGCTGTTCTTATGCATGTGCTTATGTTCAGAGGGAGTTAGAGAAGCTTTGCCTTCTGCGAAGGCCACCATTTTTCTACTTTTCCCAAAATATTTGAAGATACCTCTTTTCCTGCCAAAAACCTTGTTTCATTAGGAACTTTTCTTTCCCAGCGTAATGAGGGCGGGAACTTTACCTTCCCAGCGTATGAAGGTATGTCTAATTCATACTTCTTCGCTGGGAAGTCTTGTAGTCCCTGTCGCGTTGGACGGAGGCAATTGGAGAAATAGAGCCCCCCTTGGTCCTCCTTTTAGATAAGTCGGGAGGACTATTGAGGTGGCTGCTTTCAAGTGACCTGGGACGATCATGAAACTGGTCTAGCTCTAGTGGAATGAACTTCTTTATGATCATCCCGAGCCCTGTTCAACCGAAGAGGATTTACCCTAGTCTTTTCTTATCCTTGTGAGTGGAATCGATGAGTGGAGTGGCTGAAATTCCCTGATCCCGCAGCAGTGTCCTGTTCCGGTTATCTTCGATTTTTTGAAGCCTATCCACTTTTTTAAGAAGCCTCAACAGGGAAGAGACCAGTGTGAGCTATAGAGAATCTGGATGTGAAATACAAGCAAGAAGTTGGCCTCCGGGCTCGTCAATGTTGTTTAACCTTTTCATATCCCATGTTTTTCTTTTCCTTGTATTGATGCATGACGATGTATGAAATGAAATGAAATATCTGGTTGAATCATCCAACTTCTTTGGCCATCTTTTTGATCTGTGGAATTTATATTGTGCCGGGGTGAGTCCAAAGCTCGCCCTGTATAACATGTTGCCCCCAGCTCTGTACTTTGCCGTGACAGACGAAGTACAAAGCTTAAGCATTTTAACCGGGGTATTTGGTACCGTGAGGAAAATTACCGGGATATATAATGAGCCGGGGTCTTTAATGTTTTGTGAACGTTGTAGATACTAGGGTTGTTTCGGTCTACTGAGTAGCCGTCCCCTCAACTGCCATGACAACGACGTGGGCCATGTGGCTTGCTGTGGTTAAGAGGATGTGCATAGTACTTTGCGTGTCATAATGAACATCTTTTCAAATTCAGACTAAATGGATGGAAATATTCCCTAACTGTAGCCTCTATAAATAGGGTTTCGTCCTCCCATTTGTTCACCTTTTGCTGTTTTCGCTTAAAAATTAGTGGTCTGAGAAGGAATCCAACAAGCTTCACGGTTGTCAGCGACGGTGTTGACGTTTTAAAGCTTCTACTAGCCTTTGTAAAGGTATTTTCATCCTCTAAACACCATTATTGATAACTTGAATGTTTGAACATTCTTCTGGTGGACTGTTTTTCTTTTTCTTCTATTAATAAAAATTTTGGGGATAGTTATTTCATCCCTCTTTCTAACGGCGTTGCCTGATGTTGCACCCCCTACTGCACCGTGTGCGGTGGGCGGGGGTGTCCTTCCGAGGCTTAAGTCTCGGTGGGTGCAGAGGCCAGTGCGTGGGTGTTCAGTTTACTGCTTACCCACTGCCATGTTTGGATGTTTCGAACATCATTGGTTCTGACCCTAGGCCTCTGTGTATCTTCCAGGAAACTAAATGGCCAGAAGGAGGCGGCCAAGAGTTGAAACCCCTACCCTGGCCTCGGATCAACAAGTCGAGCAGGGGATTAGGATCCACCAAGGTCCGTTGTTACCCTGTACGTGGGTTGCCAACGACGCTTATGATAGGATATCCCGTTATGAGTCCAGCGT